>CM077344.1:55991594-57191594 GCA_039655645.1 Ammopiptanthus mongolicus
TTTCAAAGAGGAAAAGTTGACACTACTCTTTTCATCAAGAACAAAGAGCATGACATCTTACTTGTTCAAATTTATGTAGATGACATAATTTTTGGTGCTACTAATGAGGCTTTGTGCAAGGATTTCTCTAACATTATGCAAAGTGAATTTGAGTTGTCAATGATAGGTGAGCTCAACTACTTCCTTAGTCTACAAATTAAACAATCAAAGGAAGGCATATTTATCAACCATTCCATGTATTGCAAGGAGCTGCTTAAGAAATTTGGGATGAACAATTCTAAAGAAATATCTACCCCCATGAGCACATCATGTTATCTAGATAAAGATGAGAATGGACAGACGGTTGGCATGAGTAAGTATAGAGGTATGATAGGATCTCTCCTTTATCTTACTGCTAGTCATCCCGATATTATGTTTAGTGTATGCATGTGTGGACGTTTTCAATCAAACCCCAAGGAATCACATCTCGCCGCGATAAAACGCATTATGAGATATCTCATTGGCACACAAAATATGGGTTTATGGTATCCTAAAGGGGCTGATTGCACTCTAGTTGGGTACTCGGATTCGGACTTTGCGGGATGCAAAATGGATCGAATGAGTACTAGTGGTACATGTCACTTACTAAGAAATGCCTTAGTCTCTTGGCATAGCAAGAAACAAACTAGTGTGGCCTTGCCCACCGTCGAAGCGGAATACGTTACAGCAGGCAGCTGCTGGGCACAAATAATTTGGATGAAACAACAGTTAAATGACTATGGAATTAATCTTAAAACTGTTCACATTAAACGTGACAATACTAGTGCCATAAATCTCACGAAAAATCCAGTTTATCACTCTAGGACCAAGCACATTGAGATCAGGCACCATTTCATTAGGGACCATGTTCAAAAAGGTGACTGCATGATTGAGTTTGTTGAAACATCTAAACAACTCGCAGACATTTTTACAAAACCATTACCTAAAGAAAGTTTCTTTTTCATAAGAACTGAATTAGGAATATTGAATCAATCATGCATTGAGTAAAATAATTATCTCATCTTGTTATTACTAATCTGTGTATTAAGTGTGAATAAGAAAACAGGATGCAATAATCGATTAGCATAATCGATTATTAGAAGTCAGAAGGTCAACAATCGATTACAGTAATCGATTAAGTAATTCAGACAGAAAATAGCAGAAGTCAGAAGACCCATAATCGATTAACATAATCGATTATGTGCGTAATGCTAATTTTTTTTTTACTACTCTTGCTGCTACTGCTACTGTTGGTACATCTATTTTTCTTTGAATATATGCCTTGCATCTTACTATCTTTCCCACTTTTTGATAATGCCAAAAGGGGGAGAGTCATATATAACTGTATATATATGGTTACATGATTCAGGGGGAGTTGATTTTTAATTGCATAAAGTGAGGGGGAGTAGAGCATATATTATCTGCGCAAAACTATGATTATTAAATATAAAATGCTCTAACTCGTTTCTTGAGAAAATCCCTCTTGGAGATGTTTGTCATCATCAAAATGGGGGAGAATGTGAATATATGCCTTGACAGGATAAGTTAAAGTTTTGATGGATGACAAAAAGAAAACATCCCAGAAGGACTAGATTGCAAAAAGCGGAAAAAGTTATCTCAGATGATCAAGTCTTTCAGAAGGGGTGATGGGAATTTTAGTATCTGTATTGTGTGTTTTAGATCATATTGTACATGGTAGATAAAGCTCTCAAAATCAATCACACACATAAAATATAAAGAGTAAAAATAAAACTTAATTGGTCGTAAGCTCTTTAATTGGAAAAATCAATTAACAACCGTTAAGTTTAAAGTTCAGATGGTTTCTAAATGAAAATAATCGATTATATAATTATAATAATCGATTAGCATATATCTGAAAAGATTTTTTTCTCGAAACAGAGAAGATGTAATTGATTACCAAAATCGATTATATACATAATCGATTCCTTAATCGATTATGCTCCTACGCGTAAAAATGACCTCTAAAACAGAGAACTCATAATCGATTATCAATCGATTATGATGCTACTGTCTCTTAACGTGTTTTGGCTAAAAAGGGAATAATCGATTATTGAATTAAAATAATTGATTATTGTGCGCGAAACACATACGCTGAAATTGGGCTTAACCTAATTCGTATGGGCCTAATTCTTTTCCAATAAGTAGGATGCCTTGGGAAGTGTTTCAAATACAACACTTGCTTCCCTATTTCTTATTGTGCTATTACTCTGTCAAAATTATTATTTTTGTCACTCTCACTAATATTACACTTTGATTACACTTACATTGAGAGAGAGCTTTATACTCCATATAAGTGAGATTGTAATTGTGCTTCAAGTTGTAATTTCTTATTTGTACTTTTGAGTGCTACATTTCTCCTTTATATTGTTCTTATTTGGGTGTGAGTCCCATAGTTTTTGAAAGGGAAGGTTTTTCTCTTGAGACTCAGTCACTGGGGGAGGTGATATCCTTGGTCTGTGAAGAGTGCTCTTATTTGTGAAGGTTTCTAGCTGAACCTGATTTAAAAGCTAGTTATTGAGTGAAAACTCTTGGTGGTTGACCTTGGGGACTGGACGTAGGCTACTGGGGTATTAGGTAGTTGAACCAGGATAAAACTGCAAGTCTTTCTTTTCCTCCTTATTATTAATTATTGCAATTTATTTTACGCCATTTACTTTCTGCAACTTTTACATTATTGCAATTTATTTCACGTCATTTACTTTCTGCTACCTTTATTTTTTTGCAATTTATTCAACGCACTTTAAATACAAGTTATTTATTTCTAAAGTGCTCTGTTGTGCAAAAAGTTTTCAAAAATACACGTTACACACAATTCACCCCCCTCTTATGTTTGGAATCACTTGTCAACAAAGTACATGCCAAGCAATCAATAAATCATTCTATTCATGGCAAACATACATGGCATATTAATCTCATTTAATAACACATATCATATATGTCATATAGCAACATACCAATCCAAACATCAGGGAATTCCAAGGTTCACATCGGATAAAAAACATTCATAGCATTCATATCATAAAATTTCATAATTAAACATTAATTTCGTTTTCTATGAAATCCCCAAATTTGGAAAATAGGATTTGACCAAAACATGTATTTTCCCATTGAAATCTCTCTAAAAATGATCATGTAATTCAAACCCATTTCCCCAAATTCTTTTGCACCATGGAAGGGTGAGAAAAATGTCGTTTTTTACTCATCTCTTGAAGATCTCTAAGAATCTCCAAGCGTCTCCCATGAGCATGCCAAGAAATCTCCTTCTTCTTCTCTCCCTATGCCCATTCTTCACCAAGATCTCCTCCCCCAAGCTCTTGAATCGTCCAAGGTAAGCAAGAGAGTGTTTTAGGGTGTAAAAGGGTTTCTAGCCGCACTAAGATGTTATTAGGATTGTATTTATATAGAGTTACCCACGTTTCCTCCTTTTTAAAAAAATGTATTTTCTTGCGTTCTGATAGGCATGCTCAGATGAGCAAGGGCGCGCTCATCAGCGTCAAAACTCGCATGTTTTCAGACACGGTCGTGCTTCCCTTGAGCACGGTAGTGCTCCTTACAGTCAAAATTGTTCGTTTTCCGACACGAACATGGTTACATTGAGCACAGTGCGGCTCAGACCGTGCTCTTCCAACGCGGGCGTGCCCACGGGCGTGCTGAACATGAGCACGGGCGTGCTCATGCTACTATGACTGATTTTTAACTTAAAGCTTCTCCTTGTTATTCTTCTTGCCATTATACTACCCTTAAGGCTCGAAATCAATTCTAAGCACACAAAACTCTATTATATAATTTTATTTCCTAATGTTAATGCCTATTTATATTTTTATTTATTTCTTGAGATGTTACATACACAACCACTCAAACTGCTGTTGCAGCTGTATACAGGTACCGACTTATATGATAACCACTCAAACTATTGTTGCAGTTGTGCACAAGTCTAGACCTTCCGTGATAACTGCTCAAATGACTATTCCATCTATTCCCATGGCTCCACCTCAACCTCGTGTGACAATTGTTCAAACTGCTGTTGCAACTGTACACACGGCTCCCTGTACACAACCACTCAAATAGCTATTGCAGTTGTGTACAGGTACCGGCCTATATGATAATCACTCAAACTGCTATTGCGCTATTCATACAGCTTTTCACCACAACAATGAAAATGCTATGATTATGCATCCATCACTTCAATAACTTTCTAACAACAACTTAAACAACGTTCTTAAAGGTCCACATCCTCCAACTGCGAGGATGCCACTCTCCAACTATGAGAGCCACCTTTAGCCTAGATTAACTCACTTATTCTACGAGTTGGGTACCATCAATAGTTATTCTATCATCCTAACAGCATGCCAACCATCTCCAAATTCAACCAAGATCATGACAACCACAATCACATCAATAGCTCAAAAAATCAAGCATCTCTTTATCTCAGGCATACAAAAAATAGCAACTAAGCATGTAGACATACATTCTCGATCAACAAATATCATAGATTATCCTGTCGGCGACAAACCTACAATACCTAAAACTACATTGGTACCACAATCCAGTAGTCCCCAATGTGAGTTAGGTGTTGTCCGTTACTTAACCACTAGTAGGGTTTGAGGAGCCCGACACATGTTAACAGTTATACCCTACGCCTACGTTTCCCAGATATTTGTGGTTTCTTCCTCCTCACCTGGTGATTCGTCCCAATATGCTTCTATGCCAACGAACAGCCTTGACCCTCGATCTCATGAACGCAACGAACACAACCTCGACCACCACGAGCTCGCCACTACTACCACTAGCTCGTAGTCGCCATAGCCACCCACTCTCATCCACGGTTCCTCCTTCAACCACGAGCACCGCCGCGTCCTTGAATTTTGCTCTAACCACGGGAACAACATGAAGGCATTATTGTTAACCCTAGGGCAATTCAAAACCAAGAAAGATTCGAGGAAAAGCTCGAAGAACACGAAGAACGTCGAGGTTAACGTGTTAGACATTCGAGCTTACCTTCGAGGAAATCGAGAATTCAATAAGTGGAACTCGTAGTACTTGAAGCTCTGATCATGGTGCTGAAGTCAGAATCACGATTCGACACTTTGATCTTTCTCAAACCTCACTTTCTCACTCTAAAACCTCAACCCTCTCTCTCTCTCTTTCTCTCACGTTCTCTGGCCTATAAGTTTCCAAGTTTTTCCCTTAAATGAAAATGAGAGAAGAAACTTAAGGTTTTCTGTCAACCTGTCCATGCTAGAGCGTGGGAATACTCCATGCTTGAGCATGGGCGCGCTCTGGTGCGAGGTTTTTCCACGCTTGAGCGTAGCCTCCTGATTGCCAGGTCTCTGCCTCGCGTCGCGTGTGCGCTGACACGTGTACCTCCACGCGTACACCCTTCCATGCTCTAACATGCAACTACCCACGCTCGAGCGTCAACGATCAACGTTTGAGCGTGGGGTTTCTCCATGTCTACGCATTGGATGTTGATTAGAACTGTTCTTTCACGTTTCTTCACTTTCTGAGCACGTTTCAAGGCCAAATTCCCTCAAATTTGAATCGTAGCTTCCTCAAGCCATAGGGAACATCATCCAACTTTCAAATATACTTAATTTAAGTCTTACCCCTTATTCGAGCAAACGCGATGTTACAGTCTTTAATGCTAAATTTTTCATCAAGCAAGGCCTCGATGTGTGTGTTCTCGGATAAATCAGTGCCGCCTAATAGTAGATCATCCACATAGACCAAAATGATAGTGATGCCAGTAGGAGAAGATTTGGTGAAGAGTGAGTATTCAGCCTTTGATTGCTGAAAACCCGAGGCAAGTAAGGTGGTAGTCAGCTTCTCATTTCACTGTCGACTGGCTTGTTTCAAGCCATAGAGAGATCTCTGCAACTTACATACCAAGCTCTTGTCATCAACCTCTAAGCCGAGGAGAAATTTCATGTACACCTCCCATGTAAGTCATGAAGGAAGGTTATGTTTACGTCTAGTCATGAAGGAAGGTTATGTTTATGTCTAGTTGGTGAAGATGCTAGCCAAAGGAAGCAGTAAGAGCCAATATAACTCTAACTGTGGTCATCTTTACCACTGGGATAAAAGTCTCCAAGTAATCGAGGCCAGCAGTTTGGGTGAAGCCCTTCGCCACTAGTCGAGCCTTATGCCATTCTATAGTGACATTTGCTTTGAATTTCAGTTTGATGACCCATTTACAACTAATGGCTCTTTTATCGGGTAGCAAGTGAGTGAGCTGCCAGGTACCTATTTTGTGGAGAGCATACAATTCATTGTGTATGGCCTGTTTCCAGTTCTCATTTCTAATAGCCTTATCAAAATTGGAGGGTTCAGTAAGGACAAATATGTTTAAAATGAGGTGTTTATGAGTGGGGACAGGTTAGCATATGAGAGGTAAATGGTTAGAGGATACCTGATTGTAGAAGATGTTGAAGATGCTAAATTGTGGACTGTTGGTGCTAGAAGGGAGCAATAGTAGTCCTGTAAATAAGAGGGTGTGTGCCTAATTCTTTGGGATTTTCTGGTTGTGGGTGGGTCAAGTGTATGGTGAGTTGATACAGGTTGGTTAGTAGGATGTGGTGTGGCGCAATGTGTGTTTGGTAGTATAGTAGGTGTATTTAGCAGGGTTGGAATGTTAGGAGTTGGTGTAGGCTGTGGGTGAAAAGGTGGATTCAGTGGTTCAACAAGGATGTCATAAGGTGAATCTAAATGGCTTGTGGATAAGGCAATTGGTGGTGTGTTGGAAGCATTATGTTGTTGCTCACTATGATGCGTATATGGAATTTTTTTCCACAAAAAACAATATCTCTAGAGACAAATAGCTCTCGAGATCTGAGGTCAAACAAGAGATGGCCTTTAACCCCAAATTTGACACCCAAGTATATCCATTTCCTAGCTCTAGGGTCAATTTTGTTCTGTGTATCTTAAAAGTAGATGCATAACAGAGATAACTGAATACCCTTAAGTGTGTGACATCAGGATTAGATTAAAAAAGAACCTGGTCAGGTGATTTTTGTGAAAGGAATCTGGTGGGCATTTGGTTTATGACATGCACAACATATGAGACTACTTGTGTCCAACAGAATTTTTGCAAATGAGATGTGAAAAGAAAAAGCCTAGCAACTGCAAGAAGATGCTGATGTTTTTGTTCCACAATCCCTTTTTTTTGGGGTGTTTCCACACATGATGTTTGGTGGAGGATACCCTTAGAAGATTAAAAATTCATAAAGCTTAAACTCAAAGCCATTGTCTGACCTAATGCACTTTACTTTAGTGTGAAATTGAGTTTCAACCATAGAAATGAAAGATTTTATCTGAGTTGAAGTTTCTGATTGTAGCTTTAGAAAAAAGAATCCATGTAAACCTACTTTTGTCATCAATGATAGTTAAAAAATACCTATGACCAAACATTGAGGGATGTGAAAAGGTCCCTAAATGTCCATGTGTAACAAAACAAAAATTTGAGCAGAAATAGTGTGACTGTCTGGAAATGGAAGTCGTTTTTGTTTTCCAAAATGACATGCATAACAAAGAATAACAGATTTATTGTAATCAACAAAAGGAAAGATTTTATTCATTTGGAAAAGTTTGTCGTATGAAGGGTGGCCAAGCCTAAGGTGCTACACATTACATTTATTCCTATGAAAAGTATTTACAGAACATGTTGGGAGAGCCTTTGTGGGAGGGTTGGCCACAAAGTATAGTCCAGCCCTCAATTCAGTATTCCAATCATCTTCAATGATGACCTATCCTTTACAACATATCCATCAGGTTTAAAAAGGAGTTGTCAATCAAGGGATTTGATTAGTTTGGAAATAAAAATTAGGTTGAAAGTAAAGGATGGCATATATAACACATCAGTAAGAAAGAATTGTGCAGAAAATTGAACAGTGCCAGCTAAATTGGTAGATGTTTTGGATCCATCAGGTAATTTTATGTATATGGGTTTAATCTTTAAAATGAGATCTAGAAAAGCATACATGATTTGTTGCCCTACTATCAACTACCCATAGATCACTACTAGGACTATGAGAGGTGGCACAGATGATACTTGATTTTCCACTATGATCATTTGAGGTGGTCAGATGATTAGAGGTATGCTGAGTGTTGGAATTTGATCCTTGAAGTAGGACCAATAGGGTTTCATGTTTATTAGCTATGAAAACTAGATTTCCAGGATCCTCTATCGCTATATTGAATATTGGACCTTACAGATTTTACATCATCCTCAATTTCTCCTTCCTCAATCATGTAGTTGTTCACATTCTCACCCTTTTGCATGTGAGGTGGATAACCATGTTTCTTGAAACAAACATCAAGTGTGTGACTTGTCTTATTGAAAAAAATACACAATCTTGTGCTTTTACCTCTCCCTCGGCCTGTATTAGAGGGTTGGCCCCTGAAACCTTTGCCTCCTCCTCCTCCTTTGCCTTTATTGATATCAATGCTAGCAAGAACCTGAGAATCATCAAAGTGAAAATTCATTTGTCTCTCTTGTTGTACCAACATAGAAAACACCTTGTTAATTCTTGGAAGAGGATCCATGAGCATTATTTGAGATCGAATAGCAGAGTATTGTTCACTAACTCCTTTCAAGAATCGAATCACATAATCACCTTCTCTAAGGCTTTTAATGGTGGGGATGAGTTTGCAAGAACACTGTATGTAACGTCCCTAATGGCATCTAAGCCCAAACGAGTCCTAGGTAACCCCACAAAGTCCATAGAGATCTTCTCCCACTTCCACTCAGGAATCTATACGGGTTACAACAAACGTGAAGATCTCTGATGTTCTATCTTAACCTTTTGGCACACTAAGCACTTGATCACAAGACTAGCAACATTGTTTTTCATCCCTGGCCACCAATACATCTTCTTAAAGTCATGATACATCTTGGTTATTCCTGGATGTATGGTGAACTTTCCCTTATATGCTTCTTCTAACACTTTTTCTCTAAGGCTCCCCTCCTTAGGAACATTGATCCTATTTTTAAACGTCACTAACCCATTAGTAGACAACTCTTGATCTAAAAGTTGTTCATGCTTAATCTCTTCTCTAAGGTCACTACAAATTCCAACCTATTCAACTTCAAACTTAAGGAATTCAAAGACACATCAAGATTCATATCCTTAAACTCTTATATGAGTTTCATTTCTTGTACATCAAGCTCGACATATGCAAGGACTTCCTACTCAAGGCGTCTGCCACTACATTGGCTTTTCCTAGGTGGTATTTCAACTCAAAGTCAAAATCCTTAAGGAACTTCATCCATCTTCATTGCCTCATATTTAATTCCTTTTGGTCAAACAAGTACTTAAGGCTCTTATGGTCACTAAAAACCTCAAACTTTGCCCTTTAAAGGTAATGCCTCTACATATTAAGAGCAAACACTACAACTGCCAACTCTAGATCATGGGTTGGATAGTTTCCTAAAATAAATTCAGTAAACATAAGAAGGGGGGTTGAATGGTGTTTTCTTAAAACTTTTTGTAAAAGAAAAGCTTTTTCTTGGACGTTTTAAAGATAAGACGTTGTATGATAAATATGTAAAACTAATATGTGTCTGAAGGAGTGAAAACAAGATAAGATAAACACAAATAACTTTGTTTTAAAGAGTAAACCAATTTCTCCTCTGTCTAGATTTAAGTAGTGAACTCAAGAGTAATAATAAAAAGTTGAAGGAGAGAAAGAATAACACAGAGAGATTTTATATTGGTTCACCCCAACTTTGAGCTACGTCCAGTCCTTGGCTTAACCAAGTATTTTATTATAACTGATCATATTATAGACAAATATTCTTTGCACACCTGGCCTCTCCAGGCTCAGGTATTGTTTGCACACCTAGCCTCTCCAGGCTCAACAAGTATTTTTAGTTAGCCTCTTCAGGCCTTAGCGAAACAAATAAAATGTTTTGAAGCAATAGTTTCAGTTTGAATGAGCAAGTCAACCAGATTACACTTACAGAGTGGATATGAAGTATGTAGGGTATGACTGTGCAATAACTTCTCTTAAGATTTACAAATGATTGAGAAGTAAATGAAGCAATGAAGAATTAAAAGCTTTACAATAAATGAGAGTTTGTTCGGCTTGCTTGGTCTATTCTTGTTCTTTTTCAAAACTTTAGTCTTCTATTTATAGACTTGACATCAATAAATCCATTGTGAGACATTCCGTCTTTGACACTTGCTTTATCTCAAGTTTTCAGAGAAACCATTAATGCAATAGAGTCGTTCTGATGAAGCATTAAATGTGTTGCAAGACGTTGAGGGTATTCTTGTACTGAAGTACAACATTTTATCGTAGAGCAGAGTGAAAAGAAGTTCATCAGGATTTTTGCTGCGCATATTTTCTTCTTTAGTGTAATCACTTAGAGTAGACATTTGTGAAGTGACTTCGTTACGTACTAAGAGTAAAGGTGTCAGGTACGATGCATAGAAGATGTAGCTTTATTCTAATTAACTTTGGGAATAAAGAATCCTTATATTGCTTTTTAAATATGTTCCCAACATAATTTAAAATGATCCAAATTTGTTACTTGAGGAAGAGAGTAAAGACGCGCTAAACTACAGGAGAAGACTCGTCTGTCTTCGTATGAGACAGTTGGATCTTATTCTTTGCTAATATCTAGCTCAGACGCTTGATGTGCAGAAAACAGATGATAGCAATGGATCAGATAGGATGATATACACAAGCAGACACTTTGAATATAAACTTGAGTCCTGTCTTATTTGAAAATACGTTTGTACACTTGAATTAGATGATTAGAAAATGTCACATGGTTTATTTAAATCGTTCTACAAATGTTTGAGTTCACCAAAACTTTAAGGTTTAAATCAATATCAGACACTTGGAGACTCAACAATTCCCTCATTTGGTCTAAGCTTCCTAGACGTGTATGCTATTACCTTGCCTTCTTGCATCAAAACACATCCTAAGCCATTCTTAGACGCGTCGCAATAAACCACAAAGCTCACTAAAGGATCCAGAATGGTCAACACTGATGACAAGACCAATCTTTTCTTAAGCTCTTGAAAATTATCCTCACATTCCCGGTCTCACACAAAAGATTTTCCTTTCCTAGTCAGCTGGGCCAAAGGTAGGCTAGTCTAGAAAACCCTTCTATAAACTTCCTATAGTACCCCGCCAATCCTAGGAAACTTCTCACTTAGATCACTGTCTTAGGTTGTTCCCATCCTTACACTGCATCAACTTTAGAGGAATCAACCGCCATACCATTCTTAGAACATCACCTCATTTAGCCAAAACTCACACTTTTCTGGTTTGGCGTACAAGCGCTAATCTCTCAAGATCTATAATACTAACCTCAGGTGTTCCTCATGCTCCCATGGGGTCTTAGAGTATATCAAGATATCATCTATGAACACCACCATAAACTTATCCAAGAAGGGTCTAAAGATCCGATTAATGTCGTCCATGAAAATGACTGGAGTGTTTGTCACTCCAAAGGGCATCACTACATACTCATAGTGCCCATACCTTATTCTAAAGGCTGTCTTAGTGATGTACGGCCTCACTCTTAAATCTAATCTGATGGTACCCCAATCTTAGATCTATTTTGGAAAACACTGACGCTTCCCTCAACTGATCTAGAAAGTCATCCATTCTAGGCAAAGGGTACTTATTCTTTATGATTATCTTATTCAGCTGCCTATATTCAATATACAACCTCATACTCCCATCTTTCTTTTTCACCAAGAGAATTAGCACTCCCTAAGGTGACACACTAGGTCTAATGAACCCCTTTTCTAACAACTGTAACACACTTTTTCCGAAAGGCGTTACTTATGCGGAAAATTAAAACTAAATAAATATTAACAGGCCGAAAATAGCGGAATATATATATATGACGAGGGATCAACTTACACCCCAAAAAAATTACAACTATTACACTCAATCTCAACCATTGAGATGACAAAAATCGAATGGCTCCCATTTATTCACCTAAAGAGTCACATGACCCACTTCTTCTCTCCTAAATTTTTCTTTCCGTGACACTTGCTTCCCTCCCTCACCCAAAGTACCTGCCTAATACGGTTTCTTTAACTCCAAATGTAACACCCCGATTTTCGGTGCCTTCTAAGATCGGTAAATTTTATAAATAAGTTTATATTTTATCCGAGACTTAGAAAATGATTTTGGATAAACCAAAGTCATATTCATACTCTACACTATCATAGGGAGCTACGGTTAAATTTTGGGTTGAAAACCCAGACGGAGCCTAGTCTACGTTTTCACTGACAGTAAGATTTTACTGATCAGAAAACCTAATTTTGACTCGTGAACGAAGCAGTTAGGTTTAGAATTGAATTTCCTACATTTTTGATAAAAAAAAAATTTCGCACTAAAAAGCGAAATAATATAAGTTATTCGGCGAAATCTTGAATTGGGTGACGAATGGAGCCGAATTCGGATTTACTGGGACCTGCTAACGGATAATCATGAAGTCACATCAGGTCACATCACCTAGGAAGGCGTGCCAATGTCATGATGACGTTTGAAAATATATGGACGCGAAAAAACCAAAATACCCCTGACCTTTGTCACAATTACCATTTTGCCCTTGTGTGAAAAGACTCTTTTGCCCTTAAGTGGAAGGATTTGTGACTTCCTTGCCCTCCCTTTCTCCTCCCTCACGCCCCTCACCCCTTCATGAAGGCCTTCACCCATTCTTTTCCTTCATAATTCCATTCTTTCTTTAACTTTCTCACATTTTCTCTCATTTTTCTCAAGTGGAACTTAAGAACTTGGAGAAGCAAAGTTGATCATGTAACACCCCGATTTTCATTGCTTTTAATATTGATAATATATTTAAATAAGCTTTTATTTTATTCGAGGTTTTAGAAAATGAAATTAAATAAACCAAGATTACATTCATACTCTACGGCGTCGTAGGGAGTTATGGTTAAATTTTGGGTTGAAAATTCAGCCGGAACCCGGCCTACATTTTCACTAACAGTAAGATTTTACTGATTAGAAAACGTAATTTTGACCTGTGAACGAAACAGTTAAGTTTTTTATCTCGTTTCGAACAATATCGGCGATTTTGAAAAATTTCAAAAAAATAAGTTCTTACGACTTTCTCGGGTGAAAAACCTAAATCGGGAAATCGATGGAATCGAGAACGGACGCGCGGGGACAAAATCAGACATCAGATGAGGGACATGAGTCACCAGAGCAGGGTGAGTCACCACCATGGCTCACCAACATCATCATTGCGATTCTACAAATATCTGAGATATTTAGGGCGAGAAAAGATCATTTTGCCCCTGGGAACTGAGAAAATTACCTTTAGCTTTATGACACCTCACCACATCATCGTCATCATCATTATTTCTAACAAATATCTAGATATTTTTGGTGTTTTTAGATGTAAAAAGACCAAAATGCCCTTAACTTTTCCTAAATGACATTTTTGTCCCTAAAGGAAAGACCATTTTGCCCTTAAGTGATAAACTTGTGGACATCCTTGTCCCCTCCCCTTACCCCACGACCCCACCCCTCATGAAACCATTCTTACAACTTCATCTTTCTCTCACGTTTTCTCTCTTTTTTTCAAGTGAAGCCTTAACCATTTTTGTGAGAAAAATTGTTGGATCCTTGCTTTGTTCTTCATTCAAGAGGCAGGATTACCTTCTTTGATGTATAAACTTCAAGTTCTTCTCTTATTTCTTGTTTGAAAAACCATGATTTCATGAGTTCCAACTTCTAGAACCAATCTTCAAAAATTTCTAGATAATTGCAGAAAAATCCTATGATCATGAAACCAATTTTTATGAACCCACCATGATGTGTACTTTGAGTGTCTAGAAGCATGAACCCAAAATAAATTTTCTCCCTATTCTTCTATGGGAAGGCCGAATCCTAAGAATGGTGAAAGGATGGGTTTTGTTTCAATTTTTGGCTATAAGACACTTGTTCCAGCCTACTTCATGTCTTTGAACATTGAACCTAAGAGCAAAACATCAATAAAAGCTCCAAGCCAATTTCTTAATTCATGGCCGAAACCTAACTTTTGGGGAAGCTAAGAGTTTTGTTTCAATTTTTAGAAAGTAACAATGGATTTCATCCTTCCATTACCCTTATGTATTGAATCCAAGAGATTGAAACCAAATGAGATCCCTACCCTATTTTTCTATATATGGCCGAACCCTAACTTAGATTGGGTGGGTAAGCTTTGGTTGATTTTATTAACTTTTAGTTGTGATTGTTGTGAAGGATCAAGCTGTGATTGATTGTTTTAGGCGGAGCGAAGGAAACCGGTGTCGGGACGGAATACCCTTCGAGGACTAACTTGTAATCTTCAAGAGGTAAAGGGAGACTTCTCATAATGAGTTTGGTAGTCTCAACAGCTTGATTGTTAGATGTGTAGCTTTTTGTATGGATTGGTGTTTTAAGAATATAATATGTGTTGTGTATGTACTTGATTTGATTGGTCAAGTATATGATTGGATGTTTGATATTAAATGGTGGCATTGATGCCTTGGATGTGATATACTCATGATATTGTTTCAAGATTTGATGTTTATATATATATATATATATATATATATATATATATATATATATATATATATATATGTATGTATGTATGTATGTATATGTATGTATGTATGTTGTATGTATGTATGTATGTATATCCTGGATTGGTTGAGAGCATAGCATCGGCTATAGCTTGATAATGAAGATTAAAAAGCTTAAAAGTCTTAATCAAAGTTTTGGAATGTATTCTGAAGTCAAAGGAAATCTTGAAAATAGTTTTGTCCTATTAAGGAAAGAAACTTCTTTTAAAAAGTGTTAGACTCCTTTTTAGAAGAAAAAGTCTTTTTAAGTAAAATCCATTTAAATACTTTCTTTTTTGAAAAATGTTTTTAGATGACGAAACCATTTAGAAAGTAGATTTACAAAGAAAAGAGTTTTCTTGAAAAAAGCTTCTTTTGAGAAAATGTTTTTGTTTCATGCCAATGAGGTTTTGAGTTTTGCTTTCCAAGTTTTGCATATGAAAATAAGACCCAAAAAGAAAAATGGTGATTTCCCTTTCACTTTGCAAAGTATGCAAACCTAGTGACCGAGATGTCGGGCTAGTGTTTTTGTGAGTTGAGCACTCGGACTATGTGTCCCGTGTTTTTTGAATGAACGGGCTAAATGTACTTTTAAAATGAGTCATGAGCTGTGTGCTTTGACAAGAAAGAATGAACGAAAAAGAAAACAGAAAACCATGAGTTGCATATATGAGTTGGCCGACTTGCCATTGGAAACGAGCGACAATCCAAGTGGTTGAGAATATGAGTCAGTTAAGACCACTAGGTATATAGGGGCATCCTGTGTTCGAGACTCCACAAGAGGCCGGAGGCATCGCGACCTCGTGCCGTGGTAATCGGCTGCCCAACGTGGATGAACTCGATCAGAGACTAGACTATTCATGATATGGTTATGATGTGATGCCCTTGAACAATTGGAGTTCAGACCTAAATTGAGAGGCCGACTAATGAGGACAATTATGTTAGGGGAGTATTGGCGGCTTATCGCTTGATGAAGGGAAGTTAGGAATCTCCGGTGGACATGAATTAGAAAAATGATATTGGAGTCTCATGCATTATTATAACTTATGATGATGTCTGAGATATTATGTTATATGAATAACTGTTAATGCAACTGTATTTATATGTGAATGTATGTTTTTTTTTTTATCGCTTGTGCGGCTATCGTGATAAACTTATGAAATGAGTATCTCACCTTTGCCTGTACAAGTTGGACACCCTGTTGTGTTTTTGGATACATGTACAGATGCTACCCAGAGGTCCCTGCGGACACTTGAGGACTCTGATGATGGAGTCCCATGAAGATGAAGAGAAAGAGGATCCCTCCAAATACCTCCGGGAATTGGAGCTGACTTTGGGGTTTTTCTCCCAATGGCTACTTTTAGCCCGACCAGCGTTAGAGTCTTGGTTTTTTTTTGAGTAGTCGTACTTTATCTGCTATAATTATGCTGACTTAATATTTTGAAGTTTGTAACCGGTGATAATAGACTAGAATTTCTACTACTAGTTAAATTCTGTTTCTAGAAAACCTGTATGCTCCGGCATTAATATCTTATGTTTATTTCGCCATCGATGTTCAAAATTGGTGTATGTTATATGGATTATTCCATCCTTCCTATATGTAATTATTGTATCGTGGAGAAATTTTTTTTTGACTCACGTTTTCAAACATAGTTATTTACTTAAAGTATTTTCCGAAAGCAATCAGCGTTTTTATTTGTTTATGTTTTCCGCAATCAAGTTTGAGACGTAGCACCGAGGGGGTGTTACAGATCACTTCATTCATCTTCATCATCTAGGAGGTATGGAATCCTCACTTGATCACTCAAACTTCATCTTTCTCCATTGAATTATGTGTTTCAAGCTATGTTTAAGTTTGAAGCCTAAACTTTATAAATTCATAGGAAATTGTACAAAAATCCTTTTAATGTCAAACCAATTTCTATGAGCTAGTTTCATTGCCCTCTCTCATAATCCAAGAGCATGTAACCAAAAGAGTTCTCTAACCCATATGGGTATGGTATGGCCAAAACCTATATATTGAAAAAGCTTGAGTTTTTGATTCAATTTTTGATTAATGAGACTTGTTCTAGTGTTACGTATACCTTAGGATCATTCATCCAAGAGATAGGAATTTTTAGACATCTCTAGCTAATTTTTAGAGCAATGGCCGAACCCTAGGTTGGAAGAAATAGGGGGTTTTTGTATTGTTAAATGTTGATGTTTGATTAATTGTGTGTATGTAGTTGTGGTTGTAATCGGACGAGCAATCGGGAGAATTCGCGGATCGATTGGATGACTTTTATTTGGAGGATAACTTCAAGAGGTAAGGGGAGTTTGCCTGAGGGATTTTCTCGATAACTATATATTATCCGGAATTGATCTGTGTAGCTCTGTTTGAGCTTCGTTGTGATTGTAATAATGTTCCATGCTTTAGTACATGTTATGATGATGTATGCTTGGATGGAAAATGTTTTCATATATGTTGAAAACCATACTTTAATCTTTAGATCAAGTAAGGATTTTTATGCTTGTTATGGTTGAATGAGGTATGATTATTATTCATCATAATATTGTGATCATTTTGAGCTATTACTTGACAAGTTAGTGAAGCAAAATCTTCACATCCTTATGGCATAGTATTCTGCCATAATGGTTACAAAAGGAAGAAGATGAGTTGTTCTTGAACATTCAATGTTTTTGAAAGTTAGAAAATGTTTTATTAACTTATATATCAAAACAAAATAAGAAGTGATTTTGATCCAAAGATCAAATAGAGTTTTGACCTTCAAGTGTTTTTACTAAGGTGAAAATGTATTTTACTTTAGTCATAGTTTATCCAATTAACTAAGTGCTTTAAAAGTAAAATGATGAAAGTGATTTCATGGAAGTAAAAGTAATATGAAGTCACCTTAGGTTTTAATAGGATATCACCTTCATTTTCAAACTAAGTTAACATTCAATCCACAAAGTATAACGAGGACCTTGTCCTCAAGTTTGAACTAATTGAATCATAGTTTGAAAACTAAATGAAATTCTTTTTTCTTTTACACTAACTTAGAACATGGTTTTACATCAAGTTAGTGAGGAAAAACCCTTTTCAATTTAGTTAAGGTACTTTACTTTAAGCAAGTAGCAAAGTTATTTCAAATCAAATGAGTTTTTAATTAAAATGGTTTTGGTTTACAAAGTCTCAAATCGAGAGTTTTCAACTCTAAATCGTAAGGTTTTAGCATGGAAAAACCTAAGTTACGTAATTAACTTAGAATAAAAGAAAATAGATAATTAAGTATAGTATATGGTGGAACATGACCATGCACTATACCGTTGATGACTTAGTTCATCAATGACTTGATAAGACTTAATTGAATCAATACTTATTTCATTACTTGAAACTCAAGGAATTAATATTTTAGAAAGGATCAAAGACTAATTTAAGAGGATTCTCAATCCTTCTTCATAACACTTAGGAGTTAAGATGTAATGCATAAGACACAAACACAAACATGAAACGTTTTGGGTTTTGAAACAGTAGTTCGATAACGGACCGGTGGTCCGGATCCAAGAAAAGTCGTTCAATTGTTTCAGTCTTGTGATGACCGGAATGAGAGGGATCTTGAGGCTGTGCAGGTATGGGACTGTACAGTTGAAGGAAGGCTTATAAGAATTTTTTGGTACTACCTATACCAACAAGATGCATCTTCTTTTCGAGAGCTCAGAACATAAGAACTCCATAGTTAAGCGTGCTTGACTCGGAGCACTTGTGGGATGGGTGACCTTCTGGGAAGTTTCCTAAAAAGCATGTGAGTGAGGACAAAACACGCTGAAAAGACCCGTGTTGGTTTGTGGGGACAGTCGACAATTCTGAAAGCAGTTCGGGTCGTTACAAAGGGATCACGAGATTTATCCGATGGATAAAAGTTTTATAATATTAAGATGCATATAGTTTCTCAGGAAGAGAACCTTAGCGAACCTTGAGGTTTATCCGGTGGATAGACATTTCTTTATCGCATCTGCCTTGTGTAAGCATTGGCTTGCATGAGTTTGTAAGGCCTTGAGCCTAGGAGTTGAGCTTACACCTACATGCTGGTGCCAATCTTACGGTGACGATCTTAAATGGTCTTGAGGATATCAGGGTTGGAGATTCCACAAGTGACCAGTTGGTGATTCTTCTGTGTCGTGGTATTCTGTGCACTGCTGTGACATCTTGACTAGCTGCCGTACTCTTCATGTTTGGTCGAGAGTGTATCCGTAAATCCAGATACGTCCACGTTACATTTGTTATAGCATCTTGCCCATGGCTGGCATTAACCAGAACATGTCCTCCCATTCATTCTCTCCAACTTTTTGTTAACTCCATGGAGTAGGGGTCAGAGTTTTACCCTTGTGGCATATGGCATTGAGTCATGTACATTGCATTGCATGGCTGTTGATGATTACATTTACTTATTGTACATCACTATTCTACTTTCGAAGATGTCTTATGCTGCTAATTGATTAATATGATATAGTGCGATTTATGGTATGCATGTTGGACATATTGTACCTGGTGTGTTGTCCTGTATTACTTCTGCTATTGTGATGTGTTGATACTACATATGTTCATATGCTGTTTTGTGTGTCGTGCATGTAGTTATCGTGTTTAAATCCATATATTGGTTACTGACCCTTGCCTGTACATGTTGGACACCCTATTGTGTTTTTGGATACGTGTACAGATGCTTCTCAACGGTCATTTGGGTCACTTCGGGACCCTGTAGCTTGCGTTTCTTGATGTTGACGACGACGATGTGTGGACTGTTGACGACGAGGCCCAGTCTCATTGGTACGATATATACTAGGTAGTAGGCTCTTTTGTCCTTAGAGTTCTTTTATCAAATCAGCTCTTAGGATTTTCAATGTTTAAGTTGAGAAAGTCGGTATATGTGGTTTTGAAAACCTCTGTATAGTTTGGAACTTCAGTATGAAAAACAATTTCAGGAAAGCTTATATGTGATGGTGAAATGGTTTATGAATAAACCCAGTTTATGTGTGCTATCTATATAATGTGATTTTATTATTGTGATGTGTGTATTACATTTCTGAAGTATTATGCCGAAAATTTTTACACCCGAGTTTTCTAACTTAAAGTAAATTATTTTTCAAAAGTAACCAGCAATTCTCTTTTAAATTTAATTCTGCACGTGTTTAAGATGTAATGCCCAAGGGGGGGTTACACCACACCCCAACACCAACGCCTAACACACCCCTCTCCCATCTCCATTACTTTTACCTTGTGCAATTCCAAAAACCCAAGAAAAATTGTTAAAAAGAAATAGAAAAAAACATTTATGGAACTCCCTTTCGTTTAATTTTCGTTATCATTATTTAATCTGATGGTAGAATTACAAGAGGTTATTGACATGATTTGTATTCTTGATTCTTCTATCCCCAACTTCATTGGTGTGTTTTCTCAGTTTTCCTTTTTGGTTCCTCAGATCATCTTGAATCTTCTTGGACTTAGTTTGATTTTCCTTTCTTTGATTATTTGTTCTTCTGAGGTTTATGGGGTTATCTCAAAATTACTTCTCTTTTTTGTTTTGGTTTCAGGGGTTGTCAGTTTTTTTTAGCCATGATTATGAACAGTTAGATAAAAAACAAAAAAGGTGATCAAATTTTTTGGCCTCTGTGTTTTTTTTGAGTCGGATTCGGCGAGAAACAGTATCAGGTAATTTGGGAGAGGGAGGGGAGCAAGTGTCAGGGAAAGAAAAAGTTTGGAGAGATGAGGTGGCTCACGTGACTCTTTAAGTGAATAAATAGGAGCCATTCGAATTGTCATCTCAATAGTTGAGATTGAGTGTAAGAGTTGTAACTTTTTTGGGGTGTAATTTGATCCCTCGATATATATATATATATATATATATATATATATATATATATATCCTTCGGGGTTATAAAAATTATGATTTGAAAATTTCATTTTATATTCTAGTCGGTATTGCGGAATTCAAATAACATACATCAATTAATAGGTACCACATGAGTTTTCAAAATAATGGGGTCACAACCCCTGCAAAAAGGTAATAGTCAAATAACCTATTGGGTCCGACACAATTGCTGATACACTAGCCAAGTGAACACACTACTCGGAGGGAGGATATGAGGGATCCTCTTCTGGGTCACTTTCGGTACCCTCCTCCTCCTCCTCATCATCCTCACCGCCCTCCTCTGCATCGTACGATGGTAGGGGCCAAATGAAAGGGCATGGACAAGGCCTCACCCGTTTCCGGAGAGTCATAATCACACACGCTTCACCCCTAAGACGTGGAAAGCCGGGAGGGTGTCCTATAATTGAACGGTTAGGAGGTGGTGCCGCTCCAGCAGCTCTAGCTCTGATCAAACGCACGCCTGGAGTGTGAGAAGAGGTGGAACTATCAGGTGGCTTCCTCCGGCAAATGCTCCTCTCCCCAGAACTCCCGATAATTCCCGCCAGATGGAGAAATAGGGTGATAACGAACACAACCCTCCAATCTACCAAAGTCCTCAACGTCAAGGTCACATGCCCACGATACTCCCTCAATCCAGTGGTCTCATCCCTAGTCCAGCAGTCGGGCCCTCCCAAAAACTCAACATGTACGTGGAATATGGGACTTGACATCGTCGTTAATAACATCACATAATAGGAAAACAGAATAGAAGAACTATGGGATAACAACCTCATCATCAAGACACACATAGGGCGAAGTGTTGCGTTTTGAACACACTTAAGGGCAAGTGTACCTTGTCGCAAAAGTAATATAGGACGGAAGTCCAAATATCGAACCTAAGGGATTAATGAGTAATATGCAAGTGAGTACCAAAATAGAGAAATCCTTATGCTATTTAGACAGATCGAAAGAGTGTGAAGATTAAGATGTAAGCAATAATAAAAAAATGAATAAAAGAGAAATAATGGTTTTCAAATCAGGCCTAGAGTCGTGGTTTCACTTGTACGTTCGATACCCCCCAAATCCTAGTTCTATTCAATTTTGCGGTTGCTCTCTGAAAATCAATCCCTCTACTAAAACTATTAATTGTTTGTCAGACAATTAATATTCTTTTCCCTAGATGAACAATGTTTGTCAGACAAAGAGTTTAAATGATTAGAAAGCATAAAGAGCAGAGAGGATGAGTGATTGAAAGGAATAAATCAAGTTTGGTCATGCAATAATTTAAACCCCGTTTATCCTATAGGTCTAACAATTAATTGCAGTACGGCCGCTGATCAACTAATGTATTATTAGCATGAAAAGGGTGATCAATCCTAACATGGGATGAAGAACAATAGAATAACGCTATTCAAATTGCAACCTTGAAGTCAAACAGAATTCGAATTAAAGCTAAGACATAACAAAAAGGGTTTCTACTAATACAAGATTCACCACAACTCTAGTGATGAAATTAGCTACCCATAGACATAGTTAAAACCAAAATCAACATGGGGAGATGCATCATGGAGAATTGAGAAGAAGATGAGAAACCTCCAACTTAATCCCCAAGCGCAAATCCTACTCTAGAAATCTAAACCAAAAAGAAAACAAACTACTAAGAACTACTAAACTACTGATAAAAGCTACAACTGAAAACTGATGATTGATGAAGAGAGTGGTACCGAAGGCCTCAACTTATAGGAAAAGTAGAAGAAAAGCCCCAACCTTTGTTGTCAATGCCGCCAGCACGGTCGTGCTTAATTGAGCACGACTGTAGTTCCTGTAACACCCTGCTTTTCGTTAAGTATTTTTTTTATATAAGTTTGTTTGAATATTTAAGTTTTTTTGGTAAAACTATAATTGTTGGTTAAGGGCTAAGTGGGATTGTTGGCTTAAAAGTCCCTTTTTGGAACATTGGCACGCTCGTGCTGATTTCCAGCACGCCCGTGCTGTTTTCGCGTGTCTTGTGACCAGCTGAGTCACAAGCACGGCCGTGCCGTTGTGAGAACCGCATCTCGCTGACGCTAAGTTTGGCACGGTCGTGCTGAAATAGTGCACAGCCGTGCCATGTGCGCTGATTATATAATCGCACAGAAACCG
Organism: Ammopiptanthus mongolicus; assembly: GCA_039655645.1. NCBI lineage: Eukaryota > Viridiplantae > Streptophyta > Magnoliopsida > Fabales > Fabaceae > Ammopiptanthus > Ammopiptanthus mongolicus. Next base: position 56,014,237 of record CM077344.1, read on the forward strand.
AGGGTTAGCGATTTTAACTCTCATTTCGTGGTTGCTACTACCCTAGTGCAGACAGACCTACCCTGTTACCTATCTCCATCAATCTTGGTGTGTTTTTGGAGTTTTGGAGACCTTTGGTAAGTCTTTGGTATGCCTGTGCCAGTTGTATAGGTAATGTTCTCCTCTTTTCTTAGTTTCTTTTCATGTGATTGGATTAGCAGCTGATTTGGTTAATGTTTTAGGTGACCAAGGCTTGGATTCGGACTGAGCCGCTTGGGAGGACGTGGCCAGTTGTTGTTTGGGGCTACCGTTGTTGCAACCTTCAAACCAGGTATGGGGAGAAGGACAGTGTAACCACTAGGTAGTGGGGGTAGTGTAAGATGAGGGGTTCCCATGACCCCGAGGTTAATTGTATATTGTTTGTTAACATGCCTGTTGCTATAATTGTTTGTTTCTATATGCCAATATTATATGCATTGTTGTTGTGTTAATGTTGATGGCTGAATAGTTGTGTTGTGATGAACCTGCTGCTATATCCCTAAAATTGGTTAATTAGGATTATTGGTTAAATAATAAAGGGATTGTTGTTCCCCAAAAATATTCATAAGACATGAATCAATAAGAGGTGAGGTTTTTTATTTTAATGGTTTAGTCATGAATCTAGGGATGATTTTTGAGAGTGTTAAGGTCTTTTTGGTTAATTATTTAACCTGTTCATCGCTGACTAGAACAGCACTGTCACGCGATCCGTACGACCGTGCTAAACAGGGAGCACGCCTGTGCTCCCAGTTGAATTCTGGGAATGGCCACGCTTTGAGCACGGCCGTGCAGCGTAAGAGCACGCCCGTGCGGATGTGCACAATCGTGCGTAATAGGGAGCACGCCTGTGCTACACGTAGGAGGGAGCATGCCCATGCTCTCGTGCAGCACGCCTGTGCCAACCCTTTGGTCAGAATATGAGGCTTACGGTTTAATAGGGGTTAAAACTCCAATGTTTCCAATAAAGATAGAATAATGCACCAAACAAATGATGAAGATAGATAACTTAATTATATGATAATTAAGACGTTGAGGAACGATGAGTTGGTTAAGTTAGTGCCCTCGGGGTTACCGCAGGATGAAATAATTGGATGCCTTTAGTGGTCCAATGTTATGATGTCATATTGGGTGCCTTTAGTGGCCCAATGTTGAGTATGATATTCTTGGGTGCCTTTAGTGGCCCCAGCGGAGGTGGCGGTTGCCCGTTGTTTGTTATTGTGTTCATGCATCACATTGGAGATGTTAATTGGGGGAAGTTCAACATCGGGGAGGTCGTCCTAGAGTACGACGATCTGGCCATCCAAGGTTGGTTCACCCAAGGTTTGGTGAAACGTGGCCCCCCGTGATAAGGCATCCATGCTTTGATGCATTGGCTATCCAAGGGGTTCACCCATGGTTTGGTGGACTGTCGGCATTGGTGCCTTTAGTGGCCAATGTTGATATGTAACTCCAAAGTTGTTCTTCCTGAGTTAGTTGGATCCACATGCATTGATGGAGTAGTGGAGTAGTGTTGCATTGCATCATATAGCATACTGGTTGATTGATTATGTGGAGATGATGTTTATGTATGCAAGTGTATACTTATGACTGTTGCTATGCCATGATGCATGATCATCTTATTCCTATCTCCATACCGTTGTGTTTACATGTTTCCTTACTCCCTATTCTTTGTTTCTTGTTTGGCATGTATGGTTTATGCAGAGGATGACGAGCAGCCCGGAGAGGAGTGACTCTGAGGAGCCACCACTCATAGTTAAGGTTCTTAGTTTAGTTGTTTATTTGCTTTCGTTTTCAGTTGTATTCTGAGGATTTTTCCGGAACGGTTGTACTAGCTCTGAATTGTGACATTGGGGTTGGGTTTATTTCATGTTGATGTTTCTTTATTATTTTAAGTATTGATTTAATCTTTCCGTGTTTTGAGAACTAGTTCATGTGGTACCTTTTCTACTCGTGACCCTTTTTAATAAAGGGTTGCATGTTTTATTTCTGTTTTGTATTATTATTATTATTATTATTATTATTATTATTATTATTATTATTATTATTATTATTATTATTATTATTATTCACATTATTTATATTTAATGCTTATATAACATGCGGGGTAGAAGGGTGTCACAGTTCCTGCATACACAATCGTGCTTGATTTAGTATGGGCATACTGAGTTCGTAAAACAATGTCAAATAGTGCACGGGACTGAGCACAGACATGCTCAATTAAGCACAGCTGTGCTTCATGTCATCTTGTATAGCCTTGTATATCTTTTCATACGCTTTCCAACGCCACAAAGAATGCCTCAATCAAACATCCAGAGCTCAAGTTATGATCAAAACAGTGACGAGGGATATATGCAGAAATCTCTTCTGTGCAGGCGTACTTCGACTGTTAAGAACTGGTTTGAATCTATAATTGCGCTGGATTTGGTGTACAAATTGGTATGTAGGACAGTGCTAAGTGGAAGTTCGGCCGTGTTTCGAGTTCCAGTCTTCAAAATCTCCTCTTTTTAGCACAAAACCTCCCAAAATCCTTTAATTGTCCATCAAGCAGCCTTAAACGTCAATTCTGTAAAAACGTAGGCAAAAGGGTGTAACACAATAATAAATATCATTAAATGCACCAAAATGCAACCCAATTACCCCTCATAAAATGCACAGAATTGATGTTTATCATGAAGGAAAGTAGCGTGACTCCCAAGCAAACAGTTATACAATATAATACCAATTCTAGACAAATCCGATAATAAATAATAGACAAATAATTATATATGTATATGATGTTCATGATGCAATCCAGAAATGCATAGTATGACCTTGGTGCAATCCAAGCATGTCACCGTCAAGACTCTGACCCTACTCCGGAGCTACAATGGGGCAAATCGGAAAGAGTGATAATAGTACATGTTCATCAAAGCGCCAGCCTTGGGCCAAGTTGTGCTTCCAAATTCCTTGCTACTAGTAACCATAGGCTTTTATGATGACACTCTAAAACCACGAATAAATTGGTGTCTAGTTGCAGATGACTAAGCAGTGCACAGAATGCCATGACTCAGAGGAGCTATCAACTGGTCATCTGTGGGGTTTCCAACTCAGACATTGCCAAGATCATTGAAGATTGTCACCCTAATATCCACACCCGCACAAGGTGTATGCTCAACCTCCTAAGCACGAAGGCCTTAGACTCATATTTAAATGCAACATGGTTAAGCCTACTAGGTGAATACGTTCATGTTTATCAATCGGATAAAGTTCGGTATTACTCTGGCAACCCAAGCCATTCTAGAGGCTCATATGATAGCTCCCAAACTTTTGCATCCAAACACCTCATTGGTCAATAGGCGATTAGGTAGTACTAAACTCTTGGGTCCAAGCACCTCATTGGACTATCTTATGTTTACCAAACGCTTAAGTGCATTATGGAGGTGGATTCTCAAATCCGACCCTTTATCATCTTTGTTTCCTTCTTGAAACATAGTTACTTGCCGAGCAAGTAACCAAAATACTCTTTGTATAATTAAGTCTTATGGATCCTTTTTATGATGTGAAATCATCTAAGGCATATATCACTTCATGACATACTGTTAAGATCCATATCTTACATTTTGAGTCCGTAAGAACCTAATTGAAAATAACTTCGACTTCTAGTCAAATGTTGACTTTTGGTCAAACGTTGACTTTTAGCGTAAAACTTTGGCTTTTAGTGTAAAACATTAAATTTCCAAAGCGTGTATAATCTTTTTGCTAAATCATTCAAAACACTTTGAAATCCTTTTCCTCATAAGGTACTAATATAATCCATTTATCTTAGATTATTTTGAAGGCATTTCCTATTACACTAATTATATTCATTTCCTTTATTCTATTGTGCTAATTGTATTCATTTCCTTTATTCCACTAGAACCATTTCTCCCTAATGTAATGAGATAATTCTTGTAGGTTACATTAAGTAATTAATTAGCGAAGAGTTCCAAAGGTATAGTTCCTTTGTCATAACTCCCAAGCCTCAATATAGAACTCTTGTGAGCCAACAACTGTCAAGCCATGGAAAGCCATCAAGTAAGCTATCGAGCTAATTAGTATGGTCAATTCCAGTGCCTAAACCATGGTGTCACCTTTCATTCATTGAGTTTGAAATAGATTTTAGAAAACACTTACTTGAAGTGTATGATCACAAATCTTACTATGATTTGATCCTTTCAAAACTTTCTCAATTATATTAATCTATGACTTAGGTAAATCATAAGATCATAAGTTCCGTATCAAACTCATCTTGGAAACCTAATTTTGATGCCAAAACTGTGACCTCCCTCATCCTTTGGAATGAGAGGTTTTGCTTGAAAACTTAATTCACTTGATTACACTAACTTCACTGAATTACTTAAACACAATGTTACAAAATGAAAACATTTTCTATGTGAGGAATGCCATGAAAGACGAATATACATCCTCACATAGGAATCAATTTTGTTCATCATTTTCTTAGTTCCAATCATCCTTAGATTCATCATTAAGCATGTAAATCACTTTAGTTCTCAAAGAACAACTTCCTAACCCTAAAACTACACTATGCCCGAACTTACACATGAATATTTTGGTGACCATTTTTTCATCAAATCAATCCAAATCAAGCATAACATATCATCAATATTATGAGCAATATTAATCTAAGCATTTAACAACCATAACTTAAAAAGTCCATACCTTGACCTAATATCAAAGTGATGAGTTTTCACCATGAAAATCATTTTTCCATCAAATCAAACATACGATAAGTATGGAATAAGCCCAAAAGTAAATTTACTAAGCTATTACAACTTCAATCACAAATAGTTCTTCTTACAACATCCCTGTTTTCTGAAACTCTAATTTAGGCGGATAACCTTGATTGGGTGTTTGTATGGTTGTGTGATTGTTTGTGTGTCAGTTATGCACCTAGTTGGAAGTTTAGGAATAGGCTTGAACAAGGTTAGAAGTGCTTAAGGTGTAATAGAAGAAACATGGGAAGTCAAAAGGCTGGAAGTCCGTTCCCCGCTGAGTTGGACGCTCAAGCGCGGGAGGACTCCACGCTCAAGCGTTGCAACGCCTAGGCAAGGGAGAGCTTGCACGTTTTAGTGTGCTGAGTGCATTGTGCCAGCTATTCTGAGTTTGGACGCGCATGAGACACGTGTCACGTCAGGGAGCAGGCGGAGTGGACGAGGTACCACGCTCAAGCGTGGAGAGAGCCCACGCTAGAGTGTAGGAACGCTCAAGCGTGCAGATGTTCCACGCTTAAGCATGGACGGCTGATCACGTTGGGAGAGTTTCTTTCTCTCCTCACTTTTGCACGAATTCCCAAGTGTTCTCTGGAACTGGAGAGAGAACCTTTGGACTTCTAGTGAGAGAAAGCTCAAGGTTAGAGGTGATCAAGTCGCTGGAATGTGATTTCGACTACACTGTTGCGATCGCGACGAAGTTATCTACCACTTTGGCGGATTAAATTCCCTATTCGCTCAAGGTAAACTCGAATCCCTAAAACACATTCTTCGCGTTCTTGGCATTCTTCGAGTTTTTACCTTCTTCTCTGATCCTTTAAGCTTGCCCTAGGACTAACACTATTGTATACGTGTTGTACTCGTGATTAGGGCAAAGTCCGCGTTCGTGATTGCTCATGATTTGGGGCTCGAAGTCGCGACTGTGAGGGAGGTTCGTGGCTATTCTTGAGCTTGGAGGCTGCGAGCTTGGTGAGCCAGTGATCGTGTTGATCTTCGTGCCACAACTGTTCAGTTGGGGAGAAAGAGTTACACACGTCGAGGAGGCAAGAGTAGTTTATATAGCTCTATTATATGCTTTCTGTTGTGTAGGGGAACCCTAAGCCCTATGTGAGGTTGAGCCCTGACGAAGTACCTAAACCCTCGGTTTAGCCTAATTCGGGCTAGCACCGTTGTGTTGATACCCTAGGTTAGCAGACTTGTGTTGATAGAGGTGATGTATGTATTGTTGTTCTGTGAGTGTCTGCGTATCTGCTAACTGTGGTATGTGATATGATGGCATGATGATGTATGAGATGTTTACTACTTTATTGAGCATGCTGATAATTAATGATGAACTGCTATATGCATCTTGAATTGCATGTATGCATGAGAATTGGAGGTTTAGTTTGATTAGGGCTTTGACCCCATGGTGGACGTTTGAGATGATAGTCGATATTCGAGGTTATAGTTGGAGCTTGGAGCTCGTATGGTTACAGTGGACCTTGGAGCTCGTATGGTTATAGTGGAGCGTGGAGCTCATATGGTTACAGTTGGAGCTTGTAGCTCGTGTTGCTAAGAGCAAGTTTGCATCTGTTGCTATATCAACTCAAGATAGATGGATGACATGCATAGAATATGCATATGATGCCAAGTGGCGAGCCATATGTCGATAGGCATACGAGGTTGGCGCACCGGGTGCGGGTGTGAAAAACGGAAGGGAAGGTTGGTGTGACCTCGGGGATATACTGGACAGAGGTGTACCCACATGAGACCGGTATGGTAACTCCTATCGTGTCATGGCGGTCTTGGGCACGTCCTACTATCCCGACTGTACCCTGAATCTTTCCAGTTGCCGGTGGATCTTCCGAGGAGGTACAGATAGCCCTCTTTGTCTGGGACAGTTGAGCGGTGATGCACTCTTATGAGTCACGGTGAGCGGAACGGATTACCGGAACAAACCAACTTGTGGTCCATTAAGCGGACGAGATGTTGCGCTTAGTAGGGTGTTTAGTAATGGCCGGCATGCATAGAAAGAGTATGTGTCACATCTTGCTAGGAAATGACTATGGGGTCGAGACATTGAGAAATGGTTGTGTTTGCGATATACTCTGCATTGCATCATCCCTATATTTGATGTGTTGTATATCTTATCTCTCTATCTTTTCTTTGTATGCGTATGTTCAATTCGCGAGCAGATGACGAGCCAGTCGAGCCACCGGATGGACCCGAGACTTCACCCGTTTATCACGGGGGCACCGCGGATGCCGGTGTTGGGGGATATTGAGATCGTATATCATGATGAGAGGGGATGGCAGGTGGACCCCTCGACCTTTTTGGTAGTATACACAGGACCTGTCAACCTGAACTTCCGAAGCGGTACACCACCGTATGTGGACATCATCGAACCCTACCACATGTATTGTAACACCCCCTCGAGGTGTCACAAATCGTAACTCAAAATTCTTGTGATTCGATTTATTAAAACCTTTTTGAAAATACTCATTATATTTATTGCGGAAATTCTGATACCAATCCAAAACTTTAACAATAACAAAGGAATAAATTCCAACTCATCATTTATGAAACTCATTCACTTCGCCTTAAGGCATACATTAAGTCACTTTATTAATACACATCGTACTGAGTCACGATCAATGGAGCTGACTTTAAATATCAAAATCCTAAGAACTGGTCTATCAAAACTCTAGGAATAATAAAGCATACTACCTAGCATGCACCGCCCAAAAGATATTGGGCCTCGTCATCAACAGTCCACCGTCTTCGTCGTCGACATCAAGTAACTTAAACGCAGGATCCCTCAGTGGCCCAGAGGACCGCTGGAAAATATTTGTACATGTGCTCAAAAAACACAACAGGGTGTCCAACTTGTACAAGCAAGGGTGAGATACTCTTTCACAAGTTTATCATAATAGCCACACAAGTAAAATAGCATATAAATAATGTATCAACACAGTCACAATAACAGAAGTAACATAGGACATCACACCAGGTAACAGTATGTCCACAAGTATACCATAAATTGCATTATATCATTTTAATCAATTAATAACATAAGACATCTTTGAAATCAGAATAATGATGTACAATAAGTAAATGTAATCATCAACAGCCATGCAATGCAATGCAATCCGATGTAAACGACTCAATGCCATATGCCACAAGGGTAAAACTCTGACCCCTACTCCATGGAGCTAACAAATCGTCCGAGACAGTGAATGGGAGGACATGTTCCGTGTAGACCAACCTTGGGCAAGATGCTACAACATTCGTAACGTGCACGTATCTGGCTTTACGGAAACACTCTCGACCAATCATGAAAAGTACAACATCTAGTCGAGGATATCAGTGTATTGCTCGGATTCACCACGATACAGAAGAATCATCAACTGGTCTCATGTCAGCCCTTCCAACCCTGATACCTCCAAGATTGTTCAAATCGTCACCGAAAGATTCGCACCCGCATCAAGATGTAAGCTCACCTCCTAGGCTCAAGACCTTACAAACTCATGCAATGAAATGCCAATGCTTACACAAAGCGGATGCGATAAATCAATGTCTATCCACCGGATAAACTTCAAGGTTCACTAAGGTTCTATTCCTTAGGAACTATACATGTCTTTGTATTAAAAAGAATTTATCCACTGGATAAATATCACGTGATTCCTATGGAATGACCCGGACTGCTTTCAAAATTACCGACTGTCCCCACAAACCAACACAAGTCTTTTTAGCGTGTTTTGTCCTCACTCACATGCTTTCTAGGAAACTTCCCAGAAGGTCACCCATCCCACAATTACTTCAAGTCAAGCACGTTTAACAATGGAGTTCTTATGTTCTAGGCTCCCGAAAAGAAGATAAATCTTATTGGTATAGGCAGTACCAATTAATTCTTATAACCCTTCCCTCAGCTATACAGTCCCATACCTGCACAACCTTAGGATTCCTTCCACTGTATAGTCCTATACCTGCACAGTCTCAGGATCTCTCTCATTCCAGTAATCACAAGACTGAAACAAGTGAATGATTGACCTAGATCCGAATCACCGGTCCGTCAATGAACCATTATGTCAAAACCCAAAACGTTTCATGTTTGTGTTTATGTCTTATGAATCACACCTCAAGTCCTAAGTGCTATGAAGAAGGATTGAGAATCCTCTTAGATAAGTCATTGATCCTTTCTAAGATATTAACTTATTGATTTTGAAATAATGAAATAAGTGTTGATTCACTTAAGTCGTATGAAGTCATTGATGAACTAAGTCATCAATGGTATAGTACATGGTCTTGTTCCACCACATACCGTACTTAATTAACTCTTGTTTTCAACTCTAAGTTAATTATTTTAACTTAGGCTTTCACGCGTAAAACGTTACGATTTGAGTTAAAAACTCTCTTTGTAAACCAAAACCCTTCTTAATTGAAAACACATTAATTTTAAAGAACTTTGTTACATGGTTAAGGTAAATATCTTAACAAACTTGGAAAGGTTTTTCCTTACTAGCTTAGTGTAAAAGAGATATAATCTCATCAAAAACTATGTTAACTTTCATGAAAAGACATTTTCGTTTTTGGAACGTCAAATATTTTAGAAGTTATTTTCTTGACAAACTAAATACTTTTTAGTAAAATCGGCCATTATAACGTTTAGCTTAGAAGCTTTTCATTCCTCAAAATCAAGCTATAGCCAGTGGTATGCTCTCAACCAGTCCAAGATATATATATATATATATATATATATACATCAAATATCAATTCAAGGCATCCATGCCACAATTCATATGCAAATATCCAAGCATATACTTCATACAATAAATAAAGTATATACATCACACATAACATATCTTCAAAGCACTAATCAACACAAATGTCACATAATGTATCAACTAGGAAAATCATCAACTTCACATCATAGTTACAAACATTCAACAAGAAACTCATGAGGCTATCAAACTTATTGGAGCTAATCTCCCCTTACCTTTTAGGAGTCATCCGTCGAAGGTAAGTCGCCCGATTGGTCCACGAATTCTCCCGATTCCTCGTCCGATTATCCGACAACAACTACAAACACAAAACCAATTCAATCATCAACAATTAACACACAAATTTCCCTAATCCCCTAGAAGCTATGGTCGGCCAAAATTGATGAAATTGGCGAGGGATCACATTTGGTTCCAATGTTTTAGATGGTTGGTTCTTAAGCTTGATTAACACTAAATCAAGTCCTAATACTCAAAGGTACGAAACAAAACTCAATCTTCTTCACATTGAGGGTCTCGGCCATAAAAGGGAAAACATGGCTAGGGATTGATTTGGTTTTCCATCACTTGGATTCAAAGACAATAGGAGAGGTAAGGATGGAATCAAGAGTTAGAAATAAAAAATTGAACAAAACACTATTCATCATCTTCAACAAGGGTTCGGCCACTTTTGGGTAATTAGGCTAGGATGAGAGTTGGATCATAAGCTCTTGGGTTTAGGTAGAGGATGATGAAGTGAGCTCAAAGAAATTGGTTTCCCATTAAAAGGATTTTTCTACAATTTCTTATGAATTTTTGAAGTTTTGGATCATAAACTTGATTTTCATGAAAACAAGATTTCAAGCATGAAATAGAAGGAGATTCAAGAAGCTAGGAGATCATAGAAGTGATCTTACCTAAAGACTGGTGAAGATTGATCAAGGAATCAAGTTTTTCTCTTAAGGATTCAAGGTTTTCCTCTAGCAAAAATGGAGTTTTCTCTCCATGGAAGAAGATGAACTAGTTGGAGCTCATTTGGGGCTGGTTTGGGGCATGAATGGGGGCTGAAATGCCTTTTAATTAAGTCACTTAAGGGCAAAATGGTCATTTGCTTCAACGATAAAATGGTAAAAGTGAAAAAGGTTAAGTTAGGGGTATTTTGGTCATTTTGCGTCCAGATATATCTGAACGTCGTGATGACTCTGGCATGTTCCCTCAAGTGATATGACATGATCTGATATCAAGATTATCCGTTGGCAGGTCCTGGTGAGTCCGTATGCAGCTCCGTTCGTTACCCGATTGAGGATTTCGCTCGAACGAAGGTCAGGAAGTGATTTTTGTGAAATTTAATCAAAACGTAGAGAATCGAATTCTAAGACTTACTGTCTTGTTCACGGGTTCATCTGATGTCTCTAGAGCATTAAAACCATACTGTCAGTGCAAAACGCAGACAGGGCTCCGTTTGAGTTTTCGCCCAAAACTTAACCATAGCTTCCTACGATAGCGTAGAGCATGCCTATGGTCCCTGAATATTTTATTTCACTCTCTAGACCCTCCAATAAAATACAAACGTTTAAATACTGAATAATTATAAAACTTGAAAATCGAGGCGTTACATTACTAGCTCACTAAAAAAAAATTTCGTCCTCGAAATTTCGTGAATTAAAACTAAACAGGATTTCTTAATCCCCAAATTCCACATATTATCTTAACAAAATGCCAATCACTCCTCGTCTATCCTGCTGGCAGGATGTTCGTAGTTGGATCACTACACTTAATCCCAACCAGTCCTTCAAAGATCGAAAGGTTTTCTTGCTCGTCCACTTGAGTTGAGGGAAATCAGTTGAACTTAGTCGCTGCTCGGTTCTTGAAGTTTAAGGACAGAAATCTTTCAACAAAGAAAATTTTCAACTGAGGAAATTTCTTGGTCTTACCCTCATAGGAAAGGATATAGAAGGATTTTACCATTCAAAAACGAATACAGGAGTATCCAGTATGCAAAAAGATTCTTCAGTAGGTTCGTGAGTGTAAAAATGCATAGCTAATACATGTTTATAACCATGACTTTAATAAAGTCCCTTCTTTCATAAGAACCTTCCAACAAATCAGGGAATCAAAAGATAAACAGTCTGGAAAAATTTCAGACTGGATCACATTTACCAAAAGTAAAACTGATTAGACTAAGTCTCATCAAGAAACTTCTGGTATCAAGAATTTGACTGTGTTACAACTCAAGAAATAGTCATAACCAATCTTTCGATGGAATGACATGAAAATGTCCAGGTCAAAGGTTACTATTAAATCAATCCACTCAAATGTCGAATACACTGAGGGTTACGCAGGAGCGTGAGTACAAAAGCTCGTCCGGGATCGCATACCCTAATAACTTTACCGCCATCGAGTCAAATTCGTACTTATTAACTTCACGTCAACTCTCCTTGCGTAGGGTTCGTAACACCTGACGCTGTAACACCCTCGTTTCTGTAACTGTTTATGATCAATATTTAATTGTGATCGCTACCTTATGTTTGATATGACTTATATATATATGTCAATGTTTATATGATGGTTTATATCCATGGTTATGTTGTGGTAAAGTTTCTTTTGTCGTCAAGAGACGAAAAACCGATAAAAGTTCTATTTTGATCGTTACCGGGTAATTTCTCGTTTTACGTGTCGGAGGCCGGGAAACGAGGAATTAAGTGAGATGTAATGTTGAATTACATTTTCCATTACCTTGTTTATTATTCCTAATGAATAGGATTAGCTTTCTTAAAATCCAAAAAATTACCAAAAGTAGTAAAAACCAATTATCCATTTTTGGTAAAAACCCTAATTACCTAATTCCAAACTAAATGAGAATGTAACTATTCTTGTTACATCTAGTCAAGGCCATTTGGCCATGATACTTGGGGAAGAGCCCAAAATCCTCCTTTTATCATATCCAAGAAAGTTATGACACTAACCATTAATGGAAAAAGCATCTTAGCCATTTTTGGTTAATCTTGTCCTTAAGCCTTCCTTAAGCAACAACACACTCATCAACTTGAATCTTGGCCCTCCATTCTCCATGACCAAAATTTAATGAGGATTTGGAGTCCACAAGGAGGGGAGAGCTCGGCCCATTTAGTGTTTAAGACACCAAAACACTATTCCATTCATTCTAACCTCTCACTTGAAAACACTAAAACTCTTAAGTTCTCTCTTCTCTCTCCTTTCTTCCTAACTTCGGCCAGCACTAGTAAGTGTTCATAATCATCTTATTTCATCATTATAACTTCATATTCCTGTTTATCTCATTCATCTAAACAACTTTTCTCTTTGGAATTTCTTCATTTGAAGTTGTTTGCGTCAAGTTATTCAAGAATCATTCAAGAAGGTTCAAGCTTCTTGAACTTGATTTTGAACCCTTGTCCAAGAGTAAGTTTCTAACTTAGTTTCTTCTCTTTATTAATCTTGAGAACATCTTTATGTTATCATCCTTATGATGTTGAAAAACCATTGTGTTCTCATTGTTTATGAAGTTGAACAAAATCAAGTTTTGAACTTTTTTGTTTCTCCTCTAGGTCACGGTTTTCGTAGTGGTTTTGGTGACCAAGTTTTCATCTTCTAATCTTCAAGGAAGCTTCACAAAGGTAATGGGGGACTGAACCATATCACACCTTAAATGGTGGTGATAAAGGCCTCCTAATTTGTTGAAGGAAAACCCTAGATCTAGGGTTTCCTTATAAAGTTCCTTACTTTGTTGTCATATTAAATTATGTTGTTGTGTTGATATGATGATTATGTTTGTATGTGCTAGGAGAAAAGTATTTTGGAATGGTGAAAAACTATTCTTAGGTCCAAAGATCTAAGGATAGGATTTTTGAATGGTTTGAACTTGTTTATGTTCTGAGTTGTCTTGATAACATGCTTATATGTTGATGTGATTATTCTATGCTACCTTGGATGTTGTTGAATGGCTTCATTTTGGTTGTATGTGGGCATGTGAGGTTCGGCCTTGTCATGTTGAGGAGGGAATCCAAAGCTTCTATGTTTAAGTGATGGTAAAATGAACTTAATATGGTTTTAACAATGCAATAAAACAAAGAAAAACCTATCCTATTTTCCTATGGGGCATTCGGCCTTGGTGTAGAAAATAGGGTTAGGACCTTAAAATGTTGATGCTAAGGGGTTTTATATGTTCATACTAAAGTATAAGAAGTATATAAATTGAAAAGGGTTTCCAAAGAAACTAAGTTTTGGTTCCAAAGAACCATGTGTTGTGAAATAAGAGTTTTTGGACTTCATGTAGGAACCATGTTAAGAATGGGTTGGTTTGATGTTGATCAACCACTTACTTTAATAAATTGTTTTAAAGAAAATTTTTTCAAGAACCAAGAGTTTCATAATTAATCAAGTTGGTTTTCAAGAAATTTTAGTTAGTAAGATTTCTTTGAGAAATAGGATTCTTACAAAACCTTTCTTTAAAAACAAAGAGTTTTACACTATCACCTCTTTGGACTTTCCAAAAGTTATAAGTTATAGTTCATTTGAAAATAAAATAATGATTTCAAAAGATAATTATGTTTTCTTCTCCACTAAGTAATAGAATTAAGGAAACTAACTAAAGGAGTTTTACGCTAAAATGAGACACCTATGGACACTTAATTAGAATTTTCAAACTATACTTCATCAAAGAGATTTCATCAACTACTTTGACATAAGGATAGTACTTTGAAGTTTTCACTATAATAGTATAAACACGCGTTATCTCCTAAGGGAATCTATATGAACTCCATAATGGACTCATAAGATCCTAGTAAAAGACATATACTAATACCTAGTGGGCTTGACAAAACCATGTTCCACATCCTTGATGATTTAGATCATCTAAGGACTCCATAATGTTTAATCACTAAGAGTTACTTACAAGTATAAGTAATGTTCCTTTGTTAGACAAGTGAGAAGATTGATGAAGGGGATCCTTGTGGATCCCAACCTCCATAATGCATCTAGGTTATGGACTAATGTATCATAAGACATGAATATCGTTTTACGAACGACGAAATGGTACGTGATTGCAAGAACGGAACCAAGGATGGGTGACTGATGGCAAGTCGTGTGAAAGTGGGTCCCGTAAGGGTATCTTGTGGTTTATCAAGGGATAAACGAGGTACTACAGTGATGAGGTAGTACGTGGCTGTTTTGTGTGGTTTTCTTGACATGCATCTGCATTTGTGCATGAGTCAGGCGTGATGCCTAGGAGTTGAGATTACACCTTGGTGCAGGTGCGATTGTCTGAGGTGACGATCATGAGGATCTTGGGGACGTCGGGGGTCGGGGAAAACACATGTGGCCAGAGAATAGCTCCTCTGTGTCGTGGATATCCATCGAAAAACACTGACGTCCTGACTGAAACACCGGGTAAATCATGATTTGGGCAAAGAACGTCTGGCGTGAGCCATTATGATGATTGCAATCATTGGATGTGGCATAGTGGGCTAAGATAAAGCAGACAATGTTCTCCCAATCACTCACTCTTGTTATGTTAGCTCCATGGAGTAGAGGGTTTGAGTCATGTTGCATTTGTGTCATTGCATTCTTGAGTTGACTTTTGACCCATATAATTGTTGATGGATATATTAACTGTGACTAATATATTAACTGCAATCGATATATCTATGTAATTGTGATGCCATTTAATTATTTGTTATGTTGTGAAAGCCCATGCGCTATTATGCCGATTGGGTGCGTGTGTGCGTGACTTTTATCACTGCTATTCTGGTTGTGCGATATGCGGAATCTCACCTCATTACTTTTGTTGTCACGCTGCTCGCGTGGTTTTCTTTCTACTATGGTGAGTATATATGGTGAGCGATCCACCTTCTCGATTGACGTTGGACTTGACGCTTCACGACAGGGCGGATGCTTGGACGATCCATCCTGATGGACGTCGCACATACACGGGAGTAGTGAGTTTCACGAGCAGGAAGGAGTTGCCTTTCTCCATGACGAGCCTGTCTGAGTGAGTTTGTACTGTACGGTTGCCTACTTCTATGCCACCTCCACCTACTGCACCATCTACTTCTCCTGTACCTGCATCTGCGGCCGCCCCTTCTGTCCCTGTTGTCCCACCCCCAGGGCCTACTTATGAGCCTTCCGAGCTACACCCTCTGATTCCCCGCCATCGAGCGACTTGGAGGATGACTGCTCGTAAGAGCACACCGGCTCTTGCCAGGGTATCCTTTTCTGCTCCCCTCATTATCCTCTCGCCTGACGATGAGAAGATGGAGGAGGAGGAGGAGGAGGAGGAGGAAGAGGAAGTGCTCGAGTATGTTCCGGAGGACGTTCCTGAGGTAGCCCCTTGGAACTTGAGTATAAAAGAAAGGAAAAAGAAAACCCATATTTTCGGTAAGCTCTATTTATATATTTTTCGCTTTTAAATTATGGTCTTGTGTTGAATAATCGTGACCCCTAAAGTGGGGTGTTACAGACACAGAGTTTCCTCGGGCTCCTCGTGACTCTTAGAGTAAACGAGAACATCGCCGACGATGACGAATTTCACAAGAACCTAGCGAAATTCCATCTCATGCAGTCCTATCCGGCCAGCTTCGTAGGTAATATTCTACCCAAACGATGGAGATCTAACTGAATCTAGAAACTAGATCAATCGAGAACTCAATGTCCCTTTTGCAACGCAAACTCGGAATATCCCCAAAAAATTTATCCTAGAAATCTTCCCAAACAGGCACCTCATTCTAATGTCTGACACAATCCTAAAAGGACGACGACGTGTCAACATGAATGCAAGTACCATTCTCTAAACGTGAGTTCTCACCAGGCCTCACCTGATCAGAACATAAGAAAACGCACACCCTTGTGTGACAACACACATTGTTTTGTTAAGGAAACAATTTCAACACGGGATCACTCTCCTGGAGAAATAAAACTAACTCCTAAAACTTATCATCCGCCTTTTGCTCATCCATCGACTATCGGGAAAGTCATTCCCTCTTTTACTAACTTGTTAACTCGTCATTCTCTACTACCAATTCTTCCTGAAAGACTTACTCCCATGGTCACGTCAAACACTTAAACTAGTTTCTTATTCCATTATTACACGTCTCAATTCACCAACAGCTCTAATGCACTCTAAATCACAATAAGCTCACTGAAGAGTTCTGATATTTAAGTGAAAATTCAAACTTAATATCAAACTTAGTTCAAGTCCTCGAATTTGAAAGTATCAAAACAAGGAGTCAACTATATCCGCCTCGCGACCCGATACTCGCTTCGCGAGCCAGAAGGCTAGGCATACTCATCTCTGCTGGTCACTATCGTAAGTTCTATTAACAAGACCATACTCCTATCTATGCAGGATTTCCTTGTGATTCTTTCCTCTACTGATACCAGTCCTAAGGGCACTTGTTCTATAGCCAAAGTTCACATTTCAATTCTGGTTCACTCAGTCTCTGATCATTCGCAACCTTCGAAAGTCATACTTAGGTATTATATGAATCCTTTACCATCAACAACATGGATCACAAGTCCACCCATAAGGTGTAGTCTTTCATCTGCCTTAACGGGCAAATATCCCATCAATCAAATTCACAACAGCGGAGGCTCCAATCGTTTCTTAAAATACTATCAGAAGGAACTTCACACTGTACCACACTTTTACTGCTCTACCGGAATTCCGTTCCAGTCTCTCAACTCTTTTAGAGTACATATCCTTATCTTGCCATTCCTTTGGTCGCTTAATAGCTACCTTTGTATCTACTCCAAAAACCTTTTGGTATTCTTCTGCTTGCCTAAGGCATGCTTGCTCCTTCAGCAAACTTTCCTAACATTCAAACGTCCTTACCAATGAGTCTTTACTCACTTGATAACTAGGAGTCTAACATCCTTGACTCACAAAGTAAAGGTCATATTCAAGCCTATCTGCTAGAACTGACTAAGGAGCTGTCTCAAAGCTTACCTTAGATATCACCTCTTAATAACTCGGATAACTTTTCTCTTAAAAGTTTTAACACATCTCAAACATCAGATCCAACCAATCCAATTGGTCGTATTCCAAAAGAAACAAATCATCATAGACTATTCTTACTCTTACTGTCCTCTATCAACACAAAACACAGAGTAATCACAGCAAAAACACCATGAATCCATAACCTAGATCCCAAAAGACATCGACCAGCTCTGATACCACTATTGTAACACCCCCTCGAGGTGTCATAAATCGTAACTCAAAATTCTTGTGATTCGATTTATTAAAACCTTTTCGAAAATACTCATTAGATTTATTGCGCAAATTCTGATACCAATCCAAAACTTTAACAATAACAAAGGAAAAAGTTCAAACTCATCATTTATGAAACTCATTCACTTCGAGGCATACATCAAGTCACTTTCTTAATACACATCATACTTAGTCACGGTCAATGGACCTGACTTTAAATATCAAAATCCTAAGAGCTGGTCTATCAAAACTCTAGGAATAATAAAGCATAATACCTAGCACGCACCTCCCAAAACCTACTGAGCCTCGTCATCAACAGGCCACCGTCTTCGTCATCGACACCAAGTAACTCAAACGCAGGATCCCGTAGTGGCTCAGAGGACTGCTGGAAAATATCTGTACATGTGTTCAAAAAACACAACAGGGTGTCCAACATGTACAGGCAAGGGTGAGATACTTTTTCACAAGTTTATCATAATAGCCACACAAGTAAAACAGCATATAAATAATGTATCAACACAGTCACAATAACAGAAGTAACACAGGACATCACACCAGGTAATAGTATGTCCACAAGTATACCATAAATTGCATTATAGTATTTGTATACGTGTCTATCCACCGGATAAACTTCAAGGTTCACTAAGGTTCTCTTCCTTAGGAACTATACGTGTCTTTGTATTATAAAGCATTTATCCACCGGATAAATATCACGTGATTCCTTTGGAATGATCTGAACTGCTTTCAGAATTACCGACTGTCCTCATAAACCAACACAAGTCTTTTCAGCATGTTTTGACCTCACTCACACGCTTTCTAGGAAACTTCCCAAAAGGTCACCCATCCCACAATTACTCCAAGTCATGCACGCTTAACTATGGAGTTCTTATATTCTAGGCTCCAGAAAAGAAGATAAATCTTGTTTGTATAGGTAGTACCAATCAATTCTTATAAGCCTTCCCTCAGCTATACAGTCCCATACCTGTATAGCCTCATGATTCCTTCCACTGTACCGTCCCATACCTGCATAGTCTGAGGATCTCTCTAGTTCCGATCATCACAAGACTGAAACAAGTGAATGATTGACCTAGATCCGAATCAACGGTCCGTCATTGAACCACTGTTTCAAAACCCAAAACGTTTCATGTTTGTGTTTATGTCTTATGAATCACACCTCAAGTCCTTAGTGTTATGAAGAAGGATTGAGAATACTCTTAGCTAAGTCTTTGATCCTTTCTAAGATATTAACTCCTTGATTTTGAAACAACGAAATAAGTGTTGATTCACTTAAGTCTTATGAAGTCATTGATGAACTAAGTCATCAATGGTATAGTACATGGTCTTGTTCCACCACATACCATACTTAATTACCGCTTGTTTTCAACTCTAAGTTAATTACTTTAACTTAGGCTTTCATGCGTAAAACTTTACGATTTGAGTTAAAAACTCTCTTTGTAAACCAAAACCCTTCTTAATTGAAAACACATTAATTTTAAAGAACTTTGTTACATGGTTAAGGTAAATATCTTAACAAACTTGGAAAGGTTTTTCCTTACTAACTCAGTGTAAAAGAGATATAATCTCATCAAAAACTATGTTAACTTTCATGAAAAGACATTTTCGTTTTTGGAACGTCAAATATTTTTAGAAGGTATTTTCTCGACAAACTAAATACGTTTTAGTAAAATCAGCCATTATAACGTTTAGCTTAGAAGCTTTTCATTCCTCAAAATCAAGCTATAGCCAGTGCTATGCTCTCAACCAGTCCAGGATATATATATATATATATATATATATATATATATATATATATATATATATATATATATATATATATATATATATATACACATCAAATATCAATTCAAGGCATCCATGCCACAATTCATATGCAAATATCCAAGCACATACTTCATACAATAAATCAAGTATATACATCACATAACATATCTTCAAAGCACTAATCAACACAAATGTCACATAATGTATCAACTAGGAAAATCATCAACTTCACATCATAGTTACAATCATTCAACAAGAAACTCATGAGGCTATCAAACTTATTGGAGCTAATCTCCCCTTACCTTTTAGGAGTCATCCTCCGAAGGTAAGTCGCCCGATCGGTCCAAGAATTCTCTCGATTCCTCGTCCGATTATCCGACAACAACTACAAACATAAAACCAATTCAATCATAAAAAATTAATACACAAATTTCCCTAATCCTTTAGAAGCTAGGTTCGGCCAAAATTGATGAAATTGGCTAGGGATCACATTTGGTTCCAATCTTTTGGATGGTTGGTTCTTAAGCTTGATTAACACTAAATCAAGTCCTAATACTCAACGGGATGAAACAAAACTCAATGTTCTTCACATTGAGGGTCTCGGCCATAAAAGTGAAAACATGGCTTGGGATTGATTTGGTTTTCCATCACTTGGATTCAAAGACAATAAGAGAGGTAAGGATGGAATCAAGAGTTAGAAATCAAAAATTGAACAAAATACTATTCATCATCTTCAACAAGGGTTCGGCCACTTTTGGGTAATTAGGCTAGGATGATAGTTTGATCATAAGCTCTTGGGTTTAGGTAGAGGATGATGAAGTGAACGCAAAGAAATTGGTTTCCCTTAAAAGGATTTTTCTACACTTTCCCATGAATTTTTGAAGTTTTGGATTATAAACTTGATTTTCATGAAAACAAGATTTCAAACATGAAATAGAAGGAGATTCAAGAAGCTAGGAGATCATAGAAGTGATCTTACCTAAAGATTGGTGAAGATTGATCAAGGAATCAAGTTTTTCTCTTAAGGATTCAAGGTTTTCCTCTAGCAAAAATGGAGTTTTCTCTCCATAGAAGAAGATGAACTAGTTGGAGCTCATTTGGGGCTGATTTGGGGCGTGAATGGGGGCTGAAATGGGGCTGACCAGCCTTTGAATTAAGTCAATTAAGGGCAAAATGGTCATTTGCTTCAAGGGTAAAATGGTAAAAGTGAAAATGGTTAAGTTAGGGGTATTTTGGTCATTTTGCATCTAGATATATCCGAACGTCGTGATGACTCTAGCATGTTCCCTCAAGTGATATGACATGATCTGGTATCAAGATTATCCGTTGGCGGGTCCCGTTGAGTCCCTATGCGGCTCCGTTCGTTACCCGATTGATTATTTCGCTCGAACGAAGGTCAGGAAGTGATTTTTGTGAAATTTAACCAAAACGTAGAGAATTTGATTCTACGACTTACTATTTCGTTCACAGGTTCATCTGAGGTCTCTGGAGCAGTAAAACCATACTGTCAGTGCAAAACGCAGGCGGGGCTCCGTTTGAGTTTTCGCCCAAAACTTAACCATAGCTTTCTACGATAACGTATATTATGCCTATGGTCTCTGAATATTTTATTTCATTCTCTAGACCCTCCAATAAAATACAAATGTTTAAATACTGAATAATTATAAAACTTGAAAATCGGGGCGTTACATGTATCAGTTCCTTTCCTTCCCTCGGATGTGGCGTCCTATGAGGCAGAGAGAGCAGGACTACTTGTGGGTGGCACCCCAGTCTTCAGTAGTATACAGCAGTCTTCTATAGAGGCCAGCTGAGACGTACAGACCGGTACCTGAGGGCAGCTCTGAGGCGTAGTGTCGAGTTCCTCATCGAAGTACGAGCCTATGTGGGTCTATAGGCGTACCCATGGAGAGGGGCAGGGTAGCTCGGGACATCCTCACCACTAATGGTGAGAGTTAGCCAGTGCGTCTCTAGAACTATGTGTAGAGGCTTGATGTATTTTAAGAGCGGGTTGGGGAGTGCTTGTGATGGTGCTGGAGAGTTTCTTTTTTTAAGTCTTGATGTATATGTTTTCTTTCAGTTTACTGTTGTACAGTTTATGTATGTAGTACAGCAGCCCTACTGATGGGGCCGCCATGTATATATTATAGTACCACATGTATATGTGTTTTACTTTACCTGTTGCGTTATTCTGATAACTGCTTTACATACGTGCTTATGTTGTATGTTTCACCATTTTGTCTTGTCTGTTTAATAAGCACGTAATAATATCGCTAACTTATAGTTAATACTGTAAGTGGGTTCTGAGACTAATGGGGTGACTTCATGTATGTGGGGTTGTCTCATTTTGGTGGTATCAGAGAAGTTTGATCCTATACGGACTGTGGAAGTCAGGGACTAAAACTGCGGATGTTAGGAAGTTGAACTGGTTAAGTTTGTCGTCCCTGCAAGAGAGTATGACTGTGTCTAGAAGGGTAGAAGGAGTGCGATCGATTTTAATGATGTTTGTATGAATGATAAGTAGATATATGTATTTATGTTGCTTATCATGTATGAACTCTGAGCTAACGGTTACTTGAATCAGGAACCAATGGCTCTAGGTAGAGGTAGTGGTGGAGGTAGAACGGGTCCAAATGGAGGTTCGGAGGCTGCTGCTTCACATACTGAAAACGAGCTGAATCTTTGGAGACCCTCAGAACTATGAGGGACATGGTTGCGGCAATGTTGCAACAAACTCAGCAGAATGCTCAACTTATCTAACTGACTAGTGAGAATCAGTAGCAACAACAACAACAGAGGGATGTCAGAAATGAGGATGCCGGGTTAGATGCTTTCATGAGGTGGAAACCTCCTCAGTTCAATGGGGACTGTAATCCCGAAGGAGCAGAGCTATGGGTGCAAGAGTTGGAGAAGATCTTCACTGCCACACATTGTGACAACGCTCAAAAAGTCTCTTATGCCTCGTTTATGCTGGTTGGAGGGGCGAAGATGTGGTGGAAGGTAAAGCAGAGACTGTTTGAGATGGAAGGAAGAGCAATAACCTGGGAGCTGTTTAGGGAATTCTTTCTTGAGAAATATTTCCCTCGGATGACTAGGAGGGAGAAAGACAAGGAATTCCAGAGCTTGAAGCAGGGTAATATGTCAATCAGGGAATATGCAGCAAGGTTCGAGGCACTGCTTAAGTTTTCAGAGTTATATCAGCGGTATTCGTATGAAGAGCGGATGTGTCGTAGATTCGAAGATGATCTGAAGTACGAGGTCGAAAAAGCCGTAGTGCTTTGGGGGATTACCAGATTCCCTGACATGCTTGATCGGTGTTCAGCCATAGAAAACATCGAGAGAAGAAGGGAGATGACGACAAGAAATGGAGGACCTATCCGCAGTAATCAAAGAGGAGGGGGTGGGAAGTTCCAGAGTACTCGAGGACCTTACCAAAGGCCAACACAGAAAGTGGGAGATGCTGGGAGTCAAAGATTGAGTGCAACTCAGGGGTTGCAAGGATGCTTTGAGTGTGGGGGATCA
Source organism: Ammopiptanthus mongolicus (assembly GCA_039655645.1). Taxonomy (NCBI): domain Eukaryota; kingdom Viridiplantae; phylum Streptophyta; class Magnoliopsida; order Fabales; family Fabaceae; genus Ammopiptanthus; species Ammopiptanthus mongolicus. The sequence goes on from CM077344.1 coordinate 56,037,261, forward strand.
CACATGGCTTGAGACTGCAGAAGCCAAGCACCAGGGGGAGCTATGACTTGTTATGCGTGTGGAAAGCCGGGACACATGGCAAGGGATTGCAGGCATGGGAATGCCAGACCAACTGAGGTGACTGAGCAGACTGCGAGACCACAAGCTACTGGGCGAGTGTTTGCCGTGAGTGGAGATGAATCCTCTCGATGCCTGGATCTGATTCAAGGTAAGTGTTTAGTTTTAGGCAAACTCTTATCTGTTTTATTTGATTCGGGGGCTACCCACTCGTTTATTTCTATGGAATGTATGGATCACTTAGGGTTACTGGTTTCGTCTTTACCATATGACCTTACTATATCCACGCCTACGGGTGATTCTTTGACTACCCTGTTTGTATGCCTAAAATGCCCTATTACAATAGAAAACATACATTTCTTTGTAGACCTAGTCTGTCTACCTAAGCAACAGATCGATGTTATCCTAGGCATGGATTGGCTTTCGGCCAACCATGTGGTGCTTGACTGTGCAAATAAAACCCTTTGTTTTTCTGAGCTATCTGGATTGACGCCTGCTAGCGAAGGTATTCCAAAGGGTGTATGATCTGAAGAGTACGTGGTGCTGTTCTCCTTGGAAGCGAAGGAAACTCCGAGTGTGGATGTGTTATCTATTGTGCGGGAATTTTCGGAGGTGTTCTAGATGATGATCCAGGGTTGCCACCGGAGAGGGAGATCGAGTTCGCCATAGATCTTGTACCGGGAACTGGACCTATTTCGATGGCACCTTATCGAATGTCTTCAGTTGAGCTGACGGAGCTAAAGAAACAGTTGGACGAGATGCTAGGCAAAGAGTTCATCAGACCTAGCGCATCGCCATGGGGAGCTCCGGTACTGTTTATCAAGAAGAAGGATGGGAGTTCAAGGTTATATGTGGACTATCGTCAGCTGAACAAAGTGATGATAAAGAACAAGTACCCGTTGTCGAGGATCGACCATTTGATGGACCTGTTGAGGGGAGCAACTGTGTTTTCTAAGATTGACCTGCGATCTGGTTACCATCAAATCAGGGTGAAAAGGGAGGATATACTGAAGACTGATTTTCGAAGTCGGTATGGGAACTATGAGTATTTGGTTATGCCTTTTGGTGTGACTAATGCTCCGGCCGTGTTCATGGACTATATGAACAGGATATTCCGACTGTTCCTAGATATGTTTGTTGCCGTGTTTATCAATGACATCCTTATTTACTCTCAGAGTAAAGAGGAACACCAAGAGCATCTTCGAGTGGTGCTGCAGGTGATGAAGGACAGGCAGTTTTATGCAAAGCTGTCGAAGTGTGAGTTCTGGCTGGAAGAAGTATAGTTCCTAGGACACGTGATCAACAAGGATGGAATCACGATGGATCCTACTAAGGTTGAAGCGGTGGTTAAGTGGGAAAGCCCAAAGTCTGTGAGTGAGGTTTGAAGCTTTCTTGGGTTGGTGGGTTACTACAGGCGGTTTATCGAGGGATTCTCTAAGATTGCGTTGCCTATGACGCATTTGACAAGAAAGGGGAAGGCGTTTGAGTGGTCGGAAGCTTGTGAACAGAGTTTCTTAGAGCTGAAGCGGAGGTTGACCATGTCGCCGGGGTTGGTTTTGCCAGATCCGTTAGGACGTTTTGACGTGTACTGTGATGCGTCGTATTAAGGATTGGGTTGTGTCCTCATGCAAGAAGGAAGAGTGGTGGTGTATGCCTCCAGACAGTTGAGAGTGCATGAACGGAACTACTCGACTCACGATCTGGAAGTAGTTGCGATAGTGTTTGCATTGAAGATATGGAGACACGATCTGTATGGTGCTAAATTCAGCATTTTTAGCGACCATAAGAGCTAGAAGTATCTGTTCGACCAGAAGGAGTTGAACATGAGGTAGAGGAGGTGGATGGAATTCATAAAGGACTATGAGTTTGACCTGCAATACCATCCAGGTAAGGCGAATGTTGTAGCGGATGCGCTCAGTAGGAAGTCCCTACACGCATCTGCAATGATGGCACGAGAGCTTGAGTTGTTAGAGCAGTTTAGAGATCTGAATCTGGATGTGGAAATCGTCGAGGATAAAATGAACCTTGGGATGGTTGAGGTAACTAGGGACTTCCTGAATCTGCTTTGGAGAAGGCAAGATACGGATGTGTATCTTAAAGAGGTTAACCGGTTAATCGAGGAAGGTGAAACGTCTGAGTTCAGAAGGGGTGCTGATGGTTTGGTCAGGTTTGGCGACCGAGTTTGTGTGCCTGCAGATAGCGAAGTTAAGAATATGATCTTAGAGGAAGCACACAAGAGCAAGTTGAGCTTTCATCAAGGGGCTACCAAGATGTACCAGGATATGAAGAATCTGTTCTGGTGGCTGGGGATGAAGAAGGAAGTAGCGGCTTATGTCCTATCCTGCTTGGTGTGTTAAAAGGCGAAGGTTGAACACCAAAAGCCAGTTAGATTGTTACAATCACAGGATGTTCCGAAGTGGAAGTGGGACAACATTGTAATGGGCTTTGTCTCTGGGTTACCAAGAACTCGGAAGAGGTATAATGCAATTTGGGTCATCATAGATAGGTTGACGATATGTGCTCATTTCTTACCTATCAACCAAAACTATTCTCTGGAGAGATTGACTCAGATTTACATCAGGGAGGTGGTGAAGCTACATGGTGTACCTTCGAGTATTATCTAGGATCGAGACCCGAGGTTTACTTCGAGGTTTTGGAGAAGTCTAAACGGGGTGTTCGAAGCTAAGTTGAGGTTGCGTTCTACTAATCATCCACAAATGGATGGTCAGTCAGAGAGGACGATTCAATCGCTGGAAGATCTGCTAAGAGCATCCGTGTTGGAACACACAGGAAGTTGGGACGAGTTTCTTCCTTTGATTGAGTTTACCTATAATAATAGTTACCACTCAAGTATCGGGATGGCGCCATATGAAGCTTTGTACGGGAGGAAGTACAGGACTCTGTTGTGCTGGTTTGAGACTGGAAAGAATCAGTTGTTAGGTCCTGAGTTGGTACAACAGACAACAGATCAGGTTAAGTTGATCCGGGAAAAGATGAAAGCCGCAAGGGATAGGCAGAAGAGTTACGCTGACAAGCGGAAGAGGTCCTTAGAGTTCGAGGAGGGCGATCAAGTGTTTCTGAGAGTTACTCCAAGGACTGGCGTTGGCAGGGCAATTCGATCCAGAAAGCTTACACCCAGATTCATAGGACCATTTCAGATTCTTTGCCGAATTGGTCCAGTAGCTTACCAAATAGCGTTATCGCCTAGTTTGTCAAATCTTCATGATGTCTTTCACATCTCTTAACTTAGAAAGTACTACCCTGATCCATTGCATGTGTTACAGCCCGAATCAATCCAGCTAAGAGATAACCTTGATTACGAGGCTTTACTTGCTCGGATAGTGGATAAAAGGATCAAGGAGCTTCGCGGCAAGCAAATTTCCCTGGTGAGGGTTGAGTGGGACCCAGCGACCGGAGATTCAATATGGGAACGAGAAGCACAGATGCGCCAACAGTATCCATCATTGTTTTCAGGTACGAACGAGGAATTTCGGGGACGAAATTCTCTATAAGGGGGGTGGTAATGTAACATCCCTATTTTCTGAGACCCTAATTTAGGTGGATAACCTTGATTGGGTGTTTGTATGTTGTGTGATTGTTTGTGTGTCAGTATTACACCTAGTTGGAAGTTTAGGAATAGGCTAGAACAAGGTTGGAAGTGCTTAAGGTGTAACACGAGAAACTGGGGAAGTCAGAAGGCTGAAAGTTTTTTTCCTCGTTGAGTTGGACGCTCAAGCGTGGGAGGACTCCACGCTCAAGCGTTGCAATGCTTAGGCATGGGAGAGCTTACACGTTTTAGCATGCTGAGTGCGTTGTGCCAGCTGTTCTGAGTTTGGACGTGCGTGAGACATGTGTCAGGCCAGGGAGCAGGCGGAGTGGACGAGGTACCATGCTCAAGCGTGGAGAGATCCCACGCTAGAGCGTGGGAACGCTCAAGCGTGCAGATGTTCCACGCATAAGCGTGGATAGCTGATCATGTTGGGAGAGTTTCTTTCTCTCCTCCCGTGCACGAAATTCCCAAGTGTTGTCTGCAACTGGAGAGAGAAGCTCTGGACTTCTAGTGAAAGAAAGCTCAAGGTTAGAGGTGATCGAGTCGCTGGAGTGCGATTTCGGCTACACTGTTGCGATCGCGATGAAGTTATCTACGGCTTTGGCGAAATAGTTTCTCGATTCGCTCAAGGTAAACTCGAATCCCTAACATGCGTTCTTGGTGTTCTTCGAGTCTTTACCTTCTTCTTTGATCCTTTAAGCTTGCCCTAGGGCTAACACTATTGTATACGTGTTGTGGTCATGATTAGGGCAAAGTCCGCGTTCGTGATTGCTCATGATTTGGGGCTTGAGGTCGCGGCTGTGAAGGAGGTTCGTGGCTCTTCTTGAGGTTGGAGGCTATGAGCTTGGTGAGTCGGTGATCGTGTTGATCTTTGTGCCACAACTGTTTAGGTGGGGAGAAAGAGTTACCCATGTCGGGGAGGCAAGAGTAGTTTATATAGCTATGTCATATGCTTTGTGCTGTGTAGGGGAACCCTAAACCCTATGTGAGGTTGAGCCCTGACGAAGTACTAAACCCTCGGTTTAGCCTACTTCAGGCTAGCACCGTTGTGTTGATACCCTAGGTTAGCAGACTTGTGTTGATTGACGTGATGTATGTATTGTTGCTTTGTGAATGTCTGCGTATCTGCTAACTGTGGTATGTGATATGATGGCATGATGACATATGAGATGTTTACTACTTTATTGAGCATGCTGATAATGATTAACATCTATATGCATCTTGAATTGCTTGTATGCATGAGAATTGCAGGTTTAGTCTGATTAGGGCTTTGACCTCGTGGTGGACGCTTGAGCTGATAGTCGACATTCAAGGTTATAGTTGGAGCTTGGAGCGCGTAAGTTTATGATGGGAGCTTGGAGCTCATATGGTTACAGTGGAGCTTGGAGCTCGTATGGTTAAAGTGGAGCTTGGAGCTCATATGGTTACAGTTGGATCTTGGAGCTCATGTTACTAAGAAAAAGTTTGCATGTGTTGCTATATCAGCTCAAGAGAGATGGATGACATGCATATCATATGCATATGATGCCAAGTGGCGAGCCATATGTCGGGACTCATAAAAGGTTGGTGCACCGAGTGCGGGTGTGGAAAACGGAAGGGAAGGTCGGTGTGACCTAGGGGATATACTGGACAAAGGTGTACCCACATGAGACCGGTATGGTAGCTCCTATCTTATCGTGGCGGTCCTGGGCACGTCCTACTATCCCGACTGGACCCTGAGTCTTTCCAGTTTCCGGTGGATCTTCCGAGGAGGCCCAGATAGTGCTCTTTGTCTAGGACAGTTGAGCGGTGATGCACTCTTATGGGTCACGATGAGCGGAACGGATTACCGGAACAAACCAACTTGTGGTCCGTTGAGCGGATGAGATGTTGCCCTTAGTAGGGTGTTTAGTACCGCCGACTTGCATAGAAAGAGTATGTGTCACATCTAGCTAGGAAATGACCCTGGCGTCGAGACATTGAGAGATGGTTGTGTTTGCTTTATACTCTGCATTGCATCATCGCTATATTTGATGTGATGTATATCTTATCTCCCTATCTTTTCTTTGTATGCGTACGTTCGATTCGAGAGCAGACAACGAGCCAGTCGAGCCACCGGATGGACCCAAGATTTCACCCGTTTATCACGGGGGCACCGTAGATGCCTGTGCTGGGGGATATTGAGATCGTATATCATGATGAGAGGGGATGGCAGGTAGACCCCTCAACCTTTTTGGTAGTATACACAGGACCTACGAACATGATCTTCCGGAGCGGTACACCACCGTATGTGGACATCATCGGACCCTACCGCGTGTATCAGTTCCTTCCCTTCCCTCGAATGTGGCGTCCTCTGAGGCAGAGAGAGTAGGACTACTTGTGGGTGGCACCCCAGTCTTCAGCAGTATCCAGCAGGAGGGGCTTTGTCTACAGAGGCCAACGAAGGCGTACAGACCGGTACCTGAGGGCAGCTCTGAGGCGCCAGATTGTAGTGTCGAGTTCCTCATCCGAGTACGAGCCTATGCGGGTTTATAGGCGTACCCATGGAGAGGGGCACGGTAGCTCAGGACATCCTCACCACTGATGGGGAGCGTTAGCTAGTGCGTCTCTAGGACTGTGTGGAGAGGCTTGATGTATTTTGAGAGCAGGCTGGGGAGTGCTGGTGAGGGTGCTGGAGAGTTTCTTTTTTTAGGTCTTGACGTATATGTTTTCTTTCCAGTTTACTGTTGTACAGTTTATGTATGTAGTACAGTAGCCCTACTGATGGGACCGCCATGTATATATTATAGTACCGCATGTATATTATATTATGTGTTTTACTTTACCTGTTGCGTTACTCTGATAACTACTTTACATACGTGCTTATGTTGTATGTTTCACCGTTTTGTCTCGTCTGCTTAATATGCGCATAATAATATCGCTAGGTTATAGTTAATACTGTAAGTGGGTTCTGAGACTAATGGGATGACTTCATGTATGCGGGGTTGTCTCACTTCACAACAAGGTGAAGTACACAAATGAGCCATGACCTTTAAAACACTTAGAAGCTAGTCCCATCCACAATAAGGTGTGAGACATTCTTACCCATACCTTGGTTGAAGAACTACGTTCCAAACTTTTTGGGGGAACAAAGGTGATGACTTCCAAAGGTTGAACCTTTAAGGAAGATAGAAGCCATTTACATGGAGTGAGTTTCGAAAATCTTACTAGAAAAAAGTGTTGACTTTTCATGAACTCTAAGAACAAAAGCTGTAGAGAGTGAGTATATGAACACTTACTCTTGAAGAAGGATAAGAAAAAGATGGTGTCTTGAAGTTGGTCTAAAATGAAGTTGCTTCTTGGACAAAACTTTCTTTACCAAAGTTGTAGAGCTTGAGGAGGTGAACACAATGGTGTAGTTTGTTTAAGGAGAAGGTGTAAGTAGAGGGAGAGAGAGAAACCGTGAGAGTGAGAGAGAGTTTAGAGAGAGAAAGTCATTGTTGTTAGAAGGAAGGTAGAGAAATCTATTTGGAGGAGATGAAGTTAGTAAGTGTAAAAATTAAAATGATGAAGGGCCCCAAGTCTAAGGGAGAGAGAAGAAATGAGACAAAAAATTTAAGTTTCCTAGTGTTAAGCTTAAGGAGGTAATTGTCATAAACTTGGTTATAAGGCATAAAGCACATTACCAAAATGATGATTAGTTTAGATATTTTCATTACAACATTTTTTGTTTTAGGTAACGCTCGAATAGGCAACAGGTGAAAAATGTTGCCTAAAAGTACATTAACCAACAATTTACAACTATTGTCATAGAATCTATATCTTTGGCAACACTTCTTGTTTGATAGTTGCTGCCTATTCCTATAGTATAGGCAACAATTATGCAAAAAATGTGGTCAGAAGGTAAAAAAAAAAAAATGTTGCCTGAGACAATAGGTAATGCTTGAATAGGCAACGATGGGAATTGTTGCCTAAAGCACTAGGCAACATTTTTCTTTACTATGACTACATTTTTTAACTGTTCCTATAAAGTAAAATTGTTGTAGTGTTTGTTGTGACCATGATAATGACATTTTTGTTGGTGGAAAATTTGAATTTGATGATGCCTCCATGTCCCGGGCCATAATATGTCTCGACCCGGGTCGAACTCCCGAAATCACGCAAATCGAGAAAAATAATATTTTTGCCGATTCGCAATGAAATCATAAATGAAGATTTATTGCGTCTTCAGAATCTTGGTTTGACTCTTAATTCTATGACTTAGGGTTTTGGGCCAGAATATCTCTCGGCCTCGGGCCCACATCCCGAAACTTTACACACCCAATTAAAATAATAATATTTTTACTGGTTTGCGATCAAAACACAGATATAACTCAAAACAATGTTTTATGATTTTGAATATGAATTTCGAATTCCCTATTAAATTCTATTCATCATCTTTTTGTCATTAATTTAATTTAACCGACTAAGGGTTATCAGACAATTTATTCACAACAGATCCACTAAATGACAGAAAAATGATAGATCGGATTTCGGGGTCTTACAACAACTCCTCCAATTATTTCTTGAGCTAGCTCAAATCTAAAGGTGGCATTCTATAAGGCGCTACAGACACAGGTCCACCCCCAGGCATTAGATCTATGTCACTACAAGAAAACCCGCTTATACCGAAGACCTTTTACCGAAGGTCAACAGGCCGTCAGTAACAAGCTAACAAATATCTGACAACCTTACCGACGTCCTAAGCCATCAGTAACATTGCTAAGGGAACAGCCGTCGGTACGTCCTTCGCTAATTTTGGCGCAAATAAGCGCCTAAATATTCCCGCTCTGTTTTGGACGGCTGGGCCATCGGTAATGGTACTTTTTGCTCACCGTGGGCCTAAGTATCATTTCATTTTATCTGAGGCAACGGTCACTTTTCTTGTTTTCGACAGTCTACGTCGTCAGTAATGTAAATTTTTAGTCACCGACAGCCTAACCGTCGGTAAGTGTGCCTTTTGCTATTCCCGAAGTAACGGTTACTCTTAGACTTACCGACGGGCAGAGCCGTCGGCAATAGCAATCGGTGTTACCGACGGCTGATGCCATCCGAAATCTGAACACCTTTTTGGCCTTACCGACGGGTAAAGCTGTTGATAAGGAACTCACTTACTTTTTAACGGCCTTGACCGTCGGTAACCGTCAGAAATGCTTATTAACCTGAGGCCCGCGCCTTCTCCCTCTTATTTCTCTCCTTCTCCCGCGACCACCACCAGCTCTCCCTCCCCCCTCTCCCCTCTCCCTCGCGCTCTCCCTCTATAACATCCTCATTTTCATCACCTTGATTAAATACATGAATGTATGCTTGACTTGACGATATGCTTAGAAGGTAGGTTAAGAGTTGGGGTCGAATTGGATAAGGAAGGCATGCAGAGTATGTGATCCAGAGCAGAACGCACAAGCGTGGACTGGAAGAACGCTCAAGCGTGCTGACGCTGTAGCATGGAGAGGGTGGACGCTCAAGTGTGGCCGCTCTGACCTGTTGACTGGCAGTGATGGGACATAAAGTGACACGTGTCAGTTACGTGTCGCAGCTGGCACGTAAGGGGCGGTGCCTTAGCGGCGAGGAAAGGTCAACGCTCAAGTGTTGAGAAGAAAAACGCTCAAGCGTTGGAACCCTAAAGCGTTGGGATTGGCAACGCTAAAGCGTGGACAGTAAAATCTTTCCCTATAAATACCTCATCATTTTCACCGAGGAGAAGTTTTACACTTCTCCATTTTGACAAAGAGTTTGAGACTGAGAGAGGCTAAGGAGATTAAGAGCTTTGATTCAAGTTTGTGCTTCGTTCATTGATCCGATTTCAGTTTCGATCATGTTTTCGTGATCAGCTTGACTTCTACTCCAGTTCTATCGATTTACTTCTTCGATTCGCCGAGGGTAAGCCGAGGTTCCGTATCAACCTGCATTGGTGTGATACAATGTTCTTTCTTTATTTCTAGCTTCTATTCACGGTTATAGCTTCGTATTAAAGTTAATGCTATAGCCTACGTGTTGTTTCTGTGATTAGGGAAAGTTTGGAAGTTGCATTTGGAGCTTTTTGGAGTTAGGAAGCTGCGGCTGAGAGGCTAAAGGAAAGAGCTTGAAGTGTTCAGGAGTTCATGATTATTGTTATACTTGTTATCAGGTGGGAGAAAGAACCACAATATTGTCGAGGAGGCAAGAATAAAAGAATATATATTGATATGCATAGGGCGACCTAAACCCTACTAGTGGTTGAGTAACCGATAACACCTAACTCACATTGGTGACTACTAATTGGTGGTACCGATATAGTTTTAGGCATTGTAGGTTTATCGTCGAGAGGTTGACGTGATGATATGTCGAGGTTGTATGCTTATGTGTTGGGATGCTTAAAATGATACCTGTTGATATGCATGTATGCTTAGTAACATGTTTAGGGTTACTTGAGTATATGCCTATGAGTAGATACGATGAACATGATTATTTAACTTGATATAGTTGCTTATGATATGATATTTGTAATCACTGCTGTATTAGTATAGATAGGCAGTAATTCCTGATAATTTGGGAGATGACCATGCGCTGAGGATTTCAAGGATACAGATATGTTGTAATGCTCAACCTAGAGATCATGTCGATATATTTATGTTGAGATGTAAAGTTGATACCCAGTTTTGCCGGCGAACGTTAGTTGTAGTCGTGTACAAGTTGCGGTTGAGACACTAAGTTGTTGATCCTGAGATGAGTCGGTGAGGTTCATGCTGCGTCATTGGTATTCATCATTGTGTTTGCGTACTGGCAATCGATCTTGCCTGGGGGTAGATGATCGTACCCATAAGTTGTGAACCGGTGAATATCCTGACTTGGCCTGCGGGCGAGGGGATATGTCGTTGCCGTAAGTTGAGTTGTTGACGGGCGAATGTTCTGACTTGGCCTGCAGGCGGGGGAATATGTCGTACGCATGAGTTGAGTTGAGCCAAGAGGGCTGTTGGCTGAACCCTGCATTACGGGGGGTGGCATAGTGATGGATGGGACATCTTGATCTACCGGGGATGTCGCATCATGGCCGCGTCCATATAGTTGTTAGATGCATAAGGGTCAGAAATTGTTGTTAAGAGAGAATGGTTTGGGACATGATTGCTGATACTGTTGTTCTATTTTATGTTGCTATATTTATAGCTTATTTTATAGCTGTTTCCTTATCTATGATGTATTGCTGTTTCTTATCTCCCGTACTTTCCCTATGTTGTGTTCTTATTCTCAATCGCATGAGAAGATTTTGTTGAGGAGCTGCCAGAGGAGATTGATGGCACATCTGTTGAGCCTGATGCTGGGGGGAGAGCCCCGGATCCCAGTGTTGGGAGATTTTGGGTTGTTGTACGAGGACGATGATCGTTTCTGGGAGATTGATTACTCTCGACGACGAGTGGTGCATACAGGCCCGACTACCATATACTTTAGAGCTTGGGCATCGTCGAGGAGCTATCTTGTCGGAGACTTCTTTATTGCTCAGAGGCTACCTTTGAAGAGTCTGTGGAACAGGCCGTGGGATTACCACCATGACTCGGATGCTGGTTGGAGATCTCACGCATTTTCTAGGACTGGTTTTGTGGCTCGAGGCCGACGTCGTCATGCCGAGAAGAGAATGGGGGAGTACCGTTGCCACTGGATTGTGATGTCAGAGAGCGAGACGGAGTACGAGGCGCTACTAACCTATCGTCGGAGGCAGCAAGCTTCGGTTGGGAGTTCTCGCTACCCTCGTTAGAGTATTATTTGGGTAGCCAGTGTTAGTTTTGTTATGGTCAGTACATGGGTTGAGCGAAATGTATTTTGGGGCCAAGAGAGGAAGTTTTATGTATTTTCTTTTGTTACCATGTTTCTGTCTGTATATGTCATAGTGCTTGCGTACTCTGATGACTGAGGTTGGTGTTGGTTATAGGCCCTACTGATGGAGCCAATACTCTTAGATATGTATATATGGTTGTGGTATCAGTGGTGTTTTAGTTGTTTTAATTTTCCACATTTTGTTTATAATCACACTACGCTATAACGATAAGAGTTTGAGTTCCGGTTACTAAATGGGACCTCCGAGGAGGGGCTATCTCATTGAAGTGGTTTCAAAGCAGTTTGATTCTTAATTAAGGACTGCTTGGGTTAGGATGCGATTGTTGGCCGTGTCTAATTGAACCCGTCTTGGGTATTGACTATGCTTAGAAGTTGGGTAGAGTGTCCGATGCACGAATTATTATGAGAGGTTACTATTTTAGCGTTTACAAAGCGTTGTATGTCTTACAAATATGAGATGATAATTTCTTCTACAGGAAATTAGATAGCTCGAGGAAGAGGTAGAGGAACTAGAGGTGGAGGACGTGGCGGAAAAGCCACAGAAGGTGTTGCTGAACCTAGAAACGATAACTGAGAGAATTCCTACGTTGGTGATGGGACAGAATCCACTGAGACCCTAAGGACAGTTAGGGAGTTAGCTACAACAATGCTGCTACAGATGCAACAAAATGCTCAACTGTTGCAAGTGACCATGCAACAACAGCAAAGGCAGAATCAGAGAGGTGAAGTGGTGACAGACGATGCTGGGTTGAGTACTTTTCTGAAAGGGAAGCCGCCGTAGTTTAATGGTTCAATCCGGAAGGTGCGGAACTTTGGATACAAGAGCTTCAAAAGATCTTCACGGCAATGCACTGTCGTGAAGATAGGAAGGTGACTTATGCATCCTTCATGCTGATGGGAGGTGCAGAGTTGTGGTGGAAAGGCAAGCAGAGTATGCTTGAAGCTGAAAGCAGAGTTATTAACTGGGGGCTATTTCGGGAATGTTTTCTAGAGAAGTATATCCCTAGGTTAATGACAAGAGAGAAATAGAAGGAGTTCATAGGTCTGAAACAAGGAACCATGTCTGTTGATGAGTACGCTGCAAGGTTCAAAGCGCTACTCAAATTTTTTGAGTTTTACTAGAGGTTCCCTGATGAAGATTGGGTGTGAAAGAGTTTTGAGGACGGCCTGATATATGACCTTCAGAGGGTGATTGCACCCCTGAATATCACCCGACTACCTAAGATGTTAGAAAGATGTTCAGTGATTGAGAACATCGACAAGAAGAGAGAACTACAGCAGGGCAGAACCGGAGGACCTACTCGAAGATTTGATCAGAAACGTAGAAGCGGAAGAGGAAAGTCTCAGATAGGACGGAGGCCTTATGACCGTCTGGCGACAAGACTAACTGACCAACCACAACCACAACAACAACCAAGTGGATGCTTCAGATATGGAGGATCGCATCTAATTAGAGATTGTCCGGAGAGGGAGACTCGCCAATGTTTTCGATGTGGTCAGGTGGGTCACATAGCTCCAGAGTGTTCACAAGGAGCAAGGTACAACATAGGTGGGCATGGCCCAGTGACCAGAGCCCAAGGAACAGGACAGCAAGCGGGAAGACCGCAAGCCACAGGAAGAGTGTTTACCATAAGAGGAGCTGAATCCTCTTAATCCCCTGATCTTATACAAGGTATGTGTCTGGTGTCAGGAAAACTCTTATCAGTACTGTTTGACTCAGGAGCTACGCATTCGTTCATATCCCAAGAATGTGTGGATCATTTGAAACTACCTATTTCTTTACTTCCTCATGACTTAATTGTTTCTACTCCTACCAGTAACTCTTTGATAACCATGATTGTTTGTTTGAAATGCCGTATTGTTGTTGAAAATAGGACTTTTCTTGTTATCCTTGTTTGTTTACCTATGCAAAAAGTTGATGTGATTTTAGGCATGGATTGGCTTTCGGCTAACCGTGTAGTGCTAGATTGTTCTAAAAAGACTTTGTTATTTCCTGAGCAATCTAGATTGATGCCTGCCAATGATAGAGATCTTGTGTTAAGTAGTGAATCTCAGAAACATGTGTTGTTATTTTCTATGGAAGCTAAGGAATCTCCTAAGTTGGATTCGTTGCCTATAGTGCAAGAGTTTCCAGAAGTTTTCCTTGATGATGTTCCAGGTCTACCACCAGAGAGAGAGATAGAGTTCTCTATAGATCTCGTACCAAGAACTGGACCGATTTCGATAGCACCTTATCGAATGTCTCCAGCAGAGTTAGCAGAGTTGAAGAAGCAGTTGGATGAAATGTTGGGTAAGGAATTCATAAGACCCAGTGCTTCGCCTTGGGGAGCGCCGGTGTTGTTCGTCAAGAAAAAGGATGGAAGTTCAAGGCTATGCGTGGATTATCGACAGTTGAATAAGGTGACGATCAAGAATAAGTATCCGTTACCTAGGATTGATGACTCGATGGACTAGTTGAAAAAAGCGGCAATATTCTCGAAAATTGACTTACGATCTGGTTATCATCAGATTCGAGTCAAGAAGGAGGATGTACCAAAGACAACATTTAGGAGTCGGTATGGACACTGTGAGTATTTGGTTATGCCCTTTGGAGTGACCAATGCTCCATCAGTGTTTATGGATTACATGAATCGGATTTTCTGACCATTCTTTTTATAAGTTTGTAGTTGTGTTTATCGATGACATTCTTATATATTCCCCTAATCGGGAAGAATATCAGGAACATCTTAGGATTGGGATTCAAGTGCTAAAGGACCTACAGCTTTATGCAAAGTTGTCTAAGTGTGAGTTTTGGTTAGAAGAAGTGCAATTCTTAGGTCATGTGATTAACCGAGATGGGATAGCTGTAGATCCAGCGAAGGTTGAAGCTGTAGTGCAATGGGAGAGTCCTAAGTTGGTAAGTGAAGTACGAAGTTTTCTAGCCTTATCTGGTTATTACCGAAGGTTTATTGAAGGTTTTTCGACGATCGCGTTGCCTATGATGCAACTAATTAGGAAAGGAACGTCTTTCGTATGGATGGATGAATGCGAGAAGAGTTTCCAAGAGCTAAAAAGGAGGTTAACCACATCGCCAGTGCTGATACAGTTTGACGTATATTGTGATGCATCATACCAAGGTTTAGGTTATGTCCTAATGCAAGGAGGGAGAGTAGTGGCGTATGCTTCACGACAGCTAAGAGTTCATGAGAGGAACTATCCGACTGATGACTTGGAGTTAGCGGCTATAGTGATTTCTTTAAAGATATGGTGACACTATCTTTATGGAGCAAAGTTGATTGTATACAGTGACCACAAGAGTTTAAGGTACCTATTCGATCAGAAAGAGTTAAACATGAGGCAGAGAAGGTGGATGGAGTTCATAAAGGATTATGAATTTGATCTACAGTATCATCCAGGAAAAGCAAACGTAGTGGCAGATGCGTTAAGTAGGAAATCCTTACACATATCTGCTATGATGATGAAAGAGCTGGAACTGATTGAACAGTTTAGAGATCTGAATCTAGGTACGAAATTATCTAAAGATAAGATACACCTCGGAATGGTCACGATGACAAGCAACTTTTAAAGATGATCAAAGAGAAGCAAGAAGTTGATCCGTATCTCTAGAAAGTGAAGGAGCAGATGATTGGTCTGAGTTTAGGATGGATCAGGATGGAGTCTTGAGGTATGGTGACAGGATTTGTGTGCCAATAGATGTAGAACTAAGAAAGATGATCTTGGAAGAAGCACACAAGAGTAGGATGAGCTTTCACCCTGGAGCAACCAAGATGTATCAAGACTTGAAGAAGATGCTTTGGTGGCCCAAAATGAAGAAGGAGGTGGCTGAGTATGTGTTGGCTTGTTTGGTTTGTCAGAAAGCGAAGATAGAACATCAAAAGCCAGCAAGATTGTTACAATCCTTGGACATCCCAGAATAGAAATGGGATGGTATATCTATGGATTTCGTGGTTGGTTTAGCAACAACTACGAAGAGGCATGATGCAATTTGGGTAATCGTTGATAGGTTGACGAAGTGTGCTCACTTCTTACCTATTTGGTGAAAGTTATACGTTGGAAAGGTTAACCCAAATCTACATCAGAGAAGTGGTAAGGTTGCACGAAGTGCCTTCTAGTATTGTTTCCGACAGAGACCCTAGATTTACGTCTAGATTCTAGAAGCAGTTACATAAGGCTTTGGGAACTAAGTTAAGGTTAAGTTCTGCTTATCATCCTCAGACGGATGGTCAGTTGTAACGAACAATTCAATCATTGGAAAATCTCTTGAGAGCTTGTGTTTTAGAACACGCGGGAAGTTGGGATGAGTTCTTACCGTTGATTGAGTTCACCTATAACAATAGTTTTCATTCGAGTATAGGTATGGCACCTTACGAAGCATTGTAGGGGAGAAAGTGTAGAACACCGTTACGTTGGTATGAGATAGGAGAAAACCAAGTGCTAGGATCGGAGGTGCTATAACAGATGATGGAACAGATCAAGAGGATAAGGGAAAAGATGAAAGCCGCACAAGACAGGCAAAAGAGTTATAGTGACAAGAAGAGAAGACCTTTAGAATTCCAAGAAGGAGGCCACGTTTTTCTGAGAGTAACTCCAAGGACTGCAATTGGCAGAGCAATCAAATCTAGAAAGCTTACTCCAAGATTCATTGGACCATTTCAAATTCTTAATCGAATTGGTCCTGTAGCCTATCATGCTACTTTACCTCCAAACCTATCCAATCTTCATGATGTCTTTCATGTATCTCAGTTGAGGAAATATTAACCCGATCCATCACACATTCTAGAACCAGATTCAATACAGTTGAGGGAGAACCTTGAGTATAAGTCCTTACTATTAAGGATTGCAGATACATATTCTGTTGGTCAAGATCATATGGTATGAAGTTACCGGAGATGCTACTTGGGAACGTGAAGAAGATATGCAGCATCAATATCCACATTGATTCTAAGGTACGTCAAATTTTGAGGACGAAATTTATTTTAAGGGGGTGGAGATGTAACATCCTCATTTTCATCACCTTGACTAAATACATGAATGTATGCTTGACTTGACAATATGCTTAGAAGGTAGGTTAAGAGTTGGGGTTGAATTGGATAAGGAAGGCATGAAGACTATGTGATCTAGAGCAGAACGCTCAAGCGTGGACTAGGAGAAAGCTCAAGCATGCTGACGCTCTAGCGTGGAGAAGGTGGACGCTCAAGCGTGGCCACTCTGACCAGTTGACCGGCAGTGATGGGACATAAAGTGACACGTGTCAGTTACTCATCACAGCTGGCATGTGAGGGGCGGTGCCTTTGCGGCAAGGAAAGATCGATGCTCAAGCGTTGAGAAGGACAACGCTAAAGCGTTGGGTTCAGCAACGCTAAAGCGTGGACAATAAAATCTTTCCCTATAAATACCTCAGCATTTTCTTTAAGGAGAAGTTTTACACTTGTCCATTCTTACAGAGAGTTCGAGACAGAGAGAGGCTAAGGAGGTTGAGAACTTTGATTCAAGTTTGTACTTCGTTCGTTGATCCGATTTCAGTCTCGATCGTGTTTTCGTGATCAGCTTGACTTCTACTTCAATTCTACCGGTTTACTTCTTCGATTCGCTGAGGTTCCGTATCAACCTGCATTGTAGTGATACAATGTTCTTCCTTTATTTCTAGATTCTATTCACGGTTATAGCTTCGTATTAGGGTTAATACTATAGCCTATGTGTTGTTTCCCTGATTAGGGCAAGTTTGGAAGTTGCATTCGGAGATTTTTGGAGCTAGGAGGCTGCGGCTGTGAGGCTAGAGGAAGGAGCTTTAAGTGTTCGGGAGTTCGTGAGTTCGTGATTATTGCTATACTTGCTATCAGGTGGGAGAAAGAACCATAATATCGCCGGGGAGGCAAGAATAAAATAATATATATTGATATGCGTAGGGCGACCTAAACCCTACTAGTGGTTGAGTAACCGACAACACCTAACTCACATTGGCGACTACTAGTTGGTGGTACTGATGTAGTTTTAGGCATTGTAGGTTTATCGCTGATAGGTTGACGTGATGATATGTCGAGGTTGTATGCTTATGTGTTGGGATGCTTAAAATGATACCTGTTGATATGCATGTATACTTAGTAACATGTTTAGGGTTACTTGAGTATATGCCTATGAGTAGATACGATGAACATGATTATTTAACATGATATAGTTGCTTATGATATGATATTTGTAATCACTATTGTATGAGTAGAGATACGCAGTAATTCCTGATAATTTGGGAGATGACCATGCGATGAGGATTTCTAGGATACAGATATGTTGTAATGCTCAACCTAGAGATCATGTCGATATATTTATGTTGAGATGTAAAGTTGATACCCAGTTATGCCGGTGAACGTTGGTCGTAGTCGTGTACAAGTTGCGGTTGAGACACTAAGTTGTTGATCCCGAGATGAGTCGATGAGGTTCATGCTGCATCGTTGGTATTCATGATAATGTTGGCGTACAGGCAATCGATCTTGCCTGCGGGTAGATAATGGTACCCATCAGTTGTGAACGAGCGAATATCCTGACCTGGCCTGCGGGCGGGGGAATATGTCGTACCCATGAGTTGAGTTGAGTTGAGCCAAGAGGGCTGTTGGCCGAAGCCTGCATTACGAAGGTGGCACAGTGATGGATGGGACATCTTGATCTGCCGGCGATGTCGCGTCGTGGCCACATCCATATGGTCGTTATATGCATGAAGATGAGAGATAGTTGTTAAGAGAGAATGGTTTCGGAGATGATTGCTGATATTGATGTGCTGTTGTATGTTGCTATCAGTATAGCTTATTTTATAGTTGTTTCCCTATCTATGATGTATTGCTGTTTCTTATCTCTCGTACTTTCCCTATGTTGTGTTCTTATTCTCGATCGCACAAGAAGATTCTGTTGAGGAGCTGCCAGAAGATATTGATGGCACACCTGTTGAGTTTGATGCTGGCGGGAGAGCCCCGGATCCTAGTGTTGGGAGATTTTGAGTTACTGTACGAGGACGATGATCGTTTCTGGGAGATTGATTACTCTCAGCGATGAGTGGTGTATACGAGCCCGACTACCGTATACTTTAGTGCTTGGGGATCGTCGAGGAGCTATCTTGTCGGAGACGTCCGTATTGCTCAGAGGCTACCTTTGGAGAGGCTGTGGAACAGGCCATGGGATTACCACCATGACTCGAATGCTGGTTGGAGATCTCACGCATCTTCTAGGACTGGTTTTGTGGCTCGAGGCCGACGTCGTCGTGCCAAGAGGAGGATGAGGGAGTACCGTCGCCGCCAGATCATGATGTCAGATAGTGAGACGGAGTACGAGGCACTGCAGACCTATCGTCGGAGGCAAGGAGCTTCGGTTAGGAGTTCTCGCTATCCTCGTTAGAGTATTGTTTGGGTAGCCAGTCTTAGTTTTGTTATGGCCAGTACATGGGTTGAGCAAAATGTATTTTGGGGCCAGGAGAGGATGTCTTATGTATTTTCTTTTGCTACCATGTTTCTGACTGTATATGTCATAGTGGTTCCGTACTCTAATCACTGAGATTGGTGTTGGTTGTAGGCTTTACTGATGGAGCCAATACTCTTATATATGTATATATGGTTGTGGTATCAGTTTTGCTTTAGTTTTTTTAATTTTCCGTATTTTTTTATAATCACGCTATGCTGTAATGATAAGAGTTTGAGTTCGGGTTACTAAATGGGACCTTCGAGGAGGGGCTGTCTCACCCTCCCCCTCCTGCCACCACCACCCCTGTCCCTCTCCTGCGAAGGCACCACCACCCCTGTCTCCTCCTCCCTGTCCCTCTCCTGTGAAGGCACCACCATCTCTCCCTCTCCAGTGACATCTTCGGCCACCACCACCATTGTAAGTCCACTCCCTCTCCCTCTCCCTCTCCTTCTCTGTCTCCACTGTAAGTCCACATTTTTTATTTTTATTTTTATTTTACAGAATCTGTCCACCGCTGGACCACCACCAGACCACCGGAACCCGACCACCCCCACCGCTGTCTTTTAACTGTTTGTGTGAATAACTTGACTTAGAACACAATCTGATTAATATAATCGTAAAAATAGTTAATAATTGGAAATTGATATTTGAATTTCAATTATGAGCTTAATGATCATAAGATATTGTTTTGAGCTTGCTATGTTGTTTTGAGTCGGAACACTCACTGATAACCTATAGTTGTCAAAACGCTAGTTGGACATGAATGGAATTCATAAAGAAGTCCAAGGGTATTTTGGTCATTTCGCAAGGAATCTTAGATATTTTCTAGGAAGCCATCATGACAAATGGTGAGTCATAGGACAAGGATGGGATTCCATTAGTTCTTAGGGGCAAAATGGTCCTTCTATCCATAAATATCTTAGATATTTTAGAAAAGCAATCATGACAATGGTGAGTCAAAAGGGCAAAGGTGCGATTCAATTAGTTCTTAAGCACAAAAGAGTAAAATCACATAGGGATCAAAATGGTATTTCACAAAAAGGCTAAGGGCAAAATGGTCTTTTCCACCATAAATATCTTAGATATTTTAGGATGTAATCATGACTTGCAGTGAGTCATGGTGGTGACTCACCCACTGACACACTACACTCAGGTGACATGTGTCCCTCCTCTGGTGTCCGATTTTGTCTCTACACGTTCGTTCTCTACTCCGTCGATTTCCCGAATTAATATTTCGCCCAAAGTCGTTGGGAACTCGACATAGAACCTAACCGTGTCGTTCACGAGTCAAAACTATGTTTTCTGATCAGTAAAATTTTACTGTCAGTGAAAACACAGGCCGATTTTCGTTTGAATTTTCAACCTAAAATTTAATCGTGACTGTAACACCCCAATTTTTCAAAGCTCTCTAGAGCTAATTAATCAATATTTTTATGTTTGTATATTATTGAAGGGTCTAGAGAGGAAAATAAAATAAACCAAGACCATAGTCACGCTCAACGTTATCGTACGAAGCTACGATTAAATTTTGAGCTGAAAACTCAAACGGAGCCCGGTCTATGTTTTTACACTGTCAGTAAGATTTTAATGCTCCAGAGACCTCAGATGGACCCGTGAACGAGACAGTAAGTCTTAGAATTCGATTCTCTACGTTTTGGTTAAATTTTACAAAAATCACTTCCTGACTTTTTTTCGAGCGAAATCCTCAATCGGGTAATGAACGGAGCCGCATACGGACTCACCAGGACCTGCCAACAAATAATCTTGATATCACATTATGTTATATCACTTGGGGAAGCATGCCAGAGTCGTCATGACGTTAGGAAATATCTGGACGCGAAATGACCAAAATACCCCTAACCTTTTTCACTTTTACCGTTTTACCCTTGAAGGGAATGACCATTTTGCCCTTAAGCGACTTATTTTAAGGCTGGTCAGCCCCCATCTCAGCCCCATTTTTCATGCAAGACAGCCCCCAACTGAAGCTCCAAAGCTTCATCTTCCTCTTTGAACAAAAAGCCACCAGTTTCATGAAAGAAAAGCTTGAATCCATGGAAGAAAAACTTAATTCCTTGATCAATCTTCTTCATTCTTTAGGTAAGATCACTTCTATGATCTCCTAGCTTCTTGAATCTCTTCCAATCTCAAGATCAAATCTTGTTTTCATCAAAATCAAGTTTATGATCCAAAACTTCAAAAATTCATAGGAAATTATAGAAAATTTTTTTTAATCGGAAACCAATTTCTTTGAGCTCACTTCATCATCCTCTACCTACACCCAAGAGCTATTGATCCAACTCTCATCCTAGCCTAAATTCCCAAAAGTGGCCGAACCCTTGATGGTGATGATGAATAGTGTTTTGTTCAAAATTTTGATTTCTAACTCTTGATTCCAAGTGATGGAAAACCAAATCAATTTCTAACCCATTTCTCTCTTTATGGACGAGACCTTCAATGTGAAGAACATTGAGTTTTGTTTCAAATTTTTGGGTATTAGGACTTACACCAGTGTTCATCAAGCTTAAGAACCAATCTTCCAAAAGATTGGAACCAAATGAGATCCCTAGCTCTTTTCACCATTTTTTGGCCGAACCTTAGAATTTTTGGGGAAAGAGAACATATGTTTTGATGTTGTTAATTATGTTGTTATTTGTTGATAATTGGTGTGGTTGTGTGTTTGTAGTTGTTGTCAGATACTCGGGCAAGGAATAGGGAGAATTCGTGGACCGATCGAGCGACTTTACCTTAGGAGGATGACTCCTAAAGGTAAGGGGAGATTAGCTCCAATGAGTTTGATAGTCACATGAGGTTGGTTGTGATGTGAATTGTGGCATTTTACCTTGGATTGAACATATGCATGATGTTGATTTGAGTTTGAATGACTATATGTTGTGTATGTACTTGATTTATTTTTATGAAGTATATGCTTGTATATAGTTGGATTTGAAATTGTGGCATGGATGCCTTGAATTGAGATTTGATGTGTGTGTGTGTATATATATATAGATTTATATCCTAGACTGGTTAAGAGCATAACACTGGCTATAGCTCAATAATGAAGATTAAGCTAACTAAAAGTCTTAATCAACGTTTTGAAATATTTTGATTTGAGGAAAGAAAAGCTTCTAAGCTAAACGTTATAATGGCCGTTTTTATTAAAAAGCCACTAAGTTGGAAAAACAAGATGATTTCGAATAAGGCTTAGGAAGTCGAGAGTAGGTGAGGAAAATAGTGAAAAGTTGCCTTATCATTATTTTCTAAACGTATTGTACAAAGAAAGAAAACCTTGAAAAGTATTTAGTTTGTCAAGAAACGATCTTCTGAAAGTATTTGATGTCCCGAAAACGAAAAAGTTTCTTCATGAAAGTTGCTCCGATAACGATCTTTAGAAAAATGTTTTAAAACAATGGAACCTTTAGAAAAGGCATTTAAAGCCAAAATCCTTTGAAAATGCATATTTAGAACTTGAGTTTTTAAGAATGTTTTGTAAAGAAAAGTTTTGTGGAAAATAAGTTTTACAGCGAAAACGAGTTTTGGTTTACACCAAAGAGAACCTAAGTTTTGTTTTTGAGATTTGAACTACGAAAATGAATTTGATGAAATTGGGGATTACCCCTTCACGCATGTGAAGCACATGAACCTAGTGACCGAGACGTCGGGCTAGAGTTCTGTTACATGAACGGACTTTGTGTCCTATATGCGAGTCTAATGTCCGCGACGTCGGCCTAGTACATCGTGGATTGAGCACTCGGACTACGTGTCCTGTGTTTTGAAAAAGAGAAAGAACGAACTTAGCATCCCATGCAAGTCTAGTGTCCGCGATATCGGCGTAGTACTTCGTAAATCATGAACTTGGACCTCGTGTCCTAAAATTTGAATTGAATAGGCTATATGTCCTTTAAAATGAGTCATGAGCCTTGAGCCTTGACAAAAAAAGAAAGAATGAAAAGAAAAGAAAGATTGAATGAAAATAAAGAATGGAAAACCTCCTGCATACATGCATGAGTCAGCTGACGTGCCATTTGAACCGAGCTGCAACCCAAGTGGTTGAGAATTGAGCCAGTTAAGACCACTAGGTCTATAAGGGCATTCCGTGTGTCGAAACTCCACAAGTGGCCGGAGGCCTCGCGACTCCCTGCCTTGGTAAATCGGCTACCCAGCACGAATGAACTCGATCAGAGACTGAACTATTCAGGATATGGTTTGATGTGTTACCCCAAAACAATTGGAGCCCGGACCTAAATTGAGAGGCCGACTAATGAGAGCAATTGTGTTATGGGAGTATTCACGGCCTATCGCTCGAGGAAGGGGAATTAAGCGTCTTCGAAGTAAATGAACTAGAGAGTTGAGAAGTGTCATGCCTTCATTTGACTTATCTTGATGAATGAGTAAGATATTTGAAAGTGAAATTATCCCATTGTGATAGTATATTGAATATTGATATTTTATCGCATGACTGTGTTGATGCATTAATTGTATGCTGCTTTACTTGTGTGGCTATTACGGTAAACTTGTATAAGAGTATTGTAACGGCCCGGACTGCTTTCAGGATTGCCGACTGTCCCCATAGACCAACACTTGTCTTTTCAGCGTGCTTTGTACCCACTCACACGCTTTCTGGGAAACTTCCCAGAAGGTCACCCATCCCTGAAAAGCACGCTTAACTTTGGAGTTCTTAAGTGATGGGCTATCGAAAAGAAGATGCATCTTGTTGATATAGGTAGTACCAATCAATTCTTATAAGCCTTATTTCAACTGTACAGTCCCATACATGCACAGCCTCAGGATCCCTCTCATTTCGATATCAATTCGGTTCATTCATGTATCCCTCCGCCTAGAAGCCTGCCGGGAGCCGCTCCTTGTCTGTGCCTCATGCACCGGCGATCACTCCCCGCCCTCGTTAGCCCCGGGTATTACATGCCCACCAGCTTCCGCTCGGTTCGTCCCCGAACCACACCGTACTAGGAGAGGTCCGCTCTGATACCATTATAACGGCCCGGAGTGCTTTCAGGATTGCCGACTGTCCCCACAGACCAACACTTGTCTTTCAGCGTGCTTTGTCCTCACTCACACACTTTCTGGGAAACTTCCCAGAAGGTCACCCATCCCAGAATTACTCCAAGTCAAGCACGCTTAACTTTGGAGTTCTTAAGTGATGGGCTACCGAAAAGAAGATGCATCTTGTTGATATAGGTAGTACCAATCAATTCTTATAAGCCTTCCTTCAACTGTACAGTCCCATACCTGCACAGCCTCAGGATCCCTCTCATTCTGATGTGAATTCGGTTCATTCATGTATCCCTCCGCCTAGAAGCCTGCCGGGAGCCGCTCCTTGTCCGTGCCTCATGCATCGGCGATCACTCCCTGCCCTCGTCAGCCCCAGGTATTACAAGTATCTCACCCTTGCCTATACATGTTGGACACCCTGTTGTGTTTTTTGAACACATGTACAGATATTTTTTCAACGGTCCTCTGGGTCACTGCGGGACCCTGTAGCTGAGTACCTTGATGTGGACGATGAAGACGGGTGGACTATTGATGACGAGGCCCAGTCTCATCGAGACGATGTAGGCTATGTAGTATACTTTATTATTCTTAGAGTTTTGTTAGACTAGCTCTTAGGATTTTGATATTTAAAGTCAGGTCCTTTGACCGTGACTCAGTATTATGCGTACGGTATAATGTGTTTTAAGAAATCAAATTGATGTATGCCTTAAGGCGAAGTTTAATGAGATATATATAAGTGACGAGTTTGAATTTATTTCTTTGTTATTGTGAAGTGTTTGATTGGTATCAGAATTTCCGCAACAAGTCTAATGAATATTTTCGAAAAGGTTTTAATTAACCAAAAAAAGAGAGTTTGGGTTACGAAATGTGACACATCGAGGGGGTGTTACAATAGTGGTATCAGAGCTGGTCGATATCTTTTGGGATATAGGTTATAGATTCATGATGTTTTTGCTGTGTTTACTCTATGTTTTGTTTTGTTAGAGGACAGTAAGCGTAAGAACAGTCTGTGATCACTTGTTTATTTTGGATTACAACCAATTGGATTGGTTGGATCCGATGTTTGAGATGCGTTAAGACTTTCATGAGAAAAGTTATCCGAGTTATTAAGAGGTGAAATCTAAGGTAAACTTTGAGACAACTCCTTATTCAGTTCTAGCGAGTAGGCTTGAATATGACCTTTACTTTATGAGTCAAGGATGTTAGACTCTTAGTCATCAAGTGAGTGAGAACTTCTTAGTATGGGAAGGAAGTTTGAACGTTGGGAAAGTTTGCCGAAGGAACAAGCGTGCCTTAGGCAAGTAGAAGAATACCAAAAAAGGTTTTGTAGAAGATACATAGGTAGCTAGTAAGCCACCAAAGGAGTGGCAAGACAATGATGTGTGCTCTAAGGTAGTTGAAAGACTGGAACGGAATTCCGGTAAATCAATGAAAGTGTGGTACTGTGTGAAGTTTCTTCTGATAATATTTTAAGAAAACGATTAGAGCCTCTGCTGGTATGAATTTGATTGATAGGATATTTTCACCATTAGGATAGATGAAAGGCTACACCTTATGGGTAGACTGTAATCCATGTTGATGTTGGTGGAGAATTCGTAAAATACCTAAGTATAACTTTTCAAAGGTTGCGAATGAATCAGAGACTGAGTGAACCAGAATTGAAATGTGAACTTTAACTGTAGGATGAGTGTCCTTAGGAATGGTAATGGTAGGGGAAAGAATCATAATGGATCCCATATGAATGGGAGTATTATCAGTTGATAGAACTTAAGACAGTGACCAACAGAGATGAGTAAGACAGATGAGTTTAGACTCGGTCGCAACGACCACTATCTGGTATGTGATGAATACGTTTGGCCTCCTGGCTCACGAGGCGAGCCTTGGTTTCACGAGGCGAGACCGAGAGACTGTATTTTACTTTGCAGACAGACCCTCTGGCTCGCGAGGCGAGCATTTGTTTGAATCGCAAGGCCAAATGACTGTATTTTACTGCTCGGGCTAGCCCTCTGGCTCGCGAGGCTAGCATCCGATCGCGAGGCGGATATGGTTGACTCCTTTTTTTATGCTTCTAAAATTCGAGGACTTGGACTAAGTTTGATATTGAGTTTGGATTTTTGCAACACCCTTTCCCGAGTGTCACATTCCCGAACGTTTATAAGGCCGAAAATATTTATTAATGCGGAAAATACGATTTTTCTTTTTCTTTTCTCTTCATAAAGATGTAATGGGATTAGTAAAGGTAATAAATAATACTAATAAGTGAACTTAGGTTCAACATGCATTACTAGGACATATAGATACAGTATTATAAATACAGAAACAGAAAACAAAAACAGAAACATCAACATTACTGTATACAGACATAAGTCTAATGTATGACTGACATAAGAAAATACAATAAGTACCAGGAGTCATAGCTCCCAAAAGGTACTACAAAAACTGACATAGTCTGGCCGACAACAAAACTAAAACAGCAAAAGAGTCCACCTCCGAACTCAAAGGGGCTGCGGAACGGAACCATCGTCGCGTCCATCTGTTCAAACAGCAACAGCAAGTACCAGCAGAAAACATACAGATATGGGTGAGATTCCCGTTCATCAACACAACAAAATAGCAGTAGTAAAAACGGGACGACTCACCGGGTAACAGCGTACCCAACATGCTTACAAGGTTCTCAATATAAATCATATTAAGCAGTTAACAACATAATAGCATGCTAAACATTTAATAGCATAATATAAGGCATCCTTAAACAATACAGCGATGTATAACAGTAAATGTAAACATCAATAGCCATAAACATCAATAGCCATAAACATCAATAGCCATGCAATGCAATGCAATGTATATGACTCAATGTCGATGTCACTGGGTACTACTCTGACCCCTACTCCATGGAGCTAACAAAACATTCGGAGAGAGTGAATGGGAGGACATGTTCCGGTTTCTGCCAGCCATGAGCAAGATGCTACAACATTCGTAACGTGCACGTATCTGGCTTTACGGTAACACTCTCGACCAAACATGAAAAGTACGGCATCTAGTAGAGGATATCAGTGTATTGCACGGATTCGCCACGACACAGAAGAATCACCAACTGGTCACATGTCAGCCCTTCCAACCCTGATACCTCCAAAAAGACCATTGAAGATCGTCACCGTAAGATTCGCACCCGCATCAAGGTGTAAGCTCAACTCCTAGGCTCAAGGCCTTACAACTATGCACATGAAATGCCAATGCTTACACAAAGCAGATGCGATAAAACAATGTCTATCCATTGGATAAACCTCAAGGTTCACTAAGGTTCTCTTCCTTAGGAACTACACACGTCTTTGTTTTATAAAACATTTATCCATCGGATAAAACAATTATCCATCGGATAAATATCTCGTGATTCCTTTGGAATGATCCAGACTGCTTTCAGAATCGCCGACTGTCCCCACAAACCAACACAAGTCTTTTCAGCGTGTTTTGTCCTCACTCACACGCTTTCTAGGAAACTTCCCAGAAGGTCACCCATCCCATAATTACTTTAAGTCAAGCACGCTTAACTATAAAGTACTTATGTTCTAAGCTCCCGAAAAGAAGATAAATCTTGTTGATATGGGTAGTACCAATCAATTCTTATATGCCTTCCCTTAACTATACAGTCCCATACCTGCATAGCCTCAGGATTCCTTCCACTGTACAGTCCCATACCTGCACAGTCTCAGGATCTCTCTCATTCCGGTTATCACAAGACAGAAACAATTGAACGATTAACCTGGATCCGAATCATCGGTCGGTCATCGAACTACTGTTTTAAAAACCAAAACGTTTCGTGTTTGTGTTTACGTCTTATGAATTATGTCTCAAGTCCTAAGCATTATGAATAAGGATTGAGAATCCTCTTAGATAAGTCTTTAAGCCTTTCTAAGATATTAATCCCTTGTCTTTCAATTAAGGAAACAAGTGTTGATTTCACTTAAGTCTTATGAACTCATTGATGTACTAAGTCATCAATGGTATAGCACATGGCCTTGTTTCACCACATACCATACTTAATTAACCCTTGTTTTCAACTCTAAGTTAATTACTTAACTTAGGTTTTTCACGCGTAAAACTTTACGATTGAGTTAGAAAACTCTTTTTGTAAACCAAACAACTTTTACAGTTGAAAACTCATTTGATTTAAAACAACATTTGAACTACTTACTTCATTTCTAGCATTTTCTGAAACATAAAATTCGCTTAGCGGAATTCCATTCGCTTAGCGAAAATGAGGCAGTAATGCCTCCTTTGGAACTCCTCTGGTTCGCTCGGCGAGACACAAATCGCGTAGCGAAATATATTGGATTCGCTTAGCGAATATGAATTCGCTTAGCGCAAGTTCAGACGGTTGGACCTCTTTAGAAACACCTCTGGATCGCTCGGCGAGACAGAATTCGCGTAGCGAAACTTCACTTTATTCGCTTAGCGAGAATGATTTCGCTTAGCGAAAGTTCAGACGGTTACACCTCTTTTGGAGACTTATCTGGATTGCTCTGCGAGATGTAATTCGCATAGCGAAATTTGCTTGGTTAGCTTAGCGAATATGAATTCGCTTAGCGAAAGTTGCCTTAAAACAAGACATCAACCTTATGGAACCATTTTGATTCTCTTCATGAAAACACTTCTTTTCTCATTTTGAGTCACTTGATTAGCTAGATGAACTAAGGATAAGGTATAAAACATGTTTCACTTTGGTGAAAGCACTTTGAGATTTAATTCCATTTAAAGTCACTTAGGGTTTTTCTTTGAAAAACACAAGTTATTGAAAACACTTTCTTTGCATCAAAACTTGACTTGTCCAACAACTATTCATATCCTTCCTTTCCTCAAGGTCATGGCTAATAGCCAACTAGGAATCAATGTGAGGTTTTACTTCATCAACCAATCAAAGTATGGCTCACAACACTTACACAATCATGATAACCATAATACACATTACTACATCATAATCAAACATCCAAGTCCATCACACATTATGGTGTCATAATCAACAATAAAAAGTCCATACTTGATCTAATGATCAAAGTAGGTTTTCCAACATACATGAAAATGGTTTTTCATTCAATCATCTCATCATCAACATATACTAAAGCACACTACAACATACTCAAGCATAAACTCATCATGACAACCTTGTTCTCCAAGAGAACTTAACAAAACATAACAACTAAAAGTGAACCCAAACTAAAGGGTTTCACCCACACATAAAGTAAACAACCATCTTCACCACCACCATCTTGGTGTGATGAGGTTCTTCTCCCCATACCTGTTGAAGAGCAGATTCCCGGATCAAAGTCGGTTGATCGGTTTGTGAACCTCCTGATAGTTGTCACCAACTACAAACAACCAAACAATCAAACATTAAACAACAATCAAACCAAACTCAACAATTCTCACAAAGAGGGTTTCGGCCACCCTAAAGAGAATAAAGCTAGGAATTGATCTTGGTTTTCCATTTCATAGATTCAAAGGCATTAGGAAAGCTAAGGATGAAATCAAGTGTTAAAAATCAAAAATTGATGAAAACACTATTCATCATCATCAAGAAGGGTTCGGCCCTAATGTGCTTTTTGAGCTATGATGAGAGTTGAATCATAAGCTCTTGGGTTTAGGTAGAGAATGATGAGGTGAGTTCAAAGAAATTGGTCTCACATCAAAATGATTTTTCTACAATTTCCTATGGATTTTCAAAGTTTTGGATCTAAGAAATAATTTTCATGAAAATGGATCTTGATCTTGAAATAAAGAGATATTCAAGAAGCTAAGAGATCATAGAAGTGATCTTACCTTGAAATGATGGAAGATTGCTCAAGGAATCAAGTGATTCCAACAAGAACTCAAGCTTTTCTCAAGAACAACAATGGTGTTCTTCTTTGGGCAGAAATTTCGTGAATGAGGGGCTGGATGGGCTGAGTTCAGCCTTTAAAACAAGTCACTTAAGGGCAAAATAGTCATTTGCCAAAAGGGTAAAATGGTAAAAGTGCAAAAGACTAAGGTTAGGGGCATTTTGGTCATTTCACGTCTAGATTTTCCCGATCGTCATGATGACTCTGGCATACTCTCCCAAGTGTCCTGGGATGTTGTGATATCAAGATTATCTGTTGGCAAGTTTCGGTAAATCCATATGTGGCTCCGTTCGTCACCCGATTGAGAAATCCGCCCGAACGAAGGTCAGGAAGTTATTTTTCTGAAATTTTTACGAAATTTAACCAAAACGCAGAGAATCAAATTCTAAGACTTACTGTTTCGTTCACGGGTCCATCTGAGGTCTTCTGAGCAGTAAAATCATATTGTCAGTGTAAAAACGCAGACCGGACTCCGTTTGAGTTTTTGACTCAAAACTTAATCGTAGCTTCCTACGATATCGTCGAGCATGACTATGGTCTCGGAATATTTTATTTCCATTCCTAAGACCTCGAATAAAATAAAGACATTAAAATACTGAAGAATTAGAAAACGTGAAAATTGGGGCGTTACATTCCTACCCCTCTTAAAAAAATTTCGTCCTCGAAATTCCGTGACTTAAAACTAAACCTGCTCGGTCGCTAAAGATTAAGGAAAGAAATTTTCAACAAAGGAAATTTTTCCTGGTCTTGGTCTCAAAAGAAAGTATACAAAAGAATTTTACCCATCTGGAATGAATACAGGAATATCCAGTATGCAAAAAGACTCTTCAGTAGGTTCGTGAGTGTAAAAATGCATAGCTAATACATGTTTACATCCATGACTCTAATAAAGTTCCTTCTTTCATAAGAACCTTCCAATAAATTTGGGAATCAAAAGATAAACAGTCTGGCAAAAATCAGACTGGATCACCTTCACGAAAAGTAAAAGTGATTAGACTAAGTTTCATCAAGAAACCTCCAGTATCAAAAAGTTGTTTATGTTATAACTCAAGAAATAGTCATAAATAGTCATAACAAAACTTTCAGTGAAATAATACGAAAATGTCCAGACCAATGGACACCATATTACCAATTCACTCAATTGTCTAATACATTGAGGAATACGTAGGAGTGTGAACACAAATGTTCCCTTGAGATCAGGCAGCACTAACACAGGTGAAGTAGTCAACCTTCTCTCTAATCCTTGCAAACTTTCCTCACAGGCTTCAGTCCATTCAAATGCTTCATCCTTCCTTTGAAATCACATGACCCAAAAACTTTACTTCGTCGAGCCAAAACTCACACTTGGACAACTTTGCATACAGCTGTTTCTCCTTCAGAACCTGAAGATTCACACTAAGATATTCAGCGTGTACTTCTTGGTTTCGCGAATAGATGAGTATGTCGTCTGTGAAACAACGACAAACTTATCTAGGTATGGATGAAAGATCCTATTCATGTAATCCATGAATATAGCTGGAGCATTCGTCACACCAAATGGCATCACAAGATACTCGTAGTGCCCATAGCGTGTTTGAAACGCTGTCTTCGGTATATCTTCTGTCTTCACATGAATCTGGTGATAACCCGATCGGAAATCAATCTCGGAGAAAACTGTCGCTCTCCTCAACTGATCCATCAAGTTATTTATCCTTGGAAGATGATACTTGTTCTTAATGGTAACTTTGTTCAACTGGCGCTAATCCACACATAAGCAAGATGTTTCGTCTTTCTTTCTCACCAACAGCACAGGCGTTCCCTAAAACGACACACTGGGTCTAACGAACTGTTTTCCCAATAAGTCCACCAACTGTTCCTTCAAGGTTTCCAACTCAGCAGGTGTCATATGATACGGTGCCATAGACGCTAGTCCTGTTCCTGGTACAAGATCGATCGCAAACTCGATGTCCCGAACTGGCGGCAAACCTGGTACGTCTTCAAGAAAGACTTCCGGAAACTCGTTAGTAACATGTATTCGTTTTGCTCCTCCTCCTCTCAAAGCAACGTTTCCTTGGTTGGCAGTCCAAATCCAGAATTATCCGAATCAGGAAAAACTAAGGTTTTGTTTACACCGTCTAGTTACAAGATAACCAATCCATCCCTATGATCAAATCCATTTGCGAAAGAGGCAAATAGATTACGTTCTATCCACTACGGAAAATAGAACCGTTCAAACAGACTTTCGCAGTTATAACAGGCTTGGCAGAAAGTACAAAAATTACCAAATCTAAGGGTAAGGAAAGATACAGATAAGGTTCTACCTTCCACGACGATCTGACCGTGAATCAAATCTTCCCTTTGAGAAGTCTCAGCATCATCCCCAGTATAAACTCCACTCATTGCCTTAGGCTTCACTGTTTGCACATCGTTGACAGAATGTGTAGCTTTTGATTGCACACAATCGCATGAAGTATGCCCTGGCTTCCCACACTTAAAGCATATGATTCCCTTGATTAAGCATTCTCTGGTGACATGATTGTTCTTGCCACACTTCATGCACTTCTTTAGGGCGCTTCCAGATTGACTAATACTCCCATTGCTTCCCCCTACAGAACGTTGTTGTTGACCTTGCTGTTTTGAATATGGTTTCCATCGAGATCTATCATCACGACCATTGGTGCCTTTATGGAACCTAGTCGGTCCAGAGTGACGTTGCCTTCCTCCACGAGTCTTCATCAGATCTTCGATTATGAAGCATTCATCTACCAACACCGAGAACTCTTTGACCTCAAGAGGTAGCACCTCTCCTCGAATCTCGTCCCTTAAACCTTCTTCGAACTTTGTACACTTCCACTCCTCATCGGGATGAAGATGGAAATACCTCGAAGACTTCAGCAGGAACTCAAAACGATCAGCATATTCTTTGACAGACATTCCTCCTTGACGTAGCTGCAGGAACTCCATGTCTTTCAACTCATCGGAAAAGCACTCGTTCTGAAGAACTCTGCGAGCGACAACTTACAAGAAAGCAAAAACATTACTACCCTGTCCAATATCATTCCCCTTCAGAAACAATAATGCAGAGAGTAACAAACAATCGTTGTCTTCTTCACAGAAACACAACACAAAGAACAAACAACACAAAAGGATAGACCGAAGTCATCATCCTCTCCAACATTGTTTTTTCTCAGAACAATAGCACAGAAAGACAATCAGAGAAAACACAACACAAACAAGACAGACCATAACCTACAAACCCCAAAAAGACTCGGCCAGCTCTGATACCAAATAATGCAACACCCTTTCCCGAGTGTCACATTCCCGAACGTTTATAAGGCCGAAAATATTTATTAATGCGGAAAATACGATTTTTCTTTTTCTTTTCTCTTCATAAAGATGTAATGGGATTAGTAAAGGTAATAAATAATACTAATAAGTGAACTTAGGTTCAACATGCATTACTAGGACATAGATACAGTATTATAAATACAGAAACAGAAAACAAAAACAGAAACATCAACATTACTGTATACAGACATAAGTCTAATGTATGACTGACATAAGAAAATACAATAAGTACTAGGAGTCATAGCTCCCAAAAGGTACTACAAAAACTGACATAGTCTGGCCGACAACAAAACTAAAACAGCAAAAGAGTCCACCTCCGAACTCAAAGGGGCTGCGGAACGGAACCATCGTCGCGTCCATCTGTTCAAACAGCAACAGCAAGTACCAGCAGAAAACATACAGATATGGGTGAGATTCCCGTTCATCAACACAACAAAATAGCAGTAGTAAAAACGGGACGACTCACCGGGTAACAGCGTACCCAACATGCTTACAAGGTTCTCAATATAAATCATATTAAGCAGTTAACAACATAATAGCATGCTAAACATTTAATAGCATAATATAAGGCATCCTTAAACAATACAGCGATGTATAACAGTAAATGTAAACATCAATAGCCATAAACATCAATAGCCATAAACATCAATAGCCATGCAATGCAATGCAATGTATATGACTCAATGTCAATGTCACTGGGTACTACTCTGACCCCTACTCCATGGAGCTAACAAAACATTCGGAGAGAGTGAATGGGAGGACATGTTCCGGTTTCTGCCAGCCATGAGCAAGATGCTACAACATTCGTAACGTGCACGTATCTGGCTTTACGGTAACACTCTCGACCAAACATGAAAAGTACGGCATCTAGTAGAGGATATCAGTGTATTGCACGGATTCGCCACGACACAGAAGAATCACCAACTGGTCACATGTCAGCCCTTCCAACCCTGATACCTCCAAAAAGACCATTGAAGATCGTCACCGTAAGATTCGCACCCGCATCAAGGTGTAAGCTCAACTCCTAGGTTCAAGGCCTTACAACTATGCACATGAAATGCCAATGCTTACACAAAGCAGATGCGATAAAACAATGTCTATCCATTGGATAAACCTCAAGGTTCACTAAGGTTCTCTTCCTTAGGAACTACACATGTCTTTGTTTTATAAAACATTTATCCATCGGATAAAACAATTATCCATCGGATAAATATCTCGTGATTCCTTTGGAATGATCCAGACTGCTTTCAGAATCGCCGACTGTCCCCACAAACCAACACAAGTCTTTTCAGCGTGTTTTGTCCTCACTCACACGCTTTCTAGGAAACTTCCCAGAAGGTCACCCATCCCATAATTACTTTAAGTCAAGCACGCTTAACTATAAAGTACTTATGTTCTAAGCTCCCGAAAAGAAGATAAATCTTGTTGATATGGGTAGTACCAATCAATTCTTATATACCTTCCCTTAACTATACAGTCCCATACCTGCATAGCCTCAGGATTCCTTCCACTGTACAGTCCCATACCTGCACAGTCTCAGGATCTCTCTCATTCCGGTTATCACAAGACAGAAACAATTGAACGATTAACCTGGATCCGAATCATCGGTCGGTCATCGAACTACTGTTTTAAAAACCAAAACGTTTCGTGTTTGTGTTTACGTCTTATGAATTATGTCTCAAGTCCTAAGCATTATGAATAAGGATTGAGAATCCTCTTAGATAAGTCTTTAAGCCTTTCTAAGATATTAATCCCTTGTCTTTCAATTAAGGAAACAAGTGTTGATTTCACTTAAGTCTTATGAACTCATTGATGTACTAAGTCATCAATGGTATAGCACATGGTCTTGTTCCACCACATACCATACTTAATTAACCCTTGTTTTCAACTCTAAGTTAATTACTTAACTTAGGTTTTTCACGCGTAAAACTTTACGATTGAGTTAGAAAACTCTTTTTGTAAACCAAACAACTTTTACAGTTGAAAACTCATTTGATTTAAAACAACATTTGAACTACTTACTTCATTTCTAGCATTTTCTGAAACATAAAATTCGCTTAGCGGAATTCCATTCGCTTAGCGAAAATGAGGCAGTAATGCCTCCTTTGGAACTCCTCTGGTTCGCTCGGCGAGACACAAATCGCGTAGCGAAATATATTGGATTCGCTTAGCGAATATGAATTCGCTTAGCGCAAGTTCAGACGGTTGGACCTCTTTAGAAACACCTCTTGATCGCTCGGCGAGACAGAATTCGCGTAGCGAAACTTCACTTTATTCGCTTAGCGAGAATGATTTCGCTTAGCGAAAGTTCAGACGGTTACACCTCTTTTGGAGACTTCTCTGGATTGCTCTGCGAGATGTAATTCGCGTAGCGAAATTTGCTTGGTTAGCTTAGCGAATATGAATTCGCTTAGCGAAAGTTGCCTTAAAACAAGACATCAACCTTATGGAACCATTTTGATTCTCTTCATGAAAACACTTCTTTTCTCATTTTGAGTCACTTGATTAGCTAGATGAACTAAGGATAAGGTATAAAACATGTTTCACTTTGGTGAAAGCACTTTGAGATTTAATTCCATTTAAAGTCACTTAGGGTTTTTCTTTGAAAAACACAAGTTATTGAAAACACTTTCTTTGCATCAAAACTTGACTTGTCCAACAACTATTCATATCCTTCCTTTCCTCAAGGTCATGGCTAATAGCCAACTAGGAATCAATGTGAGGTTTTACTTCATCAACCAATCAAAGTATGGCTCACAACACTTACACAATCATGATAACCATAATACACATTACTACATCATAATCAAACATCCAAGTCCATCACACATTATGGTGTCATAATCAACAATAAAAAGCCCATACTTGATCTAATGATCAAAGTAGGTTTTCCAACATACATGAAAATGGTTTTTCATTCAATCATCTCATCATCAACATATACTAAAGCACACTACAACATACTCAAGCATAAACTCATCATGACAACCTTGTTCTCCAAGAGAACTTAACAAAACATAACAACTAAAAGTGAACCCAAACTAAAGGGTTTCACCCACACATAAAGTAAACAACCATCTTCACCACCACCATCTTGGTGTGATGAGGTTCTTCTCCCCATACCTATTGAAGAGCAGATTCCCGGATCAAAGTCGGTTGATCGGTTTGTGAACCTCCTGATAGTTGTCACCAACTACAAACAACCAAACAATCAAACATTAAACAACAATCAAACCAAACTCAACAATTCTCACAAAGAGGGTTTCGGCCACCCTAAAGAGAATAAAGCTAGGAATTGATCTTGGTTTTCCATTTCATAGATTCAAAGGCATTAGGAAAGCTAAGGATGAAATCAAGTGTTAAAAAT
Source organism: Ammopiptanthus mongolicus (assembly GCA_039655645.1). Taxonomy (NCBI): domain Eukaryota; kingdom Viridiplantae; phylum Streptophyta; class Magnoliopsida; order Fabales; family Fabaceae; genus Ammopiptanthus; species Ammopiptanthus mongolicus. The sequence continues at coordinate 56,073,694 of CM077344.1, forward strand.
CAAAAATTGATGAAAACACTATTCATCATCATCAAGAAGGGTTCGGCCCTAATGTGCTTTTTGAGCTATGATGAGAGTTGAATCATAAGCTCTTGGGTTTAGGTAGAGAATGATGAGGTGAGTTCAAAGAAATTGGTCTCACATCAAAATGATTTTTCTACAATTTCCTATGGATTTTCAAAGTTTTGGATCTAAGAAATAATTTTCATGAAAATGGATCTTGATCTTGAAATAAAGAGATATTCAAGAAGCTAAGAGATCATAGAAGTGATCTTACCTTGAAATGATGGAAGATTGCTCAAGGAATCAAGTGATTCCAACAAGAACTCAAGCTTTTCTCAAGAACAACAATGGTGTTCTTCTTTGGGCAGAAATTTCGTGAATGAGGGGCTGGATGGGCTGAGTTCAGCCTTTAAAACAAGTCACTTAAGGGCAAAATAGTCATTTGCGAAAAGGGTAAAATGGTAAAAGTGCAAAAGACTAAGGTTAGGGGCATTTTGGTCATTTCACGTCTAGATTTTCCCGATCGCCATGATGACTCTGGCATACTCTCCCAAGTGTCCTGGGATGTTGTGATATCAAGATTATCTGTTGGCAAGTCTCGGTAAATCCATATGTGGCTCCGTTCGTCACCCGATTGAGAAATCCGCCCGAACGAAGGTCAGGAAGTTATTTTTCTGAAATTTTTACGAAATTTAACCAAAACGCAGAGAATCAAATTCTAAGACTTACTGTTTCGTTCACGGGTCCATCTGAGGTCTTCTGAGCAGTAAAATCATACTGTCAGTGTAAAAACGCAGACCGGACTCCGTTTGAGTTTTTGACTCAAAACTTAATCGTAGCTTCCTACGATATCGTCGAGCATGACTATGGTCTCGGAATATTTTATTTCCATTCCTAAGACCTCGAATAAAATAAAGACATTAAAATACTGAAGAATTAGAAAACGTGAAAATTGGGGCGTTACAATTTTCGTTAGATATTGGAACTCTTAAGTGAGCTTATTGGGTTTTAGAGTGCATTAGAGTTGGTGAGATTGAGATGTGTAATAACGGGATAAGAACTAGTTTAAGTGTTTGACTTAACCATAGAGTTAAGTCTTTCGAGAAGGATTGGTAGTAGAGAATGACGGACTAGAAGGTCAGTGAAAGTGGGAATGATTTTCCCGATAGTCGACGTGTAAGCAAAGGACGGATGATAAGTTTCAGGAGTTAATTTTTATTTCTCCCAAAGAGTAGGACCGTGTTGAAATTGTTTCCTTGACGAAACAATGTGCGTTGACACACAAGGGTGTGCATTTTGTTGAGTTCTAATCAGGTTAAGGCCTTGTGAGAACTCACGTTTAGAGAAAGGTACTTGTATACATGTCGACACGTCGTTAGCCCTTTTGGGATTGTGTCGGACATTTGAACGATGTGCCTGTCCGGGAAGATTTTTAGGATAAATTTTCTGAGGATATTTTGAGTTTGCATTGCAAAGAGATGTTGAGTTCTCGATTGATCTAGTTTCTAGATTCAGTCAGATCTCCATTGTTTGTGTAGAATATTACCTACGAAGCTGGCCGGATTGGACTGCATGAAGTGGAATTTCGCTTGGTTCTTGTGAGATTCGTCATCTTTGGCAATGTTTGCGTTTACTCTAGGAGTCACGAAAAATATGAGGAGCCTCTGCGTCAAGTGTTACGGACCCTACGCGAGAAGAGTTGTCATGAAGTCACTTAAGTACGAATTTGACTCGATGGTGGTAAAATTCTTAGGGGATACGATCCCGGACGAGCATTTGTACTCACACTCCAATGTATTAGACATTTGAGTGGATTCGTTTAATAGTAACCTTTGGCCCGAACATTTTCATGTCATTCCATCAAAAGATCTGTTATGACTATTTCTTGGGTTCTGACACAGATAAATTCTCAATACTGAAAGTTTCTTGATGAGACTTAGTCTAATCACTTTTACATTTGGTAAATGTGATCCAGTCTGACTTTTGACCAGACTGCCCATCTTTTGATTCCTTGATCTGCTTGGAAGATTCTTATGAAAGAAGGGACTTTATGTAACTCCCCCCTTGGGCATTACATGAAAAACACGTGCGGAATTAAATTTAAAAGAGAATTGCTGGTGGCTTTCGGAAAAAGGATAATTTATTTTAAGTCGGAAAACTTGGGTGTAAAAAGTTTTCGGCATAATACTTCAGAAAGTGTTACACACATCACAATAATAAAATTACATCATTCTTGACAACACACATAACTGGGTTTATTCATAAATCATTTCATCACCACATATAAACCTGACTGAAAATATTTTCATTCTGAAGTCTCCAATTTACAAAGGTTCTCAAAACCACATATATCGACTTTCGCAACATAATATATTAAAATCCTAAGAGCTGGTTTAATAAAAGAACTCTATGGACAATAGAGCCTACTACCTAGTATACATCGTACCAATGAGAATGGGTCTTGTCGTCGACAGTCCACACATCTTCGTCGTCGGCATCGAGAAACACAAGCTACAGGGTCCTAAAGAGACCCAAATGATCGTTGAGAAGTATCTGTACACGTATCCAAAAACACAACAGGGTGTCCAACATGTACAGGCAAGGGTGAGTAACCAATATATGGATTTAAACATGATAACTACATGCACGACACATCAAACAACATGTGAACATATGTAGTATCAACACAGCACGATAGTAGAAGTAACACAGGACAACACACCAGGTAACAACATATCCAACATGCATACCGTAAATCGTAATATATCATATTAATCAATTAGCAGCATAAAACATCTTTGAAATCAAATTGGTGATGTACAATAAGCAAATGTAACCATCAACAGCCATACAATGCAATGCGATGTACATGAGTCAATGTTATATGCAACAAGGGTAAAACTATGACCCCTACTCCATGGAGCTAACAAATCGTCGGAGAGAGTGAATGGGAGGACATGTTCCAGTTCATGCCAGCCATGGGCAAGATGCTACAACAAATGTAACGTGCACGTATCTGGCTTTACGGAAGCACTCTCGACCTAACATGAAAAGTACGGCATCTAGTAGAGGATGTTAGTGTATTGCCAACTGGACACTTGTCGGCCCTTCCAACCCTTATACCTCAAAAGACCATTGAAGATCGTCACCGTAAGATTCGCACCCGCATCAAGGTGTACGCTCAACTCCTAGGCTCAAGGCCTTACAATTATGCAAATGAAATGCCAGTGCTTACACAAAGTAGATGCGATAAAGCAAAGTCTATCCATCGGATAAACCTCAAGGTTCGCTAAGGTTCTATTCCTTAGGAACTATATGCATCTTTGTATTATAAAAAAGTTATCCATCGGATAAATATCTCGTGATTCCTCTGGGATGGTTCCGGCCGCTTTCAGAATTGCCGACTGTCCGCACAAATCAACACGGGTCTTTTCAGCGTGTTTTATCCTCACTCACACGATTTCTAGGAAACTTCCCAGAAGGTCGCCCATCCCACAATTCCTCCAAGTCAAGCATGCTTAAGATGGAGTTCTTACGTTCTAGGCTTCCGAAAAGAAAACGAATCTTGTTGGTATAGGTAGTACCAATCAATTCTTATAAGCCTTCCTTCAACTATACAGTCCCATACCTGCACAGCCTCAGGATTCCTTCAACTCTACAGTCCCATACCTGCACAGTCTCAGGATTCCTTCAACTCTACATCCCATACCTGCACAGCCTCAGGGTACCTCTCATCCCGATCATTGCAAGACTGAAACAATCGAACGACTGACCTTGATCCAAATCACTGGTCCATCATTGAACTATTTGTTTCAAAACCCAAAACGTTTCATGTTTGTGTTTATGTCTTATGAATCACATCTCAAATCCTAAGTATTATGAAGAAGGATTGAGAATCCTCTTAGATAAGTCTTTGATCCTTTCTAAGATATTAACTCCTTGATTTTCAATTAATGAAATAAGTATTGCTTTACTTAAGTCTTATGAAGTCATTGATGAACTAGTCATCAATGGTAGAGTGCATGGTCTTGTTCCACCATATACTATACTTAATTATCTCTTTTCTTTTACTCCAAGTTAATTACTTTAACTTAGGTTTTCACGCGTAAAACTTTACGATTAAGAGTTAAAAACTCTTTTTGTAAACCAAATCCTTTCTATATGAAAACTCATTGATTTGACAGAACTTTGTTACTTGATTAAGGCAAAGTACCTTAACTATTTTGAAAAGGATTTTCCTTACTAGCTTAGTGTAAAACCAACTTCTTTTATCGCGGGGCGAACATCGGTTTCGCGTCGCGAGGCTGAGAGGCTATTTTTACTTCTTAGACAGTCCTTCTGGCTCGCGAGGCGAGAATGGTCTCGCATCACGAGGCCGAGAAGCTGTATCTTTACTGCTCGGGCTAGCCCTCTGTCTAGCGTGGCAAGACGAGGTTAGCCAGGCGAATACCTTGTTTTCCCTTTTTCTTAACTTCTTCACTATTTCTCATTTTGAAGCACTTAGTTTAATTAAATGACCTATGGCTAAAGTAAAAGACATTTTTCACTTTGGTGACACACTTAAATGTTGAAACTTTATTTGATCTTTGGATCAAAAACACTTTTTGTTTTCTTTTGAAACATAGGTTACTAAAACACTTTTCTTACTTCAAATTGATAGATCAAGAACAACATATGTTCTTCCTTTTTCTTAGCCTAGGCCACAAGCTCCCACACAAGGGATGTGAAGATTTTGCTTCACCAAATTGACAAATCAGAGCCCAAAATGCTCACAATGTTATGATGAACAATAATCATGTATCATTCAACCATAAACAAGCATAAAAAATCCTTAATTGATCTAGAGATCAAAGTATGGTTTTTCAACATGCATGAAAACATTTTCCATTCAAGCATACATCATCATAACATGCTAAAGCATACTAAAACATACTAAAGCATGGAACATTATTACAATCACAATGAAGCTCAAACAGAGCTACACAAATCAATCACGGATAACATATAGTTATCGGAAAATCCCTCAGGCAAACTCCCCTTACCCGTTGAAGTTATCCTCCAAGCAAAAGTCGTCCGATCGGCCCGCGAATTCTCCCGATTCCTAGTCCGATTACTCAACCACAACTAAATATACATAATCAATCCAAAAATCAATATTATACAACACAATTTCTTCTAATCCTACCTATATAGGATTCGGCCGTGGAGCTATAAAAATAGCTAGGGATGTCCAAAAATTCCTATCTCTTGGATTCCATCCTTACTAGGTGTGGTAATGCTAGATCAAAGCCTATTACACCAAAAATTGAACCAAAATCCCATCCACCACCACATGGAGGTTTCGGCCAAGAAAACCCATATGAGCTAGGAAGCTCATTTGGTTTCCAACTCTTGGATCAATGATCCTCAAGTATACACAACACTAGATTAAGTCTTATTACTCAAAACTTGAATCAAAAACTCACCCTTTCTTAACATGAAGGTTTCGGCCTCTTTTAAATAAAAAGGCTAGAAAACATATTTGATTTCATTCTCTTGGATAATGAAAGGGAATGATGAAACTAGATCATAGAAATTGATTTCACATTAAAAGGATTTTTCTACACTTTTCTATGAATTTTCAAAGTTATGAATCAAAACTTTGGTCTTCATGAATCAAGAGATTCAAGAGATGAAATAGAGAGATTAAGAGATTGAGATTGAAGTTACTACCTCCTAGATGATGAAGCTTAAGAGAAACTAGCCTGAATCACCCAAAAACTTCTAGTTTTCAAAGGTTTCAAAGGAAGAACAATGAAGAACAAAGAGAGAAAATGAAGAACAAGTGAGAGGAGAGAGAGAAAGAGTGATGTCCGAAATGGCCAAGAGAGAGAGTGCGAGAAATAGATATTTTGATGCCATGGCAAACTTGTTAATAACCAGAAGGGTAATTTGGTAATTTCTTAAAAGACCAAGGGCATAATTGTCATTTCCCCTACAAATATCTAGATATTTCTAGAAAGGTAATGCTGACATTGGTGAGTCACAGGGTCAAAAGGGTTATTTCACAAATTCTCAACGGCAAAACGGTCTTTTCATCCTAGGGCAAATGGTAATTATGGATAAGGTCAGGGGCATTTTGGTCTTTTCGCATCCAGATATTTTCTAAACGTAATCATTACATTGATGAGTCATGGCACACCTTCCTAGGTGATGTGACATCATGTTTATCCATTAGCGGGTTCCGGAAATCCGGTATTCAACTTCGTTGTTCAGCCGATTTAGGTTTTCGCCCAAAAAGGTCGTGAGAACTTATTTATTTTGAATTTTTTTCAAAATCACCGATATCGTTCGCAATTTTATTTAAAATCTAACTGTTTCGTTCACGAATCAAAATTAGGTCTTGATAGTGGTAAAATACTACTGTCAGTGAAAAACGCAGACCGGGCTTCGTTTGAGCTTTGGCCCGAAACTTAACCATGGCTTCCTATGGTTGTGCAGGGCATGCCTATGTTCTCAGAATATTTTATTTCATTCTCTACACCCTCCAATAAAATACAAACGCGTAAATACTGAATAATTATAAGACTTGAAAATTGGGGCGTTACACTTTACTAGAGTCATGGTTATAAACATGTATTAGCTATGTATTTTTACACTCACGAACCTACTGAAGAATCTTTTTACATACTGGATATTCCTATATTCGTTTCCGAGAGATAAAATACTTCTATATACTTTCTTATGAGAATAAGACCAAGAAAATTTCCTCTGCTGAGAGTTTCTTTTGTTGAGAGATTCCTTTCCTTAATCATCGAGAGCCAAGTAGCGACTAAGTTCAACTGATTGCCTTCAACTCAAGTGGACGAGCAAGAAAACATTTCGATCTTTGAAGGATTGATTGGGAGTAAGTGTAGTGATCCAACTACGAACATTCTGTCAGCAAGATAGACGAGAAGTGATCGGCGTTTTGTTAAAGTATGGTGTGGTGGATAAGATGTGGGACCTAGGGATCAAGAGGATCCTGTACGGTCTTGCGTCGCGAAATTTCGAGGACGAAATTTTTTTTAGAGGGGCAGTAATGTAACACCCCAATTTTTCAAAGCTCTCTAGAGCTAATTAATCAGTATTTATATGTTTGTATTTTATTGAAGGGTCTAGAGAAGGAAATAAAATAAACCAAGACCATAGCCACACTCAACGTTATCGTATGAAGCTACGATTAAATTTTGAGCTGAAAACTCAAACGGAGCCCGGTCTGTGTTTTTACACTGTTAGTAAGATTTTACTACTCCAGAGACCTCAGATGGACCCGTGAACAAGACAGTAAGTCTTAGAATTCGATTCTCTATGTTTTGGTTAAATTTCACAAAAATCACTTCCTGACTTTTTTTCGAGCGAAATCCTCAATCGGGTAACGAACGGAGCCGCATACGGACTCACCGGGACCTGCCAACAGATAATCTTGATATCACATCATGTTATATCACTTGGGGAAGCATGCCAGAGTCGTCATGACGTTAGGAAATATCTGGACGCGAAATGACCAAAATACCCCTAACCTTTTTCACTTTTACCGTTTTACCCTTGAAGGGAATGACCATTTTGCCCTTAGGTGACTTATTTTAAGGCTGGTCAGCCCCCATCTCAGCCCCATTCTTCACACAAGACAGCCACCAAATAGAGCTCCAAAGCTTCATCTTCCTCTTTGAACAAAAGGCCACCAGTTTCATGAAAGAAAAGCTTGAATCAATGGAAGAAAAACTTGATTCCTTGATCAATCTTCTTCATTCTTTAGGTAAGATCACTTCTATGATCTCCTAGCTTCTTGAATCTCTTCCAATCTCAAGATCAAATCTTGTTTTCATCAAAATCAAGTTTATGATCCAAAACTTCAAAAATTCATAGAAAATTGTAGAAAAATCCTTTTAATCGGAAACCAATTTCTTTGAGCTCACTTCATCATCCTCTACCTAAACCCAAGAGCTATTGATCCAACTCTCATCCTAGCCTAAATTCCCAAAAGTGGCCGAACCCTTGATGGTGATGATGAACAGTGTTTTGTTCAAAATTTTGATTTCTAACTCTTGATTCCATCCTTACCTTTCCTATTGTCTTTGAATCCAAGTGATGGAAAACCAAATCAATTTCTAACCCATTTCTCTCTTTATGGACGAGACCTTCAATGTGAAGAACATTGAGTTTTGTTTCAAATTTTTGGGTATTAGGACTTACACTAGTGTTCATCAAGCTTAAGAACCAACCTTCCAAAAGATTGGAACCAAATGAGATCCCTAGCTCTTTTCACCATTTTTTGGTTGAACCTTAGACTTTTTGGGGAAAGAGAACATATGTTTTGATGTTGTTAATTATGTTGTTATTTGTTGATGATTGGTGTGGTTGTGTGTTTGTAGTTGTTGTCCGATACTCGGACAAGGAATCGGGAGAATTCGTGGACCGATCGGGCGACTTTACCTTAGGAGGATGACTCCTAAAGGTAAGGAGAGATTAGCTCCAATGAGTTTGATAGTCACATGAGGTTGGTTGTGATGTGAATTGTGGACTTTTGCCTTGGATTCAACATATGCATGATGATGATTTGAGTTTGAATGACTATATGTCGTGTATGTACTTGATTTATTTTTATGAAGTATATGCTTGTATATAGTTGGATATGAATTGTGGCATGGATGCCTTGAATTGAGATTTGATATATATATATATATATATATATATATATATATATATATATATATATATATATATATATATATATATATATATATATATCCTAGACTGGTTAGGAGCATAGCACTGGCTATAGCTCAATAATGAAGATTAAGCTAACTAAAAGTCTTAATCAACGTTTTGAAATGTTTTGATTTGAGGAAAGAAAAGCTTCTAAGCTAAACGTTATAATGGCCGTTTTTATTAAAAAGCCACTAAGTTGGAAAAACAAGATGATTTCGAATAAGACTTAGGAAGTCGAGAGTAGGTGAGGAAAATAGTGAAAAGTTGCCTTATCATTATTTTCTAAACATGTTGTACGAAGAAATAAAACATTGAAAAGTATTTAGTTTGTCAAAAAAAGATCTTCTGAAAGTATTTGATGTCCCGAAAACAAAAAAGTTTCTTCATGAAAGTTGCTCCGATAACGATCTTTAGAAAAATGCTTTAAAACAATGGAACCTTTGGAAAAGGCATTTAAAGCCAAAATCCTTTGAAAATGCATCTTTAGAACTTGAGTTTTTAAGAATGTTTTGTAAAGAAAAGTTTTGTGGAAAATAAGTTTTAGAGCGAAAACGAGTTTTGGTTTACACCAAAGAGAACCTGAATTTTGTTTTTGATATTTGAACTACGAAAATGAATTTGATGAAACTGGTGATTACCCCTTCACGCATGTGAAGCACACGAACCTAGTGACCGAGACGTCAGGCTAGAGTTCTGTTACATGAATGGACTTTGTGTCCTATATGCGACTCTAGTGTCTGCGACGTCGGCCTAGTACATCATGGATTGAGCACTCGGACTACGTGTCATGTGTTTTGAAAAAGAGAAACGGACTTAGCGTCCCATGCAAGTCTAGTGTCCACGACATCGGCCTATTACTTCGTAAATCATGAACTTGGACCTCGTGTCCTGAAATTTGAATTGAACGGGCTATATGTCCTTTAAAATGAGTCACGAGCCTTGTGCCTTGACAGAAAAAGAAAGAATGAAAAGAAAAGAAAGATTGAACGAAAAGAAAAAATGGAAAACCTCCTGCATACATGCATGAGTCGGCTGACGTACCATTTGAACTGAGCTGCAACCCGAGTGGTTGAGAATTGAGCCAGTTAAGACCACTAGGTCTATAAGGGCATTCCGTGTGTCGAAACTCCACAAGTGGCCGGAGGCCTCGCGACTCTGTGCCATGGTAAGTCGGCTACCCAGCACAAATGAACTCGATCAGAGACTGGACTATTGAGGATATGGTTTGAGGTGTTACCCCAGAACAATTGGAGCTCAGACCTAAATTGAGAGGCCGACTCATGAGAACAATTGTGTTATGGGAGTATTCACGGCCTATCGCTTGAGGAAGGGGAGTTAAGCATCTTCGAAGTACATGAACTAGAGAGTTGAGAAGTCTCATGCATTCATTTGACTTATCTTGATGAATGAGTAAGATATTTGAAATTGAAATTATCCCATTGTGATAGTATATTGAATATTGATATTTTATCGCATGACTGTGTTGATGCATTAATTGTATGCTGCTTTACTTGTGTGGCTATTACGATAAACTTGTATAAGAGTATCTCACCCTTGCCTGTACATGTTGGACACCCTGTTGTGTTTTTTGAACACATGTACAGATGTTTTCCAACGGTCATCTAGGTCACTGCGGGACCCTGTAGCTGAGTACCTTGATGTGGACGACGAAGACGGGTGGACAATTGATGACGAGGCCCAGTCTCATCGAGACGATGTAGGCTAGCTAGTATACTTTATTATTCTTAGAGTTTTGTTAGACCAGCTCTTAGGATTTTGATATTTAAAGTCAGGTCCTTTGACCGTGACTCAGTATTATGTGTACGGTATAATATGTAATAAGAAATTGAATTGATGTATGCCTTAAGGCAAAGTTTAATGAGGTATATATAAGTGATGAGTTTGAATTTATTTCTTTGTTATTGTGAAGTGTTTGATTGGTATGAGAATTTCCGCAACAAGTCTAATGAATATTTTCGAAAAGGTTTTAATTAACCAAAAAAAGAGAGTTTGGGTTACGAAATGTGACACCTCGAGGGGGAAGTTACAATAGTGGTATCAGAACTGGTCGATATCTTTTGGGATCTAGGTTATGGATTCATGATGTTTTTGCTGTGTTTACTCTGTATTTTGTTTTGTTAGAGGACAGTAAGAGTAAGAACAGTTTGTGATGACTTGTTTATTTTGGATTACAACCAATTGGATTGGTTGGATCCGATGTTTGAGATGTGTTAAGACTTTCATGAGAAAAGTTATCCGAGTAATAAGAGGTGAAATCTAAGGTAAGCTTTGAGACAGCTCCTTAGTCAGTTCTAGCGAGTAGGCTTGAATGTGACCTTTACTTTATGAGTCAAGGATGTTAGACTCTTAGTCATCAAGTGAGTGAGAACTCCTTAGTATGAGAAGGAAGTTTGAACGTTGGGAAAGTTTGCCGAAGGAACAAGCGTGCCTTAGGCAAGTAAGACACCAAGGCAAGTTTGCCGAACTGGGACACCTCGAGGGGGTGTTACAGTAACTCTATACAGTAAAGTAGAGTATGGACAATCATCCTTTTGTCAATTCATGACAACTTTCACCTTTGTCAACTTTTCTTTTATGGAAAAAGCTAAACTGCCTACATTTGGTTAATCTCTACAACTTTTGTTATGGAGGCAACACCTATGCACTTCCATTAGATCTTGGCCCTTCATTCTCTATCACACTGTAGCTTGATTTTAGTCATAAGGCACCAAGGCCATTCGGCCATTTCACTCCAAAAACACCATCCAACCTCATTTTACTCCTTCTAAAAGATCTAACACATCTTTCTCTCAAAAACTTCAAAATCATCAACCAAATATCTTTCTTCAATTCTAAAACCATACTTCATCTTGTCTTGATCCAAGGATCAACTTTGGTGAAGGAAGTTTCTTGATTTAGAGAAGTTGTCCTTCAACCCCAAGAACACCATCCAAAAACCTTGAAGTTGTTCTTGAGTTGGTGAGTTTGTAAATCATTTTTCCTTTCATTTCCTTACTTATTTCCTTGAGTAATCATCTTCTAGTTCTTCATTTTCATGAAAACAAGTTCAAGATCTCACCTTTTCTCTCCTATAGGGTTTGGCCATCTTCTCTTCTAATGAGCTTGGAGCTTCCTTTTCACTTAAACCTCTTCATTAAAGGTATAGGTAGTGAACCTCATCACACCAAAATTGGTGGAGGATAAAAATGGTTGTTTATGATTTGTTTGGGTGAAACCCTAGCTTGGGTTCACTACTTTATTGGTGAAGTTCCCTTTGAGAACATGGTTGTAATAATGTTTCTATGCTTACTATATGTTTATGATGATGTATGCTTGGATGGAAAAATGTTTTCATGTATGTTGAAAACCATACTTTGATCTCTAGATCAAGTAAGGATTTTTATGCTTGTTTATGGTTGAATGATGTATGATTATTGTTCATCATAATATTATGAGCATTTGAGCTATTACTTGACAAATTAGTGTAGCAAAATCTTCACATCCCACATGGTATAGCATTCGGCCTTCAAGCACACAAAAGGAAGAACATGAGTTTGTTCTTGAACTTCAATGTTTTTGAAAGCTAATAAGTGTTTTAGTAACTTGTATTTCAAAAACAAACAAAAAGTGATTTTGATCCAAAGAATCATTTAGGGGTTCGGCCTTAAAGTGTTTTTAACTAAGGTGAAAATATGTTTTACTTTAGGCATAGTTAACCAATTAAATAAGTGTTTTAAAATAAAATGAAATTCCATTTCTTTTACGCTAATTTAGATCACGGTCTTAGACTAAGTTAGTAAGGAAAAACCCTTTCAAGTTAGTTAAGGTACTACCTCAAGCAAGTAACAAAGTTCTTTAAATCAAATAAGTTTTCAATTAGAAAGGTTTTGGTTTACAAAGTCTTAAAATTGAGAGTTTTCAACTCAAATCGTAAAGTTTTATGCATGAAAACCTAAGTTAAGTAATTAACTTAGAGAAAAAGAAAAGAGATAATTAAGTATAGTATATGGTGGAACAAGACCATGCACTATACCATTGATGATTTAGTTCGTCAATTCCTTCATAAGACTTAAGTGAATCAATACTTATTTCATTACTTGAAACTCAAGGAATTAATATCTTAGAAAGGATCAAAGACTTATCTAAGAGGATTCTCAATCCTTCTTCATAACACTTAGGACTTGAGATGTAATTCATAAGACACAAACACAAACATGAAACGTTTTGGGTTTTGAAACAGTAGTTCGATGACGGACTGGTGATTCGGATCCAAGCAAGTCGTTCAATTGTTTCAGTCTTGTGAGGACTCGATCTCGGAGGGATCACGAGATTTATCCGGTGGATAAAAGTTTTATAATACAAAGACGCGTATAGTTCCTAAGGAAGAGAACCTTAGCGAACCTTGAGGTTTATCCGGTGGATAGACATTGTTTTATTGCATCTGCTTTGTGTAAGCATTGGCATTTCATTGCATGAGTTTGTAAGGCCTTGAGCCTAGGAGATTGAGCTTACACCTTGATGCGGGTGCGAATCTTACGGTGACAATCTTAAATGGTCTTGAGGATGTCAAGGTTGGAGATTCCATAAGTGACCAATTGGTGATTCATCTGTGTCGTGGTATTCCGTGCACTGCTGTGACATCTTTGACTAGATGCCGTACTTTTCATGTTTGGTGTAGAGTGTTTCCGTAAAAGCCAGATACGTGCACGTTACGAATGTTGTAGCATCTTGCCCATGGATGGCATACATGGAACATGTCCTCCCATTCACTCTCTCTGACGTTTTGTTAGCTCCATGGAGTAGGGGTCAGAGTTTTACCCTTGTGGCATATGGCATTGAGTCATGCATATCGCATTGCATTGCATGGTTTTTGATGATTGCATTTACTTGTTGTACATCACTATTCTGTTTTCTAAGATGTCTTATGCTGCTAATTGATTAACATGATATATTGACATTTATGGTATGCATGTTGAGTATGTTGTTACCTGGTATGTCGTCCCATTTTTACTTCTACTATTTTGTTGTGTTCTATGCTTGTGTTGCTGTTTATGCCCGAGAAGATGGACGCAAGGACGACTCAGCTCAACGTTTACTTTGAGTCCGGAGGGGGACTCCTTATGTTGTTTCTTTTTGGCCAGGCTATGTCCAATCGTCAGTTGTACCCTTTTGAGGAGTTGTGACTCCTAGTACTTATTTATATGCTTACTATCAGTCAGGCTTGGACCTATGTCTATATTCAGTATTGTTTCTATTTCTGCACTTTAATTCTGCATGACTTCTAGAAATACATGGTGAACCTAAGTTTATTATTATTATTATTATTATTATTATTATTATTATTATTATTATTATTATTATTATTATCCATTTGGCAAATCTCATTGCATCATTGCGAAAAGGAAAAAAAAATAATCCGTATTTTTCGCATTAACATTATTTTCGGCCTCATATCGTTCGGGAATGTGACACTCGGGAATGGGTGTTGCAACTACTGTTGCATTTTGGTTCTAAAATGCTATATTTTACCGACGACCAAATGTTGCATTTTTTAGCATGGTTGTACTGTTGTTATATTGAAAATGTTTAATGTTGTGAAAATGTTTTTGGTAAGAGCTGCCACTGCTATTTACGTAATGTTGTGAAAATGTTTAATGTGTAATTTTGATTGTGAAATGTGTATGTATGTATGTATCAGCTATGTTGTTGTAATGTTTTAGCTTGTTTGGTTTTGATTATTATGAAATATTTAATGTGTAATAGAATATCAAATATGACTTATAAAATAAATATAATTAAATATATAAATAATAGATAAAATTAAAATAATAAGATAAAATATTAAGGAATAGAATATTAATTTCTCCTAACACTTATATTTGTGTTAAGCCTTATAAAACTTAAAACAAAAAATTAATTATCAATTTAAGCATAAGTTAGAGACCTGAACATAATAAAAATAAAACGCGGCTCGTGCGGTGGTGTGACTCATTCGGTGGTAGCCTAGTCACAACAGATTGCAGGTGATTGGTGCAACACCCTTTTCCGAGTGTCACATTCCCGAACGTTTATAAGGCCGAAAATATTTCTTAATGCGGAAAATACGGTTTTCTTTTTTTTTTTTTTCTTTTTCACAAGATGCAATGGGATTTAGCAAAGGTAAATAATACTAATAACGAACTTAGGTTCGCCATACATTTCTAGAACAATATGCATAATAAATACAGGGACATAAACAGAAAAAGGAATAATACTATATACAGACATAAGTCTAATGTATAACTGATACAATAAGTACTAGGAGTCGTAGCTCCCAAAAGGTACTATACAAACTAACATAGTCTGGCCGACAACAAAACTAAACCACAAAAAGAGTCCTCCTCCGGCTCAAAGGAACTACTGGACTGAACCATCGTCACGTCCATCTGTTCAAACAGCAACAGCAAGTACCAACAGAAAACATACAGATATGGGTGAGATTCCCGTTCATCAACACAGCAAAACAGCAATAGTAAAAACGGGACGACTCACCGGGTAACAGCGTACCCAACATGCTTACAAGAATTCTCAATGTCAAACATATTAAGCAGTTGACAACATAATATCATGTTAAGCAGTTAATAACATAAAATAAGGTATTCTTAAACAGTACAACGATGTATAACAGTACATGTAAACATCAATAGCCATGCAATGCAATGCAATGTATATGACTCAATGTCAATGTCACTGGGTACTACTCTGACCCCTACTCCATGGAGCTAACAAAACATTCGGAGAGAGTGAATGGGAGGACATGTTCCGGTTTCTGCCAGCCATGAGCAAGATGCTACAACATTCGTAACGTGCACGTATCTGGCTTTACGGTAACACTCTCGACCAAACATGAAAAGTACGGCATCTAGTAGAGGATATCAGTGTATTGTACGGATTCGCCACGACACAGAAGAGCTACCAACTGGTCACATGTAAGCCCTTCCAACCCTGATACCTCCAAAAAGACCATTGAAGATCGTCACCGTAAGATTCGCACCCGCATCAAGGTGTAAGCTCAACTCCTAGGCTCAAGGCCTTACGACTATGCAAATGAAATGCCAATGCTTACACAAAGCAGATGCGATCAAGCAATGTCTATCCCCCGGATAAACCTCGAAGTCTACTAAGGTTCTCTTCCTTAGGAACTATACGTGTCTTTTGAAAACAAAACCTTTATCCACCGGATAAATCTCGTGATTCCTCCGGGATCGAGTCATCACAAGACTGCAACAATTGAACGACTGATCGGGATCCGAATCACCGGTCCGTCATCGAACTACTGTTTCAAAACCCAAAACGTTTGTAAAACAGAACAACTTCTCAATTGAAAACTCATTTGATTTGAAACAAGTTTTAAAACACTTACTTACTCTATTTTTAGCATTTTCTGAACATGGAATTCGCTTAGCGAAATTACATTCGCTTAGCGAAATTGAAACAAGAATGCCTCTTTTGGAACTCCTCTGGTTCGCTCGGCGAGACACAAATCGCGTAGCGAAATGTATTGGATTCGCTTAGCGAATATGAATTCGCTTAGCGCAAGTTCAGACGGTTACACCTCTTTGGAAACACCTCTGGATCGCTCGGCAAAACATAATTCGTGTAGCGAAACTTCACTTTATTCACTTAGCGAGAATAATTTCGCTTAGAGAAATGGAGGCGGTCATACCTCCTTTGGAGACTTCTCTGGATCGCTCAGCGAGACGTAATTCGCGTAGCGAAACTCGTTTGGTTGGCTTAGCGAATATGAATTCGCTTAGCGAAAGTGAGGCAGTGATGCCCAACTTAGACTTTCCCCTGTTTTCGCGTAGCGAAAGTAAATTCACTTAGCGAATAGTTGCCATAAACAAGACATCAACCTTAGGGAACCATTTTGATTTTCTTCATGAAACCACTTTTTTTCTCATTTTGAGTCCCTTGACTAACTATATGGACTAGGGATAAGGTATAAAATATGTTTCACTTTGGTGAAAGCACTTTGAGCTTTAATTCCATTTAAAGTCACTTAGGGTTTTCTTTGAAAAACACAAGTTATTGAAAACACTTTCTTTACATCAAAACTTGATTTGTCCAAGAACTTTTCATATTCTTCCTTTCCTCAAGGTCATGGCTAATAGCCAACTAGGAATCAATGTGAAGTTTTACTTCATCAACCAAACAAAATATGGCTCACAATACTTACACAATCATGATAACCATAATACACATTACTACATCATAATCAAACATCCAAGCCATCACACATTATGGTCTCATAATCAACAATAAAAGTCCATACTTGATCTAGTGATCAAAGTAGGTTTTTCAACATACATGAAAATGATTTTCATCAATCATATCATCATCAACTCATGCTAAAGCACACTACAACATACTCAAGCATAAACTCATCATAACAATCTTGTTCTCCAAGAGAACTTAACAAAACTTAACACATAAAAGTGAACCCAAACTAAAGGGTTTCACCCACACATAAAATTAAACAACCATTCTCACTACCACCATCTTGGTGTGATGAGGTTCTTCTCCCCATACCTGTTGTTGAGCAGATTCCCGGATCAAAGTCGGTTGATCGGTTTGTGAACCTCCTGATAATCGTCAACAACTACAACAACACAACAACCAACATTAAACAACCATCAAAACCAATCTCAACTATCCTAACAAAGAGGATTTCGGCCACCCTAGGTTAAAAAGGTTAGGAATTGGTTTTGGTTTTCCATTTCATGGATTCAAAGGCATTAGGAAAGCTAAGGATGAAATCAAGTGTTAAAAATCAAAAATTGATGAAAACACTATTCATCATCATCCAAAAGGGTTCGGCCAAAAAATTTTTTTGAGCTATGATGAGAGTTGAATCATAAGCTCTTAGGTTTAGGTAGAGATTGATGATGTGAGTTCAAAGAACTTGGTCTTACCTCAAAAGGATTTTTCTACAATTTCCTATGGATTTTCAAAGTTTTGGATCTAAGAAATTATTTTCATGAAAATGAAGATTGATCTTGAAACAAAGAAAGATTCAAGAAGCTAAGAGATCATAGAAGTGATCTTACCTTGAAATGAAGAAAGATTGCTCAAGGAATCAAGTGAATCCAACAAAAACTCAAGCTTTTCTAGGTGCAAATGGAGTTTTCTCTCAAGAACAACTATGGAGCTTCTAAGGATGAGGGGCTGTGCGAAAATGATGAAGTGAGGGGCTGAGTTCAGCCTCTTAAAAGTTCACTTAAGGGTAAAAAGGTCATTTGCCAAAAGGGTATAATGGTAAAAGTGTAAAAGACTAAGGTTAGGGGCGTTTTGGTCATTTTGCGTCCAGATATTTCCGAACGTCATGACGACTCTGGCATACTCTCCCAAGTGTCCTGGGATGATTTGATATCAAGATTAGTTGTTGGCGAGTCCCGGTAAATCCATATGTGGCTTCGTTCGTCACCCGATTGAGGATTCCGCCGGAACGAAGGTCAGGAAGTGATTTTTCTGAAATTTTTACGAAATTTAACCAAAACGTAGATAATCGAATTCTAAGACTTACTGTCTCGTTCACGGGTCCATCTGAGGTCTTCTGAGCAGTAAAATCATACTCCTAGTGTAAAAACGCAGACCGGACTCCGTTTGAGTTTTCGACTCAAAACTTAATCGTAGCTTCCTACGATATCGTCGAGCATGACTATGGTCTCGGAATATTTTATTTCTATTCCTAAGATCTCAAATAAAATAAAGACATTAAAATACTAAAGAATTAGAAAGCGTGAAAATCGGGGCGTTACAATTGGCAGAGGTTGTTGGTGGCAAGAAGAAGGGTCGTCTTTACGGTGCAGGAGACATTTCCGGTAACTATCGGAAAGGGTCTTCGCGATTGGATATCAGCTCCAGAGCATCCACCGGAGCCAGTCGCCACGCTGATCAGGAGATTGCTGAGCTGAGGCAGAGACTGGCTGAGTCCGAGCGGCGTGCTGAGGAGCGTGAGCGTCGGATGGCGGCGTCGATGCAACAGATGCTACGAACCATACAACAAATGCAGCAGCAGCTCCCCGATCCAGATCAGCCGACCGGTCGCACTAGGGCCGACGATGATGAGGACTCCTTCGATGATCTTATCTAGTCTCCTCGTTATTATGATAGGGATTATTAGATTTTCGTATTAAATTTTTATTTATATTTCTATGTATTGTAACAACATATGTTATTTATCATTTGGATATAATTTTAATTTCTTTAATGTTATTTTTAATTTTATTTTGCACTATTTATTTAATTAATATTTGTAAATAATTAATAACAAATAAAATTATTTAATAAATATAAAATATAATTAAATAATAATTAATTAATCAATTAAAATATAAATTTTTTAAAAAATAAATTATATATACTGACGGTTAATCACCCATCCATGTGTAAATGTATGGACCGACGGCCTAGGTTGTTGGTAAAGTGCTTATGTTATTACCGATGACCTAGCCGTCGGTAAGATTACCGTCGGCCTGGCCGTCGGTATGTAATCCTACCGATTGCCAATGCAAAAGGTCGTCGGTAATAATTACCGAGGATCCTTTTTCCAAGGGATTTTTGATCGTCGGAAAGTTACTGTTACCGACAACTTTTGGTGAGCCGTCGGTAATGAGTTGTTTTCTTTTAGTGTGTTAAACTCAACTTCCCTATTTGGAGAGAAGCTTCTACCTCCTTAGGAAACACATCTAGACACTCACATACAACAGGTAATGTTGCCACATCACTTTCAGCCTCTATGATCATAGCAGAAATGAGAAATATGAATCCTTGAGCTCCCTCAACTAAGCACTGATTACAACGGACAACTAACGCCAAAAGGTTGAGAAACAGATAACTCAATTAGACATAGGTTGTGATTGGACAGAAACAGTTTTTTCAGAACAGTTTATGATAACACGATTCAACATGACCAATCCACACCAAGAATGACATTTAACCCAGACATAGACAAACATATAAGATCAACATAATAAGACACATTCTAGTATACAAGATAATAGTTCAAGCAAGCATTAGAGACAATCAAATTGTTCTAAGGAGTAGAAACACGAAAATCAAAGGCTCAAAAGAAACAGAGAACTCCAAGTTTTTAACACAACTAATATATATGAAAGAATGATTGCTCTTGAATCAACAACATAATTATTTATTCTTACAAGCACAATTCCCTCTCGGCTCCTCCAGCTTCTGAAGGATCTGAGTTGTCCTGGAAATATGGCGGATTGCTCTTCGCAATTTCAATAACCCCACATACTGAGGGTCCTAGGGTGCTACCACTCCATTTCCTCTCATATGACTGAAGTATCCGTCCTCTCTTGCACAGCTCTGGTCATATGATCCAAAGCTGTTGCAAGTGCATCATTCGCCCTTCGCCTATTAGTCGCCTTAAATATGCTCACTACCAATGAAACACTGAGTTGGTCTGGCTCAATATCTCAAATCATAGTATGCAGCATTTATGACTCCAACAAGCATCTTATGTGCACAAGTTTTGTATTAAGAAAACCCACTACCACTGTCCAATTTAGGATTGAATTGCTTTGATACCAAAGATGTAACGCCCTTTGTCAAATTAGTAACCCAAAACAAATATTTAAATAAAATATGAAGAAATAAAAATTTTCGTAACTAATACTGAATAAATACTTATTATATAATATCAAAATAATGTTTACAGTCGTAGTCTCATAAAATCGAAGTAACATAATAAGTTTAAAAGCCTCAAAACCGGGCGTCTATTACAACTCGCATAATAAAAGGTAACATAACGATAACATAGGTCCTCTTGGCACATGTCAAGAAAATACTAACCAAATAATAAAACTAGAAGATAAAGTTTTCAAGTCTCCGTATGATCAATGGTGTCATCCTCAGGCTCTGAATACTACTAATGAAATTTATAATCCTAGTGAATAAAAATACAGTTATAAAGATTTTCGTAAAAGCATGTTCTCAGCTGGTGTAACAGCTGTAAAAACAATCCATGGTAGCTGCTAATTACCAAAATAGTAGCATAATAAAATAATAATAATTATTAAATTTTCAATGCCAATAAACAGTCATCATCAACATATCATAAATCAAATATGTCAAAATATCGTATATCAAATAATCCCAATAGACCACATATGTCATATGACTGTTAAACTTCACACAACAATGACGTCTCATTGCGTACCTCCACTCAAGAGAGGTATTTCGATGTCACATTCTCATCAGTGATATTACTCATTTTTCAATATCAACCATGTGCACTAGCAATATTACTCATTTTTCGACAACCCAATATATGATAATGTTACTTTTGATACCCCATCAACAGGCAGTATTATATAATTTCAACATCCCATTATATGGTGATGTTACTCTCGATACCTCATTAATAGGCGGTATTACATAATTTCGTCATCCCAATTCAATGGCGATATTACTTTCGATACCCCTTTCATAGGTGGTATTACTTACACATCATACATCATGTATAATGGTTAATTAATCATGCCAAAACAAACATATATCATCATATATCTCATGTAAGCATGCCAATCAACCAATACATATACCAATCATACATCTCATATCATAAAACACAAAACCAAACATTCAATTTATTGCATTTTCATTTTAGAAGAAAACCCCCAATAATAGAAAGTAGGTTATATCCAAACAGACATCATTACCTTCAAAAACTAAGTTTTGAAATCATACCTCAAACCCAAAACCGTTTTGCACCAGAGAAAAGGTGAGAAAAGAGTATTTTTACTCACCTCTTGAAGACCTCCAAGAAGCTCCATGCATTTCCTATGGCGAATCCTAGTGTTTGCCAAGCATTCTGTTCTTCTTGCTCTTCCTAAGCTCCTTCTTCCCAAAAATCCCCTTCTTTAAGCCTTGAATCTCCTATGGCAGCCATTAGAGTGTTTTAGGAGGTATTAGGGTTCTCTAATCGCACTTATGAGTCATTAGTTTCTATTTATAGGGCCCAAAAAGTTAGAACTATTGCTTACGGTATTTTATGATTTTTCCCCATGTACATCGATTTATTTAAAGCTTTTTAAGCGTTTTGACCCTCATACATCAATGTATAGGGAATATACATTGATGTACTTCCTTTTGATTAATGTAGATCGATGTACATATATAGGTACATCGATGTATCATCCAAAAACAGCAGAATTGACATTTTTATTTATGAAAATCGATGTACAGTTATTGTACATCGATGTATCCCTTGAAAATCTCGTTTCCTACTTGTTTCAGGTTCTTTTCTTATTTTAATACATCTATGTATTATTTTAATACATCAATGTATTCGCCCCACGTTAATTTTAGTACATCGATGTATTATTTTAATACATCAATGAATTAACTTATTACCTTAATGATTCGAGGTTTATTTCATTTGGGATGTTACACTGCACCTCACAATTGCAGGAAGGAATGAGGTGAAAATTATCCAGTTCTTGCCATAAGCTCTTCAATCGGGTATAGTAAGTGCTAATTGAGGAGTCACCTTGTCTCATCATGTAGATCTCTTTTTGTACTTCACTAATCCTGAATACATCCCCGTGATAATAGCGCTCTTTTAGTTCATTCCATAAATCGTATGCATTGTCCACCCACTTCACACTTTGCAAGATGGTTGGATCCAGAGAGTGATTGATCTAAGAAGTCACCAAGGTGTTACATCGATCCCACAACTTGAAATTGGGATCCGTAGAGATGGGGCGAGGCAAGGTCCCATCGATGAACTGAGTTTTATCCTTGGTTTTTAGAGATATCATCATGGCTCGAGACCATGCATGATAGTTGTCTCCACTAAGAGGAGGAAAGGCAATGACAGCACCAGGATTCTCATTTGGGTGGACGAAGTAGGGATTCATAATATCATTCGCATTTCCACCAGATGCACTAGCAGTAGAAGAATTCTCACCATTTTCTGCCCTTCTTGAAGAAACCGAGGTCAAGAATCGAATGAACGAATCACAAAACGAAAAATACTAATCTTTCAAAAAATCTAACGAGCGATTGGTAGGGAAAATCGAATCAAATAAAAAATCGATCAAGAATCCAACAAGATATGCCCAAATCTAACCAAGAAAGTGCAGAATCGTAGAGAGACACAAGTATAGAACTGACCTACATGACGATGCGATCAAGATCAGGGACAAGGTTCTAAATTACGGTTGTGGTCGCGGTTGCGATTGCGGTTGCGATCGTTGCGATTGCGGTCATTGCGGCCGCTGCGATGCGAATTGTGGTCGTTGCGGCGTGAATTTTTTTTATGTTCGCACCACATGTAAAAAAATGTATAACTATTGTAATTCTTTATATTTCTTTTATTAATAGTGTTGTATAAATTTTTATTTCATTTTTTAAGACACACATAATAAGTCATCTAATTCCCCCCCCCCCCCCCAAATAAACTAGTAATTAGCTAAACACAAATAATCTAATGACTAACATGTAATGTAAATAAATAATAAGTCATCTAATTTTCCCCCCAAAATTTCTTTATTTCTCTAAACTTTAATATCAACTAATAATTAGTTAAGCACAAATAAGTTAGTTAAACACTGTTAAGCTACTTAATAACATGTATTGTAAATAACAATAATAATAAATAAATCAATTATTTGCAAATCTCAACAAAAAAAAAAAAACTCTCAATGTTAACCTTAATGTCCATTCCCATCCCACCCAAAGACAATTCCTTCAGCCCAAAGCCCCAAACAGCCCAAACTTTCTCTATTTTTTTCCCCCTCTGGTATTCATCAACTCTCTGTCTCCCTCTCAGTCTCTCGATTCTTCATCTTCAAAGAGACAAAAAAATTTCTCTCTCTCTATCTCCCCCAAATCTCACCCCCCAAACCTCACCCCCAAATCTCATCACCCATGACCCACCCCAAAAATATCAAATCCCCCCCCCCCCCAAGAAGAGTAGGCAAGCAGCAAGATACTCACCCACGCGGCGGCTAAACGGCGGCTCCGGTCGGTGTTGCTGGTTTGCGGCTTTTACGGCGGGGAACGCGACTGGTGCAGTGGGGAGCGCGGCTGGAGCAGGCAGGGATTCGTTTTCAGTATGTATCTGACATCTCCAAGTTGTGAAATTTGTGTTTTTGAAAGAATCACTCAAAGAAACGGAAGTAGAAACTCTGTTGCGTTTGATGCGACTGATGCGGCCGTTGAGCTCCCGTTGCGGCTGAAATGCCGTTACGTTGCGGCCGTTATGGGTGAATTCCTTTCACCCCGCAATTGCGGCCTGATGCCGTTGCGGTGCTTGCCGCAACCGCAATATTGCGGCCGCAACACGTGTTGCGGTCCGCAATTTAGAACCTTGATCAGGGATGGCGGAGAGATGGAAACAAGTGTAGTGGTTGCATAGAGAAACTAATGATACCATGTTAAAACTGAGAGAACACATCGACAAAATAAAGTGAGCATTGTGTTCATGCTGATTTTCATCAATTGAATAATTAGTCTGCACAAGTTTCCTCATTGGCTATATATAGACAACAATAACCAAAGACGGAAAAACAACAAACTCCTAACAAACTAATAACTAATAAGAAAATAACTAGCTAGCTAGTTAGGATACAAAAAAATACAAGTAACACTGCCATCCACATTAATTTTTATAGAACCCTCAGAAGGAGTTTGGACGGCAAACCCAACGAATTGCCTTGTCAGTGTCCTGATCACAGTGAAGAAAAACTGATTTGCACACTGAAATTAAAGTTAGGACCCTTTGAGTTAATCCCTGTAATTGGATTTTATTGTTCCCCAACACTTCCTCATTGCGAGTCCTCCAAAGCCACCACAAAATACAAGCAAAGGTGGTTATGAGCTCTTTTGAAACTTCTCAAAGGCAGTGTAAAGAAGATTCTTCCATCTCTGAGTTGCAACGCAAACATGCAGAACTGGAAGCATTGGTTAAGCAGAATACTAACGAGTGTCTTTAGGAAATTGGTTAAGGAATTAAGAAAGGAAATTTTTCATAGGAAAATGGTGTAATATATTAAAAAGTGTTATACTTAATTTTTCAATAAAAAATTTTTTTTGTTGATTCCTTAACCAATATTCCTAGGACACTTATTAGCAACACCCTTCTATTAATTATATAATATTTTTTAACAGACCAAATTTTTTTTTTTTTTTTTTTTGATGCGCTTAATAGACCAATTTAGCAATGTTAGATAAACGATATACTGAGTACCATAAATAAGCAATATAATTTGAGGAAAACCTCTGTTATTGAATTGAAAGATGATTGGCTTTTAAATAGCCTTACACCATAACCACCACACAGAAACATGGGCTACAAAAATATCAAAACAAACCTATAAAGGAGGAACATTTCGACATGCTATATCAACCTAATAGCCATGATTCCTAGTTAATAGGATAACATATAAGCCATGATTCGTAGTTAATAGGATTTATTAACAAAAAAAGAAAACAAATAAAAGCCAATGGAATCCTTATTTGCAGGGACCAAGAGCTAGTTCCTTAAGCCAAACCTAAATTTTATTTGGACTTCGGTAAAAAAACTAAAAAATTACAAGCTCAAATTTCAAGCAGTTCAACAATATGCTTGATGAGGGAGGTTTGCTCTTTGGGACCCACATTTTTTTACTTTTTGTTTATATTCGGTACAATCTTGTATTTTACTCCACAAGCTATTTAGTATTTTTCGTTTTATTTTTCGTCTATTAGTTTTTAAAATTATTAGGGATATCAATAAAGGTCAATACTCCGGAGACTATTTAGTGTCTTACATTTTGTTCGAACGGACGTTTAAGACCTCCCTAACAGAAAACCAAACATATTATTAGACTTTATAAACCCTAAGCTATAGGATAAAAATAAGAGTAAATTTTTAATTTTTTTGTTGATCCCTTAAAGATATTATTAATCCTTCAAACATACATCCTTTATCAATTTAGTGTCTCAAAAATAAATATTTCTTTAATTTGACCCCAAGAGCTTTAAACCCCCAATGTTTTGATCCCGCCACCTATTTATACGATGTTGACTAACTTTGTTGAGTTTAGTGTTAAGAGATAAGATAGTGATGGCTTTTACGGTGAGCGAGCTAATCATGTCGTTCATGGTGTGAGACAAGATATAACCGTTGGATTTCATAAAAAAAAAAAAAAATTGGACGGTCAAGATTAAAACAAGCAACCGATTGACATATTTGATTTCACTTTGAGATTTCCAATTTTTAATTGATTCAATTCAATCCTATATTTTTCAATTGATTGATTTTTTTTAATTGATACAATATTATGGCATGCCGTATGCCAAAAGCATTGAATATGGCATTCAATAGCATTAACAATTAATTACAAAAATGGGTAATTTCACTGTATTATCCCATTTTATTGTTGAATGGCATTGTGTTTCCAAAAGTTTTATTTTTAATGCTTTTAGCTTGACTCGAATGAGGTTCTAATATATTGTGTTTTTTTTGTCTATCTGTTTTTGTGTGAGAACATATGGTAAGTAGAGGAAAGGTTAGTCGCCAACATCTTTATATATAAAAGTAAAGTAGTTGTTGGGATATTTTTGTAAAATCACTTGTGTTATTATTATTTTTTTCTTAAAATTATTCTTAAATTTGTTAAACAGTTACAAACCTTCGGTGTGCCTCTTGGATTTTTTCGCCTCATGAGTGAAGAATGCCCAAAGTTCTCATGCTAACTCACATCGATTCTTCTTCACTCTTGAATTGAATCTCTTCGCATGTTGGTTTTCTCTCTATTGCTTCTTTTCCTTCATTGTCGAAGCTCCTTGCAAAGTTTCTACGCATTCCAGCGCCTCTTACTCCATTGTCGAAGCTCCTTGCAAAGTTTGTACCCATTTCAGCAACGCTTACTCCGTTGTTGAAGGTCCATATTCATCTGCTCCGCTAACGACCCTTACTCCCTGTCTGCGGCGCTTGGAAAGTTATAGTCTTCATTGACGAAACATTTTTCAGCTTCGCTTGGTAACACGTGTTTGGGTTTTATTTTTCCGATTTCTGACTTTCCCAATTTTCTTGCTCCAGGTTCCCTTTGCCTTTTGATATTCTTTCTTTTTCATTCATTTTTATGACATATATATATCTTCGACAATGAAGGAAATGAGTAATTCTATATCAATATTTTACTTTATTTTGAATCGAAGTTATAAAATAGTTAGTGATTATTTTCAAGATTATAGTTTATGTGTTTTGTAACGCCCCTTGTTACATTAGTAACCCAAGATAATAATTTAAATAAAACAAGGTAATTAAAAAAAATTCCTTAATAAATACTGAATAAGTTCATAATATAATATTAATCCAAAATAATTGTTTATACCAATCCAATAAACAAAAATACATAATAAGTTTTAAACCAAATAACTGGGCGTCTATTACAACTCGCATAAATAAATAAATAAACGGTATTAAAAGTCCTCCAAGCATATGCCATGACACACTAACCCAAGCTACTACTAGAACAAAATCCTCAAGCGTCTGGCGGCTCAACAGGGTCGTCCTCAGTCTCTGAAAACAACACTACTAATGAGATTTATAATCCCAATGAATAGAAATACATTTATAAAAGGTTTTCACAAAAGCGTTGTTCTCAGCCGGCGCGGTAACCGGAAAAACTGTCCATGGTACCCGCTATTTTCAAAATAATTAAATAAATATTATAAACTCAAATAATGACCATAAACATTCAGCAGCACATCATAAACAAATATATCATAACTTAATATACATATCAAATATTCACAACATAATTATAGATCATATGACTTTCAAACTACACATAACAATGGCGTCCCATTGCCTACCTTACTCATGAAGGTATTTCGATGTCACCTTCTCTTCAGTGACATTACACATTTCGATACCAACCATTGTACACTGGTGGTATTACTCATTTCGACATCCCAACGTGTGGCGATGTTACTTTCGATACCCCATCATGGCGGTATTTCATATTTCGACACCCCAATTCATTGGCAGTGTTACTTTCGATACCCCTATCATGGGCGGTATTGCAGCAGACAGCATTCAACATATTAACAGTTATTGAATCATGTCAATATCACAATTATCATCAGATAGTACATATATAGCATGTCAATTCAACCAAATCACGTATGTATCATATAATTCATATCATCGATCTCAATAATAAATATTTAATTAACAGCAGAAACACCTTAGAAGGAAAACCCCCAAATTTATAAAATCAGGGTTTGACCAAATCAGGATTATTTTCTAAAAAACGTGTTTTTATAGCATAACCCAAACCCCAAGACAAATTGCACCATGGAAAGGGTGAGAAAGAGTATTTCTACTCACAGTTTGTAGACCTCCAAAAATGCCAAATATTGCCTATGGCCAATTCAAATGTTTCACCAAGAATCCTTCTTTTCTTCTTTTCTCTCGACTGTTTTGCGGCCAAAAGGTTTTCTATATTCTAACTCTTATAACAAAGTTATAACCCGTAACATATCTCTTTCAACCGTTGGGCCCTGTTATCTTTGCTAAGAATTCAATATTGAATTCTGATTATTCAGTTCGGTGGACTCCAGATTTAGCTAAGGACAAATATGCAATTTGATAACTAACCTCGTGGGCCCCGCTAAACTTATCTTATCTAATTATTATCATTATTGCCAAAGGAATGCTTCCCCTCCTATGCTACGTGAATTGAAGTTGGCTTAAGCCAAAATTCAATGTGAAAAATAATGTGGGACCCCATATGCTTTTGTTAAACTTTGTATTTCTTTTATTAATTAAATAATTGCAATAAATTTTATACACTACATTTGTACACTAAATCTCATAATAACTTAATTTTTTTATTAAAAAATTATATTAGAATTTTAGGATGTTACATTTTCTCCCCTTCTTAAAGAATTTCGTCCCCGAAATTAACACCATACTCTAGTGTTCATCTAACATCTAGTACACTCAACAACATAAAGAGTTACTGTACCTTAATTAGCGAGATCTGGATATTGTTGCAAAATGTCATCCTCAAGCTCCCAAGTAGCCTCCTCTGGAGTCAACCCTTCCCAAATCACCTTCACCAATGGAATTGTCTTATTCCGCAGAGTCTTAGTGCTCTTGTCGACGATCTGACTAGGTTTGGGCTTAAAGACCAAGTTATCTCTTAATTGTATTGACTCAGGTGTTATTATATGAGACTCATCATGTACATATTTTCTGAGTTGCGATACATGAAAAACATCATGAAGGTTGGACAACAAGGGTGGAAGAGCCAATTGGTAAGCAACAGACCCGACTCTTTTTAGAATTTGAAAAGGACCAAGGAATCGCGGATTTAGCTTTCTGACTTTCATGGATCTTCCCACCCCAGTCTTAGGAGTGCCTCTCAAAAATACATGCTCACCTTCTTGGAATTCTAAAGGCTTTCTCCTCTTATCGGCATAGCTCTTCTGCCTGCTCTGTGCAGTACGCATTCTCTCCCTAATCAACTCAATCTTATTTGTGGTTTGCTGAACTAAGTCAGGTCCTATCAGGGTTTTCTCAACTACCTCGCACCAACACAAAGGGGATCTACACTTTCTTCCATAAAGAGCTTCATAGGGTGCCATGCCTATGCTAGCGTGATAACTATTGTTATACGCAAACTCTATGAGAGGTAAAAACTTATCCCAACATCCACCTTCATCTAAAACACACGCTCTAAGCATATCCTCAAGGGTCTGAATGGTCCTCTCTGACTGACCATCCGTCTGGGGGTGATAGGCTGTGCTAAAACTCAACTTGGAACCAAAGGCTTGCTGAAAAGCTCTCCAAAATCTAGAGGTAAACCTCGGGTCTCTATCTGACACTATAGAGGTGGGTATACCATGAAGCTTGACTATCTCCCTGATGTATAAGTCTGCCAACTTATCCAAGCTATATGTTGCCTTAATTGGCAAGAAGTGAGCAGACTTGGTCAACCTATCCACTATTACCCATATGGCATCTAAACCCAAACGAGTCCTAGGTAACCCCATTACAAAATCCATGGATATTTTCTCCCACTTCCACTCAGGAATTTCTAAAGGTTGCAATAAACCTGGAGGTTTTTGGTGTTCTATCTTAACCTTTTGGCATACTAAACACTTAGACACAAAAATGGCTACATCCTTTTTCATTCCTGACCACCAATACATCTTTTTAAGGTCCTGGTACATCTTAGTTATCCCTGGATGTATAGTGAATTTTCCCTTATGTGCTTCCTCTAACACTTTTTCTCTGAGGCTCCCCTCCTTAGGAACAACGATCCTACCCTTAAACTTTACTAAGCCATCAGCAGACAACTCATAACTCTCTTGTCCCAACAAGGATAATAATTCTTGATTTAGAAGTTGTTTACGCTTAATCTCTTCCCTAAGGTCGCTATGAATTTCCAATCTATTCAACTTCAAACTCAAAGCACTCAAAGACACATCAAGATTCAAGTCTCTAAACTCCTCTAACAGATTCATCTCTTGCACCATTAAACTAGACATGTGTATGGTCTTTCTACTAAGAGCATCGGCCACTACGTTAGCCTTCCTTGGGTGGTACTTCAATTCAAAATCATAGTCTTTAAGGAATTCCATCCACCTCCTCTGCCTCATATTCAATTCCTTTTGGTCAAACAGGTACCTAAGGCTCTTATGGTCACTAAAAACCTCAAACTTAGCACCATATAAATAGTGCCTCCAAATTTTAAGAGCAAAAACTACTGCTGCCAACTCAAGGTCATGTGTAGGATAATTTACCTCATGGGTTCTCAGCTGCCTAGATGCATAAGCTACAACCTTGCCCTCTTGCATCAAAACACACCCTAAACCATTCTTAGACGCATCACAATAAACCACAAAACTCACTAAAGGGTCTGGTATGGTCAAGACAGGCGCTGTCACTAATCTCTTCTTAAGTTCTAGGAAGTTTTCCTCACATTCTTGGTCCCACACAAAAGATTTTCCTTTCCTAGTCAACTGGGTTAAAGGTAACGCTAGTCTAGAAAAACCTTCTATAAACTTCCGATAGTAACCAGCTAATCCTAGGAAACTCCTTACTTCAGTTACCGTCTTAGGTGGTTCCCACTCTAGCACTGCATCTACTTTAGAAGAATCGACTGCTACACCACTCTTAGAAATGGTATGTCCCAGAAACTTCACCTCATCTAACCAAAACTCACACTTCTCTGGCTTAGCGTACAACTGCTCATCCCTTAAGATTTGTAACACTACCCTCAGATGCTCCTTATGCTCCATAGGTGTTCTAGAGTATATCAAGATATCATCTATGAACACCACCACAAACTTATCTAAGAAGGGTCTAAAGATCCGATTCATGTAGTCCATGAAAACGGCTGGAGCGTTCGTCACTCCGAAGGGCATCACTACGTACTCATAGTGCCCATACCTTGTTCTAAAGGCT
The DNA here is from genome assembly GCA_039655645.1 of Ammopiptanthus mongolicus. Lineage (NCBI taxonomy): Eukaryota > Viridiplantae > Streptophyta > Magnoliopsida > Fabales > Fabaceae > Ammopiptanthus > Ammopiptanthus mongolicus. The sequence goes on from CM077344.1 coordinate 56,104,904, forward strand.
GTCTTAGAAATATCCTCACTCCTCACTCTAATCTGATGGTACCCCGATCTTAAATCTATTTTGGAAAAGACTGTCGCTCCCCTCAGCTGATCTAACAGGTCATCTATCCTAGGTAAAGGGTACTTATTCTTTATGGTCACTTTGTTTAGCTGCCTATAGTCAACACACAACCTCATACTCCCATCTTTCTTCTTTACCAAAAGAACCGGCGCTCCCCAAGGTGACACACTCGGCCTAATGAATCCCTTATCTAACAACTCCTCTATTTGTTTCTTAAGCTCACTCAACTCTAGAGGTGCCATTCTATAGGGTGCTACTGAAACAGGTCCACTACCAGGCCTAAGATCTATGTTAAACTCGACCTCCCTACTCGGTGGTAAACTAGAGACCTCTTTAGGAAACACATCTAAAAACTCGCATACAACAGACAATGCCGCTATATCACTTTCAGCCTCTATCCTAGCAGAAAAGAGAAGCATGTATCCCTGAGCCCCCTCAACTAAGTTCTTGTGGCAAGATACAGCAGACAGAAAGCAATCCGACACAGAAGGGTCAACAGACATTGGTTGTGGAAGAAAAGAAATGGTTCGAGAAGAACAATTGATAACAGCATTATTATGTGACAACCAATCCATACCAAGTATGACATCTAGACCCGACATAGGTAAGCATATCAAATCAACATCATAAGACAAGTCTTGGTATATCAAAGAACATTTCAAACAGGCAATAGAAGTTACCAATTTATCTTTGGCGGGGGTAGAAACACACAAATCAAAAGGTAGTTTAGAAACAGGTAACTCTAAATTCTTAACACAACTAAGAGATATGAAAGAATGGGTTGCTCCTGAATCAAACAATATCATAACTTTTCTATCTTTAATAAAACCCATACCTTGGATCAAACCGTCAGACTCCTTCACTTCCTCTCCTTGGATGGTGAAAACTCTTCCTTGGCTCTGGGGTCTGGTCTGAGATTGTCCTCCTCCCTTGCAAACTCTAGCAAAGTGTCCCATCTTTCCACATTTGTTGCAGGAGACTTGCGCCGCGGGGCATGCGCGATCCCCATGGTTCCAACCACATCTGAAACATCCATCTCCCTTATATGTTTGAGCTCCTTGGACCTGCTTACCCTTTGAGATGGTAGGCACTGGTCGCAGGCTCTTCAGAAAATTACCCCCTTTGCTATGAAATTTCTTGCCTTCAACAGAACTCTTCTCCTTTGGCTTCTCCATCTCTAAAGCTTGTATCTTCTGCTCAGCTACCCTACACTTGTTTACCAAGGTGGGGTAGTCCCGAATCTCCAAAATCCCAATAAAATGTTGCATCTCTGGCTTCAAACCTTGCTCAAATTTGATTGCCTTCCAGTCGTCCAAAGGATTATCCCTCAAGTACCGAGAGAACCTTGCCAAGCTTTCAAACTTAGCAACATATTCAGCAATAGACATGTCTCCCTGACGGAGCTGCAGGAACTCTGTTTCCTTCTAAATGCGAACACTATGAGGAAAGTACTTCTCCAAGAAAACTTCCTTGAATCTGTCCCATGTGATTTGAGCGTCCACGGCTAGCAAACCACCCCTAGCACAATTCCACCAGTGCTCCGCATCAGACTCCAGCATATAGGTGGCGAAATCTACTTTCTGCGGATCAGCGCACCTCATAACTCGAAAAATCTTCTCTAATTTCAGCAACCACTCTTCTGCCTCAACCGGATCTGTAGTACCTCGGAAGGTTGGCGGATCGTTCTTCCTAAACTCTGACAGTCCCATGTACTGTGGATCCTGAGCTGCAACAGCTCCAACATTATGCACGTTCCCGTTGTCCCTCATCTGACGGAGTGTCTCCGTCTGCTCTTGCATGACTCTGGTCATTTCAGCCAGAACTGCTGCAAGTGCATCATTAGCGTTAGCCCCACGCCTGTTAGTAGCCATAAATCTGCACACTACCAATCAAACATTGGGTTGATCAGGTCCAAAATCTCAAAGAATAGCATGCAGCATATATAACTCTAACAAGCAGTCCTATGCGCCCATATTTGATTTTTGAAAAACAACCCAATACCACAGTCCAATTTAGGATTGAATTGCTCTGATACCAAAAATGTAACGCCCCTTGTTACATTAGTAACCCAAGATAATAATTTAAATAAAACAAGGTAATTAAAAAAAATTCCTTAATAAATACTGAATAAGTTCATAATATAATATTAATCCAAAATAATTGTTTATACCAATCCAATAAACAAAAATACATAATAAGTTTTAAACCAAATAACTGGGCGTCTATTACAACTCGCATAAATAAATAAATAAACGGTATTAAAAGTCCTCCAAGCATATGCCATGACACACTAACCCAAGCTACTACTAGAACAAAATCCTCAAGCGTCTGGCGGCTCAACAGGGTCGTCCTCAGTCTCTGAAAACAACACTACTAATGAGATTTATAATCCCAATGAATAGAAATACATTTATAAAAGGTTTTCACAAAAGCGTTGTTCTCAGCCGGCGCGGTAACCGGAAAAACTGTCCATGGTACCCGCTATTTTCAAAATAATTAAATAAATATTATAAACTCAAATAATGACCATAAACATTCAGCAGCACATCATAAACAAATATATCATAACTTAATATACATATCAAATATTCACAACATAATTATAGATCATATGACTTTCAAACTACACATAACAATGGCGTCCCATTGCCTACCTTACTCATGAAGGTATTTCGATGTCACCTTCTCTTCAGTGACATTACACATTTCGATACCAACCATTGTACACTGGTGGTATTACTCATTTCGACATCTCAACGTGTGGCGATGTTACTTTCGATACCCCATCATGGCGGTATTTCATATTTCGACACCCCAATTCATTGGCAGTGTTACTTTCGATACCCCTATCATGGGCGGTATTGCAGCAGACAGCATTCAACATATTAACAGTTATTGAATCATGTCAATATCACAATTATCATCAGATAGTACATATATAGCATGTCAATTCAACCAAATCACGTATGTATCATATAATTCATATCATCGATCTCAATAATAAATATTTAATTAACAGCAGAAACACCTTAGAAGGAAAACCCCCAAATTTATAAAATCAGGGTTTGACCAAATCAGGATTATTTTCTAAAAAACGTGTTTTTATAGCATAACCCAAACCCCAAGACAAATTGCACCATGGAAAGGGTGAGAAAGAGTATTTCTACTCACAGTTTGTAGACCTCCAAAAATGCCAAATATTGCCTATGGCCAATTCAAATGTTTCACCAAGAATCCTTCTTTTCTTCTTTTCTCTCGACTGTTTTGCGGCCAAAAGGTTTTCTATATTCTAACTCTTATAACAAAGTTATAACCCGTAACATATCTCTTTCAACCGTTGGGCCCTGTTATCTTTGCTAAGAATTCAATATTGAATTCTGATTATTCAGTTCGGTGGACTCCAGATTTAGCTAAGGACAAATATGCAATTTGATAACTAACCTCGTGGGCCCCGCTAAACTTATCTTATCTAATTATTATCATTATTGCCAAAGGAATGCTTCCCCTCCTATGCTACGTGAATTGAAGTTGGCTTAAGCCAAAATTCAATGTGAAAAATAATGTGGGACCCCATATGCTTTTGTTAAACTTTGTATTTCTTTTATTAATTAAATAATTGCAATAAATTTTATACACTACATTTGTACACTAAATCTCATAATAACTTAATCTTTTTATTAAAAAATTATATTAGAATTTTAGGATGTTACATGTTTTGGGAGTTTATGTTATTGATTGGCCATGACACACCTTTCTTCTTCATTAGCTTTTTCTTTATTTGCTAATTCCAGCTTTTGCTTGAAGATTTATCCTTATTTTCTTCTTTCTGTTGTACTAATACAATTTTATAATTCGTAGCAAAATCAAATGAGGAATCTTATGCATTTCCTAAGCATTCTGAAATGAAATCAGTTGAAGAAGCTTAAAATTGTCAAAACCTTTTTTGCTTTAAAAAATGCTTGAGTAATTCAGTGTTTTGGACTTGCCACATTTGTTGTTGTCCTTAATGGAGCCATTGACCCTGCTAGGAAATGGAAAGGTATGGTGTTTCTTTCAATCCTCTTAAGTTTGACTCTGTACTTTGAATCATTGTTGATTTTCCATGAGCTTTATGCCTTCCTCTTTTCCTTTCTTCTGCCCTTCATTTTTTTATTTTCCGTCTTCTCCTTAATTAAAGTTCTGGGGTAGTCTGACATGAATTTTGATGTTAATCTCATCAAAATCCTGGCTTTTGGATTTGAATTGAAAACATGGATCTGTATGTGGAGTGGTTTACATTTCATCTTTTCCAGTATGAATAGGGCATTTGGTTGGTATATAAATCATGGTTTCAAGTGTATGTTGATTATGAATAGGGCATTTGGTATGTTGTTTTGTAAATATTATTTCACAGATTAAGGTGACCTAAGGTTCATTTGAATCTGGTTTAAATCATTTCCTGCTTTTTGCTTACAGAAGTTTGTACTAAAGTTAGATTTGAATGATGACAAGGACAACCAGAAGGCCATGAAAACAATCTCAACACTTACAGGTGCCAAATCATTGTTCTTTATTTTTTTGTGTGTGCTCAATCATTGTTCTATTATTCACTTTGGGTTGTTCCTACACTGCACTTTCCTGATCTAGCCTTCTACTATCTTGAAAACTGAATTAGAGAAAGTCAAGGAAGGACAGTAGTAGAGGGCTGCAAGTTCTGGTACACTGCCCTCTTCACACTTTTTTATCTAACATACTTTAATATCTAAATTTCACTTTTCTAAGATATTTTCTATACTTTAATAATCTAATTAACCTCTAACTAATTAGAACGAACTCATACTCAACTAACTATAATTAGACAACCAAAAAATATGCATAAAAAGTCTGCACATTCTTAAGTATTTCATGTATATTTAGTTTTTAAATTATTATTATATTAAAAGTTTAATTTTAATTATGAATAGGGCATTTGGTTGGTATAGAAATCATGGTTTCAAGTGTGTCACTTTTTTTTCTGGCTGGCTCAGATTTAAGGATGCCATTTCCATGTATGTTGGATAATCTGTTCAGGTCTTTCAAATTGGAAGAGTTTGTTTCTTGATCAACTATCCTGCCTTATGCAGGAAGTATGTGAGACTTTTTGCATGTAAATTTGTTTATGTTGTAAGCTAAATTTTGAAAATGTTTTCTTATGTACCAAGAATGGTTAATTTTCATAACCATCTCTATAATAACACAAATATTAAATACTCAGCCGTTTTAATCATGTTATTTTCAAGACTTACAAAAGTTTATTGTTTTTTTCAAATGATACATATTTATACTCTCCACACATTAGGTGCAGGTAGATATGGATTGTGTCTTACGTGCAGGTAGAATTGATGACATTATTACACAGTCTGTTGTCATTCACATGTTGGTAGAATGAGTTGGTCTTCAGTGGTTTGAGAGTTAGGGAACCAATAAACTATCTGAAGTTGGTCTTCCCCTGGTAACACCAAATCAAATCATGAAGGTGGGTAACTGTCTTAGGTTGGAGTTTTGCATCAACTGATAGGAAATTATGTACATTAGCCTCTATTACAATACCACACATTAAGTCATTAAATAACATTTAAGCCCCTCCATATTACAACACACTTGCTACAATGTAAAAAAGTAGTACTAGCAACATGACGCTATCATATACTTTAGAAAACTATAATACTTTTGAGCACAAAAAAAACTATAATACTTTAGTTCATACTAACAATACCTAAGACAGGAGCTTGATTTTTATTTTTTAAAAATACTAGGGGCTTGATCCATCGGAACTTTCAACAAGTGTATACGTAGGAAATATTACTATGTGATATAGTATCTTTGATTGTATGATTTTTTCTCTCTTTTTAATAGCTAGCACATTTCTTCTGATTTCTTATGCGTGTGCATGAAATCTGAGTTCAGTGTCCTGCTATTTAAGTGGGAAGCTGGACCATGTGCTTAATATAGTTTACAATCAGGTGGTATGTTGAAAGTAGAAAGGTTAAAGAGGGACAAGTGAATGTGAAGTTGTGATTTTAGGTGAAGAAAAAGGTTGTATAGGGTCTTCCACGAAAAAGGCTATATGTTAACTTATTTGGATGAGAAGCAAGAGGGTCCACCCCTCATTAAATTAAAAAACAGTACAATCCAGTGGAAAAGAATTCACATGTAAGAAGGAAGGTGTCTGTGACTGTGAGGGAGCGTGGACCATGTCCTTAGTTGCAGTCGACGACTTTTACTTTGATGAGATAAGGAACTCAATAAAAAGGAGTGATGATCATCTCAGGGATCTTGCCCTTCTTTTCTCCTCTGTCCATGTCTGTGTTTTTGTGTTCCTCACTTCACTTCATTTTAATTCTCTTACATAGACATGCTTTGCATATTATAGAAGGCCTGGAGAATACATTCATTACAAAGAGACTTGGCAGCAAATTGGAAGGCTTATTATATCAAAACAAGCATGTTTTCGATGCATATAATCATTGTCTAGCATCTTTTACTTAAATCACTGAAATGCCCAAAAAATTTAAGCCTCAAATTCTATGTTTTGTCTTGGGATTTTGAAGGACTATCATATCCTTATACCTCAAAACTAAATAATTTTATACTGTCACAGACATTACATGCCTAAAACCACTTAAAAGTTAGGTGAAAAAACATGTTCAACAAAATTTCAAGTCACAGTCAGTATCATCTAACTTTTTTTCAAGTAGGGCATTTGAATTTTTATATTTCACATCTCTACAATGTTGTTGTAAAAATTGTAGTATAGGATTTGTTGAAGTTGATAGGCGCTCAACACCACAAACTTACCTAGCTGAGAAGGGGGATAAAAGAAGAAAATCGTGAAAGAAAAATGTTGTATAAGATTGAGTTCAGTCTGCTATGAAGTATTATAGGATCATAAGGATGAGCTTCACACTATGTTATTCTTTGACATAAGTTTTAAGTTCCTTTGAGGTTAATACTATAGGGTAGATGGCTAGAACAACAATTCTTTTGCACCAGTTAATTATTTTCAGTTTACATTGTAGCTTCCCAGGATTCTACGGCACAGATTGCACAATAAAGTGGGGTTGATTGGCACGAAGAAGTGTAAAAGGTGCTATGCCATTTTTCTTATCACCTTTTCTTTTCTCATTAAAGTTTGCTACCACAACATGAATTAGAAAAGTATATACTGCGCTATGATTGACCACTTACAGTAATGTTACTGTGGTTGCTAATAGTGGCTGATTGCAGGGTGTATATTAGAGGAAAGGGATCAATAAAGGATCCAGACAAAGGTAATGAAGATCATAATATTACTTTTCGGATCTTATATTGCAAATTGTGTAAAATGAATATGGTGCTTCTTTCGATTGATCTTTATATTCTATTATTTGTGTAACATCTGATATTTTTTATCCTTTCAATCTTCAGGAAGTGAAATTAAGAGGAAGACCTGTCTATGAGCATCTGAACGAGCCATTCCACATTTTAATTGGGGCTAATTTACCTGCTAATATTGTTGACATAAGGCTCAGGCAGGCTCAGCAAATTATAGAAGAATTGCTCAAACCTGTTGTAAGTTCCTTGACCCTGTATGTTCTTTCTGTGTTATGTGGGTTGACCAACTCCTATTCTGGTTCACATTGTCTAATATCAATACTAACATACTGATCCAGGAACATGTCCACACATTTAAAAGATTTAAAATTCTAAAATAAATGTAAAGAAGCAGCTTATCTTTAATTTTTTTTTTAGGTTTGTAATTTGAATGCTTAATTCTGTGGATACAAGTGATATCATTGATTCTTTCAAGTGAGGAACACCATTTTCCATGCTAGAATTTAAGGGACTGGATAACAGTTCATGGATTGGGGAACCTCCTTTTGTACTTTATACACGTAATTTCTGTATCAAGGATCCTTAGTAGTTTGAATCAGATACAATGCAAAAAGACCCAAAAGTATTGGGAAGAGTTTAACTAATCGTCAGTTTGATCCCTCCCAAATTTTACAGATTAAAATTAATACATATTTGGAATAAGATTTTATGAAACATCATTTAAGGCCTTGCTACCACTTCTGCAAAATCTAATAGTGAGAGAGCTCAGGAAACCCATTAAGTTTATTCCATTTGTTTTTACCTCTATTTGGTCAACTCCGTTGTTAATTTACTTATTAAACCCCAATGTTTTTTATGGTGCATCTGTTTATGCAGAAGAGACGTGTCTGTGATTGTGTGGATATTTATTCACAGCTCATATTTACATTACTTTTATTATGAACTTTATGTTCTGATAATTTCTTGCTTTTTTAAACCTTTCTTGGAGTTTTTTATTAGGTGTTGTTGGCTGACAATTCATAATTCATTTTTGAATATTATACAGCCAATGACAATTGGCCCAGTATGTTGCCAAGACCCTCTTCCTCTCATATTTTCACTGAAAATGGAAGGATATTGGAACCTTGCCAAATTTCTCTTCCAAATGCTTCAGATAAGCTAGGAGCAGCCCCTAACGTTAAGGTAGATTACAAGGAACACAAGATAAATGGCATCACTGAAGCTCAGCTCTACCATCTTTATTTTCCTCAAACAAGATTCCAATTGCTGCTGCGCTAGCTGATCCAATAGCTGAATCATGTGCAAAACCACCCCATCCAGATACCAAATAAGTACCTAAGTCAGATATATTCCATACCCAAAGCAAAGGAATGGTCTTGTTTTGATGACCAAGAGTGGTTGTTCGACAGCAGTTGTTCAAAGAAAACCTGTGGTGAAATCTTCAGAGGTTGGGGATACATTGCCGGTATTTACTGAAGCTGTGCATGTAGAGCCAACAGATGTAATTGCTCTGCCATGTCATTCCATATTGGTCTTTGTGCAGAGCTTATTATTGGATTTGTAACTGAGTACTATACCAGCAATGCATATAGGTGAGAAGTTTTATGCATATCATTTCATAATTCTTGCTTTAAGTTTTATTAAATTCTGCATTTATGTCTAATTTTTTTTAATTCTTTTTACAATATTTGTTGCCTTTTCCTGTTCTTTTTGTTTTCTACATTTGCCCTGTATTACTTTATTAGCAAGTTCTGCCCTGGATCAAGACCAGAAACTATAATCACAAAAGCCATTGAACATATTGTGGCCATGGTCAAAGGTGACTTTAAGTAACACAATTCTCTTTGAAGAAACTTAAAAGCACAGAAACATTTTTGCTAAGGTTATGTACTAAGTTATATTCTATGAAGCAGACAACTGATACATGCACAAGCAAGAAGGTTAAAGATTGTGTGAATCAAGTACTTAGAACAGCTATGACCATAAATGCTCAAATTGAGGAGTTGGCAAAGCAAGTAAAAGTAAGTTCTGAGAAGAAGCTGCAGAAAAGGAGATCTGGACCTCTTTGTTGATGAATGAGTTGCAGCAGACAGAAAATGCAGTAAGGGAATTGAAGGAGCAGATAAAGGGTAAAAGGGAAAAGGAGATGAAATCTGCTGTTGAGAGACTAAAGAGAAGCTGCAGGGAATTGGAGGGTGGGCTTGAGATTATTGAGGAAAGAGTAAAAGATTTGTATAAAAGTTTGATTGATGTTAGGATGGCTTTCTTGGGAATTCTATCCCAGGCATACAGTTTTTAAGATCATATAATTAAGAATAGCTAGGAAGCTTGGTTAGGAAACTTGATATAGGAATGATGATACTTTGCTGATAGTTACTAATGTATAGATTTTATCTGAGATATATTAACAACGTAATTATTCCCCACGCTTTGATATTCCTATATTTCAATGCATTATTGAATGATGCACTAAGTTCACACAATGCTTATAAATAGTTGTTAAATTTATTTCTCATATTTTTATAAGTGACCCAATTTAAATTTGTCACATGGGTTTTATTTTTCCCATTTGAGTTGATGATTGAAGATGTAAAGTTATATTTGTGCCGTTGAGTTTGGTTGGTTTCAATTCCCACTATAATATAAGTATCTCTACTTTTTAGTCCTGTTTGTCATAGATTTATCTGTGAGATTAGCAACCTTTAAAATAAATACTGCAGTTAATAGTTTATCTTGCCGTAGTTTGATCCTGAAGTTTTTTTTGCACAATTTCCAATTTTAAAAGCTTAAAAGACTCAAACACAACATCCATGCCATGATTTTCCACTTCAAATACTACACAAATTTAATTTGTTATTTAGTAGAATAAAAACAAACAGTCTAAACAAAATAGTGTAAACACACACAATATGTCCGTGCATCGCACGGGAACAAGATCTAGTAATTTCAAAAAGAAAGGTCGGTCAAAGGAGAAAGGCTCTGATGGTTCCGATAAGGACTGTGTTATTTCCGATGAAGGTAGATATGCGTCTGATTATTCGAAGTATTATTGCTCCTATTTAGATGGATGTGCATCAGAAAAATGTTTGGGTAGTTTTATGGAGGAGGAAGATGAAGAGGAGGAGGAATTTCACGGACCTCACGAAAAAGGGGAAGAATTGCATATGAAGAAGAAGAAGGAGGAGGATGAGGAAATTCAAGGAGTGAAGAATTTCAATAGATCAAAGGCTCCCTTGTTTGCTTTGTCATAGTTTGGCACAAACCACACTGCAATTTCTTTCCCTTCTTATTTCATTGACAAAATTGAGGTCCCTCAATCCCCTATTTGTCGGGACCTAGTTTTGACGTACCTAATCGGTTAGAATGAGACTTCACTATCCATTCCCAATGTCTTTCAAGCACACATAAATCGCGTCATAACATAAAGTAATAAAATACCTCAAGCAAATATCAGAGTAAATATCTATACTGAACATAAACCAAGTGGTCCTGAGTCAACATCAAAGGTTTAAAACCAACCAAAATGGTTTAAAAATCCAAAAGATAACGAAACAGAAAACTATAAAATGATAGATGTCTCATATGACTAAATCAAAACTAAAGTAGAACAACCGCAATAGCTGCCCACACTACTTGTGTGCATGGACTCTCTGAGATAGCTCATCTCTTGGAGTACCTAAAGCTGAAACAAAAAGAACGTGGGTGAGTTTCAAAACTCAGCGAGGGTAAACACAACAATACAAATAATGTAACAATTAAATTTATTTATTTATATATATATATATATATATATATATATATATATATATATATATATATATAATCATATCAAGTAATTCTTATCAATAAAAAAAAAAAAAATAAACCGTAGCGATACCAAATCGCCTTAATCTCATTTCACCATTGAGCAAGATGCTTGTGTATCCCGTTAGAGTTTCTCTTTGGAGTCTCTCTCTCCAGCGGTGACACTTATATCCCGATAACTCCGCTGACCGGCAAGCGACCTCGATCACTATCCAAACATCCCTTCAGACTTCGAGGTTTTTCTTTGGAGGCCCCAACTCCGACGGTGAAATTTATATCTTGGTAACCCCGTTGATTGGACAGATACATCAAGCCTTGCCCAATATTCAAACATCAAATCCATATTCCATATTTCAACGTACCTCATCATCATCATAGCTCACATAGTTATCATATCCTTTCAGTCCACCTTTAGACATATAGTTTAGTCGTAACATCTCTACATCATGTATATTCATATCACAAGCAAGTCGTAAGTCAAAATAAAAAAATCTCAAACATAGCCGCAACACAGGGCTTTACGTGCCACTGGGCAGAATAATCAACTACTATGAGAGACAAAAGCATATCTTTATATATAAAAGAAGTGTAGTCATTGGGTCATTTTTGTAAAATCACTTGTGTTATTATTTTTTTATATCTTTTTAATTTTAAAATTACCTTATTAATAATTGATATTGATATTTGGGTGCAACTATTTCTTACTCATCTTCATTTATCTCTTTCATCTCATGACTCATTTTCATATCTATCTTTTAATTTCTCTTTCAGCTTTGAAGCTGATCATTTTTAGGGTTTGGGAGGAGGCACAAGCAAGGGGAATAAAGAAGGAGGAGGAAGGGGAAAGAGATGGGAGAGCTGCCACATACAGCAGTGAGGGGCGACACGGAAGTGGCGGCCACTGAAGTTCGCGGCTCTTACTCCCACTCTTCCTCTAACTACTCCCTTTTCTCTATTAGAGCATGTTTGGAAAAGATAGATTTTTCTCATTTCAGCTGTTTTTTTGGCTAAAAAGCTGTTTCATACATAATCTATTATGTTTGGCAATTAGCTTAAATTTATAAAAAAGTTCTTTTTGAGGGAAAAAGTTGTTTTATGTCATCTAATTTGTTTTAGCTTAAGATTGTTATAATTTGATTATTTCTTATTCTCAAAACTCTCTTCCCTATTTACCCCTACAAAACTAACTTCCAAATAAATATTATTAAATTATACAAATAACTTCATATCCTTTTTCGTAATTTACTATATAAAAAGCGATTTTTTTAGACCATCCAAACGAAAAAGATTATCTTGAAATCGCTTTTCAGCAAACAGACCCAAACAAAAATAGATTCTGATTATAATCGATTATCACAATAATCGATTATTCATAAATCGATTATCAACATAATCTTTTTTTTCCAGCTTTCCCAAACACACCCTAAAAATATTATCACTGTTGTTTTTAATTCCTATTCTCTTTTTGGTTTTTTGGACAACAGGTAGTGAGGGAGCGCACACCGGAGGTGCCTACGAGCAAAGGTTCGCGGTGGTGTGGCGGAAACGGTGGTAAGTATAATTTTTTTGTCACAAAACTTTTCGCTCACAGTATTATATAATATTAGCTCTATGTTTTGTATTAATTTTTTATCACACCGATTCCGCTACTTTTGATATTTTATACTGTGATGTGACTATCCCTTATGAATTGTTGCAATCTATTGGAAAGGTTTGTAAGTTACAATCCTTAATCTATCGTGATGCACCTTACGGGATAGACTCACATGGGGTTTCTCATGTTTCCTTTGTCTTTCTTTTTATCTTATGTTTCCTTTGTTTCATCGATAAATCATGAGATGCCCCTGAATAGTTTTGGTTAATTATTCACTTTTTTTATTTGAATGATAGTTCTTCTTTGATCATTGTTATGTTTACTCTCAAGTCTGATGGACTCTGCAATGGATAGGTGGGATTCAGGAACTAATCTTGGTGAATTTAATGGCCATTCAAGGCAAGTTTCAAGTTGTGTGTAACTGTGTATAGACCAACCAGACCTTTCCGCATTCGGAATGTCTTATATAAGTGATTATATTTAGATATAAGCAAATATTGTTTTCTTGTAGGAAACTCTAATAGGTTACTTTAGCTAATAGGAATAGAAATCTTGGTCTGAAACCCGGTCAGTCGGAGTGCTGTTGCCGAATGTGTTTGGGTTTAACCGCAACAGTTTTAGGTTCAAATGCAGATTAGTTTAGTTTACACAATTTCCCTACTTTGTAGGTTGTTTCTATTTAAAGTTTAATTGAGATGTTCAACTCCTTTGTTTATACAACTAGAAGCGGCTAAAATATTATCATGTAAAGTATTAATTGCTATTTATATTTAGAATTTTTAAAAATAGTGTGACATTTTGCTTCTTTATCTCTATTTATTTTCTATTGCAGCCTTTTCTTCAAGTAGGAATTGTGTGGTGCTTGGCAGTTCACAGCAGGGCAGACAGGTAGGTTATTCAATAACTTAATCTTACTATGTATTGTGAGAGCTTTCCGTGAGTATTCCATTAAATAAGGTTCTTCAATTTTTTTTATATTTATATCATTTGCTTGTGATTCTGAAAATGAGTTTTGATTCTGAGTTGTTTGTGAGTTGGCTTGATTATGAAAATTGCACAATGAAGTGTTTGAGAAATTTTATCTTTGTAAGTAATGCCAAATTTCATTCTTTCATTATGTACATTTTATTTTTCATTTTTTCATGTCATAGGAGCTCATGTGTTCTCTTTTTTCCAAAAAATTATCAATTGTAGAATCCATTCTATAATATTACTTGGGGAGATGAAAAGCTCATGAGTGGACTCTGCATGGTTACAAATTTGTTGCATGTTAGGTTACATGTAGATATAGGTGGCATTGTTACTGAACTTGCAACTCTAGAATATTCGAGTCAAGAACCAGTTATAAAGAGAAAAAAGTATCTCTTCGTTTTTGGTTGGAAGTTCTTCAATCAATGAAATGAAGAGTGAGATTTCTGAGCTTCCAATTTCAGCTTACTGATATGAATTATACAATTGCTACTTTTAAGATACCTTCATTTTTTGGCTCTGCTTGGTTGGTGAATAAATTGGGTGATTTGATGATGTTTGTTCTGTTTTGGTGAATCCAATCTCTTTGTTGATCTGTCATCACTTATTGAAGCAAACATTATCAAAGAATGTGAGCTTGGTTCTCTTATATCTGACTTAAAAATCAAAGGACAACAGTTAATTAGAAAATGATTTATGGCAGACACCCTACTTTTCTTGAAATAAATATAAAGGATAATTGCTGTAACATAAGCTTCCTTATCTCTTAAATTGCTTGGATTTAAGGAGTTAGTAGGTATTGTCGTAAGCTTGAATATTTTGGATTTATATGAGCTTTTACATGATTGACATGATGGGAGAATATACAATTGCTACTTGTAAGATACCATCATTTTTTGGCTCTGCTTGGTTGGTGAATAAATTGGGTGGTTTGATGATGTTTGTTCTGTTTTGGTGAATCCAATCTCTTTGTTGATCTGTCATCACTTATTGAAGCAAACATTATCAAAGAATGTGAGTTTGGTTCTCTTATATCTGACTTAAAAATCAAAGGACAACAGTTAATTAGAAAATGATTTATGGCAGACGCCCTACTTTTCTTGAAATAAATATAAAGGATAATTGCTGTAACATAAGCTTCCTTATCTCTTAAATTGCTTGGATTTGAGGAGTTAGTAGGTATTGCCATAAGCTTGAATAATTTGGATTTATATGAGCTTTTACATGATTGACATGATGGGAGAATATAAACCTCAGTTGTTCACTTTGGACCATTTGTTGTATGGAGGAAGATCTACCAATCTGCTAATGTGCAATGTAGTGCATGCCGTGAGATGGATATATTTGATAAACTGATTTAATAAACCGTCCCAGTAGTCTATATTATAATAAATTGGGAAGTATTAAATTTATTTTATTTAAGTTTAGTTTTGCACAATGAACTATCCGGTTTGAAATGCTTGAGGCTTATTGTTAAAGCTATCAAAACAGCTCATAGGCCCACAACTAAGAAATCTAAGTAGTGTAATTTCATTATTTTCTTCCCCCTAAATTTACACTGACAGGCGCTGATCTTTGTACCATCTTAATGTAAAAAATGTTATGTTGTTTAATGGAAAAGTGATCTTTGAGGATGTTTGGTTTAATTCTAGGAACCGTATGTAGTTACAATTTGCTTAGGATAATTAATTTTATAATATATAGATATATAGATTATGAATCTATCAACAATGAAGCAAGGTTTGATATTATGGTGAATTTTTTGTTTAAAATCCATGCAAAAGTTAGTTGATTAGCTGAGAATTAGGGGGAGTTTTGTTATGCTGTATTAAACACCAGGGACTAAACCTTTTTTAAGCAGCGAACCTGTTTCTAAATATAGAGGTATTAAAGTTCATATGGCAAGGCAAACAATTATAATAATGTGTATGGAAACAATTTTTTAATGGGTCGTTGTTGTTCAGGGTATGGGACGGCTATTAAATAGAGTTGTGTTAATGTTGTAGATATGATGTAAAGGCAAAAGGTGGCTAACAAATGCTTCGTGACTTCAGCCATATGCTTCAGCAATTTTACCAGACACAGGTGCAAAAAGAAAGTCATGTGGAGCACGTTCTCAAAAGCATAAGAACCTAATCAGTAGCTGTTATTTTCTCTCCTTTCATTAGCGTGCCTATTTTATCTGCAGAACCAATTTTTCTTAGAGACCATCTTCCCGATTTCGTTTTGTGGAGCATTAATGCTTGACTAATACATAGTGTATTTACTATATACTACCTTATTAGTCTATACACGACGGTTTACTAACCTGCTTAAAAACCTAAGCGACCCGTGCAATGCCCGGGTACCATAGCAATACATATAGTCTGTACTAGTAATTTAAATGCACATGATTGCTTCATTTACAAAATAACCCACCCCAGCAAGCCAACTCTATCACAGTATAGGCAGTGGATGTGAAGTACACAACAAAGCGAAAATAGCAAAAGATACATAAGAGAAAGGGACAAGCATTTTTACTTTTATTTCAAAGTTGTCTTTCATTGACTTCATGTACTGTTGTACTCATATTATCTTCTCATGGTGTGCTCCTCTTTTTTACTTTTATTTCGAAGTTATCTATCATTGACTTCATGTGCTGTAGTACTCAGATTAACTTAAGGCATAGTTTTAGAGAAAAGATGGGAGGCTCCCTTGAAGAAGAATAAGTGGGAGGGGACCAGTTGGTGTGACCTTTTGACCATGCCAATATTAAATTTCTTTTTAGTAGGAAGATAAAGGAGACTAATAATACTGTTTTATAGGGAAGAAAGTAGGGGAGGAGGTTAATACTTGGTATTTGATTGTATTTGATTAGATATAGACATGATAAAGTTGCAAGAAATTTTCTGGTTAGACCAGAAAAGAAGAAAAATTATAAAAGGATAGAGTAAGTAGGATGTACTCATTCACAAAGTTAGCTATATTACAAAGAAACTCTTCTTTTGTTACTTTTCTCTATTATCTCTAGATATTTTTCAAGAAAGCAACATGAATGGAGAATGCATTTTCTTGCCGGCGGAGGTTACAGTTGGTGGTAGGCCATTTATGTGCCTATATTTAATTTATGTAATCAATTTTCATATTCACCATTTTTTCTCCTAACTGACAACGTTACAGCAATCTCTTGCCTTATTAATTGGCATTTTAATTGGCCCTTGAAAATTAAAATTGTTTAAATTTGCATTAGGTTGCCTTTTTAAATGGCAATTTATTTGTCTAAGAATATTTCAGAACTGACGAAACCTTTGATTGATAAAAATTTAATTAGCATTAGGGGTGATTTTATTTGCGTTGCCATTTTAAATTTACATTGTTTTAATTGAATTTTAATGTCTATTTAACTAGCATAGGTTGCCTTTTAAATGGGCATTCCAATTGTCCTATGAGATTTCAAAACTGACCAAACAATAATCCAAAAAAATATAATAACTCTGAATTGTGCTTTTTGAATTTACAAACTAACTCTGTTATTCACATTATCCAATTTATAAAGTGGCGTCTCTTTCTCCTACCCATACCTCAATCATCAAAGTCTGGCCCTCCCTCTACTGCAACCCCACATCAACAAGTCTGTAATATTTAACTTTTTGTTTTGTAAGTGTTTTGTTTAATTTGGTTTAATGTAGTAAAGAGTGTGCATGCTAAAACATTAGTCTTGATAAAAAAAATGCTAAAAAATTAGTATTCAAATCAAAATGTTATCTATGTATTGAATGTGAAAATGTATCTCATGTGAGTGTCTTCTTTTAGGTGAGTTGCCTTTCTTTGATTTTTAGCGTAAACAATGACCCTTTTCCTCAGTTTTTCGGTATTTTACATTTTTCAATTTTATTTGCATTCTGATAATTCACATTTAATATGATAATTCGCATTCTGATATAATTTGAAGTTTTATATGTTACTCATTCACATTCTGATAATTCCCATCATTTGCCATCATATTTCACATTTTAAAGCTCATATAATATTTTTAGGCAATGTAAAAGTAAAGGTCATATAATTTCCATTCAATATGATAGTTCTATTTAAGGCAATTAAAAAATGGCGCCAAGGATTACACTCTTTAATGACATCGTTTCCTGAAAGATATGATTGGAAGATAAAGGTATGTGTCATTCATCTTTGGAAAGTGTCTGTCGTATCAGGATTCCCTGCATTAGTTTATCTCTATCTCTCTCTTTCTATTTGTATTATTTTGCCATTTTTTTGGAGAAAGCAAATCAAGAGTTGAGTGTTTTTTTTTTGTACAAATCAAGAGTTGAGTGTGCGTGAGAGAAACAAATCCAATGGTAGTAAATTACACATCTGCAATAAATGCATGAATTTGCTACTGTAGACAATCTGGATCCAATGTTTGACTTCAAGAATGCAAAGCAAAGAAATAGCATTGAGATGTTTTTGCTGGATGAAAAGGTATAGTTAATTATTAAAATATATTAACATATACTTTTTTTTTGGTTGTATTAATTTTCTAAAAATTTTATGCATTTTTTAATTAAGTGTACAAAAATACATGCTACAACCAAGCAAAATCTAATTACAAAGTTTGAACCAATCATCGAAGAAGGAATGTCTTACACCATCCACAAATTTATTGGTTCTAAAAAATGATACAAAGTTCAAGAAGACAAGCCACAAATTTAGGATAAATTTCATAAGAAGCACAGCGTGTGCTAAATATGAGGTTGACAACATACTTGCAAATTACTTTGATTTTCTTAGTTTTCCACAAATACTAGGTGGTGTAGATGAAAATATCCTGATTGGAAAATAGTTTTTCATTTAGATAATAGTGAAGCTTTTTTTTACATTGTATATTTAAGCTATTTTTTTTTAATGAATTGCTATATAAGATATCATTGGGCGTACTGTTGAAAAGAATGATATTAAAGAGATTGACAAAAACGACAAAATGAACATTCTCATAGACATTATCAATTAGTTCACTTTCTCTTTCACTGTTACATCCATTAAAATTAAAATGTGTACATAACCAGAAGATTTTCCTTTTTAATCAAAACAATTTCATAAATATATATAACGAAATTCATTTCGATACTTCTAATTCAAGGATAAGTCATTATTCATATAATTAACCAAATATTTACAAATAGACGATATAAAATATAAACAATATTTAATCAAAACATTTCAATGCCCCGTGCATCGCATGGGTACCAGTACTAGTATTATGTTAGACAAAAGGTGCGTATAAAAATATAAACAAAACTAAATATATATATATATATATATATATATATATATATATATAAACAAAAGCATGTCTATATAAGCGGTCCTTGCATATTCCGAGGGATCAAATAACGACTCCAATGATCCATCCCTTTAAAATAACAGCTTCACAAGTTTTATTTTATATGATTTGGCTCCAAAAAAATATCTAGCCCGTCAAAGAAGCTTCCTTCTTTCTTTTTAATTATTTTTAGTTTGTTTTCCCTTTAAAGAATTACGGAGAGAAGACTACACAAAAGCAGATGCAGCACCAAAATTGTCATATACTGGCCGCGAGCAAGAAAAGAATTAAGGTCGCAGCACAAGATTTCACGAATTGCAGCGTAGCTGCTTCCCCTGTTGCGCCCAGACAAAGGAATTCCCTCCCCTATTACATGCCATTTACCCACTATAACCATCATATGTTAGATGACCCCCACCAACAGAAATTCATTGGGGAGCTTAAACATTAAATCACTGTTTAATCTAACACAGGTAAAATTAGAATACACATTTTTTTTTTTTTTAGATAAGTAGAATTTTATTAAAATTTTCTAGCTTAAGCATTACAGTGATTAAGGAAGGATTGAAAAGCAACCACAATATCATGTGCTCAAAGCTAGAATCAACCCCAAGTACAAAGTCCACTACATTCACACCTACAATACCACATATCACTAACACCAATTTTCAAAAACTTGCAGAAATACATCACTACCACCCTATTTCAAACACCTCCACATTTACATTCATCCCAAACTCAAAACTTCAAAAATGATTCTAAAGCAATCTTTTCAAAGAACTCCAACAGCATATAAGGTGATGAACCTTCCAGCAACTCCCAAAGAGCAAAAAAAATTCCAGCAACTCTTACAGTTGTGCTTGGCTTTAAATCTTGACATTAGAGGCTTTGTTTGGCATTTGGGATCTTTGCTACTCCTGTAACAAACAGTCATATCCAAGCACTTGCATTTCCTTCATATCCGGATCAAAAGGCTCTTAGTGTCCGAAGGCTACTCTTTGAATCTACTTTGTCGTATTTCATCATCATCCTCCCATTTTGCACAATCTTCCACTGCTCTTTAATGCTCATATTCTCCACTCGTTATTACACCATCACACATTATATTTATTTCATACAAACAAAATCATATAATCATTTTAATCATAATCCCTGCAAGTAAAGTAGCCTCCTTCTATGTCATTTAATGCCACAAGATCCATCTTCCCTCCGAGAGGGGCCCCTCCTTTGCAAGAGAATCAGCAACCTCATTTGCATCCCTCTTTATATGCACAAATTCAACAGATGTTAAGATAGATAATGAGATGACCCCACTTACATAGGATAATCCCATTGTAACCTAATTGTCTAATACTATAACATGTAAAAATTTAAAACTTAAGATCCGTAAAAATAATACAGGCAATCCATTGCTAATAACATATTACATATGTATACATACCATCATCCTTAATTACATATATCAGAGTGCGCTTCTGTAAAATAACGACCTTTAACTTACAATAAGAACGATACATCTTGTCTAAAGTAGTCATGATTACTTTTCTAAAATATCTTGCTATTTATAATTTTGCCACTGTGTGAAAATTGGGATGTTACAGACAATATATTTTTCAATTTATTTAAATAGAAGCGCAAATTCCACGGGCACTCTTCCTGCTTGTCGATCTAAGATAATGCATTTTTAGAATCAGATTCTAGGATAATTTCCATTCTCTTAATCCACTCTTATTGTAGGGACATTTCAAGTGCAAAAACGATAGCCATAAATTCAGCCTCATTGGAGTCCCTTACCCCACTAAAGCCGCAAACATAGCAATTGTGTTGCCTCGATCATTCCTAAGCACTCTTCCAATACCTGTTGGGCTGGGTTTGCCTTTGGAGGATCCATACACATTCCATTTGAGCTTATTATGAGGTGGCACACACCAGGTTATTTTCGGTCTCGGTTCCTTCCTTTTTCTCCAAAGTTTAACACAATCCAACTTTGTTGCTACTTCTCCTGGATTAAAGGGGCCTTTTGGTTCCATCCTTTTAGCCAAAACCCAACCTTAATTTGATTAAAAAGTTGAGATTTGCCCAATCTGTTTCCTCTTTGTCGAACACTACTCTATTCCTCTGATTCCATAGGGACCAAGTCACAATATAGAACAAGGAAATCCATAGTTTCCTCTCAAACTCACCACATACTACTCCTACCCAAAGATCAAGCCACTACGCAGGGGATCGGTGGATTCTGGATCTTCCACCACTCCAAGCAATCTGTCCAGACCCTCCACACATATTTACAATGGAGGAATAAATGAGAAATTGTCTCTTCCTCCTCTCCACAAAAGGGGCAATTTGTATCATTTGCTGACATTAGGTTCAATCTCCTCAATCTACTCTTTGTATTGAGCCTATTCTTCATAACAAACCACACTAACAATTCAGTTCTTGGGGGGGGGGGGGGCTAATTCATACCATACACATCCATCATTATATTCATTTTGGCCCTGGTCCACTAGGCTTTGGAGAAAGACTTAACTGAGTACACCCCTTTACTATCATGCTTCCACCAAGGCCTATCAACCAATCCATTTGTTATTTCAGCTTCTTGTAAAATGGCATTTAGTTCTTCCAATTGTTGGATCTCCCACTGGAAAAGATATCTTCTCCAAGTTAGGTTCCATTGCCATCTAAGCTCATCCCAAAAACCCATATTGACAATCACCTCATCCTTCTGCAGAGAAATTAAGAAGAGTCTTGGATATTTCTTTTCTAGACAATACTCCCCTAACCATTTATCCTTCCAAAACTTTGTTTTCCTACCATCCCCTACCCTCATGCACCACCCTTTTTGGATAACTCTTTTAATGCTTTCTTCCCATTTCTCCACTGACATAATTGTATCCCGCAACCCTTCTTTATTCCTGTTATTGTTTTGTTGTATCAAAGTTACATCCGGGCCCAAACCATGAATAGAGCATATCCTTTTCTTCCATAATGGATTTCCTTATTTAGAGTATCTCCACCACCATTTAAACAATAGTGCTGCATTCTTTATAATGACATCATCCACACCTAGTCCTCCTAACCTTTTTGGTTTTGAATTACTACCCATTTAATCAGAGGTAATCCCTTTCGTTCCTTTGTACCAGTTCAGAAAAAATTCCTTTGGGCTTTTATAATCTGCTGAACCACCTTCTTAGGAACCTTAAAGAGGCTCATGAAATACAGTGGTAAGCTATTAAGGACTGAGATACCTCCACCTCTCTGCTCCCCAGCTTCAACCCCTACAACAGCCTTTATCTATAGCACTTTTCATCAATCAATTGATTAAAGGCTTCGGTGGCTAGCACAAATTGGAAGGGCAATATCGGGCCCCCTGCCTAAGTCCTCTTTCCATTTTAAATGGCGTTGTAGGTGACCCATTAATTAGGATTGATATTGCTGCTGAATTAAGACATTAGGCCACCCAGCTTCTCCACTTTGTCCCAAATCCCATCAACTCCAGCATATGGTCGACGAAGCTCCAATTTAAAGAATCATACGCTTTATGGAAATCCAATTTCAGCATCGCTACCTCCTTCCTACTCGTTTTAGCCCAATGTACTACTTCATTAGCAATTAGTGCCCCATCCAAAATTTGCCTATCTTTAATGAAGGCTGACTGTGTTTCCCCTATTAATGAGGGCATCACCTTTTTAATCCGTAGTGGTAGGACTTTCGTAATGATTTTTTAAATGCATCCAACCATACTAGTAGGACAGAAATCTTTTAACTCAACAGCTCCTTCTATCCTGGGAATCAGCGTGACCCAAGTGGTATTCACCGCCCTTGTCAAGATTCCTTTTTCAAAGAAATCCCCTATCATTCTTTCAAAGTCCTCTCCCACTGTATTCCACATTTTCTGCACAAATCCAAGGTTAAAACTGTAACACCCCCTCTCGGTGTCACAGTTCGTGCCCCAAAGTTTCTCTTTCGGTTAATTAAAACCTTCTCGAAAATGCTCATTAGACTAGTTGTGGAAATCTGATACCAATTGAAAATTTTAATAACAGCTGAAAAACAAATTCAAACTCATCATCTATAAAACTCATTCAACTTCGCCATAAGGCGTGCATCACTTCAATCTCTTAATACAAATCATACTGAGTCACGGTCAAAAGACCTGACTTAAACATCAAAAATCCTAATAAAGCATACTACCTAGCATGCATCGCCCCAATGAGACTGGGCCTCGTCATCAATAGTTTACCCGTCTTCATCATCGACACCAAGGACCTCAGCTACAGGGTCCCGCAGTGACCCACACGACCGTTGGAAAAAATCTATACATATATCCAAAAACACAACAGGGTGTCCAACATGTACAGGCAAGGGTAAGATACTCGTTCACAAGTTTATCGTAATAGCCACACAAGTATAGCAGCATACAATAATACATACATCCACATATAAATACAGTTGTATTAACAGATATTCATATGACATAATATCTCAAACATCATCATGAGTTATAATAATGCATGAGACTTCAATATCAACTTTCTAATTCATGTTCTCCGGAGATTCCTACTTTCCCTCATCGAGCGATAGGCCGTGAATACTCCCATAACACAATTGTTCTCATGAGTCGGCCTCTCAATTTAGGTCCGAACTCCAATTGTTCCGAGGTACCACGTCCAACCATATTATGAATAGTTCAGTCTCTGATTGAGTTCATCCGTGTTGGGCAACCGATTTACCACGGCATGGGGTCGCGAGGCCTCCGGCCACTTGTGGAGTTTCAAACACAAAATGCCCCTATAGACCTAGTGGTCTTAACTGGCTCATATTCACAACCACTTGGATTGTAGCTCGGTTGAAATGGCACGTCGACCGACTCATGTATGTATGCAGAAAGTTTTCTGTTTTCTTTTTCGTTCAATTCTTTCTTTTTCTGTAAAGGCATACAACTCCTGACTCGTTTTAAAGGACATATAGCCCATTCAAATTCAGGACACGTAGCCCAAGTTCTTAATTTCACAAAGTACTAGGCCGACGTCGCGGACACTAGACTCGCATATGGGACACTAAGTCCGTTCGTGTCACAGAACTCTAGCCCGACGTCTCGGTCACTAGGTTCATGTGCTTCACATGCGTGAAAGGGTAATCACCAGTTTCATCAAATTTCATTTTCGTAGTTCAAATCTTGAAAACAAAACTCAGAATCTCTTTGTTATAAACCAAAACTCGTTTTCGCTCTAAAACTTGTTTTCCACAAAAACTTCTCTTTACAAACCATTCTCAAAGGCTCAAGTCCTAAAGATTCATTTTCAAAGGATTTTGGCTTTAAATACCTATTCTAAAGGTTCCATCGCTTTAAAACATTTTTCTAAAGATGGTTATCGAAGCAAACTTTCATGAAGAAACTTTTTCGTTTTGGAAAGTCAAATACTTTCTAAAGGTTCTTTCTTTGACAAACTAAATATTTTTCAAGGTTTTCTTTCTTTGTACAACATGTTTAGAAAATAATGATAAAACAATTTTTCACTATTTTCCTCACTAACTCTCAACTTCTTAAGTCTTGTTCGAAATTCCTCTTGAGTTCTTAGCTTAGTGGCTTTTTAGTAAAATTGGCCATTATGCCATTTAACTTAAAAGCTTCTCATATCTCAAACCAAAACATTTCCAAATCGTTGATTAAGGCTTTTAGGCAGCTTAATCTTCATTATTGAGCTATAGTCAATGCTATGCTCTTAACCAATCCAGGATATATATATATATATATATATATATATATATATATATATATATATATATATATATATATATATATATATATATATCCTGGATTGGTTAAGAGCATATCAAATCTCCATTCAACATCACAAGTCTATATCATCCAAGGCATCCATGCCATAATTCATATTCAAATATCCAAGTATATACTTCATAAAATAGATCAAGTACATACACCACTTATAACATATCTTCAAGCATCAATCACTTAATCACTAGATCAATCAAGCATATGGGTCACATAATGCATCAACCAGGAAAATCATCAATATCACATCATAGTTACAATCATCCAACAAATATCCCATGAGACTATCAAACTTATTGGAGTTAATCTTCCCTTACCTCTTGAAGTTATCCTCCAAAGGAAAAGTCGTCCGATCGGTTCGCGAATTCTCCCGATTTCTCGTTCGAATACCCAACAACAACTACAAACACACAACCAATCCAATAATCAACATTTAACAACATAATTTCCCCTAATCCCTTAGAAGCTAGGTTCGGCCATAGGGTCCCAAAAATAGCTAGGGATGTCTAGAAATTCCTATCTCTTGGAGGAAGGATCCCTAGGTAACCTTAACACCAAATCAAGTCTCAATTTTGAAACTTGAATCAAAATCTCATGCTTTCCCAAATGGTTGGTTCAGCCATAAGCTATGAAAATTATCTAGGGAGCTCCAAAAATTCCTATCTCTTGGATTCATTATTCACTAAGAGTGATAAGGTTAAATCAAAGCTTATTACACTAAAACTTCAACCAAAACTCTACTCATCCAACAATGGGGGATTCAGCCATTCTTACCCATTTGAGCTAGAGAGCTCTTTCAGTTACAAGATCTTGGATTATGGAAGAAGACAATGAATCTGGCTCAAAGAAATTGGTTTGACATGAAAAGGATTTTTCTACAATTTTCTAAAATTTTTTGAAGTTTGGTTCATGAAGTTGGAACTCATGGAAACCATGGTTTTCAAACAAGATCAAGAGAATATTTATGAGGTTTAAGGATCAAAGGAGTGATCTTACCTCTTGAATGATGAAGAATGAACAAGAATCAACACTTTTCCTTCACCAAAAATCAAGTTTTCTCTTAAGGAAAATGAGAGAAATTTAAGGAAGAAGATGGAGTTAGAGAAGAAATGGTGAAGGCTTCATGAAACCCCCCCTTATGCGTGAATGATGGTGGGGACAAGGGTGTCCAAAACTTGATCACTTAAGGGCATTTTGGTCTTTTCCTTTAGGGACTAAAATGTCCTTAAGGAAAAAAGGTAGGTGTATTTCGGTCATTTCGCGTCCAGATATTTTCTAAACACAATCATGACTCTGGCATGCATCCCAATGTGATTTGATTTGATGTGACATCAAGTTTATCCGTTAGAGGGTCCCGATAAAACCATTTACAGCTCCGTTCGACTCCCGGTTTGAGTTTTCGCCCGAAAAGTTTATATTATTTTCACTTTTTAAGGTCAAGAACCAATTTTAGCAAAATGGTAGAGAATGGAATTCTAAGCCTAACTACCTCATTCACGAGTCAAAATTAGGTCTTTATAGTAGTAAAATACTACTGTCAGTGAAAAACGCAGACCAGGCTACGTCTGAGTTTTTAGCCCAAAATTTAATTGTAGCTTCCTACGATAGCGTTGAGCAAAAATATGGTCTCGGTTTATTTTATTTCATTTTCTAAAACCTCGAATAAAGTACAAACTTAATTATGCAACTTACTGATTTATAAAGGCAGTGGAAATCAGGGTGTTACAAAAACCATCATACCCTTAAGCCTTGGACGAATCACAGCTCCTCACAGCCTTTCTTATCTCTTCTCTTGATGGCAAGACCTCTAAATCCTTTTTGTTGCAGGGATAACCGCAGAAAACCCGTACCATTATGTTTTAGACAAACTGAATGGTCAGCAGCATATAAGTTCTTAAAGAAGTTGGCAATCTCCTTCTTAAAGCTTCTGGGTCGTTGTAGAAGTCTATCTCCCACTTTTAACTTGCCTAAGAAGTTTTTACTTTTCCTAAGAGAGGCAATTAAGTGGAAGCACTTTGTGTTTTTGTCCTTTTCTACTAGATTTTTCGCTCTTGACATTTGGAACCAATATCTTTCTTTCACTTAAGCCACATCCATAGCTGGACTGTAAGAGCATTTCTTCTCGCTACCTCCACTTCTCCCAACATCTGGTTATCACTCAAATCATCCAGTATTTTTATTTCCTTTTCCAGAGTCTCAATTTTTTTATCAATGTCTCCAAAAACCTCCTTGTTCCACCTCTTGATTGGACCTTTCAGTTCATTTAGTTTCTCTTGTAGAGTTAAGTTTACAAGCTTCTTCCATTCAGTTTGCACAACTTTTGTGAATTGTGGGTTCTTAAACCACACATCCAAGGATCGAAAAGGCTTCGGTCCCCAGTCCACTGAGACGACCCTCCTTTCTCAGAAGGATAATCCCATTAGTCCCAAGCTTATATTATTAACTATGCCTAACCGTATTAAAGCGATAGAGTGGTATTCAAACTGCGTTGCGAAAAACAAAACGACAAACAGATAAACACTTACGGCAAGCATAGAATATCATCAGAGTAAAGCGCAAACAACAATTGCATATATATATATATATATATATATATACGAAGACATGCATAAAGTAGCCCCATCAGTAGGGCACTGTACATAAATATACAAACTGTACGAAACAAACCAAAAGAAAAGAAAAGTACGTCCACAGACAAAAAGAAGAAAGGACTCTCAGAACTCGCCAGCAATCCCAATCTGCGCTCAACATACATCAAATCCTCGCCACTCAACCCTAGAGACGCACTGGCAGGCACTCACCATCAGTGATGAGGATGCCCTGAACTACCCTATCCCTGTTTCTCTCTGTGAATATGCCTATAAATCCGAGTAGGCTCATACTCGGATGAGGAACTAGAAACGACGATACGATGCCTCTTGTAGGTCCTCAGGTACTGCTCGGTATACCTCCTCTGACCTCTGTAGACATAGCCTCGCCTACTAGATACCGCTGATGATTGTGAAGCTGCCCACCAATAGTCCTGCTCTCTCTGCCTCAGTGGGTGCCAGAACCTCGAGAAAGGGAGAAACCGCACGACTCTGAACGGTCCTATCATGTCCTCCACATGCGACGCCCATCCTCTGAAGAGAATGGTCACTGGTCCAGTATAGACCGTCAAGTAAGTAGAGGGGTCCATGGGCCACCCTCTTTCGTCATGGTAGACAATCTCGATCAGCCCTAGTACCAGCATCCTCGGTACCGACATGATAAAGGGGTGTACTCTGGGGTCCATTAGCTGGCTCCCCGTCTTAACGCGAACCAAGAACCAAATAGACATGCAAGATGCAGTAGGGAGATAAGACATACAATGCAGGCAAAGTCGGAATAACAATAGTAATGCAGTAAACGACAACATCGTGTAGCATGTAGCAGATATAACAGATATAGTAGTTACTGCACTCAAACAAACATCTCTCGAGACAACACATGCAACAAGCATCTATCTCCAGAAGTCTCACACTTAGATCAATCCTCTAGACCGGGATACTAATCTCATGCAGCATGTCGGCCGAAAGCTCACGAAACTAGTTCCACACCTGAACAAGTCCACACCGGAACAGGTTCTGTGTCGGAACGGAGTTAGTTTGTCCAAGAAATCGAACCGCTCGCCGTGACCAATAAGAGTGCATCCCCCTTCCATACCGGAATCGGGGTGTCTTGGTCTCCTCGGAACGTTAGCCTAGAACGTGGAAAGCTCGGGGATTAGTCGGGCAAACCGGTCTGGATCGGGTGTCACGACAGGATAGGAGCTACCTCATCTGTCACTGTAAACTATTCCTGAGACCGGCAACATCCCCAAGGTCACTCACTTGACTGCCCCTTCTACTTTCTGTACTCGTACTCAGGTACAACTAACCTCGTATGACGTTGACAGCCCATACTACCTGTCATACGGCCTCGCCACTAGGCAGCTGATGATATGCAACAAACATCCTCAACGGGCTTGATACCGGATCTCACGCCTAAACACTCAATCAGGAACAACACGATGCCACTGCATCCACACGGTCATAGCCTCGATGCCATGCGTCCACGAGCCATAACTCAAACATCACGGCCACAGCCTCAAATAGTCAGCATAACAGCAACGGCACCATCCACGGTATCAACCCGATAACAACACGGCACACAACCAACTTAACTCTAACACATTCCGCCACCACACAACAATTACCACAAATAGCATAACAGCAACATTAATAACGACAACAACAGTAATACCAACAGTAACACATAGCAGCATATCACATATACCAAGTAGCATATAGGCACTTAGACAGATAGCAACAACAGAAACCAATCATCACAGCAGTCATACGAAGCAGATCATCCTCAATCAATAGTTTGCTAACCTAGGGTTTCCAAACTTAATGACGATAGCCCAAAGTAAGCTAAACCTAGCGTTTAGATACTTTGTTGGGGCTCAACCACTAGTAGGGTTAGGGCTTCCTTACACATAGCAGAAAACACAACTACACTACTATTTCCTTCCTGATGGCAGCACTACTCTTTCTCCCCACCTGAAATAGTCGTAGCACGAACTCCAAGACAAGTCCTCCATTTGCAACCGCAAGTTCAGCCGCGGCCTCAAGCTCCCAACACGAGCAATCACGAGCACAAACTTTTCCCTAATCACGAGCACAACATGAGTGCAATAGTGTTAGCCCTAGGGCAAGCTCAAAAGTGTAAGAAGAAAGCTAAAGACTCGAAGAACCATGTAGAAAATGAAGAACACGTGTTAGGGATTCGAGTTTACCTTTGGTGAATCGAGAAACCAATCCGTCAGAGTCGTAGATAACTTCGCCGCGATCACAACGGTGCAGTTGGAATCGCGTTCCGGTACTTCGATCGCCTCGAAACTGAGCTTTATCACTCAAGAATTTCGGTTTCTCTCTCTAGAAGCTCTAGAGTTTCCCAAACATTCGTGGAAGAAGTGAGGAAGAAAGGAAACTCCACCACCTTGAGCTGCTGAGAACGCTGAAGCGTGGACCATCAGCACACTTGAGCATGCCCACGCTTGAGTGTGGGGTTCCCTCCACGCTTGAGCGTGGAGCCTCGTCCACTCCGTTTTCACCCTGGCTTGACACGAGTTGCACACGCGTCAGAAAGCACACCAGCTGGCAAACTCACTCAGCTCGCTTGATCGTGCAACATGACAACACTTGAGCATTGGCATGCTAGGGCGTTCTCCTTTCCCACGCTTGAGCGTGCTGCTCAGCTGGAAAGAGCCTTCCAAACTTCTGACTCCCACAGTTTCTCGTTTAACACCTTTGGCACCTCCAACCTTGTTCAAGCCTATTCCTAAGCTTCCAACTAGGTCTTAAACTAGCATATATCAATTCACACAAGCATCCAAAGCCCTAATAGAAATTAACCAACTCGATTAGAGTTACAGAAAATCGGGATGTTACATTACCACCCCCTTACAGAAAATTTCGTGCCCGAAATTTCCATTGTATTCCTTAAAATAGATAAGGATGACTCTAGTGCATCTCAGCTTCACGTTCCCACGTTGAATCTCCCATTACCGGGTTCCACTCCACTCTGACTAACGGAATCTGCTTGCCGCGCAGTTCCTTGATCCTTCTATCCACGATCTGAACAGGTGAAGCCTCGTACTCAAGGTTCTCTTTCAGATGGATTGATTCGAGCTCTAGCACATGTGATGGATCAGGGTGGTACTTTCTGAGTTGAGAGACGTGAAAGACGTCGTGAAGATTTGAAAGATTTGGTGGTAAAGCTATCTGATAGGCTACAGGACCGATTCGTCAAAGAATCTGAAACGGTCCTATGAATTTAGGTTGTAGCTTTCTGGATTTAATTGCCCTGTCCACTCCAGCTCTTGGGGTGACTCTCATGAAGACATGGTCCCCCTCTTGAAATTCTAAGGGTCTTCTCCTCTTGCCAGCGTAGCTCTTCTGCTTATCCCTTGTGATCTTCATTTGTTCCTATATCTTACGGACTTGTTCCGTCGTTTGCTGTACCAGCTCCGGACCTAACAGCTGACTTTCTCCAGTCTCAAACCAGCACAACGGATTCCTGCACTTACGTCCATACAGTGCCTCGTACGGCGCCATGCCAATACTTGAATGGAAACTATTGTTATAAGTAAACTCAATCAGCTGCCTCATACATACGCTCTTAAGAGATCCTCCAATGACTAAATTGTTCGTTCAGACTGACCATCCGTTTGAGGCTGATAAGCAGAACTCATACTTAGCTTAGTTCTCATTGCACTATGTAAGCTCCTCCAAAACCTTGAGGTAAACCTTGGATCACGATCCGAAACAATACTTGAAGGCACCCCATGCAGCCTCACAACCTCCTTGATGTAGATCTGAGTCAATCGCTCCAGATTAGGTAAGAAGTGAGCACACTTCGTCAACCTGTTAATGATCACCCAAATTGCATCACACCTTTTCTGAGTTCTCGACAGCCCAGAAACGAAGTCCATGGCAATGCTATCCCACTTCCATTCGGGGACATTCAGCGATTGCAATAACCCTGCTGGCTTCTGAGATTCAATCTTCGGTTTCTGACACACCAAGCAGGTTAGGACATATGCCGCTATATCTTTCTTCATCCCCGGCCACCAGAACAGCTTCTTCAAGTCCTGATACATCTTGGTAGCCCCCGGATGAAAACTCAGCTTTCTCTTATGTGCTTCTGCAAAGATCATATTCTTAACTTCTCTATCCGCTGGCACACAAACTCGGTCACCATACCTAAGCAGACCATCAATACCTCTTCTGAATTTCGAAGTCTTACCTTCCTGTATCAACTGATTCACTCCCTCGAGGTACTTATCCTCAACTTGCTTCTTCCATAAAAGTTTCAGGAAATCGCTAGTTACTCTAACCATCACCAGATTCAGCTTATCCTCGACGATTTCCGCTTCCACATTCAGATCTCTAAATGCCTCTAACAGCTCTAGCTCATTTACCATCATGGCAGATACGTATAAGGATTTCCTACTGAGCGCATCCGCTACTACATTCGCCTGACCTGGATAGTATTGCAGGTCGAATTCATAGTCCTTTATGAATTCCATCTACCTCTGCTGCCTCATGTTCAACTCTCTTAGGTCGAACAAATACTTCAGGCTCTTATGGTCGCTAAATACACTGAATTTAGCATCATACAGATAGTGTCTCCATATCTTCAATGAAAACACTATCGCAGCCAATTCCAAATCATCCGTTGGGTAGTTCCACTCATATACTTTCAACTGCCCAGAGGCATACGCCACCACTTTCCTTTCTTGCATGAGCACACATCCCAAGCCTTGATAAGATGCATCACAGTATACATCAAATCTTCCTAAAGGATCCGGTAGCACCAACACGAGTGATGTGGTCAGTCTTCTCTTCAGCTCCTGGAAACTTTGCTCACAAGCCCCTGACCACTCAAATGTCTTCCCCTTTCTCGTCAACTGCATCATAGATAACGCAATCTTAGAGAATCCCTCGATGAACCGCTGACAGTAGCCCGCTAATCCAAGAAAGCTTCTCCCCTCGCTTACGGACTTAGGGCTTTCCCAACTCACTACGGCCACAACCTTCGCAGGATCCACTACGATTCCATCCTTACTCATCACATGGCCTAGAAACTGAACTTCCTCCAACCAAAACTCATACTTCGATAGTTTAGCAAACAAATCCCGATCCTTTAGCACTTGAAACACCGCCCATAGATGCTGTTGGTGTTCCTCTCTACTCGAAGAGTATACAAGGATGTCATAGATGCAAACAACAATAAACTTGTTAAGGAACGGTCGAAAGATCCTTTTGGTATAATCCCTGAACACAGCTAGAGCATTAGTCACACCAAACGGCGTAACCAAGTACCCGTAGTGACCATACCGACTCCGAAAAGTAGTCTTTGACACATCCTCCTTCTTAACCCAGATCTGATGGTATCCAGATCCAGATCGATCTTAGAGAACACAGCCACTCCTATCAGCTGGTCCATCAAATCATCTATCTGTGGTAATGGATACTTGTTCTTTATCGTTACTTTGTTCAGGTGACGATAGTCTACGCACAACCTCGAGCTTCCGTCCTTCTTCTTCACAAACAGCACCGGCGCTCCCCACGGAGATGCACTAGGTCTGATGAACTCTTTGCCTAGCATCTCATCCAACTGTTTCTTTAGCTCTGTCAGCTTAAATGGAGACATCCGATATGGCGCTATCGATATAGGTTCAGGTCCCAGTACAAGATCTATATTAAACCCCACCTCTCTCTCCGGTGGCAGTCCGGGAACATCATCGGTGTAACACCCCGATTTCTCACTGCTTTTAATGTCAATAAGTTATATAATTGAGTTTATATTTTATTAGAGGTTTTAGAAAATAAAATAAAATAAACCAAGACCATATTCACACTCTACGCTATTGTAGAAATCTACGGTTAAATTTTGGGTTGAAAACTCATACGGAGCCCGGTCTGCGCTTTTCACTGACAGTAAGATTTTACTGATCAGAAGACCTAATTTTTACCCGTGAACGAGACAGTTAGTCTTAGAATCGGATTTTTTACCTTTTTGCGAAAATTGGTTTCGCGCACTAAAAAGCGGAATAATATTAACTATTCGGGCGAATTCTCAAACCGGGTGACGAACGGAGCTGAATACGGATTTAACGAGACCCGCTAACGGATTAACTTAAAGTCACATCAGGTCACATCACATGGGAAATCGTGCCAGTGTCATGATGATGTTTGAAAATATCTGCACGCGAAAAGACCAAAATACTCCCGACCTTTTCCTAAATGACATTTTAGTCCCTAAAGGAAAAGACCAAATTGCCCTTAAGTGGCCAACTTTTGGACACTCTTGTCCCACCCTCTTCACACATAAGTGAGGCTTCAAGAAGCCTTCACCTATTTCTTTCCTTCACTTCATCTTCTTCCTTTGTTTTCTTCCATTTTCATTCAAGTGAGAACTTTATTTTGTGAAGCAAAAGTGCTGATTCTTGTTCAATCTTCATCATTCAAGAGGTAAGATCACTCCCTAGATCCTTAAAACTCATGGATCTCTTCCTGTTTCATGTTTGAAAACCTTGAGTCCATGATTTTCAACTTCATGAACCAAACTTCAAAAATTTTCTAGAAAATTGTAGAAAAATCCTTTTAATGTGAAACCAATTTCTTTGAGCTAGTTTCATCACCTTCTACCATTATCCAAGAGTATGAAATCAAACACCAAGCCTAGCCCTTTTTACTAAGAGTGGCCGAACCCTAGAAATTTGGGGGAAAAGTGAGCTTCTTCAATTTTGGTTCAAAGACACTTGATTCCATCCTTTCATTTCCTATGATCATTGAATCCAAGTGATTGGAAAACCAAATCAAATTCTAGCCATTTATCCTTTTGATAGCCGAAACCTAGACCATGAAGAACCATGAGTTATGTTTCAAATTTTTGAGTAATAGGACTTGATCTAGTGTTAAGTATGCTTAAGAATCCTCCATCCAAAAGATTGAAACCAAATGAAACCCCTATCTTATTTTTCAAATTTATGGCCGAACCTTAGACTAATTAGGGGAAAGAAATTTATATTGTTAATGTTGAAGTTTTGTATTAGTTGTGATTGATTGTTCTAGGCGACGCGGAGGAAAACGGAATCGGAACCGAAAACTCTTCGAGAGCCAACTTGAAATCTTCAATAGGTAAAGGGAGATTTTCTCATAACGAGTTTGGTAGCCTCATAAGCTTGATTGTTAGATGTGTTGTTGTTGTTTTGATTGTGATCATAAAGTGATTGGTGTTTTGTGAATTTGCTATGTATGGTATATGTACTTGATAAGTATGTGATTGGATGTTGAAATTGAATTGTGGCATTGATGCCTTGGATGAGATATACCTATGATGTTTATGATATACTTATGATGTATATATATATATATATATATATATATATATATATGTATATCCTGGATTGGTTGAGAGCATAGCATCGGCTATGGCTTGATAAAGAATGGTAAAATGCTTAAAAGTCTTGATCGAAGTTTTAAAACGCATTTTGGAACCAAAGAAATGTCTTGAGAATAGTTTTGCCATTTCAAGGGAATGAAACTTCTTTTAAAAAAAAAGGTTAGATCCTTTCAAAATAAAAAGTCTTTTAAGGAAAGTTCTTTCAAATGAAACTTCTTTTAGAAAAATGTTTTAGTTCATGACAATGAAATTGAGTTTTGTCTTCCAAAACTATTTCTCTGAAAATAAGACCCGAAAGAAAAGCGGTGATTTCCTTTTTCACTTTGTGAAGTCTGCAAACCTAGTGACCGAGGCGTCGGGCTAGTGTTTTGTGATTTGAGTACCCAGATTACGTGTCCTGTGTTTTGAAATGAATGGACTTTGTGTCCTATATGCGAGTCTAGCGTCTGCGACGTCGGCCTAGTACTTCATTCATTAAGAACTTGGGCTACGTATCCTTTTTTGAACGGGCTAAATGTCCTTTAAATCGAGTCATGAGCTACGTGCCTTGACAGAAAAAGAAAACAGAAAACATTCTGCATACATACATGAGTTGGCCGACGTGCCATTGGAAACGAGCTACAATCCAAGTGGTTGAGAATATGAGCCAGTTAAGACC
The DNA here is from genome assembly GCA_039655645.1 of Ammopiptanthus mongolicus. Taxonomy (NCBI): domain Eukaryota; kingdom Viridiplantae; phylum Streptophyta; class Magnoliopsida; order Fabales; family Fabaceae; genus Ammopiptanthus; species Ammopiptanthus mongolicus. The sequence goes on from CM077344.1 coordinate 56,140,386, forward strand.
AGTTGGTCTATAGGGGCATCCTGTGTTCGAGACTCCACAAGAGGCCGGAGGCATTGCAACCCCGTGCAGTGGTAATCAGTTGCCAAACACTGATGAACTCGATCAGAGACTGGACTATTCATGATATGGTAGTGATGTGGTACCCTTGAACAATTGGAGTTCGAACCTAAATTGAGAGGTCGACTCATGAGAACAATTGTGTTATAGGAGTATTCGCGGCCTATCGCTCGATGAAGGGAAGTTAGGAATCTTCGGAGAACATGAATTAGAAAGATGATATTGAAGTCTCATGCATTATGTTATAACTCATGATGATGTTTGAGATATTATGATTATATGAATATCTGTTAATACAACTGTATTTATATGTGGATGTATTTCTATTTGTCGCTTGTGCGGCTATCGTGATGAACTTGTGGAATAAGTATCTCAGTTTGCCTGTACATGTTGGACACTCTATTGTGTTTTTGGATACATGTACAGATGTTGTTCAGAGGTACCCGCGGACACCTGAGGACCCTTATGATGGAATCTTTTGAAGATAAAGAGAAGGAGGATCCTTCTGATTTCCACCGGGAATTAGAGCTGACTTTAGGGTTTTGCCCTAGTGGCTACTTTTAGCCTGACCAGCATTAGAGTCTTACTTTTTGAAGCAGTCATATTTTATCTGCTGTAGTTATGTTGATTTACTGTTTTGAGGTCTGTAATTTGTGATAATAGGCCAGAACTTCTACTACTAGTTAAACTCTGTTTCTAGAAAACTTGTATGCTTCGGCATTTAAAACCTTGTGTTTATTTTTGTTATGGATGTTTATTATTGATACGTGTTATGTGGTTTATCCCATTTGTCCTATGTTTGGATTACTAAATGCGTGCAGAAAATTTTTAAATCTTCATTTTCGAAAAAAGATATTACTTAAAGTATTTTCCGAAAGCAACCAGCATTTTTATTTGTTTATGTTTTCCGCATCAAGTTGAAACGTAGCACCGAGGGGGTGTTACATTAGTGGTATCAGAGTTGGTCGAGTCTTTTGGGAATCCTTAGGAGTAGGTCTGTTATGTTTGTGTTGTATGATCACTGTTTGAACTTTGGTTGAATTGTTTCTCTGCTGAAGAAATGTGTCTTGACATGCGAGTATCCGACACACGAGTATATGTTTCCTTATTAGGATATGATTGGTTTGACTTATAGGAAAAACATGAATCTTAGAGGCGGTCGTGGTGGCGGTCGTGGCAACACCAATGAGGGTGACGGTCGCGGCACTGTTGACACCAATGCTGATTGTCGCGACCGTCTAGTCTGTGCGCCGCGAAAAAAAAAAAAAAAGAGGTTCAATGGAATCGCCACCAATTTTATTTTTGGGAAAATATTAGAAAACCCATTAACTAAAGAAAACCGGTCTTTAAAAAAAGAGAGATTGAGTTCGGGAGTCCGTTACGAGTAGGGAAGGTATTAGCACCCTACATCGCCCGTTCTAAGAACGGTACCTCAAGTTAATTGTTCAAATTCGTTAATAACTTTAAAAATATTAATTTTACCCATTATAAAAATAAAAATAAAATAATCACGTAAATTACGAAAATTTAATTTTGGCTTGACAGAATGATTGATTCTGCTCCTACGTATTCCCCGGTGCAATGGAAAATTCAAAGCCACGTAGTTCTTAAAAATATTTGTTGGCTTGGTTGATTTTAATTATTTTTATTTTTACTTTGAAATAATATTTAATTGGGAAATTTCAGGATCACCCAGTTGTCACAACTCAGGTGTCCTAAAATCAAAGGTTAACAAGATATCCCATCTCAGTTAACTTATTTTATTTAAGTAAAATTAATTTAGTTTTTTATTTTTATTTTTTTTTTCAAGAAAAAGTTTTAGAATCACCAAGCTGTCACAACTCGGGTGTTCTAAAATCAAGGGTTAACAACATGTCACATCTCAGTTTACCCTTTTATTTAAAAAAAGTTAATTTAGTGTTTTATTATTATTTTTAGCTTATGGTCACCAAGTTGTCACAATTCAGATGCCCTAAAATCAAGGGTTAACAAGATGTCGCATCTCAGTTTATCCTTTTATTTAAAGATAGTTAATTAAGTATTTTATTATTATTTTTAGCTTAGGGTCACCAAGTTGTCACAACTCAGGTGCCCTAAACCTAAGGGTTAACAAGATGTCACATCTCAGTTTACCCTTTTATTTAAAAAGAAGTTAATTTATTTTTTTAGAATGATTTTTAGGAATTCTGAGTTGTCACAACTCACGCACACTTAAAAATGGAATTAATTTAAGTGTCACGGCCAACTTAATCCCTTAAAATAATTTAATCATAATTTTGCTAAATATTATTTTTCTAAATAGTAACAATGATTAAAATAGCAAATAAAAAAAAAATTAATACTATTAATAAAAAAGGCAAAAACAAATATATTTAAACTAAAAACAGAATATAGAGAAAAGAAAAGAAAGTTTGACATACTTACTTCAAAGGGAAAAAACTCTTAATGGGCACAACGTGTTGGACCATGTGAGCTCCTCAAACCTGAAACTAGAAAAAAAAATCAAAATTAGTTCTGTAAAAAAAAAAAAAAAGTAAACTAGAGCCTTTGTGCTTTGCACTAAGCCCATATGACCCTTCATTGCAAGATCTCCATGTGATCTCTTACTCTTGGGTCCCCCTCATGTTTGGTAGTGCATTCCTTGTAATTACCTACTTATATATTTTAATGAATGACAAACACTAATAAAAGGCAAAAGGATGTTTTAGTATTTCTTGCAAAAGTTCAAACCATCATGTACCAGATTTTCAAGTATCAAGACCAAAGGATCGAATAGGTAAATTATTAGGTCTTAGATACTTTTGTAAGAGATTGTTTTATTAAGGTTCCATTATGGTTCAAGGTGTTAATGATGATAACCAAAACCTTTTCTCTAAGTTAAGGAAAAGGATATTCATGTGTGCTGCTCTTTAAGAGCTTGGCATATCAATTTCAAAGACTAACTACATGCGAATCATGATCCATTGACAAAAACAGATTTACGAAACAGATTTTCAAAACAAATTTGCAAAATCGATTTGTAGCTACAAAAACAGATTTACAAAACAGATTTGCAAAATCGATTTGCACCTACAAAAACAGATTTGCAAAATCGATTTTCACTTGTAAAAACAGGTTTTCAAAATCAATTTTCACCTGTACAAACAGATTAGCAAAACAGATATTGAAAATCGATTTTCACTTATAAAAATCGATTGTTGAGCCTAAAATCATGTTACATTGTGCATCAATCGATTTGCCAACTCCTAACATCGATTTGGGCAATCGATTTTCATAATCAGATAAATCGATTATAATCGGTCAAGATTGTTTCTTTTAGAAAAGCCAATCGATTGTGAAATTAAGCCAATCGATTGTTTGGCACATTTATTGTGAAAATCTGAAAATTCGTGCGCATTACTCTCTTTCCGTTTTCGAAGACAAACGGACATATTTTCCTTTCCTTTAAAAAGGGTTTCTAACAGCTCTTGTAAAAATACAGAGCATATAACACGACAGCAATTCCATAAAGCAAGAGTTTTTGCAAACAGTTTCTGAAAACACCTTGAGCCATCTATTGTTCTTATTATTATCAATCTCATAGGACTTCAATTTGTATCCATCTACACTAGTGGAGTGTGTCATCTTATTCTTATTGCTGAAACCTTGTGAAAGGGTGAGGTATCCCTAGGTTGAGGGTGAGGTATCCCTCAGTTTTGTGAAAGGGTGAGGTATCCCTTATTTATTTGATTGAGGCTCCTATACGAGGGTGGGGTATCCTAAGTAAGGAGAGCTCTGGTTGTAACGGTTTTTCAAGCGCCTTGGAAGCTTGACTATAGTGGACAAAACTCGGAAACGTATTCTGGGGACTGGATGTAGGTCACCAACGGTGGTGAACTGAACCAGGATAAATCTTTGGTTTGCACGCTCTTCTTCCCTTACACTCTTTATTTATTCATATTATTATAATCGTTGGTGTTAGCTTCTGCAATTGAATTTGAGAAAAGTAATTTTCGAAAATTAAAGAAGATTTTTTAAGACTCAATTCACCCCTCCCCTCTTGAGTCGAAGCCACCTATTCCAACAAGTGGCATCAGAGCTAGACTCTTGCACAAAGAGCTTAGCAGCTTTAAGAGAAATGGCTTCAGATAGTGACTTCCTTCCGGAAGGAGCCTCTTTTGGCAGACCCTCTGCCTTTAGTGGACAAGAATATGCTTATTGGAAGGAACGTATGATTATTTTTATTCAGTCTATTGATTGGAATGTCTGGGTTGCTGTGGAAAATGGACCTTATGTTCCTAAGAAAGGTGTAGAAGGAAAACTAGTAGATAAAGTTAGAAGTGAATACACTGAAGATGATTATAAGAAAGCTCAATACAATTTACGTGCACGCAATATAATAACATCTGCTTTAAGTAGAGGAGAGTTTTTCAGGGTACCAAACTGCAAGAATGCTAAGGAGATGTAGGATACGCTGCAAGTCACCCATGAAGGGACAAGCGACGTCAAGCGTGCCAGAATGAACAAGATGATTGGAGAATATGAGTTGTTCATGATGCAGCAAGGAGAATCAATTCAGGACATGGCCAAACGTTTCCAGCACATTGTTAACCAGCTTGCTGGTCTAGGTAAGGAATTTAAAAATGAGGATTTAATTAACAAAGTCTTACGCAGTCTAAGCAGGGATTGGCAGCCGAAGGTAACAGCAATTGCAGAATCCAGAAACCTTGAAACTATGGACTTGGCTACACTATTTGGGAAGCAGCAAGAGCATGAACAACAATTGGCCCGCCTAGATGAACATGAAGAACAAGAAAAGAAAAAGAAAAGCTTAGCACTGAAAGCATCCTCTTCTAAAATAGAAATTGAAAGTCAAGAGGATCTCGAGGAAGATGAAAATTCAGAAGGTGAGATGGGACTTTTAGTTAGAAAATTCAAGCGATTCATGAAGAAAAGCAATCAAAGAAAACCCGGATTCTCCTCCTTAAAAAGGTTCTTTAGCAAAGATGGCCCAAGCTCCACTCCCACACGCTATGAATGTGGTAAGACCAGTCACATAAAGTACGAATGTCCAAAATTGCAAAAAAAAAAAAAAAGACAAGTTTGAAAGAAAAGAAAAGAAAGACAGCAGGCCAAGAAAAACATATATCGCTTGGGATGATAATGACATGGACTCATCAGACAACTCAGAAAATGAAGAAGCTAATTTGTGTCTTATGGCTGACCATGACAGCGACGATGAGGTAACATCTATTACTTCTGTCCCTGCATATGATGAATTGCATGATGCCTTTCTTGAATTACACAATGACTCTATGAGGCTGGCCAAAGCATTAGAAAAATCCAAGAAAATAATTGAATATCTGCAAATCCAAGTAATCGCCTTAAGCAAAGAAAAATTAGAATTGAAAAGGGAAAACTATAGCATTGGGCATTTTCAAGCAAATTATGCATGCAAAAATTGTAGTGAGTATGAAAAACAAATAAATGATTTAGAGAACACTATTGCTAAGTTTACAAATGGTAGAGACAACTTAAATGTTTTGTTAGGTAAACAAAAAGGTGTGTATGATAAAGCTGGCTTAGGATATAAACCCAAGCATCATGAAAGATCATTTTTAAAGAAAATGTTTGTGCCTGCTCATACATCCGCCAGCCCTTTTATCAAATGTTATTATTGTGCTAGAAAAGGACATTCTGCATCTACTTGTAACATGAGAAGGGCAAATGAAAAGAAACCATGGGTTCCCAGGGGAACATTATCTGGCACTAACAACCAAGGACCCAAGAAAATTTGGGTACCTAAGAACAAAGCATAAATGTCTTTCTTGTAGGTGTGCTTAAAAGGCAAGATCACAAACTGGTACTTAGACAGCGGTTGCTCTTAACGCATGACAGGAGACATTAGCAAATTCACTTCCTTCACACCAAAAGTTAGTGGACATGTATCATATGGCGACAATAACAAAGGTCGAATTCTTGGCATTGGAAGTGTTAGCAAAAGTCCAGAAATGACAATTGATAACGTACTTTTTGTGAAAGGGCTAAAGCACAACCTTCTGAGCATAAGTCAATTATGTGACAAAGGTAACAAAGTTATTTTTGACTCAAAATCTTGCTTGATTGAAAACATGCATGATAAAAATAAGAAATTAATTGGAGATAGGATTAATAATATTTATATGATAGATTTAGATGATATCTCTTCAAATGATGTATGCTGTCTTGTCTCTAGAGAAGAAGACAGTTTTCTTTGGCATCGTAGGATTGCACACATTCACACTGAGCACTTGAACAAACTTATTTCAAAAGAACTTGTGATTGGAATACCAAAAATGAAATTTAAAAGGGATGGTTTATGTGATGCATGTCAAAAGGGCAAACAAACAAAAGTTTCTTTCAAATCAATCAATATAGTTTCAACAAATAGGCCATTACAGCTCCTTCATATGGACCTTTTTGGGCCTTCTAGAACTAAAAGTATTGGGGGGAACTTTTATGCATTAGTCATTGTAGATGATTACTCTAGGTTCACTTTGACTTTATTTCTTGCACACAAAAGTGACACTTTTAGAGCATTTAAGAAATTGGCCAAAGTAATTCAAAATGAAAAGGATTTAAAAATTGTCTCAATAAAAAGTGATCGTGGCGGGGAATTTGAAAATGAAGCGTTTGAAAATTTTTGTGAAGAAAATGGAATACAACATAATTTCTCTGCGCCTAAGACCCCTCAACAAAATGGGGTAGTAGAAAGGGAAAATAGGGCTTTAGAGGAACTAGCTAGAACACTTCTAAGCGATATAAGTCTCCCAAAATATTTTTGGGCAGATGCAGTTAGCACTGCTTGCTATGTTCTCAATCGTGTCTTAATTAGACCAATCTTAAAGAGAACCCCATACGAGTTATACAAAGGAAGAAAACCTAATATCTCTCATTTTCGTGTGTTTGGATGCAAATGCTTTGTGCTTAACAATGCTAAAAATAATCTAGGAAAATTTGATGCCAAAGCTGATGAAGGGATATTCATAGGTTATTCATCATCTAGTAAAGCCTTTAGGGTATATAATAAAAGAACTTTAACTGTTGAAGAATCAGTGCATGTTTCTTTTGATGAGACTAACCCCAAAATGATGGGAAAGGATACTCTTGATGATCTTGCAGATTCCTTAGAACATCTCCACTTGGATGATAAGAGAGATCTAGGAAACCAAGATAGCAATATTGATGAGATCAAAGAGAAGGAAGAAGCACATGAAGATTTTCCAAAAGAATGGAGAGCTTCCAAAGATCATCCCTTAGACAACATTATTGATGATATTTCAAAAGGGGTAATTACTAGAAACTCAATTAGAACTGCTTGCAATCACATGGCATTTGTTTCTCAAGTATAACCTAAAATTTTAGATGATGCTATATGTGATGAATTCTGGTTGTGGGCCATGCAAGAGGAATTGAATCAATTTGAAAGGAACCAAGTTTGGGAATTACTCCCAAGTCCATCTAACAATCAGATAATTGGTATCAAATGGGTATTTAGAAATAAACTAGATGAAAATGGAATTATTGTTAGAAACAAGGCTAGACTTGTAGCCAAAGGGTACAATCAAGAAGAAGGTATAGACTATGAGGAGACGTATGCACATGTAGCTAGACTTGAGGCCATTCGCATGTTACTTGCATTTGCTTGCATCATGAATTTTAAATTATACCAAATGGATGTAAAAAGTGGGTTTTTAAATGGCTTTATACAAGAAAAGGTGTATGTAAGTTAACCTCCCGGTTTTGAAAACTTTGAATTACCACATCATGTATTTCGACTAAATAAAGCACTCTATGGCTTAAAACAAGCTCCTAGAGCTTGGTATGAATGCCTCAGTAAGTTTTTCCTGGAAAAAGGTTTTTCTCGAGGGAAAGTTGATACAACCTTATTTATTAAAAGAAAAACACAGGACATTCTTCTTGTACAAGTTTATGTAGACGATATAATCTTTGGTGCTACTAATGATCTTCTTTGCAAAGAATTTGCCAAACATATGCAGGAAGAATTTGAAATGTCAATGATGGGTGAGTTAACTTTCTTCCTTGGACTCCAAATCAAACAAACAAACCATTGCATTTTTATCAATCAATTGAAGTATTGTCGTGAACTCTTAAAAAGATTTGGAATGGAAAGTGCCAAACAAACCAATGGGCACATCATGCTACTTAGACAAAGATGAAAACAGTAAGCCTGTTGAGTTGACAAAATATCGAGGTATGATTGGTTCTCTCTTGTACCTTACTGCAAGTAGGCCTGACATCATGTTTAGTGTCTGCATGTATGCTAGATATCAGGCTAGTCCTAGATAGTCCCACCTTGCTGCTGTTAAACGCATAATGAGATACCTAAAAGGAACCAAAAATATGGGCTTGTGGTTCCCCAAAGGCGCCACATGTAACTTAGTTGGGTATTCCGATTCTGACTTTGCAGGATGTAAGTTAGATAGGAAAAGTACCAGTGGGACATGCCATTTTCTGGGTAGTGCCCTAGTTTCTTGGTTTAGCAAAAAACAAGCCAGTGTGGCATTGTCTACTGCTGAGGCAGAATATGTGGCCGCAGGCAGTTATTGTGCCCAAATCCTCTGGATGAAACAACAATTGTTGGACTACGGTGTCCAACTTGATCACATTCCTATTCGATGTGATAACACTAGTGCTATAAACTTGACTAGGAACCCCATTCAACACTCTAGGACAAAGCATATTGAGATCGGACACCATTTCATTCGGGATCATATGCAAAATGGGGATGTGTCTTAGAACACGTGGACACCACTAGGCAATTAGCTGACATTCTCACCAAACCCCTTAATAAGGAGAGTTTCTTCTATATTCAATAGGAATTAGGCATTTTGGATTCATCTTGCATAAGCTAAATTTATTTTTATATATTCTTAATTGATTTCCCTTTGTTCTTATTTTGCTATTAATCTCTCTTCTTCAATCTATTAAATCGATTTTATGAATCAATAGCATTTTGATGAATGAATGTTATCCTTTAAGTATTTTTAATGAATGAATTATTTTCTCCATTTACCTTCATTTTGATCATGCCAAAAGGGGGAGAAAAGTTGAACTATTATCGATGCATAAACTTAAATCATTCAGGGGGAGCATATCAATAAAACCTACGTTGCCTTATAATGCCTTATAATTTGATATTTTTCCTTCTATAGTCTATTAATGCATCTATTGAGTAATGTGTTTTAGAAAAGGGGAGATCCATCCCACGCTCACAAGTTGCTCATATAACTCTGACACTACATTACTCAGGAAAGAAGGTAAGGTTTGTCATAATCAAAAAGGGGGAGTATTTAATTACCTACTTATATATTTTGATGAATGACAAACACTAATAAAAGGCAAAAGGATGTTTTAGTATTTCTTGCAGGTACAAAACGCAAAAGTTCAAACTATCATGTACCAGATTTTCAAGTATCAAGACCAAAGGATCGAATAGGTAAATTATTAGGTCTTAGATACTTTTGTAAGAGATTGTTTTATTAAGGTTCCATTATGGCTCAAGGTGTTAATGATGATAACCAAAACCTTTTCTCTAAGTTAAGCAAAAAGGATATTCATGTGTGCTGCTCTTTAAGAGCTTGGCATATCAATTTCAAAGACTAATTACATGCGAATCATGATCCATTGACAAAAACAGATTTACGAAACAGATTTTCAAAACTGATTTGCAGAATCGATTTGCACCTACAAAAATAGATTTACAAAACAGATTTGCAAAATCGATTTGCACCTACAAAAACAGATTTACAAAACAGATTTGCAAAATCGATTTTCACTTGTAAAAACAGGTTTACAAAATCAATTTTCACCTGTACAAACAGATTAGCAAAACAGATTTTGAAAATCGATTTTCACTTATAAAAATCGATTGTTGAGCCTAAAATCACATTACATTGTGCATCAATCGATTTGCCTCGATTTGGGCAATCGATTTTCATAATCAGATAAATCGGTTATAATCGGTCAAGATTGTTTCTTTTAGAAAAGCCAATCGATTGTGAAATTAAGCCAATCGATTGTTTGGCACATTTATTGTGAAAATCTGAAAATTCGTGCGCATTACTCTCTTTCCGTTTTCGAAGACAAACGGACATATTTTCCTTTCCTTTAAATAGGGTTTTTAGCAGCTCTTGTAAAAATACAGAGCATATAACACGAGAGCAATTCCATAAAGCAAGAGTTTTTGCAAACAGTTTCTGAAATCACCTTGAGGTTTGACAGCAATTGTATTTCTATGCTTGCTGCCATTCAAGCTGTGAAAGCCAATATTTCTATGACTGAAAACTTAACAAAGGAGCATATGTTTTCCTCTATGGACGAGTTCTCTATTTTGAAGGCATTCAATATTATTTGTCATCCAAGTAAAGCTCCTAGCATCATTGAAGTCAGATGAATACCTCCTTGTTATGGTTGGATCAAATGCAACATTGATGGTTCTGCTAAAGGCTCTCCTGGCCCTGCTGCTGCTGGTGGCATCTTCAGAGACAGTAATTCGGCTTTGCTTGGCTGTTTTGCCTCTTTTCTTGGTGTGACAAACTCCTTGTATGCTGAACTTTGTGCTGCTTTGTTTGCTATTGAAATTGCCCATGATAGAGGGTGGAAGACTATTTGGTTAGAATGTGATTCCACTTTAGTCGTTAGAACTTTCTCTTCCTCTACAGTGGTCCCTTGGAAGCTTAAAGCTAGATGGATGCGTTATCTAAAACTTATCCAAGATATGAGATTCATGGTTTCTCACATTTATAGAGAGGGTAATATTTGTGCTGATGGATTGGCTAATTTTGGAGTTATCTCCAATTGTTTCTCTTGGTGGGATTTAGTCCCAAATTTTATTAATGCTGGTTTTTATCATGACAGATATAACCTTCCTAATTACAGATTTAGATAATCTGTTTTTGGTTTGGATTCCTTTTTATTTCTTAATGGGTCAGGTTCCTGCCTCCCCATTCTTTTGTATTTTTTCTTTATTTAATAATATTATGGGTTCTCTTTTTCCTTTTGATGCTTTTTTCTCTAAGGAGGGTTTTGCATCTTAAGGTTTTAATGAGGCCCCTTTGGAAAAAAAAAATCAATCTCATAGGACTTCAATTTGTATCCATCTACACTAGTAGAGTGTGTCATCTTATTCTTATTGCTGAAACCTTGTGAAAGGGTGAGGTATCCCTAGGTTGAGGGTGAGGTATCCCTCAGTTTTGTGAAAGGGTGAGGTATCCCTAGGTTGAGGGTGAGGTATCCCTCAATGTATGTGAAAGGGTGAGGTATCCCTTATTTATTTGATTGAGGCTCCTATACGAGGGTGGGGTATCCCAAGTAAGGAGAGCTCTGGTTATAACGGTTTTTCAAGCGCCTTGGAAGCTTGACTATAGTGGACAAAACTCGGAAACGTATTCTGGGGACTGGACGTAGCTCACCAACGGTGATGAACTGAACTAGGATAAATCTTTGGTTTGCACGCTCTTCTTCCCTTACACTCTTTATTTATTCATATTATTATAATCGTTGGTGTTAGCTTCTGCAATTGAATTTGAGAAAAGTAATTTTCAAAAAATAAAGAAGATTTTTTAAGACTGAATTCACCCCTCCCCTCTTGAGTCGAAGCCACCTATTCCAACATTCCTTATATAGGAGAAGAAGAGATTAACATGGAGTGATTTGGCCAATGTGAGACTTCAATAGTAAGGTTGGGAGAGTTTCTCAAATGTAGGATTTCTAAAGTATCTATCACAACTAAATAGGCAACTTCTAGCAAATATATGACACTCAAAATGATATTATTTGTTCTTAAGATATTCATAAGAAATATAGACATTGTTGCTAGCTTTTCAATGACACTAGTTTCATCTCAAAAGGATATCTACAGCTCAAGATATTGTCAACAGAAGTATCACTCAAAATCATACCACATCCCAAACTTACAACGGATTTTTCACTAAGATAGAGATTGATGTTGGCTTTGAGATGAGAATAAAAATTGTAGATCTTTCTCTTAGATTTCCAACGACAGTAAGAACACCTTATTTGGATTAGTGTAGCTCACAACATGTCATTGTCTTTACATACTCATTTAAGAGTAAAGGCCCAAATTGGTCCTCGACAAAAATTCACGGTGACATTTTGGTCCCTGAGAAATGGAAAATACCAATTTGGTCCTCAAGAATGTAAAATGCGGGTCAAATTGGTCCTATTTAGGGTAATTTTTAGGGACATTTTAGTCCCTGTCAGGGACTATTTTGACCCGCATTTTGCATTCTTGAGGACCAAATTGGTATTTTCCATTTCTCAGGGACCAAAATTTCACCATGGATTTTTGTCGAGGACCAATTTGGGTCTTTACTCCTCATTTAAACTTATAAGAGATATAAAAATTATGATTATGAAACTCTTTTACTCTTCAAAAACTCTCCCTTTTTTCTCTCCTCTTTTTTTGTTTTGGTTTTTTTTTTCAGAAATCTTTTAGTATTTTTATTTTATAACTTTAGATTCTTTTTTAAACAAAACAATAAAAAAAAAAGAGTGTGCAAACAAAATAGGGTGTTCACAGCTGCCTCTCTTTACTTGTTTCTTACTTGATTATAGGCATAACCGAAGTTTGCATATTATCTTTGTAAGTAATGAGTAAAGAAATGAACTCCAATTTTGTTTGAGAACATTGGGTGCAGGGACCCTTAAAGGCGATTTGATGGGTACAATGACTCGAAAACTTAAGCAATGGGAACGGGGACCCGAAACTTGAATGGGTATGGGGACCCTCAAAGGCAATGGATATGGGGACCCGAAAACTTAAATGGGTACGAGGACCCTCAAAGCCGACGGGCACGGGGACCCGAAAAGTTAAATGGGTGTGAGGACCCTCAAATGCGATGGGTACGGGGACCCAGCAAGGCACTGGGTACGGACACCCGAGAATGTAATGGGTGCGGGGACTCTCAAAGGCGATAGGTACAAGGACCCGAAACTTAAAGATGATGGGTACGGGGACCCGGAAATGCGACAGGTATAGGGACCCGGCAATGCGATGGGTACGGGGACCCGAAACATAAAGATGATGGGCATGGGGACCCTGAAAATGCAATGGGTGTGGGGACCCTGGAAGGCGATGGGTACGGGGACTAGAAACTTAAAGATGATGGGTACGGGGACCCGAATGTTAAAGATGATGGGTACGAGACCCTGAAAATGAAATGGGTGCGGGGACCCAGCAATGCGATGGGTACGGGGACCCGCAACTTAAAGATGATGAGTACGGGGACCCTGAAAATGCAATGGGTGCAGGGACCCTGGAAAGGCGATGGGTACGGGGACCCGAAACTTAAAGATGATGGGTACGGGGACCCGGAAAATGCAATGGGTGCGGGGCCCGGCAATGCAATGGATACAGGGACCCGAAACTTAAAGATTACGGGTACGGGACCCTGAAAATTCAATGGGTGCGGGGACCCTGGAAAGGCGATGGGTACGGGGACCGGGAACTTAAAGATGATGGGTACAGGGACCCTGAAAATGCAATGGGTATGGGGACCCGAAACTTAAAGATGATGGGTACGAGGACCCAAAAAATGCGATGGGTGCGGGGACCCGGCAATGCGATGGGTACGGGGACCCGAAACTTAAAGATGATGGGCACGAGGACCCTGAAAATGCAATGGTTGCGGGGACCCGGCAATGCGATGGGTACGGGGACCCTAAACTTAAAGATGATGGGTATGGGGATCCTGAAAATGCAATGGGTGCGGGGACCCTGGAAAGGCGATGGGTATGGGGACCCGAAACTTAAAGATGATGGGTACGGGAACACGGAAAATGCAATGGGTGCGGGGACCCGACAATGCGATGGGTACGGGGACCCGAAAAATTCAGCAAGGTGTTTGAGGCCTTATGCCAACTAAAGCTATTAGAAACACAGATTATGGGCCATGTGCCGGTAAAACTGAACAAAAACAAAGCAAAGCTTATGAAGCTCTGTGCCTGCTAAAGCTTAAAAAGTTGTAGCTTATGGGCCTTGTGCCCGCTAAAGGTGGAGAATGTGATGCAATGATGTTGATTTTTTATGCATGGGACACTGCATGATGCAAGAGATGCCTAACCCTCATATTTTTTCGAATCATTCTTTGGTCATTGGCAGCCAAATTTGAGGATGAACTAGAATGGGTCCATTGGTTTGATCTGTAATTCGCTTGCTTGGTCGATGCTTTGCTTCTTGCTAGAGATATGTTTCTTTCATGATGATTATCCCAATGGATGAAAGTTCCCTTGATCAAGAGACCACTATGCTCTTGTGATCTTAGATGTTTTCAAAAGGGATGATGGGGTGGAGTTCTCATTTCTTCAAGCGATATTCCATAGGATGATCATTGCTAGTCTCGCCCGCGGATGATCTTGGACACCGTCTTAATCAGTTTCCAAGAATATCACTTGCCCCAGTCTTCATGTATTGGGAGAATTCCATGATCTTGTTGTCAAAACTTAAACTGCCTAAGTTTGTCAGCTCGAGGAAACTTCCTTGCCCTTTATCTGTACTTGATCTTAACTTTTGCGTAAGTCGCTCTAACTTTTGTCTAAGCTGCCTTTTCAGGTTTTCAGCCTAGTGAGCCATTTTTCTTTTGCTTCTTTTTTTCTTTTTCTTTTTTTTTGATTTTTTAATTTCTATTATTTCTTTTTTTTCTTTTTCTAGGCAGTGCTCTCAAGCATAGTTTTTACTAGCATTTGAGTTTACATGAGGTGAAAGATCTTTGTCATCCTTATTGGTGAGGATCAATGCTTCTCCAGACAAAAAGTCCTTGACCACATAAAGTCTCTCAAACTTTGGAACCTCTTTTCCCAGATAATCCTTTTTGAATTGATAAAATCCAGTTGAGCACAAGATCTCCTTCTTGAAAATTTCAGGGGATCACATTTTTCACATGCTTTTATTAATCATTTCTAATAAAGCCGACCCTTGCAAAGAGTGGCTAGTTTATTCTCTTCAATGAGATTCAATTGGTTATGTCAAGCTTGGACCTATTCCATTTCTTATAAAAATGTTTGAACAAACCCATGTTCCAAGGGAATCTTTTTCCAAACACATTTCGCTCAAACCCTTTTTTGTTGGAATGGCTATTATGGAGACTTGTGACATCTTTGTGAAACATCCTCGTCCTTTTTGCAGTCTTGCTTGAATTGCCAATTGAGGATGCAATTTCCTCTTTGTACTCAAAATTCAGAAGTCTTCTCACCAGAGTTGTTCATCAAGGAATTACCATAAGATGGTCAAATTGTATTGTTGAACACATGTTTACCTTACCTGAAGCATCACGTAATAAATATGCATGGATTCAAAAGCATGACTAAGATAGAAATTACTGACAGAACAACTTTCTTATTGATGTTAGAAGTTTGGCAGCTCAAATTGCATTTATAGAGGAAGAAACAAAGACTCACAAGAAGTGACATGAAGTCAAAGGGGTGCTGCCCCAGCTCGGATGAATTCGATCTAGGCAAAATTTTCTTTAGTGTAAGACATTTGGAAACAAGATTAGCTTGATATATGCCACTTGAGAACGAATTGCCCTGGAGTAGGACCTTTGAGAATTGAGTTGCCCCAGTGAAGGACCTTTGAGCCTGGAGTCATCCCAGTATAGGACCTCTGAGCACGGAGTTGCCCCAAAGTAGGGCACCTTATAATGACAATTAGAATGGTATTGCCTCAGTGTAGGGCATCTGAGAATGAAGAGGTGCCCCAGTATAGGGTGTTTTTAAAAAACTTAAGCTTGAGAAAGGACATGCCTCAGTACAAGGCCCTTGAAAGCAAAATTTTACCCCAGTGCAGATCTTGCCCTAACTTTTGCTTAGACTGCCTTTGCGGGTTTTCAGCCTAACAAACTTTCTTTCTTTTTTTCTTTTTTGTTTTTCTGTCTTAGGAGCAAAAAAATCAGAAGAGCACAAATCTTTTATCTTAAGATTAAAGTTGACAAAAAACGACAATCATTATTGATCAGAATAGACTTTTTAAGGCTTGAAGCATGGCCAAGGTTGAGGGTTACAAAAGGAAGGATATAAGGCTCAAATTATTGGTTTATGGTTGAATAGGACCAAGGATCTACACCATTTACTTGTACTCGATCAAATTATCTCTGCACTTTCAAGAGCACTTGATTTTCGCTTACTTTCTTTTTTTTCTTTTCCCTTTTCCCTTTTCTTCTTCATCCTCATTATTTCTACTTCCTTTTCATTTTTCTTCTTTTTTCCTTTTTTCTTTTGTTTTTCGTTTTTATTTTGCATTATTTTCTGCACAATCCATCATTCCTTTCATTCTTGCCTTTTGTTTAGGGATGATCCTTGTCCAAGGTTCTTAGAAGAAAATTTTCAAGCTCAAAAGGGGTAAAAAAGGGATAATGTTGATATTTTGAAAGATACAGAAAGATGGTCAAACTTTATTTCAAACATGATTTGCCTATTTTTTAAAAAACTTATTTTAGAGACAAAAAGATGGTGTACACCAAGTGATTATTTATTTACTCCCTTTTTTTCTTTGCTTTTTCTTTTCTTTCCTTTTTTTCTGCTTTTTTTTTGTTTGTTTTTTTTGTTTGTTCGTTTTTTTTTTTTTTTTTTTTTTTTGCAAAAGGCAACTGCACATGTGGACTTCATCGATGCCCCACAAATAATATCCAAGAACATGAGCCCCATGAATCAAACCAAGGAAGTTACTCAGAGAAGAATAAAAGAAGAAGACAATGATGAGAGAAACACCATGATGTGGATGGACATGTCAAGAATTGATGAGACTAGATACGCATGCAAATCCATTACATTAATGCTTTAAGCAAGTGAACATGGTTCAAGAATTCATATCATTGAATAGATTGTGGTGTCAATACAACATATTCATCTTTCATGGTAAACAACTGATGAACCAATCTGGATAAGTTACTTTGAAATTTCCAAAAAAGAGGACTGCAAAGTGTTGCCCATTTCATAGATCACATAGACTGTAAGCACAACTGCTTCGAGTTGATCAAGGGATCATGGACTTGCACATCATATCTCCATGACATCGGGTTGTGACCCACATTTCTTTCGGACGCTTGAACGAGTCTTGTCTATGATTCCACCTCATGATTTAGGGTTTGAAGCACAATGCATGATATGTATGAAATGATTTTTTGTGTTTTTTGTTACCAAAAAAAACAATGCATGAGATGCATGAATTTTCTTTTTTCATCCAAGAATATCAATGCATGACTTGTGTGAAAAAAATAGTTTTTCAACTAAAAAAAATATGAGATACATGAGATGATTTTTTTATTTTGACCCAAAAATTTGTTAATGCATGAGATGCATGGAAAAGATGTTTTTTTTTTCAAACCAGAAATGTCAATGCATGTTATGAATTTTTGCCGAAAAAGAAAAGGGATAAACCTTTCCTTTAAAAAAGGCAGGTCCTTTTTTATTACAAAAATGAATGCAAAAATGAAGGAGATAGGTAAAGAAGAAACATGCTCCTTTTGTGACCTAAATGGGTTTATAGGCCCTCTAAATTCGTGAAACCTCTCTTGAGTGACTCAAAAAGTTCTAGTTAATGGTCTCTAAAGCTAAATACTCATTTCGGAATGTTGACACAAATAGGATGTACATCCAAAATGTGGGCATCCACAAAAGAGTCACACTCTAGATGAGATTCTCGCGATAACCAAACAGGAAGTACATCCAAAATGGCTACAACTAACAATCTCGCACCTATCATAAGTTCACTCAGACCCAGGTATAGGGCCCCACTTGAAGGTGTGTGCAAAAGTGTAAGTGTAGTGTGTGTGAATGGAGCTTACAAACATGAAGTCCAAAACAACTGAAGTTCACATTCAAAGGAGAGCATGCTAAAATAAACAAGAACATTGTCTACTTTATGCTTATTGGAATACATACAAAGAAAGTTTATAAACATAAAAATTACAAAACAAAAAACAAACAAATGGATAAAATAAATAAATAAAAGGCTATTAAAAATAATGCACAACTAACTATAATAGACCTGACTCTCCAATTTCCCCAGTGGAGTCGCCAGCTGTCGCGACCGTTCCGCCCGGGCGCCGCGAAAAAAAAAAAAAAAGAGGTTCAATGGAGTCTCTACCAATTTTATTTTTGGGAAAATATTGGAAAACCCATTAACTAAAGAAAACTGGTCTTTAAAAAAAGAGAGATTGAGTTCGGGAGTCCGTTACGAGTAGGGAAGTATTAACACTCTATATCGCCCGTTCTAAGAACGGCACCTCAAGTTAACTGTTCAAATTCGTTAATAACTTTAAAAATATTAATTTTACCCATTTTAAAAATAAAAATAAAATAATCACGCAAATTACGAAAATTTAATTTTGGCTTGACAGAATGATTGATTCTGCTCCTACGTATTCCCCGGTGCGATGGGAAATTCAAAGCCATGTAGTTCTTAAAAATATTTGTTGGTTTGGTTGATTTTAATTATTTTTATTTTTATTTTGAACTAATATTTAATTGGGAAATTTCATGATCACCCAATTGTCACAACTCAGGTGTCCTAAAATTAAAGATTAACAAGATATCTCATCTCAGTTAACCTATTTTATTTAAGTAAAATTAATTTAGTTTTTTATTTTTATTTTTTTTAAGAAAAAGTTTTAGAATCACCAAGCCGTCACAACTCGAGTGTTCTAAAATCAAGGGTTAACAAGATGTCACATCTCAGTTTACCCTTTTATTTAAAAAAGTTAATTTAGTGTTTTATTATTATTTTTAGCTTAGGGTCACCAAGTTGTCACAACTCAGATGCCCTAAAATCAAGGGTTAACATGATGTCGCATCTTAGTTTACCCTTTTATTTAAAGATAGTTAATTAAGTATTTTATTATTATTTTTAGCTTAGGGTCACCAAGTTGTCACAACTCAGGTGCTCTAAATCTAAGGGTTAACAAGATGTCACATCTCATTTTACCCTTTTATTTAAAAAGAAGTTAATTTATTTTTTTAGAATGATTTTTAGGAATTTTGAGTTGTCATAATTCATGCACACTTAAAAATGGAATTAATTTAGTTGTCACGGCTAATTTAATCCCTTAAAATAATTTAAATATAATTTTGCTAAATATTATTTTTCTAAATAGTAACAATGATTAAAATAGCAAATAAAAAAAAATTAATACTATCAATAAAAAAAGGCAAAAACAAATATATTTAAACTAAAAACAGAATATAAAGAAAAGAAAAGAAAGTTTGACATACTTACCTCAAATGAAAAAAACTCTTAATGGGCACAACGTGTTGGACCATGTGAGCTCCTCAAACCTGAAACTAGAAAAAAATCAAAATTAGTTCTGAAAAAAAAAAATTAAACTAGAGCCTTTGTGCTTTGCACTAAGCCCATATGACCCTTCATTGTAAGATCTCCATGTGATCTCTTACTCTTGGGTCCCCCTCATGTTTGGTAGTGCATTCCTTATATAGGAGAAGAAGAGATTAACATGGAGTGATTTGGCCCATGTGAGACTTCAATGGTGAGGTTGGGAGAGTTTCTCAAATGTAGGATTTCTAAAGTATCTATCGCAACTAAATAGCCAACTTCTAGCAAATATATGACACTCAAAATGATATTATTTGTTCTTAAGATATTCATAAGAAATATGGACATTGTTGCTAGCTTTTCAATGACACTAGTTTCATCTCAAAAGGATATCTACAGCTCAAGATATTGTCAACAGTAGTAGCACTCAAAATCATACCACATCTCAAACTTACAACGGATTTTTCACTAAGATAGAGATTGATGTTGGCTTTGAGATGAGAATAAAAATTGTAGATCATTCCCTTAGATTTCCAACGACATAAAGAACACCTTATTTGGATTAGTGTAGCTCACAACATGTCATTGTCTTTACATGCTTATTTAAACTTATAAGAGATATAAAAATTATGATTATGAAACTCTTTTATTCTTCAAAAACTCTCCCTTTTTTCTCTCCTCTTTTTTTTGTTTTGGTTTTTTTTCAGAAATCTTTTAGTATTTTTATTTTATAACTTTAGATTCTTTTTTAAACAAAACAATAAAAAAAAAAAAGAGTGTCCGGACAAAATAGGGTGTTCACACTGATGACAACATCAATCGAGCTATCCAAGCTCTGGCTGATATTGCGGCAGCTGTTGCCCAACAGACGGCTACGATGGCTCAACAGAATCAACAAAATCAAGAAAGAGCTGATCTTGATGCTGATGCCAGAGGTTTAGTGGATTTTCGGCGTCATGATCCTCCACAGTTTCATGGGGATTCTGATCCGGATAAGGCTGACTTATGGCTGCAAGAATTGGAAACGATTTTTGCTGTTCTACGCTGCCCTGAGGAAGCAAATGTTACCTATGCTACGTACCTGTTTTTTGGAGATGCAGAATACTGGTGGAGAGGAGCCAGACAACTGCTGGAAGCCAACAACCAGGAGGTCACTTGGGGAGTATTTCGCACCAAGTTTCTGGACAAGTATTTTCCCCAGAGCGCCAGGACCGATAAACAACAAGAATTTCTGAGACTGCAGCAAAAGGACATGACAGTTGGAGAATATGCGACGAAGTTTGAATCACTCGCCAAATATTTCTGCTTTTTCCAAGCCCAACTTGATGAGGACTGGAAGTGTGAGAGGTTTGAAGGAGGCCTGCATTTCGAAATTAAGGAGTATGTGCTACCACTTGAGATTCGCAACTTTCAAGCCTTGGTGGAGAAGTGTAGAAAAGTTGAGAAGATGAGAAGAGGAAGGGACAATGCAAGCAATATGGTAGGGCGGTCTAG
Organism: Ammopiptanthus mongolicus; assembly: GCA_039655645.1. Lineage (NCBI taxonomy): Eukaryota > Viridiplantae > Streptophyta > Magnoliopsida > Fabales > Fabaceae > Ammopiptanthus > Ammopiptanthus mongolicus. The sequence continues at coordinate 56,161,264 of CM077344.1, forward strand.
GTTCAGGAACCCGAACCAGTACCAGAACCAGAAAGGGAAGCAGTCCCATAAGAAGCCGTATTCCCGACCCCAAGGGAATAGTCAGAAACAACAATCCTATCGCCCTGTTGCTTCTGCCTATGGTGGTGAAAGTGGAAGCGAACAAAATCGAGGACAAGTCCAGAGATGTTTCAAGTGTGGAAAACAAGGTCATACAACTAAGAACTACGTACTGAAGGGAGTTCTATGTTTCCAATGTGGGAAGATAGGACATTGCGCAAGGGAATGCCCTGTACCAAAGTCCAAGCCGACTATCAACAATGTTCGAATTCCTAGACCAACCTGGTGGAATGCTTCAATTCTTGGATGTGCCCGAATGGAAATGGGAGAGCATCTCAATGGATTTTGTTGTAGGTTTACCGAGGACATCTAAGAGTTTTGATTTGATTTGGGTGATCGTTGATTTCGATTTGGGTGATCGTTGATAGACTAACGAAGTCGGCACACTTCTTACCTGTTAGGATCAACTACACAATGGAGAAATTAACCAAGCTGTATATTAAGGAAGTGATCAGACTACATGGAGTACCGTCAAGTATCATTTCATATAGAGACCCATAGTTTACTTCAAAAGAAAAAGTTTTTTAAGGAAAGTTCTTTCAAATGAAACTTCTTTTAGAAAAATGTTTTAGTTCATGACAATGAAATTGAGTTTTGTCTTCCAAAATTGTTTCTCTGAAAATAAGACCCGAAAGAAAAGTGATGATTTCCTTTTTCACTTTGTGAAGTCTGCAAACCTAGTGACCTAGACGTCGGGCTAGTGTTTTGTGAGTTGAGTACCCGGACTGCGTGTCCCATGTTTTGAAATTAACAGACTTTGTGTCCTATATACGAGTCTAGCGTCCGCGACGTCAGCCTAGTACTTCGTGGATTAAGAACTTGGGCTACGTGTCCTTTTTTGAACGGGCTAAATGTCCTTTAAAACGGGTCATGAGCTGCGTGCCTTGACAGAAAAAGAAAGAGTGAACGAAAAAGAAAATAGAAAACATTCTGCATACATACATGAGTTGGCCGACTTGCCATTGGAAACGAGCTACAATCCAAGTGGTTGAGAATATGAGCCAGTTAAGACCACTAGGTCTATAGGGGCATCCTGTGTTCGAGACTCCATAAGAGGCCGGAGGCATTGCAACCCCTTGCCGTGGTAATCGGTTGCCAAACGCAGATGAACTCGATCAAAGACTGGATTATTCATGATATGGTTGTGACGTGGTACCCCTGAACAATTGGAGTTCGGACCTAAATTGAGAGGCCGACTCATGAGAAGAATTGTGTTATGGGAGTATTCGCGGCCTATCGCTCGATGAAGGAAAGTTAGAAATTTCCAGAGAACATGAATTAGAAAGATGATATTGAAGTCTCATGAATTATGTTATAACTCATGATGATGTTTGAGATATTATGATTATGTGAATATCTGTTAATACAATTGTATTTATATGTGGATGTATTTCTGTTTGTCGCTTATGCGGCTATCGTGATGAACTTGTAGAATGAGTATCTCACCTTTGCCTGTACATGTTGGACACTCTGTTGTGTTTTTGGATACATGTACAGATGCTGTTCAGAGGTCCCCGTGGACACCTGAGGACCCTGATGATGGAATCTTTTGAAGATAAAGAGAAGGAGGATCCCTTCGAATTCCTCCGGGAATTGGGGCTGACATTGGGGTTTTTCCCCAATGGCTACTTTTAGCCCGACCAGCTTTAGTGTCTTACTTTTTGAAGCAGACATATTTTATCTGTTGTAGTTATGTTGATTTACTGTTTTGAGGTCTGTAATATGTGATAATAGGCCAGAACTTCTACTACTAGTTAAACTCTGTTTCTAGAAATCTTGTATGCTTCGGCATTTAAAGCCTTGTGTTTATTTTTGTTATGGATGTTTATTATTGATATGTGTTATGTGGTTTATCCCATCTGTCCTATGTTTGGATTACTACAAGCGTGTAGAAAAATTTTAAATCCTCGTTTTCAAACATAGATATTACTTAAAGTATTTTCCGAAAGCAACCAGCGTTTTTATTTGTTTATATTTTCCACATCGAGTTGAGACGTAGCACCGAGGGGGTCAATCGGGAAACACTTTTGGGAACTCTCGTGCGATAGGTAAAGCTTTGACATGAGGAGTCTCCTTTGCTTCTAAAGAGAATAGCACCACGCATCCGTCTGATCGTCCACCCGTCGGACTACTCTTGTTGGCAGGCATCAATCCAGATTGCTCTGAGAAAAGAAGGTCCTATTTGAACAGTCTAGTTTCACATGGTTGGCCGAAAGCCAGTCCATGCATAGGATTACATCTATCTGTTGCATAGGCAAATAGATAAGGTCAACAAGAAAATGACGGTTCTCGATCGTGATAGGACATTTAAGGCATACAGATAGGGTAGTCAGAGAATTGCTAGTAGGCGTTGAGACAGTCAAATCCTAGGGTAATACAGAAACAAACAACCCTAAATGATCCATGCACTCTACCGATATAAAATAATGAGTAGCCCTCGAATCAAATAAAACTGACAAAAGTTTACCAGAGACTAAGCATTTACCTTGTATCAGGTCGGGGCTTCGAGAGGCTTTAGATCCCTTCACAGCAAACACCCTTCCGGTCGTCTGTGGCTTACTCTGTTGACTTGCCACTGCTGATCTTGCTCTGCTACTCTGAGCTCTACCACTCTGCTATTGAAATTGAGCCCTTCTGCTAACCCCGGGCTTGCGATATGATGCCTAGTGACCCATCTGGTTACAATTGAAGCACCTGATGTGCTGGGTCCTCAGGCAGTTCTTAACTAGATGCGGTCCCCAGTACCGGAAACAGGTCTTGATCTCCAGTTGCCCCTGGCTGGAGCTGCTCCCTCCATTATTGACGTTAAACTGAGCGGGTCGATCGTAAGGCCTCGCCCTTTGCTGAAACTTGCCACTTCTGCCTCTATGGTTGCTCCGAACAGGTCCACCACTTCTCACTTGTTGTGGGGCTGTCCCTGCTCGGTCATGCCCTTCCACCACTGTGCTTTTCTCCACCAACTCAGGAAAAGAGCTGATACCCAGAGGTAACATTGCTTGCTTCAGTTCTGGGCTTAATCCGTCTTCAAACTTTCGACATACCCACTCTTCATCAGGATGAACTTGATAAAACTGAGAAAATTTGAATAGCGCCTTGAACCTCATCGCATACTCAGCAACTGACATTTGTTCCTGTTTCAGACTCAGGAACTCTTTCTCTTTCTCTTTTCTGATGTTTCTTGGAAAGTAATTCTCTAGGAAGCTCTCCCAAAATAGTTGCCAGGTCATAATCCTTCCTCCGGCCTCTAACAGACTGGCCTTGGTCCTCCACCAAGCTTCCGTTGATCCAACCATCATGAAAGCAGCGTATGTAACTTTCCTGTCCTCTCTACAGTGTGTGGCCATAAACACCTTCTCGATTTCTTGCAACCACATCTCCGTAGCTTCAGGTTTGTATTCTCCGTGGAACTGAGGAGGATTTCCTTTCAAGAACGTATTGAGACCAGTGTCCATAGTCTCATTTCCTCATCGCGTGCAACTGATCCTGTCTTGCTTCCCTTTCTTCCTGCCTCTCCATATAAACCCGAGTAGGCTCATACTCAGATGAGGAATTAGAAACGACGATACGACGCCTCCAGTAGGTCCTCGAGTACTGCTCGGTACGCCTCCTCTGACCTCTTTAGACGTAGCATCGCCTATTATATACCGCTGATGAATGTGGCACTGCCTACCAATAGTCCTGCTCTCTCTGCCTCGGTGGGTGCCAGATCCTCGGGATAGGGAGAAACCGCACGACTCTGAACAGTCGTATCATGTCCTCCAAGTGCAATGCCCCTCCTTTGAAGAGAATGCTCACTGGTCCAGTATAGACCGTCAAGTAAGTAGATGGGTCCACGTGCAACCCTCTTTCGTCATGGTAGACGATATTGATCAGCCCTAGTACCAGCATCCTCGATACCGACATGATAAAGGGGTGTACTCTGGGGTCCATCAGCTAGCTCCTCGTCTTCACGCGAACCAAGAACCAAACAGACATGCAAGAAGTAGTAGGAGATAAGAAATACAGTACAAGCAAAGTCGGAATAACAGCAGTAATGCAATAAACAACATCGTATAGCATGTAGCAAATATAACAGATATAGTAGTTACTGCACTCAAACAAACATCTCTCTAGACAATACATGCAACAAGCATCAATCTCCAGGAGTCTCACACTCAGATCAATCCTCTAGACCAGGAGACTAATCCCATGCAGCATGTCGGCCGAAAGCTCACGAAATTGGTTCCATACCGAAACGGTTCCACACCGAAATAGGTTCTGTGCCGGAACGGAGTTAGTTTGTCCAAGAAACCGAACTGCTCGCTGGGACCAATAAAAGTGCATCCCCCTTCCATACCGGAACCGGGGTGTCTTGGTCGCCTCGGAACGTTAGCCTGGAACGTGGAAAGCTCAGGGATTAGTAGAGCAAACCGGACTGGAGCGGGCGTAACGACAGGATAGGAGCTACCTCATCCATCACTGTAAACTATTCCCAAGACCGGCAACATCCCCAAGTTCACTCACTTGACCGCCACTTCTACTTTCCGTACCCGCACTCATGTACAACTAACCTCGTATGATGCTGGCAGCCCATACTACCTGCCATACGACCTCGCCACTTGGAAGCTGATGATATGCAATAAACATCCTCAACGGGCTTGATACCGGATCTCACGCCTAAACACTCAATCAGGAACAATACGATGCCACTGCATCCACACGGCCATAGCCTCGACGCCACGCGTCCATGAGCCACAGCTCAAACATCACGGCCACAGCCTCAAACAGTCAGCATAACAGCAACGGCACCATCCACGGTATCAACCAGATAACAACACGGCACACAGCCAACTTAACTCTAACGGCATTCCGCCACCACACAACAATTACCACAAATAGCATAACAACAACAGTAATAATGACAACAACAGTAATACCAATAGTAACAAATAGCAGCATATCACATATACCAAGTAGCATATAGGCACTTAGACAGATAGCCACAACAGAAACCAATCATCACAGCAGTCATACGAAGCAGATCATCCTCAATCAACAGTTCGCTAACCTAGGGTTTCCAAACTTAACGGCGAAAGCCCAAAGTAAGCTAAACCTAGGGTTAAGTTACTTTGTCAGGGCTCAACCACTAGTAGGGTTAGAGCTGTTGGAACCAAGGTGGTTATAACCCAAATAATCCCTTAAGTTTTGATGTTAACAAAGAGCTAATTTAAGATGAACAAAGATTTGTTATGGACTAACGTTTTATATTAAGTGTGCAGGATAAGACTTAATTGAGTCCAAAGACTATCCATAGTCCAAAGACTTTAGCTCGTCCAATATAGTCCAAAGGCTTTATCTCGTCCAACATTTAGTCTTGGTTTACGACTGGACGGTAATTTATAGAACCTTGAGTCCAAAGACTCTTTCAGTTACCTTCTGTAATAGCTAGTCCAATAAATGCTTTTAAATTTCAAGCGCGAATATCCTGTAAAAGCATTTGAATTTATTATTCCCTGTAAAAGGCTTATACCCTTGGGGCAAAACATTCTTTGTAATATTCGTACAAAAGTAAAGCATAAGCCAGAATGTCTCTGTCACCTAAAGAAGTTGACCTTCTTGTTTTGGATAAACAAAAGGCAACTTTCGTTCTACTCAGAGGATATGTCAGCACCACTTTTAGCTATCATCGTGACAGTCTATCATGCTGATCAGAAACTTCAGAAGCTATCAGACTCAATGGATCAAATGCACTCAATGCTCATCAGAACGGATCCTTTTCCATCCGTTGAAGACTGAAGACTGCTCAAAGAAAAGAGGCTATATATACCTTCATCTTTTGAAAGTGCAAGTTTCCAAAAACTGAAAAGAAAAAGATCAACAAGATTGAACTTGAGCAAAATACAAGTGAAGCAACACTTAGCATTTCAAAATCCTTCAAGAGATACAAGCAAATATTAACTCAAGAGATAAAAGAGAAAATCTCAAGCTTGCAAAGCTAGAAAAGCTACTCTGATCCTCACTTTCATATTACTCTCTGTGTAGAGTTGTTTTAAGAGTCTAAGCTTTAGTTTCGAATTCTCACATTTAGTGAGTTAGTAGAACAACCTTTTTCAAAACTTTAGTTTGGTTGAGCCTGAAGAGGCTTGTCTGTAAAAGAATACTTAGAGAACCTGAAGAGGTTGAGAATACTGCCTGAAGAGGTGTTGAATACTTTGTAACAAAAGGTTTTTGTTATAGTGGATAAAGCTCTCAAGTAGAGAGGACTGGACGTAGCTCTTTGGTGAAGAGTGAACCAGGATAATATCTTTGTGCTCTTTTCTCTCCCTTCTCTTACTTTAGTTTTTTATCTAACAAACTAACTGGGATTGAATTGCCTTTTATTACGCTGTCCTCTTATCTTAGTCAAAACTAAGTGAGTGTCCAACTTGGGGTTTGGAAGAGCTCTCTTTGCTTTTAATCGTTTTAAGCGTCCAATCTTGCGAAAATCATTATCTGCTTACGAAAAGAATTTAAAATCGTCTAAAACACAATTCAACCCCCCTTCTTGTGTTTCAAACAGGTTCCTTCAATTGGTATCAGAGCTCAGCCTCTGGGTTGAGCACTTTGCCGTGTAGAGGAAAAGATCCTACTGCAGATATGTCTGGACCAGGTATGCCAAGCGGGAGTCAACCTGTTTTGGAAGGCACTTCCATGACCAGACAGCCGTTCTTCAACGGTACTCACTACCTATACTGGAAGGAGAGATTCAAAGGTTTCATCCTCAGTACAAACTCAGCTCTCTGGGCCATAATCACAAACGGTCCTAATGTTTGTCTCAACTCTGACGGGACAGACAAGGCAGAGGACGACTGGACAGATGCTGAACGGGCTAGAATGGAACAGAATCATAAAGCAAGATATGCTTTAATGTGTGCTCTCAGTACTGACGAATTCCAGAAGATTCACGCATGTGAATCAGCCAAACAAATATGGGACACCTTGTCTAATCTCCATGAAGGGACAACCAAGGTGAAGGACTCTAAAATCATCATGCTGGTTGGCCAGTATGAAATGTTCACCATGGCTGAAGGAGAGTCCATCCTAGACATGATGGGTCGCTTTCAGACGATCATCAACAATCTGAAATCCCTTGGAAAGGTCTACACTACCAAGGAGAATGTCACCAAGATTCTTAGGAGCTTGCCTAAGAAATGGAGACCTCTTGTCACTGCAATCACCCAGGCCAAAGATCTCTCCACTTTGACTTTGGATGATCTTGTAGGGACGCTTCAAGTTCATGAGCAGGAGCTTGATCTTGACAATCCCGGAAAGAAAAACAAGGGTATTGCCCTGAAAGCTCATAGGTCCAACAACTCAAAAGCCTTAAAAGCTGATGAGTCTAGTGATGAAGTTGATCAGTCTGATGATGATGTATCAAACGATGACGAGCTATCCTTTATCTCCAGAAAGATTCAGAATATGTGGAGAAAGAAAAATGGAATGAAGAGAAGGCCATTCCAAAAGAAAAGCTTCAAGGATCATGCTGAACCCAAGGAAAAAATTCAGCTGGTTTGTTTTGAATGTAACAAACCAGGACACTTCAAAGCTGATTGCCCTACGCTAAAGGACAAGAAGAAGTTCTTCAAAAAGAAGAAAAAGAACTTCATGGCAACTTGGGAGGACTTGAACTCTTTTGAAGAAGAAGAAGAAGAAACAAATGAAGAGGCTAACTTATGTCTTTGGTCCAATAAGCAAGATGAAGACTCTTCGGACGATGAACAACTTGCTGTTCCCGGAGAAAGAAGTCAGGAGTCTACCTCTGAACCACCCGGTTTTGAAGATCAGAACCGTCCTGAGCATGTATATAAGCTTAAGAAAGCTTTATATGGACTCAAGCAAGCTCCCAGAGCTTGGTATGAGAGACTCAGCTCTTTCCTAATAGAGAATGGCTTCTCGAGAGGAAAAGTGGACACAACTCTTTTTAGAAAAGTAAATAAAAAGGAATTTATTGTTGCTCAAATTTACGTTGATGATATAATATTTGGTGCAACTGATGAATCTCTTTGCCAAGAGTTTTCTGAATTAATGCAAAGGGAGTTTGAAATGAGCATGATGGGAGAACTAAAATTCTTCCTTGGACTTCAAGTAAAGCAAACTTCAGACGGAGTGTACATTCATCAGACGAAGTACACAAAGGAGCTTCTAAAAGGCTTCAATTTGGACGATTGTAAACCTATGAATACACCAATGCATCCAACGTCCGTGCTAAACAAAGATGATAAAGATAAAAAGGTAGACCAAAAGATATATAGAGGTATGATTGGTTCCCTCTTATATCTAACTGCGTCCAGACCTGATATCATGTTTAGTGTTTGCTTATGTGCTCGTTTTCAATCTGATCCAAGAGAGTCTCATCTCTCAGCAGTAAAAAGAATCTTTAGATACCTAAAAGGTTCTACTAATCTGGGTCTTTTGTATAAGAAAATTGATGAATACAGATTAGTTGGATTCTGTGATGCTGACTATGCTGGAGACAGAATAGAAAGGAAAAGCACAAGTGGAGGGTGTCACTTCATTGGTGCTAATCTTGTCTCATGGTCAAGCAAAAGGCAAAGCACAATTGCTCTATCAACTGCTGAAACTGGGTACATTGCTGCAGCCAGTTGCTATTCACAACTGCTTTGGATCAAACATCAGTTGGAAGACTACAACGTGTTTGTAAGCAACATCCCTATCATGTGTGATAACACTGCTGCTATTAATTTGTCAGAGAACCCCATACTGCATTCTAGAGCAAAGCATATAGAAATAAAACATCATTTTATTAGGGACTATGTGCAAAAAGGAACAATAGATATTCAATTTGTTGATACTGACCATCAATGGGCAGATATCTTCACTAAACCATTAGCCGAAGATAGGTTTATATTTATAAGAAAATATCTGAACATGCATTTCATTGATTGACTGAGAGTCCAATACATGCGTCCAATATTTGCATTACGTCCAATATATGCTCGTTCATTGTTCTTTCTGAATGCTCGTCTAATGCATTAATGGAACTCAATCTTTGTCGAATGAACAATTACCCTTCATTCCCTTAACTGAGTCAGTTTTTGAATTCTTTATTTGCCAAAAATGCTTTTTACGGTTTCAAAGTCTGAACGTGTGTCAGGCATTTAATGCACATCGTTTCTCTCTCTCGCTCTCTTTGAAAATACGAAAGGTTTTCGTTCTCTCTTCTCCTTTCTTTAAAACCTAAGTGTTGTTAAAAATCAAACCTTTACAAAAAGCTTTAACCTTTCTTCTTGCAAAAGGAAAACCTCTTCTGAAAAAAAAAACTCTTTCTTTTACTAAACATCCTCTCTGAAACTATGGCAACCTCTTCTGCTGCTGGCTCTAAGGGTAAAGGAAAAACCTTTAATGCTCAGACTGCTGATGTCATGGTCGAGTACAAGTTTAACCTACAATTCATGACTGATAACGAGATTGACATTTTCTCTAACATCCATGCTGCTGGATGGTCAAGCTTCTTTGAAGGTTCTCTGGTAATCTACCCAGCTCTAGTTAGGGAGTGCTGGACAAACCCCATTGTCTCTGCAAGGGAGATTCGCAACAAAGTGCTTGATACTGAAGTAATAGTATCTGAACCAACCATCTCGAATACGACTGGGTGCGCCCAATCAGGTATAACTGTTGAAGATGATTGGGAAGAAGAGATTGGTGATGCTTCCACCATCAGAGATTGCTTGTTGAAAAACTTGGGTGACAAACTCATAGCCTCAAAAATGACTGACAAGGCTAGGGTTCTTCACCAAATCTTGAACAAGGCTATCCTTCATAATGTTGGGTCAAAGGATAATGTTTCAAAGGCTCATCAATTTTGCCTGGTTCATTTGATTCTTGAAAGGCAAATAAACTTTCCCCACCTACTCTTTTCCTTCTTCAAATATGCCAATGAAGGCTCTGGGAAGAATACTGCAATCATCTATGGTGCTCTTCTCTCAAAAATATTCGAAAAGCATATGGTCTACGATGACCTAAAGAACTTGGCTCCAGAAAGAAAGTTCAAATACTACGGAGTTCATGGCATTGAACGTGTGCCTGAGTTTAGCAGGCAGAGTTTGGTGATGATACAGTTGGACTGCCTCAAAAATTCCAAACTTGAAGGAAAACAAAAAGGAGCTCAGACGCAAGGCTCAGAAGAACAATGTGTCACTGTTGGACGCTCTGCTGAACGAGCTCGTCCAATAGCTAAGACTTCTTCTTCTCGTCCAAAGCTCATCGTCCAACCATCCAGAAAAAGGAAGCTGATTCTAGCTCCTACTGATGAGGATGAAGAGGACAATCTACCCATCTCCAGGGTAGTTAAAGGGCCAAGATTGGAAACCCGTCTGCTGCACCTCTGCCTAAACCTTTGTCAACAAGGGCAAGGTCATCTCGAGCAAAGACGAAAGGTAATACTGAACCTATCTCCAGTTCAGTTATTACTTCTCCTATCGTCCAATCGTCTAAGATAGAAGACTTAACCTTTGAACCTTCCCTACCACTCTCACCCACTAACCTACCACAAACTCAAACTCTAACCTCACCAAATGAACCCGAAGACTGGTTCACACTCTGGGGAGATCACCCCTTCCAACTCTATGGTGCTCCCTACCCCAGACGGATCTTTCCCAAAAGCAAATATAGACGCCTCCCTGGAGTAGACTACAATAACAAATGCTCAATTTGGACTGAGGTCAAACGCAACTTTCCTACCCTTTTCCTTAAACACACACCCCCTGCTACAGAACCTCACCCTAAAAGCCCTCTTCCAGTACCTGAGTATGAATTTGAACAACCGCCCACATCATCCTCCTTACCCCCTAAACTTGGCTATCACCCCATCCCATACACTTCAACTAAACCTCTGCCCTCTGAAACATACACTGCCCATGGACCCTTGGTTACCTGCCTTGAGAAGAAGACGTTTCCTACAAGGAAAGTCTATCCCAACCTTATCAAGGACAAGGCATTCCAATGGTGCCACTACAATATAAAGAGGCATGTTTTTCTTCGTCATGAAGACAAGAAAGGCTACAAAACGGAGTATGAAAGAAGGGCAAGGACGTTTGGCTTAAGCAACTTCATCCTTGATCCCGACCTTTCTTTCATTCCAAGCTACCCATCATCTTGGAAGGAGTATTCTGATGTTAGGGACTTTCTTCCTTATTATGCTGTGCGGATGGAATGTGACATGACACGAGAAGCTAAGATTCATCACAACCTTCCAAAGAGATTTTGGTCAAAGACATCTCGCACAAGAGTAGGAGTTGTTCCTCCTCGAGCTTGTCCAAGGCTCCCTATCCTAGATCCCAACAAGGATAAGGACCTTCGCAAAAGGCTTGAGTCATGGACGCTGCCTTACAAAAATGCTTTTGATCCTTTATTTTGGACAAAACATCGAGATGACTCTGGGGCTCTAGAAAGTATTTGGAAGAAAGATCCCCGATTCAGATTTGACCCAGATGCTAGGATCTATTGGGAAAACCACATTTGAAGATGCTCTCAAGAAGCAGCATCATCTGGACTATCTTTTGAGGAGAAAGCAGAGATTCGCGTCTACCCAATACAATATCGAATCCGTGAAGCAGACTACATGATCATAGACGATATCTTTGGGATACCTCTATATCCTAGAGATGTTTTGCCCTTACCTGCTATCAGATGGAGGGAAAACAAGTATGATGATGCTGATATCATACTTGAAGTGCTGCCACCTCCACCAAAACCTGTCATTGATCCTGAAGGAACCTGTTTGAAACACAAGAAGGGGGGTTGAATTGTGTTTTAGACAATTTTAAATTCTTTTCGTAAGCAGATAATGATTTTCGCAAGATTGGACGCTTAAAACGACTAAAAGCAAAGAGAGCTCTTCCAAACTCCAAGTAGGACGCTCACTTAGTTTTGACTAAGATAAGAGGGCAGCGTAATAAAAGGCAATTCAATCCCAGTTAGTTTGTTAGATAAAAAACTAAAGTAAGAGAAGACACAAAGATATTATCCTGGTTCACTCTTCACCAAAGAGCTACGTCCAGTCCTCTCTACTTGAGAGCTTTATCCACTATAACAAAAACCTTTTGTTACAAAGTATTCAACACCTCTTCAGGCAGTATTCTCAACCTCTTCAGGTTCTCTAAGTATTCTTTTACAGACAAGCCTCTTCAGGCTCAACCAAACTAAGGTTTTGAAAAAGGTTGTTCTACTAACTCACTAAATGTGAGAATTCGAAACTAAAGCTTAGACTCTTAAAACAACTCTACACAGAGAGTAATATGAAAATGAGGATCAGAGTAGCTTTTTTAGCTTTGCAAGCTTGAGATTTTCTCTTTTATCTCTTGAGCTAAGATTTGCTTGTATCTCTTGAAAGATTTTGAATTGCTAAGTGTTGCTTCACTTGTATTTTTGCTCAAGTTCAGTCTGCTTGTTTTTCAGTCTTTGGTAACTTGCACTTTCAAAAGATGAAGGTATATATAGCCTCTTTTCTTTGAGCAGTCTTCAGTCTTCAACGGATGGAAAAGGATCCGTTCTGATGAGCATTGAGTGCATTTGATCCGTTGAGTCTGATAGCTTCTGAAGTTTCTGATCAGCAGGATAGACTGTCACGATGATAGCTAAAGGTGGTGCTGACATATCCTCTGAGTAGAACGAAAGTTGCCTTTTGTTTATCCAAAACAAGAAGGTCAACTTCTTTAGGTGACGACATTCTGGCTTATGCTTTACTTTTGTACGAATATTACAAAGAATGTTTTGTCCCAAGGGTATAAGCCATTTACAGGAAATAATAAATTCAAATGCTTTTACAGGATATTCGCGCTTGAAATTTAAAAGCATTTATTGGACTAGCTATTACAGAAGGTAACCGAAAGAGTCTTTGGACTCAAGGTTCTATAAGTTACCGTCCAGTCGTAAAGCAAGAATAAGTGTTGGACGAGATAAAGTCTTTGGACTATGTTGGACGAGATAAAGTCTTTGGACTATGTTGGACGAGATAACGTCTTTGGACTATGGATAGTCTTTGGAGTCAATTTAGATATGTCCTGCACACTTAATATAAAACGTTAGTCCATAACAAATCTTTGTTCATCTTAAATTAGCTCTTTGTTAACATCAAAACTTAAGGGATTATTTGGACCATAACCACTTTGGTTCCAACAATCTCCCCCTTTTTGATGATGACAAAACATACTAATTTTGATTGAACAAAGAGTCCTAGAGAGCTGAAGGGCTCCCCCTAAGACAAACATTCTAATCATTTAAAGCATCTAAACAGTTAAGGCATATATGACAGATATAAGCACATGTATCATTTAAAGATTCAATCAACCCATTTAACTTTAAATATTCAATCAACCCATTTTCTCCCCCTTTTTGTCATCAGACAAAAGAGTGAGAAACACATCATAGTCAGTATATTTTAAAACAAATAAAACAAATTTTAAGAAGAGGGAGGAGGTTTTGGAATGAAATCTTTGAACATGGCCGCAATCTGCTGAAGGATCACCGCATTATTGGCTTCTATGGTCCGTTGGACGAACTCTTGAAACTCAGGAGGAATAACCGAGGCGGAACTCTCAGCAGTGGCCCTGGTTGCGTCCACACCTCTTTGATCAGGAACTATACTCAGAGCCTGAGAAGGAGATGGATCATCAGGATGGACCATTGAGAGAGGGATCGGTTGAGACTTGGACTGAGCTGAGTCTGCAACTTGTTCCATTTCCTCATGATGAGTTTCAGACGAAGGGTCCGCATAGATGATTTCGGTGTCCCCAGTCTCTATAGGAATGACCGGCTTAGGAGGAAGAGGAGGAGGAACATTAGGATCAATGACAGGTTTTGGTGGAGGTGTCAGCACTTCAAGTATGATATCAGCATCATCATACTTGTTTTCCCTCCATCTGATAGCAGGCATAGGCAAAACATCTCTAGGATAAAGAGGTATGCCAAAGATATCATCGATGATCATGAAGTTAGCTTCACGGATTCGATATTGTATCGGGTAGACGCGAATCTCTGCTTTCTCCTCAAAAGATAATCCAGATGATGATGCTTCTTGGGAGCATCTCCAGATGTGGTTTTCCCAATAGATCCTAGCATCTGGGTCAAATCTGAATCGAGGATCTTTCTTCCAAATACTTTCGAGAGCCCCAGAGTCATCTCGATGTTTTGTCCAAAACAGGGGATCAAAAGCATTTTTGTAAGGCAGCGTCCATGACTCAAGCCTTTTGCGAAGGTCCTTATCCTTGTTGGGATATAGGATAGGGAGCCTTGGACAAGCTCGAGGAGAAACAACTCCTACTCTTGTGCAAGATGTCTTTGACCAAAATCTCTTTGGAAGGTTGTGATGAATCTTAGCTTCTCGTGTCATGTCACATTCCTTCCACACAGCATAATAAGGAAGAAAGTCCCTAACATCAGAATACTCCTTCCAAGATGATGGGTAGCTTGGAATGAAAGAGAGGTCGGGATCAAGGATGAAGTTGCTTAAGCCAAACGTCCTTGCCCTTCTTTCATACTCCGTTTTGTAGCCTTTCTTGTCTTCATGATGAAGAACAACATGCCTCTTTATATTGTAGTGGCACCATTGGAATGCCTTGTCCTTGATAAGGTTGGGATAGACTTTCCTTGGAGGAAACGTCTTCTTCTCAAGGCAGGTAACCAAGGGTCCATGGGTAGTGTATGTTTCAGAGGGCAGAGGTTTAGTTGAAGTGTATGGGATGGGGTGATAGACATATTTAGGGGGTAAGGAGGATGATGTGGGTGGTTGTTCAAATTCATACTCAGGTACTGGAAGAAGGCTTTTGGGGTGAGGCTCTGTAGTGGGGGGTGTCTGTTTAAGGAAAAGGACAGGAAATTTGCATTTAACCTCAGCCCAAATTGAGCATTTGTTATTGTAGTCTACTCCAGGGAGGCGTCTATATTTGCTTTTGGGAAAGATCCGTCTGGGGTAGGGAGCACCATAGGGTTGGAAGGGGTGATCTCCCCAGGGTGTGAACCAGTCTTCGGGTTCATTTGGTGAGGTTAGAGTTTGAGTTTGTGGTAGGTTAGTGGGTGAGAGTGGTAGGAAAGGTTCAAAGGTTAAGTCTTCTATCTCAGACGATTGGACGATAGGAGAAGTAATAACTGAACTGGAGATAGGTTCAGTATTACCTTTCGTCTTTGCTAGAGAGGACCTTGCCCTTGTTGACAAAGCTTTAGGCAGAGATGCAGCAGACGAGGTTTCCAATCTTGACCCTTTAACTACCCTAGAGATGGGTAGATTGTCCTCTTCATCCTCATCAGTGGGAGCTAGAACCAGCTTCCTTTTTCTGGATGGTTGGACGATGAGCTTTGGACGAGAAGAAGAAGTCTTAGCTATTGGACGAGCTCGTTCAGCAGAGCGTCCAGCAGTGACACATTGCTCAGACGCTTCTTCTGAGCCTTGCGTCTGAGCTCCTTTTTGTTTTCCTTCAAGTTTGGACTTTTTAAGGCAGTCCAACTGCATCATCACCAAACTCTGCCTGCTAAACTCAGGCTGATGCACACGTTCAATGCCATGAACTCCGTAGTATTTGAACTTTCTTTCTGGAGCCAAGTTCCTTAGGTCATCGTAGACCATATGCTTTTCGAATATTTTTGAGAGAAGAGCACCATAGATGATTGCAGTATTCTTCCCAGAGCCTTCAATGGCATATTTGAAGAAGGAAAAGAGTAGGTGGGCAAGGTTTATTTGCCTTTCAAGAATCAAATGAACCAGGCAAAATTGATGAGCCTTTGAAACATTATCCTTTGACCCAATCTTATGAAGGATAGCCTTGTTCAAGATTTGGTGAAGAACCCTAACCTTGTCAGTCATTTTTGAGGCTATGAGTTTGTCACCCGAGTTTTTCAACAAGCAATCTCTGATGTGGAAGCATCACCAATCTCTTCTTCCCAATCATCTTCAACAGTTATACCTGATTGGGCGCACCCAGTCGCATTCGAAATGGTTGCTTCAGATACTATTACTTCAGTATCAAGCACTTTGTTGCGAATCTCCCTTGCAGAGACAATGGGGTTTGTCCAGAACTCCCTAACTAGAGCAGGGTAGATTACCGGAGAACCTTCAAAGAAGCTTGACCATCCAGCAGCATGGATGTTAGAGAAAATGTCAATCCCGTTATCAGCCAGGAATTGTAGGTTAAACTTGTATTCGACCATGACATCAGCAGTCTGAGCGTTAAAGGTTTTTCCTTTACCCTTAGAGCCAGTAGCAAAAGAGGTTACTATAGTTTCAGAGAGGATGTTTAGGAAAAGAAAGAGTTTTTTTTTTTTTTTTTCAGAAAAGGTTTTCCTTTTGCAAGAACAAAGGTTAAAGCTTTTTTTGTAAAGGTTTGATTTTTAACAACACTTAGGTTTTAAAGAAAGGAGAAGAGAGAACGAAAACCTTTCGTATTTTCAAAGAGAGAGAGAGAGCGAAACGACGTGCATTAAATGCCTAACACACGTTCAAACTTTGAAACCGTAAAAAGCATTTTTGGCAAATAAAAAAAACAAAAACTGACTCAGTTAAGGGAATGAAGGGTAATAGTTCATTCGACAAAGATTGAGTTCCATTAATGCATTAGTCGAGCATTCAGAAAGAACAACGGACGAGCATATATTGGACGTAATGCAAATATTGGACGCATGCATTGGACTCTCAGTCAATCAATGAAATGCATGTTCAGATATTTTCTTATAAATATAAACCTATCTTCGGCTAATGGTTTAGTGAAGATATCTGCCCATTGATGGTCAGTATCAACAAATTGAATATCTATTGTTCCTTTTTGCACATAGTCCCTAATAAAATAATGTTTTATTTCTATATGCTTTGCTCTAGAATGCAGTATGGGGTTCTTTGACAAATTAATAGCAGCAGTGTTATCACACATGATAGGGATGTTGCTTACAAACACGTTGTAGTCTTCCAACTGATGTTTGATCCAAAGCAGTTGTGAACAGCAACTAGCTGCAGCAATGTACTCAGCTTCAGCAGTTGATAGAGCAATTGTGCTTTGCCTTTTGCTTGACCATGAGACAAGATTAGCCCTAATGAAGTGACACCCTCCACTTGTGCTTTTCCTTTCTATTCTGTCTCCAGCATAGTCAGCATCACAGAATCCAACTAATCTGTATTCATCAATTTTCTTATACAAAAGACCCAGATTAGTAGAACCTTTTAGGTATCTAAAGATTCTTTTTATTGCTGAGAGATGAGACTCTCTTGGATCAGATTGAAAACGAGCACATAAGCAAACACTAAACATGATATCAGGTCTGGACGCAGTTAGATATAAGAGGGAACCAATCATACCTCTATATACCTTTTGGTCTACCTTTTTATCTTTATCATCTTTGTTTAGCACGGACGTTGGATGCATTGGTGTATTCATAGGTTTACAATCGTCCAACTTGAAGCGTTTTAGAAGCTCTTTGTGTACTTCGTCTGATCAATGTACACTCCGTCTGAAGTTTGCTTTACTTGAAGTCCGAGGAAGAATTTTAGTTCTCCCATCATGCTCATTTCAAACTCCCTTTGCATTAATTCAGAAAAATCTTGGCAAAGAGATTCATCAGTTGCACCAAATATTATATCATCAACGTAAATTTGAGCAACAATAAATTCCTTTTTATTTACTTTTCTAAAAAGAGTTGTGTCCACTTTTCCTCTCGAGAAGCCATTCTCCATTAGGAAAGAGCTGAGTCTCTCATACCAAGCTCTAGGAGCTTGCTTGAGTCCATATAAAGCTTTCTTAAGCTTATATACATGCTCAGGACGGTTCTGATCTTCAAAACCGTGTGGTTGAAGAACATATACTTCTTCATTAATTACACCATTTAGGAATGCACTTTTTACATCCATTTGATAAAGCATGATGTTATGATGTGCAGCATATGAGAGTAAGATGCGTATAGCTTCTAATCTAGCTACTGGAGCAAAGGTTTCAGTATAATCAATACCTTCCTCTTATGAGTAGCCTTGGGCAACTAGCCTTGCTTTATTCCTTACAACCTTGCCATCCTCGTCCAGCTTGTTGCGATAGACCCACTTGGTTCCAATTACAGACTTATCCTTAGGCAGGGAGACCAGCGTCCAAACGTCTCTTCGTTGAAACTGGTTGAGCTCCTCTTGCATAGCGAGGATCCAACAATCGTCCAATAAGGCTTCGTCCACAGACTTTGGTTCCATCTCAGAGATGAAGGCTGAGTCAGCTTGCTCTCTGAAAATTGACCTTGTCCGGACGCTATCATTAGGTTTGCCAATGATTTGATCCTCAGGACGATAAGTTCTGAATTGCCACAAACGAGGGGTATTAACAACTTGCTGAGACGATGATGCGTCCTGCGTAGCGTCTGACGCCTCGTCTTTGTTGGTTGTTGGACGAGCATCTGAATCATTCAGATTCATATCTGCAAAAGAATCATCTAGCTCTGATAATCTCTTATCAGGCTGTTTGTCATCAAATTTAACATGGATGGATTCTTCAACAATCAAAGTTCTAGAGTTATAGACTCTAAAAGCTTTGGACGTTTCAGATAATCCTAACAATATTCCATTATCTACTTTGGCATCAAACTTTCCTAGTTGATCCTTAATATTTAAAACAAAACATTGACACCCAAAGGGGTGGAAATAAGAAATGTTGGGTTTGCGTCCTTTCCACAATTCATAAGGAGTCTTATTCAAGATTGGTCTTATGTATATTCTGTTTTGAATATAGCAGGCAGTATTTACAGCTTCAGCCCAGAAGTGCTTAGGGACAGAATTATCACTGAGCATTGCCCTAGCCATCTCTTGAAGAGATCGGTTTTTTCTCTCAACAACACTGTTTTGTTGTGGTGTTCTAGGGGCAGCGAAATTGTGATGAATACCACTTTCATCACAGAACCTTTGAAAAAGCTCATTTTCAAATTCGCCTCCATGATCACTTCTGATCGAGCTGATGAATATGCCTTTTTCATTCTGAACTCGCTTACAGAATATAGAAAAGACCTTGATAGACTCATCCTTGTGAGCAAGGAACTTAACCCATGTCCATCTAGTATAGTCATCTATTATGACAAGTCCATATTTCTTACCACTGACAGAGGTCGTCCTTGTTGGACCAAACAAATCAATATGCAACAATTCCAGTGGTCTAGAAGTACTAACAATGTTCTTGGACTCAAAGAGTTCTTAACTTGTTTTCCTTTTTGACATGCGTCACAGAGAGCGTCTGATCTAAACATAATCTTTGGTAAACCTCTTACAAGGTTATGCTTGTTTAGTTTAGAGATTAATCTCATACTAGCATGACCCAGTCTTTTGTGCCAGATCCATCGCTCATCTTCGACAGACACTAGACATGATACACTTTGAGTTGAAAGTTCCCCCAAATTAATCTTGTACAGATTATTTTGCCTTTTGGCAGTGAATAAGATGGACTCATCAGGGTTCTTGACCATACATTCACCTTTATTGAAGGAAACAACAGACCCACTGTCACATAATTGACTTATGCTAAGCAAGTTGTGTTTTAATCCTTCAACCAGAAGAACATTATCAATAGAGGGAAGAGGATGCTTACCAATCTTACCTATTCCGACTATCTTTCCCTTCTGGTTGCCTCCAAAGGTGACCCATCCACTAGACTTCTCACGGATTTCTTGGAACATACACCTTTCTCCCGTCATGTGACGTGAGCAACCACTGTCCAAGTACCAGGACTGGGGTCTTTTTTGTGTTGCTAAGCAGATCTGCAACAGGTATTATCATACTCTTAGGTGCCCAGATAGACTTGGGTCCTTTTGGGTTAGTTGGTGGTCTTCGTCCATGCATTTTGTTTTTATTTTTGTAAATGCATTTTGAAGAGGTGTGACCACTCTTTCCACAAATCTTACAGTAAGTTCTGGATGCATGTAATTTATTTTCTTTTTGCTTTCCATAGGAGTGAAAAGCCTTGTGATTTTTGTTGGACCCTGATATTTTCTAAGACGTGCTTTGTTTCTCAGAGTCGTAGCCTAGGCTAGACTTATCATGAGGTGATCTAGTGTACCTCAATATCAGGTCTAGCTTCTCTGATCCTCCAACAAGCTTAGTTACGCTTTTGGTGAGATCAGACACCTCTTGTTTCAGTCTAGTTACCTCATGGGGTTCACTGGACTCAGAGGTGAGTTTGTCAGTTAGACTGACATTCTCAGCTTTAAGCTTCTCATTCTCTTCAACAAGCTGCTTATTTAGTTTGTTGGACTCTTCCAACTCTTTATTCACTTTTGATAATTTTTTCTTAAGCATGATGTATTGATGATGCAATAGAGAAGAATCATTTAGCAGTTCATCATATGCTTCTTGAAGAGAGTCAGAAACAGATACCTCGTCATCTTCTGATTCAGAGTCCGAAGAGCTTTAGGCCATCAGGCAGAGATTTGAGGTAGACGAGCTCCTTGGTCTGAACCGATGTTCCAGAGCGTCCAGCTTCTCCTTAGCTGTTTGGAATTGCGAGACCATGTCCAGTCTTGGACGATCAAGGGCGTTGACAAGACACCAGTTGGCATGAGCATTTTGAGAACACCGTCTGATATCATCACTCGTCCAGTCTGTTTCATGTTTGGACGATGTTGATCCGTCCTCAAGGGTAATCGTAGGACGATAATCTCCATTAGTGAAGGTATCCCACAACTCATAGTCATGAGCTTGGACGTATAATTGGAAAAGTGATTTCCAATAAGGATAGTCTGTACCCTTGAAGATGGGTGGAACATTCACATTCCATCCTCTTTCAGAGGTAGACTCCCGACTTCTTTCTCCGGGAACAGCAAGTTGTTCATCATCCGAAGAGTCTTCATCTTGCTTATTGGACCAAAGGCATAGGTTAGCCTCTTCATTTGTTTCTTCTTCTTCTTCTTCAGAAGAGTTCAAGTCCTCCCAAATTGCCATGAAGTTCTTTTTCTTCTTTTTGAAGAACTTCTTCTTGTCCTTTAGCGTAGGGCAATCAGCTTTGAAGTGTCCTTGTTTGTTACATTCAAAACAAACCAGCTGACTTTTATCCTTGGGTTCAGCATGATCCTTGAAGCTTTTCTTTTGGAATGGCCTTCTCTTCATTCCATTTTTCTTTCTCCACATATTCTGAATCTTTATGGAGATAAAGGATAGCTCGTCATCGTCTCATACATCATCATCAGACTGATCAGCTTCATCACTGGACTCATCAGTTTTTAAGGCTTATGAGTTGTTGGACCTATGACCTTTCAGGACAATGCCCTTATTCTTCTTTCCGGGATTGTCAAGATCAAGCTCCTGCTCATGAACTTGAAACGTCCCTAAAAGATCATCCAGAGTCAAAGTGGAAAGATCTTTGGCCTGGGTGATTGCAGTGACAAGAGGTCTCCATTTCTTAGGCAGGCTCCTAAGAATCTTGGTGACATTCTCCTTGGTAGTGTAGACCTTTCCAAGGGATTTCAGATTGTTGATGATCGTCTGAAAGCGACCCATCATGTCTAGGATGGACTCTCCTTCAGCCATGGTGAACATTTCATACTGGCCAACCAGCATGATGATTTTAGAGTCCTTCACCTTGGTTGTCCCTTCATGGAGATTAGACAAGGTGTCCCATATTTGTTTGGCTGATTCACATACGTGAATCTTCTGGAATTCGTCAGGACTGAGAGCACACATTAAAGCATATCTTGCTTTATGATTCTGTTCCATTCTAGCCCGTTCAGCATCTATCCAGTCGTCCTCTGCTTTGTCTGTCCCGTCAAAGTTGAGACAAACATTAGGACCGTTTGTGATTCTGGCCTAGAGAGCTGAGTTTGTACTAAGGATGAAACTTTTGAATCTCTCCTTCCAGTACAGGTAGTGAGTACCGTTGAAGAACGGCGGTCTGGTCATGGAAGTGCCTTCCATAACAGGTTGACTCCCACTTGGCATACCTGGTCCAGACATATCTGCAGTAGGATCTTTTCCTCTACACGGCAAAGTGGTCAACCCAGAGGTTGAGCTCTGATACCAATTGAAGGAACCTGTTTGAAACACAAGAAGGGGGGTTGAATTGTGTTTTAGACGATTTTAAATTCTTTTCGTAAGCAGATAATGATTTTCGCAAGATTGGACGCTTAAAACGATTAAAAGTAAAGAGAGCTCTTCCAAACCCCAAGTTGGACGGTCACTTAGTTTTGACTAAGATAAGAGGACAGCGTAATAAAAGGCAATTCAATCCCAGTTAGTTTGTTAGATAAAAAACTAAAGTAAGAGAAGGGAGAGAAAACAACACAAAAATATTATCCTGGTTCACTCTTCACCAAAGAGCTACGTCCAGTCCTCTCTACTTGAGAGCTTTATCCACTATAACAAAAACCTTTTGTTACAAAGTATTCAACACCTCTTCAGGCAGTATTCTCAACCTCTTCAGGTTCTCTAAGTATTCTTTTACAGACAAGCTTCTTCAGGCTCAACCAAACTAAGGTTTTGAAAGGAGGTTGTTCTACTAACTCACTAAATGTGAGAATTCGAAACTAAAGCTTAGACTCTTAAAACAACTCTACACAGAGAGTAATATGAAAATGAGGATCAGAGTAACTTTTTTAGCTTTGCAAGCTTGAGATTTTCTCTTTTATCTCTTGAACTAAGATTTGCTTGTATCTCTTGAAAGATTTTGAATTGCTAAATGTTGCTTCACTTGTATTTTTGCTCAAGTTCAGTCTGCTTGTTTTTCAGTCTTTGGTAACTTGCACTTTCAAAAGATGAAGGTATATATAGCCTCTTTTCTTTGAGCAGTCTTCAGTCTTCAACGGATGGAAAAGGATCCGTTCTGATGAGCATTGAATGCATTTGATCCATTGAGTCTGATAGCTTCTGAAGTTGCTGATCAGCAGGATAGACTGTCACGATGATAGCTAAAAGTGGTGCTGACATATCCTCTGAGTAGAACGAAAGTTGCCTTTTGTTTATCCAAAACAAGACGGTCAACTTCTTTAGGTGACAGAGACATTCTGGCTTATGCTTTACTTTTGTACGAATATTACAAAGAATGTTTTGTCCCAAGGGTATAAGCCTTTTACAGGGAATAATAAATTCAAATGCTTTTACAGGATATTCGCGCTTGAAATTTAAAAGCATTTATTGGACTAGCTATTACAGAAGGTAACCGAAAGAGTCTTTGGACTCAAAGTTCTATAAATTACCGTCCAGTCATAAACCAAGAATAAGTGTTGGACGAGATAAAGTCTTTGGACTATGTTGGACGAAATAATGTCTTTGGACTATGTTGGACGAGATAAAGTCTTTGGACTATGGATAGTCTTTGGACTCAATTTAGATTTGTCCTGCACACTTAATATAAAACGTTAGTCCATAACAAATCTTTGTTCATCTTAAATTAGCTCTTTGTTAACATCAAAACTTAAGGGATTATTTGGACCATAACCACTTTGGTTCCAACAGATCCTAATGTTCCTCCTCCTCTTCCTCCTAAGCCGGTCATTCCTGAAGAGACTGGGGACACCGAAATCATCTATGCGGACCCTTCATCTGAAACTCATCATGAGGAAATGGAACAAGTTGCAGACTCAGCTCAGTCCAAGTCTCAACCGATCCCTCTCTCAATGGTCCATCCTGATGATCCATCCCCTTCTCAGGCTCTGAGTATAGTTCCTGATCAAAGAGGTGTGGACGCAACCAGGGCCACTGCTGAGAGTTCCGCCCCGATTATTCCTCCTGAGTTTCAACAGTTCGTCCAACGGACCATAGAAGCCAACAATACGGTGCTCCTTCAGCAGATTGCGGCCATGTTCAAAGATTTCATTCCAAAACCTCCTCCCTCTTTTTAAAAATTTTGTTTTCTTTGTTTTCAAATAAACTGACTATGATGTGTTTCTCACTCTTTTGTCTGATGACAAAAAAGGGGAGAAAATGGATTGATTGAATATTTAAAGTTAAATGGGTTGATTGAATCTTTAAATGATACATGTGCTTATATCTGTCTTATATGCCTTAACTGTTTAGATGCTTTAAATGATTAGAATGTTTGTATTAGGGGGAGCCCTTCAGCTCTCTAGGACTCTTTGTTCAATCAAAATTAGTATGTTTTGTCATCATCAAAAAGATGGAGATTGTTGGAACCAAAGTGGTTATGACCCAAATAATCCCTTAAGTTTTGATGTTAACAAAGAGCTAATTTAAGATGAACAAAGATTTTTTATGGACTAATGTTTTATATTAAGTGTGCAGGATAAGACTTAATTGAGTCCAAAGACTATCCATAGTCCAAAGACTTTAGCTCGTCCAATATAGTCCAAAGGCTTTATCTCGTCCAACATTTAGTCTTGGTTTACGACTGGACGGTAATTTATAGAACCTTGAGTCCAAAGACTCTTTCGGTTACCTTCTGTAATAGCTAGTCCAATAAATGCTTTTAAATTTCAAGTGCGAATATCTTGTGAAAGCATTTGAATTTATTATTCCCCGTAAAAGGCTTATACCCTTGGGATAAAACATTCTTTGTAATATTCGTACAAAAGTAAAGCATAAGCCAGAATGTCTCTGTCACCTAAAGAAGTTGACCTTCTTGTTTTGGATAAACAAAAGGCAACTTTCGTTCTACTCAGAGGATATGTCAGCACCACTTTTAGCTATCATCGTGACAGTCTATCCTGCTGATCAGAAACTTCAGAAGCTATCAAACTCAACGGATTAAATGCACTCAATGCTCATCAGAACGGATCCTTTTCCATCCATTGAAGACTTAAGACTGCTCAAAGGAAAGAGGCTATATATACCTTCATCTTTTGAAAGTGCAAGTTACCAAAAACTGAAAAGAAAAAGATCAACAAGATTGAACTTGAGCAAAATACAAGTGAAGCAACACTTAGCATTTCAAAATCCTTCAAGAGATACAAGCAAATATTAGCTCAAGAGATAAAAGAGAAAATCTCAAGCTTGCAAAGCTAGAAAAGCTACTCTGATCCTCACTTTCATATTACTCTCTGTGTAGAGTTGTTTTAAGAGTCTAAGCTTTAGTTTCGAATTCTTACATTTAGTGAGTTAGTAGAACAACCTTTTTCAAAACCTTAGTTTGGTTGAGCCTGAAGAGGCTTGTCTGTAAAAGAATACTTAGAGAACCTGAAAAGGTTGAGAATACTGCTTGAAGAGGTGTTGAATACTTTGTAACAAAAGGTTTTTGTTATAGTGGATAAAGCTCTCAAGTAGAGAGGACTGGACGTAGCTCTTTGGTGAAGAGTGAACCAGGATAATATCTTTGTGTTGTTTTCTCTCCCTTCTCTTACTTTAGTTTTTTATCTAACAAACTAACTGGGATTGAATTGCATTTTATTACGCTGTCCTCTTATCTTAGTCAAAATTAAGTGAGCGTCCAACTTGGGGTTTGGAAGAGCTCTCTTTGCTTTTAATCGTTTTAAGCGTATAATCTTGCGAAAATCATTATCTGCTTACGAAAAGAATTTAAAATCGTCTAAAATACAATTCAACCCCCCTTCTTGTGTTTCAAACAGGTTCCTTCAAGAGCTTCCCTACACATAGCAGAAAACACAACTACATTACTCTTGCTTTCCCGACGGCAGCAGTACTCTTTCTCCCCACCTGAAATAGTCGTAGCACGAACTCCAAGACAAGCTCCTCCATTCGCATCCGCAAGTTCAGCCATGTACAGCTCCAAATCACCTTAGTATCCGCGGACTCAAGCTCCCAACACGAGCAATCATGAGCACAAACTTTGCCCTAATCACAAGCACAACACGTATGCAATAGTGTTAGCCCTAGAGCAAGCTCAAAAGTTGAAGAAGAAAGGTAAAGACTCGAAAAACCATAAAGAACACGAACAACACGTGTTAGGGATTCGAGATTACCTTTGGCGAATCGAGAAACCAATCCATCAAAGTCGTAGATAACTTCACCGCGATCACAACGGTGCAGTTGGAATCGCGTTCCGGTACTTCGATCGCTTCGAAATTGAGCTTTATCACTCAAGAATCTCGGTTTCTCTCTCTAGAAGCTCTGGAACGCTCTGGAGTTTCCCAAACTTTCGTGGAAGAAATGAGGAAGAAAGGAAACTCCACAATCTTGAGCTGCTGAGAACGCTAAAGCATGGACCATGCCCACGCTTGAGCATGCCCACGCTTGAGCGTGGAGCTTCGTCCACTCCGCCTTCACCCTGGCCTGACACGTGTTGCACACGCGTCAGAAAGCACACCAGCTGGCAAACGCACTCAGCACGCTTGATCGTGCAACATGCCAACGCTTGAGCGTTGGCACGCTAGGCCGTGCTCCCTTCCCAGGCTTCAGCGTGCTGCTCAGCTGGGAAGAGCCTTCCAAACTTCTGACTCCCATAGTTTCTCGTTTAACACCTTAGGCACCTCCAACATTGTTCAAGCCTATTCCTAAGCTTCCAACTATGTCTTAAACTAGCACATATCAATTCACACAAGCATCCAAAGCCCTAATCGAGATTAACCAACTCGATTAGAGTTACAGAAAATCGGGATGTTACATCCACCTTATCACAGGTAATCAACATTGGACAGTGGTCCAAAACTGATCTATTTAAGCCACACAATTTTATGTCCTTGATTTGGCTCATCCAATCAGTGTCAATAAAGACTATACCAATTCGACCTGCCGAGTTGTTTCTATACCAAGTAAACTTCCTACTCAGTAGGGGTAAATCAACCAAGTCCATGGCTGAGTGCCATAATTGGAAGTCTCTTATACTTGCTGACATGGTAGTTCCTCCCTTCCTTTCCTCCAGTTTAAGACTTCATTAAAATCCCCTAGAATCATCATTGGCACATCTAAACTTTGTTTAAGATCTATCAGCTCTTCCCACACCTTTCTCATCCATTCTCTATCTTTCGGTCCATAAACTAGAACCATAGCTACCATAAAGTCTTTGTCAATAAGTTTCCCATTAACACAGATCCACCTATCCCCTTTTTTACTATCTGTTTTCAGGGATGTATTCATGTCCCAAGCTAGAATCAGTCCCCCACCCCCATTGATTGCTGGGACATCCTCCCAGCTAAAATTATCTCTACCCCGCCAAGTCTTGATAGTTTGCATATTCACAATCGAATGTTTGGTTTCATTAGCAGTTTGCTCATCCTTCTCTCTCTGTGATTGTAGGTCTTTAGCTTTTGTCTTCTGGTTTTTCGGTTTCCCTTTCGATCTCCTTCTCTTATTCGTGTCCTTCCTCACCGATTCTGAGACCACTTGCATAGTCGATACCGGCTCACTATCTCCTTCCAAGAGTTCAATATTTTGCTGTGTTGGTAACCCAATTTGCATGAAGCTTGGCGTTCCCTTTATTTTATTTTCGCTTTGCCCAGCTGGATTTTCGCTTGACATAGGCTGCTCCCTTGGTTCATTGGTGTAGTTGCCAAGTGCCTCTTCTCCAAAGAGGCCCAAATTTGCTTCAGAATCATAATCACTGTGTGATGGGTCATTTGTTTGGAAGCCTGGTAGTCTACCTATGTTACTTTCGTTTTGCCCATATGGATTTTTACTTATCATAGAGTGCTCTCTCGATTCCTTAGTGTGATTGTCGTGTGTTTCTTCCCCAAAGAGGCCCATATTTGTGTTTGAATTATGACCAATGTGTGATGGGCTGTTTATTTGCAATCCTAGTGTCCCATTCCCACTCTTTCTAAGCTGCTCAATTAATTCCTTTTCCTGTTCCAAATTGTAATAGACCGGAGCAGTAGCTGTCGTGACTCTTCTTCTTCCATAAAATGCCTAGTGTGGTCCCCATAAATCTCAAAAGCCATGTCTCTATAATATTCCCTATGTTGCAGATGTTCAATCCCATCATTAGCCTCCAACATATCTCTTATTTCTTGTGCATCCTTTTGGTGTTCTTGCCCTTGATTAGCCGTTGTTCCATCTTCCAATATCCTCTCATTTATTGCTCCATTTATTTTTCCATAGGAATCTGCACTATGGTTGGCCACATCATCATCGTCCTTCTCCCTCCCTTGTGCTTCCATGTCTGTTTCTGGGACTGTAGAGCAAGAAGCCCCTATCGTTGATGATCCCACATTATATGCTTTTGGAATTCCACACGGGTCCATATCAATTCCTTAAGGAAAAGCTCAAATTTGTGTTTGCCTACTTCCAACATGTAGTGATCTTCAATGAATGGTAGATGGACTGTGTTAACTAGCACTTTTGCGGATTCCATAATAGTTCCTTCCTCGGTTTCTGGAGCAAGGTCAACAATTGTACCAACCATCTCCACAACTTTCTCCAAATTTTTCCTACTCCTTGCTTGGGGTGGGACTCCAAAAATTTCCAGCCATACATTCCTGTTACTGCATAATTCTTTATCTGACCTTCTGATATTTAGATCCAATCTTCTTACTTCTAGTATGGACTCTCTGCATGCTAGCTCCATGTCTTGGATTTTTTCGAAGGTCACAATAAACTTGAAGCTACCCAGGCTTGTAGTTCTAACTGTTGAAGGCCACAGAGACCTTATCTGCGTTGCAGCTACAGCAAGGCTCCATGGGTTCTTTGTTTCAACAACAATACTTCTATTTAACCATTCCATATTGTTCTCACAGATCTCAACACTAATTGTTCTTATCTCTTCCTGGTGTTTTCCGTTGTCCAGCTCTCCTTTTTCCATACACCCTTTTTTGTAACAATACCTGTTTAAAAGTCCTGTTATCTCTGAACATGTTCATATTGGTTTGCTTTTTCTTTTTCTTGTCTCCTCCACATTTTCCATGACTCTTCTATTAGCATGTGTTTGTTGGACTTTGTTCTTCTTCTCAAATCTTGCTCTTTTAACCAGCAGTTCAGTACCTTCTAGCAAGCGCCCATTCATTCTCCTGATTGCTTCTTCTGCCTCATTCTTGGCTCCAAACCTGACGAAGCCAAACAGGTTTTTTGTGCCCAACCTTTGCTTCCTTGAGATGAAGACATCCTTCACTGCTCCTATCTTCATGAAGATGGTTCTCAGATCCTATTAGTTGTCTTGGGATGTATATTATCGACAAACAGAGTGTGTGTCGTATAAAATTCCTTGTTCCCATCGGTCATCTTTGGCAACAACTCCTTTCTGCCTACATGTCGCTGCTCTCCCTTCAATGGTCTTTGAAAGATGTGAATATTAGATCTTCTCCCCCATCCTCCCCTCTCACTTTGCCTTGGCCTCTTCTTGTTCCTGTTGTGGACGACTCTCCTCCACTCTCCATTCCCTCCTTGCGCTCTCATCTCTCTCTTTTTAGATAAGGGATTCAAAGTGAAAATCTGTAGCCCAAGCAAATGCATTCTGCTATCATAATAATGGTAAAAATCAGTTAGAAGAGATATTAGTAAATTTCTCCTTTGCAAGTAAAAGTTATTTGTTAGCTAATTATGTGATTGATACCATTATCTATGTATTTATTATCGGTAGTATTAGTTGTCTTGCTATTCCAGCAATTATCTTCCTTGATTTTATTATCATTTTACTCGTTGTCCAAAGTGGTGGCCGCCACTGTTGTTATTATTGCAGTATCTTCTATAATGACAATGGCTTAACAACTCCAATAGAAGCATTTATGTGTATTGATTGACTAGTTCTCCATTTATAAATGTCACTTTCATTTTCATTTTCATGGCGATTTGACTTGTTGATAATGCAAAAGTCACTACTGTATGTTATAATCCTCAAGGTCGTTGATAATGTAGTTTTTCTTTAAAGAACAAAATTAACAATTTAATATTGACTTGCGTTTTAGTAGAATAAAGTAAATGTTGATAGAATTGTCTGAGTTGGAAAAAAAAGTTAATTCATCAGTATAACCCTTATATAAAAGTAGGAAATGAAGTTCATGGAAAATACATGCTTCTTATAAGAAGGGAAAAAATGATAGGAGGCCAGTACAAAAAAATGGAGATGACCTAAGCACTAAAGAGCTCAGCCATGAGAAAGAAGCTTGTCACAGAAAATTAGAATATACATTTATTTACAAATTCATCCAGTCGCAATTTTATGGTATAAAAGAATGGGAAAAGGTAGTACCCACACCATATGTAGCACATATTCATCATAGAAAAAGACATCCCAGATCCCTCACCTGATCTTGATTTCAAAGAAGGAGAAAGAATGGCAGAAGAGTGGTTCTTTGCGCCAAGAACATGATCCTACGACCTCAGGTTGCCATGTTTTCTTCTCACTTTCTCTAATGGATTCACAATTTACGTGTTAGGGTTCTAAATGGCTACTAAACTCTCACACTTTATATTTAAACACGCATCTTGCTCTTAACTTGACACTAGGAGCAAAAAGGTTGAAGTCCTTTTTAATTAATTAAAACATATTCTATTTTAAATTTTAAATTCTACGTCACAAAAACAAAAACTATTTATTATTTAACTCAACTAATAATCTTATTTTTATACTATTTATAATATGCCAAATAAAATCAATATTTACCCTATTTTTAATAATTATACCTTATGTCATTTTATAATTAAATTAGCCATTTTTTTAGCGGGTATTACATTCTCCCCCTTAAAAAGAATCCGTCCTCGAATTCAAGAAGCAACTATACCTAAGATTAGTAACAACACCCACTCCATCATGCAAGGAAACTAATGGTTAGATTACCTGTTGTAACACCCAAAAACTATTTATTATTTAACTCAACTAATAATCTTATTTTTATACTATTTATAATATGCCAAATAAAATCAATATTTACCCTATTTTTAATAATTATACCTTATGTCATTATCTAATTAAATTAGCCATTTTTTTTAGCGGGTATTACATTCTCCCCCTTAAAAAGAATCCGTCCTCGAATTCAAGAAGCAACTATACCTAAGATTAGTAACAACACCCACTCCATCATGCAAGGAAACTAATGGTTAGATTACCTGTTGTAACACCCCCATTTTCCAGTAACCGGTTATAATCATCATCACATTGTGATTGATACCTTATGTTTGGTATGACTTCATACATATATATATATATATATATATATATATATATATATATATATATATATATATGGATGTTTATATGAAGGTTTTATATCCATGGTTATGTTGTGGTGAAGTTTTCTTTTGTCGCTATGAGACGAAAACCGATAAAAGTCTGTTTTGATCGGTATCGGGTAATTTCTAGTTTTACGTGTCGGAGGCCGGGGAAACGGGGAATTGAGTGGAATGTAATATTGAATTACATTTTCCATTACCTTGTTGATTATTCCTAATGAAGAGAATTAGCTTTCTTAAAATCCAAAAATTTACCAAAATTAGTAAAAATCGATTATCCATTTTTGGTAAAAACCCTAATCACCTTATTCCTAAACAAATGGAAAATGCAACTATTCTAGTTACACTAGTTAGGCCATTCAGCCATCTCACCTTGGGAGGAGCCAAGATTGGCCTTCCATTCTTTCAAATCAAGTTTATGACACTAACCAGAAATGGGAAAAAAGCTAATCCAACCTTAAATGATTAATCTTGTCCTTAAGACTTTTATCAAGCAACAACACACCACTTCTTTACATCTTAACCCTCTATTGTCTTACACATTTTATGACCAAGATTGAATGAGAATTTGGAGTCCACTAGGCCAAGGCATTCGGCCATCAAAGGGGGAAAGCACCCAAGTTATTCATTCTAACTTCTCACTCAAAAACCTAAAGCTCTTAAGTTTTCTCTCTCTTCTCTTTCTTCCCCTCCTAGCTTCGGCCAGCCGTGGTGAATGCTCATACTCATCTTATTTCATCATTTTAACTTCATATTCTTGTTCATCTTACTCATCTAAACAACTTTCATCTTTTGTATTTCTTCATTTGAAATTGTTTACTCAAAGTGATTCAAGAATCATTCAAGGAGGTTTCAAGCTTCTTGACGTTGTTTTAAACCTTTCTTAAGAGTAAGTTTCTAACTTAGTTCCGTTGCTTTAGTACTCTTGAGAACATCTTTGTGTTACCATATTTATGATGTTGAAAAATCAAGTTTTGAACTTGTTTGCTCTTCCTCTAGGTCACGGTTTTCCTAGTAGTGTTGGTGACCAAGTTTTCATCTTCTACTCTTCAAGGAAGCTTCACAAAGGTAATGGGGGAGTGAACCATATCACATCTTCATGGTGGTGATAAAGGCCTCCTAGTTTTGTTGAAGGAAAACCCTAGATCTAGGGTTTCCTTATAAAGTTCATTACTTTGTTGTCATGTTATGTTATGTTGTTGTGTTGATATGATGATTGTGTTTGTATATGCTAGAAGAAAATCATTTTGGCATGGTGAAAAACTATTCTTAGGTCCAAAGACCTAAGGATAGGATTTTAGAATGTTGAGCTTGTTTATGTTCTAAGTTGCCTTGATAAAATGCTTATATGTTGGCATGATTTTCTAGCTACTTTGGATGGATGACTTCATTTTGGTTGAAAATGGATGAGTGAGGTTCGGCCATGTGATGTTTAATGAGGGAAGCCAAAGCTTCTATGTTCAAGTGATGGTGTAATGGACTTAAAATGGTTCCAACAATGCAAAATAATTAAAAGAAAGCCTATCCTTATTACTTGGGGCATTCGGCCGTGCTATGTAATATAGGGTTAGG
Organism: Ammopiptanthus mongolicus; assembly: GCA_039655645.1. Taxonomy (NCBI): domain Eukaryota; kingdom Viridiplantae; phylum Streptophyta; class Magnoliopsida; order Fabales; family Fabaceae; genus Ammopiptanthus; species Ammopiptanthus mongolicus. Next base: position 56,193,917 of record CM077344.1, read on the forward strand.
ATCTTAAAATATTGAAGTTAAGGGGTTTAATATGTTCATACTAAAGTATAAGAGGCATATAAATTAAAAAAGGTTTCCAAAGAAATCAAGTTTTGGTTCCAAAGAACCATGTGTTGTGAAATAAGTGTTTTTGACTTCATGTGAAATTTATTTTAAGAATAGTTGGTTTGATGTTGATCAACCACTCCTTTTAATAGGTTATTTTTTAAGAAAAGATTTTCAAGAACCAAGAGGCTCATAGTTAGTCAAGATAGTTTTCAAGGATTTTGATTAGTAGGTCTTCTTTTGAGAAGATAGGATTCTTACAAAGCCTTTATTTAAAAACAAAGAGTTTTACACTACTATTACCTTTTTAGAACTTTCCAAAATTATATATAAGTTATAGCTCATTTGAAAATGAAATGGTGATTTCAAGTAGGAAGTATATTTTCTTTTACACTAAGTAATAGAACTAGGAAACCAATTCAAAAGAGTTTTACACTAAGTAAGACGCCTTATGAGCAATTGTATAGAGTTTTTCAAACTATTCTTAATTAAGGAGATTTCATCAACTACTTTACAATAATGGATAGTACTTTGGAGCTTTTACCATAATAGCGTAAACGTGCGTTATCTCCTAAAAGAATCTATTTGAGCTCCAAAATGGACTCACAAAGATTTAGCAAAAGACATGTACTATCATCTAGTGGTCATGACAAAATCATGTTCTACACCCTTGATGATTTAGCTCATCTAAGGAACTCATAACGTGTAATCACTAAGAGTTACTTATAAAGAATAAGTAATGTTCCTTTGATATACAAGTGAGAAGATTGATGAAGGGGATCCTTGTGGATCCTATCCTCCATAATACATCTAGGATATGGACTAATATATCATAAGACATGAACATCGTGTTACGAATGATGAGGTGGTACGTGATTGTAAGGAACGGAACCAAGGACGGGCGACTGATGGCAAGTCGTGTGAAAGTGGGTCCCATAGGGGTGCCCTGTGGTTTATCAAGAGATAAACGTGGTACTACAATGATGGAGTAGTACGTGTTGTGTTTTGGCATTTTCTTGACATGCATACGCATCTGTACATGAGTTGGGCGTTGCGCCTGAGAGTTGAGCTTACACCTTTGTGCGGGTGCGATTGTTGGAGGTGACGATCGTGGAGATCTTGAGGACATTGGGGTTGGGGAGACCACATGTGGCCAGAGAGTAGCTCCTCTGTGTCGTGGGTGACCTATCGAAAAAAGCTGACGTCCTGACTGGACACCGGACAAATCATGATCGGGGTAAAGAACGTCTGGCGTGAGCCGTTACAATGATTGAAATCCATGGATGTGGCATAGTGGGCTGAGATAACGCAGACAATGTCCTCCCAATCACTCACTCTTGTTATGTTTAGCTCCATGGAGTAGGGGTCTGAGTCATGTTGCATTGTGTCATTGCATACTTGAGTTGACATTTGACCCATGATATTATTAATTGATATATTAATTGTGATGCCATGTGTTTAATTATTATGCTGTGAAAGCCCATGCGCTGTATGCCAATTGGGTGCGTGTGTGCGTGACTTTTATCACTGGTGTTCTGGTTGTGCGATGTGCGGAATCTCACCTCATTACTTCTGTTGTTACGCTGCTCGCGTGGTTTTCACCTTGCTATGGTGAGTAGACATGGCGAGCGATCCACCTTCCCGTTTGACCTTGGACTTGACACTTCATGATGGAGCGAACGCTTGGACGATCCATCCTGACGGACGTCACACCTATACTGGAGCTATGAGTCTCACGAGTAGGAGGGAGTTACCTTTCTCACCTGTCCGAGAGAGTTTGCACCTTAAGGATTAGTGGTGAGGGTAGCTCAAGGATCACCCAGCCACCAACACCACCTACTGATCGTCCGCGACTGCCTAGTACCTAGCCTGCAGTTCACCGGGAGGAGCCTAGGGACGTGTACGTCGACCCTACTTCCATGCCGTCTCCACCTATTGCACCGTCTACTTCCGCCGTACCTATATCTGTTGTAGACTCTTCTGCCCTTGTTGTCCCACCCCCAGGGCCTACCTATCTGCCTTTCCAGCTACATCCTTAGATTCCTTGCCAACGGGTGAATTGGAGGATGACTGCTCGCAAGAGCACACCGGCTCATACCAGGGTATCCTTCTCTAATCCCCTCGTTATCCTCTCGTCTGACGATGAGGAGATGGAGGAGGAGGAGGAAGAGGAAGTACCTGAATATGTGCTGGAGGACGTTCCTGAGGTAGCCCCTACCAGCGCGAGTCAGGATGCGTGGTGGATGAGGACTGATGAGGAGATGCTCTGGTATGCGAAACAAATCATGAGCGGGTATGACATGCAGGCCTTGGAGGATGAGGAGGAGGAGGAGGCCATGGAAGAGGACGAGGACCCGGAGGAGTACTACTCCAACGAGTAGTGTAGTTTATGTTTTGGGCCAGTCTCTTGTGTCTCCCCAGCGTCTGTATTTTTGGGATGTACCCCCTTCCCTTTTATGTTGTGGAGCTGCGTCTCCAAGTAGTATAGGTTGAGTTGTCTTTATGTTGGTTACTTTCTTTTGTAGTCAGATGTTGAAAACTGTGAGTTTTATATATATGTATTATGGGAAGCTTTTATTTGTTTTCAATGTTGTTTATGATTACGTGTATTCGTTCTTATGAGTACAAGCATCCTTATATGTTTTCGAAACTTGAGTATAAAGAAAAAAAAAACCCATATTTTTGGTAAGCTCTTTTTATGTTAATATATATCCGTATTTCATTCGTCTTGTGTTAAATAATCATGACCCCTAAAGTGGGGTGTTACACCTGTAACTATCTCTGGATTGGTCTGAGCCTCCTATTGGACAAGAGCAAACACTCGAGCAGTGGAGCGGTTGTCACCCCCCACGGTCCATTCCGGTTGACGCTCCTTCTCTATCTCCTGATCTCTGGTTCACGCTCAGTGTCGATGACCCAACCGGAGCGCTATGGGCTGGTGCAGGCCCGATGGTCATGGGACACCGCCTCTTGATGTGCCCCGACTGCCCACAAGAATAACAATATGGTTCTCCTCTGCTGAAGCATGGTCCATCATGCCTCTTCCCGCAGTGATCACAAAAGGGAACATCGTGACCCCCCGTTGGCACCCAGAAGCTGATGAGTGATGTCGCAGGGTGTGACGAGCAGGCACACTATTTACCCTACCTGCCGGGGCCCAATGGTTACTCTGATAAAATATCGATTCACCCCAGAGACCTCACCCATGCTCAATCCTCCTCTTCTTCGATTGTTGCTTGAACTCAGCTTTCGCTTCATTCAATGCACTCTCAGCTCTAATGGCCAAGCTGACCATGTGTTCAAAAGTAACGTTCTCTAGAACCGACACTGACCTCCCAATGTTGAACTGAAGGCCATAAGCAAATCATGATACTCGCTGCTAGGGGTCACTCACTAAGTGTGGCGCATACCTGGACAACCTCAAGAACTCATTTCGGTAGTCCATCACAGTCCTCTCACCATGTTTCAACATCTCAAATTCCTGAGCCTTCTTTTCCCGCTCACCTTTGGGTAGGAAGGTCTCCATGAAAGCAGTGGCAAAATGCCTCCATTCTAAGGCCCCTGCATCCAACTCTCTTTCCGTCCTGTATCTGTGTACCATTCTCGAGCGGCACCGTTCAACTAGAAGCTGGCCAACTCCACGGATCTCTCAGACGAGCATCCCATGGCCCTCAACAGTCTCTTCACCTCCTCTAGGAAAATGATGGATCCTCATCCAATCCAATTCTTGAAAAGGTGGGGGGCTTCATCTTGTGGAACTCTGTCAATGAAGTAAAAAGATTGGCCTCTTGATTTGGCCTAGGTGTGGCCTTCCTCCTGCTTGCAGCCTCAGTGCTCGCTGAAGACTCCAGAGGAGTTCCTGTCACCGGGGGTGATGGTGGAGGAGCCCACCTTGTGATGGTGTAGAGGTACCTCCACGACCACCTCCTACTAAAGTCCCCTAAATCATGGCAATACCCTGTGCTATCTGCTACAAAGTCGCCTAAAGAGCTTCAGGGATCGCCATTTCCTGCTGTGGTGGATTCCAATCTCCACTCCGAGGAGGTTGCGAATTGCCTCTACAAGAACAAGTTGTTCCAGTTTCCCTAGGTCTTGCCATCCTTTATAAGAAAGGAAAACATCATATTTAAATTCAAACTCAAAATATACTATCACCATATTCAAACCCCACAAAAGAAATTACATTATCCATCTCAGATAGTTGCTTTCTGTAATCATATGAGAACCTCCCTTAACCGTCAACTTATTTTAAGAAAACCAGATTACCTACTAATGACCTCTGGCACAACTCCAGCCTGGGTTCGGGAATCACCACAAAACTCATTAGTCTCTAATCTTGCTCAGGACCTATAACCATTAGCTCAGATACCACTTTGTCAGGACCTAGTTTAGGCATACCTGACCTGAGGGAACCTGTTTGAAACACAAGAAGGGGGGTTGAATTGTGTTTTAGACGATTTTAAATTCTTTTCGTAAGCAGATAATGATTTTCGCAAGATTGGACGCTTAAAACGATTAAAAGCAAAGAGAGCTCTTCCAAACTCCAAGTTGGACGCTCACTTAGTTTTGACTAAGATAGGAAGACAGCGTAATGAAATGCAATTCAATCCCAGTTAGTTTGTTAGACAAAAACTAAAGTAAGAGAAGGGAGAGAAAGGAACACAAAGATATTATCCTGGTTCACTCTTCACCAAAGAGCTACGTTCAGTCCTCTCTACTTGAGAGCTTTATCCACTATAACAAAAACCTTTTGTTACAAAGTATTCAACACCTCTTCAGGCAGTATTCTCAACCTCTTCAGGTTCTTTAAGTATTCTTTTACAGACACGCCTCTTCAGGCTCAATCAAACTAAGGTTTTGAAAGGAGGTTGTTCTACTAAGTCACTAAATGTGAGAATTCGAAACTAAAGCTTAGACTCTTGAAACAACTCTACACAGAGAGTAATATGAAAGTGAGGATCAGAGTAGCTTTTCTAGCTTTGCAAGCTTGAGATTTTCTCTTTTATCTCTTGAGCTAATATTGGCTTGTATCTCTTGAAGGATTTTGAAATGCTAAGTGCCGCTTCACTTGTATTTTTGCTCAAGTGCGGTTCAGTTTGTTTTTGGTCACCCTTCACTTTCAAAAGATGAAGGCATATATAGCCTCTTTTCTTTGAGCAGTCTTCAGTTTTCAACGGATGGAAAAGGATCCGTTCTGATGAGCATTGAATGCATTTGATCCGTTGAGTCTGATAGCTTCTGAAGTTTCTGATCAGCAGAATAGACTATCAGGGTGATAGCTAAAAGTGGTGCTGACATATCTTCTGAGTAGAACGAAAGTTGCCTTTTGTTTATCCAAAACAAGAAGGTTAACTTCTTTAGGTGACAGAGACATTCTGGCTTATGCTTTACTTTTGTACGAATATTACAAAGAATGTTTTGTCCCACGGGTATAAGCCTTTTACAAGGAATAGTAAATTCAAATGCTTTTATAGGGTATTCGTTCTTGAAATTAAAAGCATTTATTGGACTAGCTATTACAGAAGGTAATCAAAAGAGTCTTTGGACTCAATGATTCTATAAAGTACCGTCCAGTCGTAAACCAAGAATAAGTGTTGGACGAGATAAAGTCTTTGGACTATGTTGGACGAGATAAAGTCTTTGGACTATGTTGGACGAGATAACGTCTTTGGACTAAGTTGGACGAGACAAAGTCTTTGGACTATGGATAGTCTTTGGACTCAATTTAGATTTGTCCTGCACACTTAATATAAAACGTTAGTCCATAACAAATCTTTGTTCATCTTAAATTAGCTCTTTGTTAACATCAAAACTTAAGGGATTATCTGGACCATGACCACTTTGGTTCCAACAATCGGCCAAAATGAGACTCCACGGTCCATTCCCAAGGCCTTTCAAGCACACATGAATCACGTCATAACATAAGGTAATAAAATACCTCAAGCAAATATCAGAGTAAATGTCTATACTGAACATAAACCAAAGTGGTCCGGAGTCAACATCAAAGGTTTACAAATCCAAAAGCTAATGAAACAGAAAACTATAAAAGTGGAGATGTCTCATATGACTAAACCAAAACTAACTAGAACAACCGCAGCAGCTACCCACATTACTTATGTGCATGGGCTCCCTGAGATGACTAACCTCTTGGAGCACTTGAAGCTGAACCAAAAAGGGTGGGGGTGAGTCCCAAAGTGAGGGTAAACACAACAATACAAATAATGTAACAATTACATTTATACATATTAATAATCATATCAAGTAATTCTTATCAATAAAAAAAATAAACTGTAACGATACCAAATCGCCTTAATCTCATTTCATCATTGAGCAAGATGTTTGTGTATCCCCTTGGAGTTTCTCTCTGGAGTCTCCCTCTGCGGTGATGACATTTATATCTCGATAACCTCGCTGACCGACAAGTGACTTCGGCCACTATCCAACATCCCTCCAAACTCTGAGGTTTCTCTCTAGATGCCCCAACTCCGACGGTGACATTTATATCCTGGTAATCCCGCTGATCGGTCGGATACACCAAGTCTTGTCCAATGTTCAAACATCAAAACCATATTTGATACGTATGTCTTATCGACATAATTCAAGCAAGTATATAACATTGTACATTCAATATTTCAACGGACCTAATCATCATCATAACTCATAGTTATCATATCCTTTCAGTCCACCTTTAGACATATAGTTTACTCATAACATCTCTACATCATGTATATTCATATCACAAGCATGTCATAAGTTAAAAGAAAAAAATCTCAAACATAGCCGCAACACTAGGCTCTACGTGCCACTGGACAGAATAATCAAGTACTACTAATGATATAAACTACAAATTATATACATATATTATGGTAGACAAAAGCTGCAACTAAAAATACAAACAAAACTACATATATAATAACATAAAGTGTGAAGGCCAAAATTTGTCCTCAAAATTTTCGAGGACCCATCTTTAGTCCCTGAAAAAAATAAACCAATCATTTAATCCTTCAAATTTATAAATGCAGGACACATTAGTCCCTAGGTTTAGTTTCGGTATCAATTTACTTGCCTATGTGACCCATTAACTATCCTACTTGGTCCGTTAGTGGTTCTGTGTGACATATGATGAATTTCTACGGTAGAAAATGAATGAAAAGTGAAAAAAATGCATAATTTTCATGTATTTTGGATTTTAAAATTGTGCATATTTTTTTCACTTTTTATTCGTTTCTATAGAGGAAATTCATCATAGGCTACACAGGACCACTAATGAGTCAAGTATGACGATTAATGGGATACGTAGGCAAGTAATTCGACCATTTTGGTGTCCCAGTTGCATATTTTCATCTGGCGTTCTTGAAGCTACTTTCTTCATTCCATGTATGCGTCGTTTGGACAGCTATCGCCTACCACTACTTTCATATTCATCTGCTCTGATTACCTCTTTTTTAGGGTCTACAAATCGTCACTGTCGAAGGCCCTACGTTTGCTGCTTGATAAGGTTTTTTTTACCTCCATGTTAGGGTTTTAATCTTCTGATTTGTGATTTTTAATTGTGAATTTCCCCCATTGTTTCGAATCAGTGTTTGCATGGGAAGTTGGTCTTGGTTCGCTTTTCCCTTTGAATTTCTTTCTTTTTCATTTATTTTTTAACTCCCACAAATAAGGGTCATATGATTTTCTATCTGGTTTTTTCAGTGACTATTCTGTGTTAAATTTTTGTGACAAGAATGGATGATCATGCGGTTGCTGTTTCTTTTTCACTAATTTATGATGCTGACTATTGATTGAAGCTTCAATGTGATTTTTTGGTTTAGAATGGGATACTCTGTTTATGGTCTATAATATTAGATCAATTAATTCAGTTTAATCACTTTTGCATCTCGATTTTTTGGGGCGTTCATGTTTAATCCTTATATAGCCTACGACTTTTTTCAATTAAAAAAAAACAGGGGTTGGTAGTGTCCTTGAAGCAAACGCTTACAATATCCACTGATACCTGAATAGAGATATCTTATCCTTTTACAAGATATAGCTATACCACTCCCTGGCTTTCGGTCGGAGTACAGTAAGGTAATAACGTAGTAGCCTACTAATTTACTGCTTAAGCATTTTATTTTCCCGTGCCTTATTCATCGTTTTCTAATCAGGGGAATTTTCATCACTGGAAACCATTGTTACTTCACTTTGATGCATACTTCAAGGCATATTTGTCATGTAGAAATTACCTGACATTGTCAGATAACCCAGAATATGACTGCCCATTACAAAAACATGCAATTCTGCAAATTTTATGGGTGATCCAAATAATTTTGGAGAATTGTCCAAACAAGAGTTCATTTGATGGTTTGGAGGTTAGTTGGACAGAAATTATGCCCTATCTAAAGTCTGGTCCTAACTAAATATATATTTTTTAATTTCTTCCCCTATTTATTTTAGTCAAGTGCTTCATTCTTTTATTATTTGAAACTTCATTTTTTCCTAATATTTTCTTCCTTCCTATTCAGCATTTCAAGCTTTTACTTGCATCAACAGATCCCGAGATTCTTATTGCTACATTAGAAACTCTTTTTGTGCTTGAAGGGTTGTTTGGATAAATTTTGACCCAGATTCGTAAATCTTTTCATTGCATGACAGGGTTACTGATTTGTGGCAGCATTCTCGCTATTTCAATTGAAAGATTGGAAAGAGTAATTGGTAATCCATTCAATCCCTATTTTTATATAAAATTTTCAATCCATATTGTATAAGCAATAGTTGTTATTTTTCTAATTTGTGCATAATCTACTTTCTTCCTTTGTATCCATTATTGTGCAGACACCATTCTCTCTATTCCAATTGAAACAAACATTGGTAATCTGTTAGGCCCACGATTAAGCATGTTTACCATAGGAGGAGGAAAGGTCAGGTGGCGGAAAAGGAGAGAGTTGTTGGGGAAAAGAAAGGAGTGGGGAATGATGCTGAGGCATATAACCGAATGGGATAGGTGGCAGGGTGTGATTGGAGGAGGGAGATTTGAGGTATCAGGGGTGTGAGGTATTTGGAGGGGGGTGATGATTGGAGGGGGGATTCTGGTATAACGTTTTTTGGTGGGTAGGTCCTGGGTGTGAGTGTGTGGCTCCTCTCAGCAGGGTTACTTTCTTTTCTATTTTCTTCCCTATTGATTTACCATTCTGCAAGGAGATATTCTCCAACCATAGCTACTGTTTTATTGATCAATACCAATTAACACTCAGTTCTGCATTACTGAGTGCTTCCATTATTTCTTGTTACATTCTTGTGTGTGTTCCTGTTTGGGTTTCTAACAAATTGGTATCAAAGCACTTCCTGGGTGCGTATGGTATCAACGAGAATGGAGGCTAGAGTTGAAGCATTGGAACAAGGAATGGAGACCTTGGGAACGGCGCTATTGGAACAGATGCGAGATGCCTCTGAGGCCATGGGGGCGACTCTGTTGGAGCAGATGCGAGCCATGTTGGCTCAACACCAGAATCATGTTGAGGCTAATCCTGGGATACACTTGGATCGGAGGGAGCGTGATCGTGCCAATGATCGAATGCGAAGGCTAGAAGTGCCTTATTTCTCCGGCGAGGATCCATATGGGTGGATCTACAGAGCTGAACGATACTTCGCGATTAACCAAATCCCTGAAGGGGAGAAGGTGATGGCGGCGTCGATTTGTTTGGAAGGGAAGGCGCTGAACTGGTTCCAGTGGTGGGAGGCGAGAACGGAGAGGATTACGTGGATGATGTTTCGTCGGGCTCTGTTGGGGCGTTTCCAGTGTGCTTCATCAGAAAATCCTTACGAGGTCTTGATGAGTCTCCGGCAGCGAGGCACGGTGGCGGAATACATCGAGGAGTTTGAGCTCGTATCATCACCATTGAGGCATGCGGCAGATGAAGTGTTATCAGGTGCGTTTATGAATGTGCTCAAGGAGGAGATTAGGGCGGAGGTCCGGTTGCACCACACCGGAGATTTGGAAACAATGATGAGGCTGGCGAGAAAGGTGGAAGAGAGGAATCAACTCATCACCAATAAAGATGAGGGAACCGTGAGGAAGGTCGGGTCGAATCTCAACCGACCCGCTTTGGGGAATAGGTGGGCCGGGTCGAATGATCGTACCCAAGCAGGACCCGAAACAAATAGACATGGCCCTCGTGGGCTTGCATCTGGGCCGAACGAGACTAGTGGTGCCAATACCGGGCCTCGCGAAGGTCAAGGGAGCGTGGGCAGTGTGAACAACCGTTCAGACAGCGCTGGCGGCAGTGGTAATCGTCGCAATGCACCGTTCCGGAAACTCACGGAGGAAGAAATGGAAGATAGGTTTTGCCGCCGTGTCTGTTTCCGTTGTGATGAGCCGTTTTCACCGGGCCATGTGTGCCGCAACCGACACCTACGCGTGCTGATGTTGGGGGAAGGTGAGAAGGGGGAAAACGACGACAAGGAGATAGGGGAGGAAGAAGAGAAGCAGGAGGAAACTGTGTTGCAACTGAACGTGGGGAGTGTTGCGGGAATTACACCAAAAAAATCCTTAAAATTGTGGGGGACTATTTTGGGTAGGAAGGTGGTGGTATTGGTGGACACAGCGGCATCGCACAACTTCATCTCCCATGAGGTGGTGGATGCTGTGGCCCTTCCAATTGAAGAAACAGAGCATTTTGTGGTTGAAGTGGGGGATGGTCATAAGGTGAGAAACAGGGGTGTATGTAGAAGGGTGGAGCTGCAACTGCCCAATCTGCAGGTATTACAAGACTTCTATGCTTTTCAACTGGGGGGAATTGATGTGGTGTTGGGGTATGAGTGGCTAGCTGGCTTGGGAAAGATTAAGGCTGATTTTGGAGAACATGTGATGTGGGTCACGGAGCAAGGAAAGAAAATTGAATTGAGGGGGGATCCTAATTTGTCTCGAACCCCTGTTTCTGCAAAAACTATGGTGAAAGAACTGTTAAATGGGGCTGAAGCATACTGGGTTGCATTGGAAATGTGGAATGCAGAATTGCAGGGACCAACAGGAGAAATACAGGGAATGAAAGGGCTCTTGGAGGGATTTGTTGATCTGTTCAGGGAGAGTAATGAATTGCCACCCAAGAGATGGTGTGACCATGGAATTGTGATCAAGGAAGGCGCTCAAATTCCGAATATCCGGCCCTATCGCTATCCCCACCATCAGAAGGATGCTATTGAGAAGTTTGTAAGAGATATGTTGGCTGTGGGCATGATTCGACCCAGTGTAAGTCCTTACTCTAGCCCTCTCATTCTAGTTAAGAAGAAAGATGGTAGTTGGCGTTTTTGTACCGACTATAGGGCTTTGAACAGTATCACAATTCCCAATAAATTCCCTATCCCGGCGATAGATGAATTGTTAGATGAGTTATGGAGAGCAACAATTTTTTCCAAACTTGATTTAAAGTCGGGGTACAATCAAATACGGATGAAGGAAGAGGACATTTGTAAAACAGCCTTTCGTACACACGAGGGTCATTATGAGTATTTGGTGATGCCCTTTGGGTTGACAAATGCTCCCTCGACGTTTCAAGCATTGATGAATGAGATCTTTCGGCCATTTCTAAGGAAATTTGTGCTTGTTTTCTTTGATGATATACTCATTTACAGTGTGGATCAGCAGGCTCATATGGATCATTTGAGAGCAGTTTTGGGGACATTAGAGGAGCATTCCCTCAGGGTCAATAGAAAAAAATGTAGCTTTGGTATGGAGGAGTTGGACTACTTAGGCCATATTATTTCAGCAAAAGGCATAGCTGCTGATCCTAGTAAGATCAAAGCTATGGAAGAATGGCCTTTACCCAAAGACCTTAGGAGTTTACGGGGTTTTTTGGGACTAACGGGTTATTACCGGCGGTTTGTCAAGAATTACGGGTTGATAGCAAGACCTCTTACCCAATTGTTGAAGAAGGATAACTTTCAGTGGGGTGAAGAGGCTTTGGAGTCTTTTCAGCGATTGAAAAAGGCTATGGTGGATTTACCTTTGTTGACAATGCCAAATTTTAAAGTTCCCTTTGAAATAGAGACAGACGCATCCGGAATCGGGTTGGGGGCTGTTTTGATGCAACAGGGGAAACCCTTAGCATTTTTCAGCCAAGCATTGTCCGAAAGAGCTAGGAGGAAATCGGTTTATGAGCGGGAATTGATGGCGATTGTGTTTGCCGTGCAAAAATGGAGACAATACTTGATGGGACACCATTTCATTATTAAAACTGACCAAAGAAGTTTAAAGTATTTGTTAGAACAAAGGGTGTTAATGGGTGAGCAGCAGAGATGGGTTGCAAAATTGTTGGGTTATGATTTTGAGGTGCAATATAAACCGGGCAAGGACAACAGGGCGGCGGATGCCTTATCTAGGGTGAATTTTCAAGCTCTTTCTTGTGTCACCAATGAAGATTTTGCCAAGATAGTGGAAGAGATAGGTGCTGATCCGGATCTAACAAGGATCATCAGGGATTTGCAGGTAGATCCCAAGTCACATTCTGAATTTTCTCTTAACCATGGCTGTTTATGGCATAAAGGCAGAATTGTGTTATCCTCTAAATCAGCCAGCATCCCTTTGATTTTAGAAGAATTTCACTCCTCACCTTGGGGTGGACATTCAGGCGTTGTGAGAACCTATAAGAAGGTGGCTGTGGTGTTTTTCTGGAAGGGCATGAGGAGGGATATAGAAAGGTTTGTCCAAGGATGTGCCACTTGCCAACAGAGCAAATATCAGGCGCTTAAACCTGCTGGTTTATTGCAGCCCCTTCCTATTCCCTTGAAGGTGTGGGAGGATGTGTCTATGGACTTTATTGGCGGCTTACCCAAATCTTTGGGCAAGGACACCATCATGGTGGTTGTGGATAGACTTACCAAATCAGCACACTTTGTTCCCTTAAGTCACCCCTTTGCTGCCACAGACGTTGCAGACTTGTTCATTAAGGAAGTGGTGCGTTTACATGGTTTTCCCAAGTCAATTGTGGCTGACCGAGATCGGGTGTTTATGAGCAACTTTTGGAAGGAAATGTTTAGATTAGCAAATACCAAGCTCAAGTTCAGCTCTGCTTACCATCCCCAAACGGATGGGCAAACAGAAGTGACTAATAGGACTTTGGAAACTTATTTACGATGCTATGTCAATGGTCACCCAAAACAATGGATGAAATGGTTGCATTGGGCTGAGTTTTGGTTCAACTCATCCTATAATGACTCCATCAAGATGACACCTTTCAAGGCCTTGTTTGGACGGGACCCTCCTATTCCGGTCAAGTATCAGACGGAGACAACTATGGTGCAGCAGGTTGATCAATTGCCGTTAGAAAGAGATGCTGTGTTGAAGGAGTTAAAAGCAAATTTAAGTACCGCACAGAATCGAATGAAGTTGTTTGCTGATCAAAAGCGGCGAGAAGTGGAATTTCAGGTAGGAGATTCGGTCTACTTAAAGGCTCAGCCTTATAGGTTCAAGTCCTTGGCTAAAAGGATCAATGAAAAATTGAGTCCTCGTTTTTATGGCCCGTTTAAAGTATTGGAAAAGGTGGGCACAGCCGCTTATAAGTTGGAGCTGCCACAGGGGGCTAAAATACACCCTGTGTTTCATGTTTCACAACTCAAAGGTGCTGTTGCCGTTCATGGAGTGTGTCAGAAATTACCAGCGGCGCTTACGACAGATTGGGAGTTGAAGGTGGAACCCCAGGAAGTTTTGGCTGTGCGTAGGCATTTAGATGGCACCACACAGGTCCTGATTCAGTGGTTGAACCTTCCTGAACATGAGAATACTTGGGAGGATACTAAGGTGATAGCTATGGTTTTTCCTGATTTTCACCTTGAGGACAAGGTGCAGCTTGTTGGGGGCGGTATTGTTAGGCCCACGATTAAGCATGTTTACCATAGGAGGAGGAAAGGTCAGGTGGCAGAAAAGGAGAGAGTTGTTGGGGAAAAGAAAGGAGTGGGGAATGATGCTGAGGCATATAACCGAATGGGACAGGTGGCAGGGTGTGATTGGAGGAGGGAGATTTGAGGTATCAGGGGTGTGAGGTATTTGGAGGGGGGTGATGATTGGAGGGGGGATTCTGGTATAACGTTTTTTGGTGGGTAGGTCCTGGGTGTGAGTGTGTGGCTCCTCTCAGCAGGGTTACTTTCTTTTCTATTTTCTTCCCTATTGATTTACCATTCTGCAAGGAGATATTCTCCAACCATAGCTACTGTTTTATTGATCAATACCAATTAACACTCAGTTCTGCATTACTGAGTGCTTCCATTATTTCTTGTTACATTCTTGTGTGTGTTCCTGTTTGGGTTTCTAACATAATCCCTTAGATTCCTATTTTTTTTAAAAACTGACAGTGTTAATTTTCCCATTTTTTTCGTTTGTTATTTGTTTAGTGGTTTGTCATTTCCTTTACCTACTTCAGTATTTGATTGTTGCTTTTCATTTTTGGCCACTTCATTCATAATATGGAATAGTTACCTCTTTAGTATTTATTTTGACTAAATGATATATTTAATATATTTTATAAAATCTAATTGGTTTGATTTATTTGTAGATGGGTAGTCATTCTTCTTCGTCAGCCACTCAACTGATTAGGTGGTTTGTGACTGAGTTTGATCCAGAAAAGGTAAGTGCTTCAACCCTATTAATGATTTTTTATCTCCTATTTTTAATATTAAATATATGTAGGTGCTGGTTTATTTTTTAATGGTTTTAAATAACTGTGTTCATTTGCAGGGTTACGGTAAGATGCCAAAACTATTTTCAAAGGATTTCTATACTGAAATTAGTGAGCGCTTAATGTTGTGTGATTAGTTTGGCAACAAGTTTGACATGGGTGTTGAGAAGAGAAAGGGAGTTCACTTTACCGATGGCTGGCCTCACATAGGCAATTACTGCAGGCTGCATGAGGGAGGGTTCATGTGGTTATATTTTCGGAATTGTACAACATTCAACGTGGAAGTTCATTTATGATGGATTGAGGAGGTACAATACACTATGCCTCCAAATATTTTTAAGCTTGGACTATTTTCTGATCCAATAATTGTACTTGATAATGATGAGGACAACGATATGGTATGGGAGTTGATTGCTATGATGATCATGGCGAAAGTTCAGTACAAAATTGCTGCAATTCGAACAAGATGAGACTGTATTAATTTACATTTTTGGTTATTGAATCCAAATTTTATAATGTGTGATCAAACAACTAATACATTCTACCCATGTAAGTTAACCTGAATGAGAGCAAGTACAAACAATTTTTTATTCAGTTTGATCCTAATTTTGTAAGTGTCTCCCAAATTCAAGTTGTTAGTTGCTGTTTTTTTAATGCGATTTTTTATATATTACATGAGTCTTTATTGTACCTTCCTTTTTTTTATATGTGATTTTTTATAGATTACATGAGTCTTTGTTTGATCTGTCAATATGAAGCAGAGTTAGCATTATCTGTCATTGTTTATGATTACGAATGAATAAATGAGCCATAAAATTTAACTTAGGGCCCTGCCTGCATAATTTCAAGTTCTGCCGACAATCTATTCATAAGACTCTTTAATTATGTTGGTTCAAGGTTATGTCAGATCATTTTAAAATAATCGTTGTTCTCAGTGTAATGGTGCTTTATTTGAAAAAAGAATGCGCGAATGATCTCTTCCCTTTTTCAAATAAGAGATTTATGATTAAGTTCTTAAATATAACTGATGAGTTATGAGTTATATGTTGAATTTATGTGACTGATTTCTATTCCCCAATATATTTCTGTTTATAATCCAGAACGACCGGAGTTTGTCTCTTTTGACTCAACATCATTGGTTTAGGTTTAGAACTGTATATATTGTGTCGATGCCCTTAATTAATTAATGATGCTAACATGCTATGTGGTTTATATTGACTTTTGTTTTCTATCACATACTGATGACCTCTTGATTTGTCCACTAAGTTGGCATGTTTCCAATTACTACTATTACTGATGACCTCTTGATTTCTCCACTAAACTATCATGTTTCTTATTACAATTACAATTACTAAAAAGTATTTCTCCGTAACAAAATATAAACAAATTTAACCACCTAATTCACATTTATTAAGATAATTAGTTATTCACATTTAATATTGCTAATCTCATTTAAAAGTATAACTTCATTGCCTTTAAATACAATAAAATAAAGGACATTTTTGGTAAACTATCATTAAATATGATGCAAAAAGTTAACTTTTGTTTATATTTTATTATAATTTAGATAGATCAATTTTTACTTATATTTTGTTACGGAAGGAGTAAATGTTAATGGTGGGTAACTGTACAGTAGATGCCTCCTTTGATTCTTGACCATAGCCCCAAGCTATAATTAGAGTAGCCCTGTAGTTATAGGTTAGCGAAATTCACAAGTGGAAACAGATGTGATTGGCAAACTGTAAAATAAAACAATATTAGATTTCCGTTTGTTTCTTTCATATTGACTTTGTTTTATTTAACTGTTTCCAGTTAATGTGGCTGTCTTATTTTTATTTATGGTTATTGATTAAGGTTGAGATATTAGAGTAGCCCTGTAGTTATAGGTTAGAGAAATTCACAAGTGGAAACAGATGTGATTGGCAAACTGTAAAGTAAAACAGTATTAGATTTCCTTTTGCTTCTTTCATATTGACTTTGTTTTACTTAACTGTTTCCAGTTAATGTGGCTGTCTTATTTTTATTTATGGTTATTGATTAAGGTTGAGATTTTGATTGCAAAGAATGCTTAGACATTGAAAGTTGATGAGAGAAGCGATGTGTACAGCTTTGCGGTGGTTCTTACAGTAGTTCAAAGATGTTTCTGATGATAATATTAGTCTTCCTAATAACATCCTCAAACATTGCATATACACAAATATAGTTCAAAAGTTTTGTTTTTGATTTGTACTGTCTCTGATCGCTAACTCAGGTAGTGTTGTTGGATAGAATTGATAGAACGGGGTTATTGGGGTGATTGATCCTCATCGTTAAATAAAAATGGCCATTCTTCAGAAGCAAAAAAGGAAAAAAAAATTGAGATGCTACTATGCTAACTGTGCATCATTCTCATATTTAATTTGCCATATATTTCTTTCAGGCTGACAACAACGTAATGCTAGGCTCAAATGGTATTTTAATAATCCATGTAAATTAATTGTATGAAAAAAAATGTTTGTAATATTTGAGGGGCCTTCAGAAAACTGGCCACTTGATGATTTTAGCTAAGACATGTCTTATGACCGTAATGACATAGGTTGAACTTGATGAGTTTTGAAATGGTTTATTCATGTAAGGGAGCAAGAGATGTGCTAATCAATGATAAATGTTAATATTATTTTATTAAGAGAATTGTTTGAGGAAATTTTTAAAATGGTGTATTAGATATTCTCCTCCCAATGTAAAACATGATTTACAAATTTAGATAGCATATGAAATGATTAAACACAAACTCATCTTATCCAAATGCCACCTAACGAATATATTCAAATGCTACGAACTTCAAGGTATTTTCTGCGAAAAGATTGGCATAAAATTTTTTAGAAAATTCTGGTAAATGCTTATATCTGATTTTTTTTTCTGCCAATATTTATAGCTCTATTCCTTATCCTTTTTTTGACTGAAAGTAAGTTTTATTATACTATTCAATGAGGGTGTTGCAAGATCAATGTAGAAAAATGTTTGAAGGAGATGTAGATGATAGGTTCTTAATGATGCTGTTACTGACAGTGGAGCATTTGCGTAAGAATTCTCTATGGAAGCCGTATGTATGGTTGATTGTGTTACACTTTGTGGTTCTGAGTTGTGTTATTCTTTGTTCTGGGTTTGACTTGTGGAGTGGTTAAATTAAATCAGGTACCTTGATATGCTTCCAACCACTTTTGGAAATTCAGTTTGGTTTAGCGATGATAAAAATAAAGCAGTAAAGAAACCGTGCCTTTCTTGCCATTTTAAAGAAAGCATGATAAAAAAAAGTCTGGTTATTCCTGTGAGTGGCTGATGTGTATTATTTGTTTCGCAAAATTTTCATAAAGTAGTCATTGTGATTGCCTTTTTCTCAAGGTCTCATTTGCATTCTTTCATTAATAATAATCAATTTGAAGTAGTCGTTTGAAATATACTTCTTACTTTTTAATATTACGCGAATGACATAGGATGAGCATGTGTATGGCTCTCAGTGGTAGGCCAAAAGCTGAAAAGATCTTTATCAAATCGTGTAAGTGAGAAACCACAATAGTGAGTCCAACATCAAATCTTGACCCAAAACTTTGAGGTGATGATTCCATGGACCTTCCCCAC
Source organism: Ammopiptanthus mongolicus (assembly GCA_039655645.1). Classification (NCBI taxonomy): domain Eukaryota; kingdom Viridiplantae; phylum Streptophyta; class Magnoliopsida; order Fabales; family Fabaceae; genus Ammopiptanthus; species Ammopiptanthus mongolicus. The sequence continues at coordinate 56,212,228 of CM077344.1, forward strand.
TTTTATGGTCCTAACTTAATCCATTCCTCACCAATTTGGGACTTCAATACTCATGCTTGAATTTCTAATACTCTTCAGCTAAAATGTGAGTCCCAAGCATAAGCCAATCCGAGTATTCATGGAGTTACCAACCAAGACCCAAATCTTGGCTAATGCTTCACAAGATGAACTAGGCACAAACATGAGGATCAACCACCATCTCCAAATATTCACGGGTGTAAATAACTCCAAGCTGTTAAAAGAAAGGAAACCAATGAAAACAATCAAGGGTGTAAACTTATTTTCCTTCAAATTTACACAAGGTTGGAAACTATATGAACGAATATGTGGCCTAAAATAGTTTCTATGCAACCATATTATGCATACTTCCATTTACTTGTGCAGGAGGGAGGGGAAATTAGCTATTATTTGGAGGGGAAAGTTAGTATTAATACTTTCGGTAATAATACTTTCTTGCTATAAGTTACAAATAATGTCCGCTACTTTCATGCTCTGGACTACTTATTTCATTTTTGACCATTGATAATTTTGTTTATCTCTTCAAATAGAGTCTACACGCATGAAGCTGGAAACTTTTCATTGTACAAAGCCTGCCTCTCTCTTCCTTAATTGTCTAAAGTTCCGATTAAAGAGACTCAACTTTTATGACATTTTAAGACTCCTTCTCTTAGTTCTTGCAACACGTCTTTATTATGAACAAAAGAGATTCATGCTAAATATTAACATGATGCTATTCAATTATATGCTTGTAATAAAAAATCTTTTCAAAGGCATTTCCACAGAACAAAAATCTCTCATTTCAAATACTACACAAATATGTATTTGTTGATCTTTTAATGTGTTATTTGTTGCATTTAAAACAAACTAAAAAATTATGATACCCCCTGTGCATCGCACGGGTATAAGATCTAGTATCTATGTTAAAGGAACATAAACAAAGGTTTAAGTTCTTGCATATTGGGTTAATACAAGCTGCTATCAAACCCTTACACCGTCTAAGGATTGATACACCTGTTTAAGTATGCCTAAGAGATACTAGACCATTTAAATTTAAAGATCAGATTTTGTCAATAATTGAATCTAATCTTCATGATGGTCCAACTTATTTTACTAACTTTCCTAACTATACCATATCATTGGAAAGTCTAGGAAAAAATAAACTTAGCCTTAAGTTAGATATAAAAATATTGGAAGGAACTTGGAACCCCAATTCCCTTCCTCTAGCTGTAATATATAGAATATATTACAAGGCCATGAAGTCAAATATTTCTCCGAAAGCATTGTATGCTTCCCTCAAAGGAGAAACATTGTTATTACAAGTAAACCTTGGTAAAACAACTGCGGTAACCCCACAAAGGCTACGACATGAAGAAGTCTCCAAAAATCTCAATTGGGAATTGAAGGAGATTTTACCCCCAGAGGAACCAGAACCCTCTACCCCAGATAAAGTTATTGAATATAAATCTGATAATATTTCAATAAACTTTGCTCCACTTTCTAGAAGTGAATCTTCTAGAATAAAAACATCTTCCTCGCGATTCTCTGAAGAATTGCCAAGGATAGAGAGACCCCGGAGCTCGGTGGAATCAATTCTTCCACCCATACATTCATTAAGATTCTTAGGAGTCCAGGAACATCCAATGATTCCTAGACCAGAATATCAAGTTGAAGTACCCCCCTTCAACTCAAAACAATAATAACACTTCCCCCACTAGATCAGAAGTCCCACAAGCTTTTGAGTCACCTCAATTATATGTAATTAAAAAATTTGAACCCGATAAGGAATTCCTCAAAAAGGATTTTCTTAGTGAGGGAAATAAAGCAAAAAGATAATGGTTTTTCTCTCATCTTTCACAAGAACAAGTAACCGCATTTAGGGAAAAATGGTATAAGTACCTAGAAAAGAAGGAACAAAATATTCCTTATTTTCAATGGTTTGAAAAACATTGTTTCAAAAAATTAGAAGTCAAAACTCTTAATTCAGCCAAAAAGATTTGGAAGACTACTAAAGGAAAAGAAGTAATCTCAGTAATTCCACCTTTAGAAGAAATAAACTTCACCGACACAGATAAAGTTGAGGTAATAGCCTCTCCATTAAAAATGATGCCAAAAACTATAGATGACATACCCCCAATAAAAATGATATTAAAAATGTTCAACACTAATTGAACTATACTAATCAGCAACTCCATCAAGTTGCTATTAGCCTAAACAATTCTGAGGATAAACCCTCGTCATCAACAACACCCTCCAAGAAAAGTTTTAGATAAACAAATAATAACTCCTAATAAGTTTTCAGATTCGGAAATATAGAAAATAAAGCTCAGAAATGAAAAAGAAGAAATTCTAGATGAGATAAATAAAAAGCTTTCTAGCCTCAAAATAACTCCCAAATCAATCAACATGATAAATGAAGAAGAGATAAATAAACTTGAAAGTCAATTTCAAGATACATCTAGATCAAATAAATAAGATTAGAGGAAATAGTGGACCTAGTACCTCTAAATCTAGGTATCCTACCACAAAGAATTGGTATCCCCGAACTTCAATCTAATTTCAAAAAATTAGAAGTCAAAACTCTTAATTTAGCCAAAAAGATTTGGAAGACTACTAAAGGAAAAGAAGTAATCTCAGTAATTCCCCCTTTAGAAGAACTAAACTTCCCAACCACAGATAAAGTTGAAGTAATAGCCTCTCGATTTAAAATGATGCCAAAAATTATAGATGACGTACACCCCAATAAAAATGATATTAAAAATGTTCAACACCAATTAAACTATACTAATCAGCTACTCCATCAAGTAGCTATTAGCCTAGACAATTTTGAGGATAAACCCTCATCATCAACAACACCCTCCAAGAAAAGTTTAGATAAACCAATAATAACTCCTAATAAGTTTTCAGATTCGGAAATAAAGAAAATAGAGTTCAGAAATGAAAAAGAAGAAATTCTAGATGAGATAAATAAAAAGCTTTCTAGCCTCAAAATAACTCCCAAATCAATCAACATGATAAATGAAAAAGAGATAAATAAACTTGAAAGTCAATTTCAAGATACATCGCTAGATCAAATAAATAAGATTCGAGGACATAGTGGACCTAGTATCTCTAAATCTAGGTATCCTATCACAAAGAATTCGTATCCCCGACCTTCAATCTAATTTCAAAAAATTAGAAGTCAAAACTCTTAATTCAGCCAAAAAGATTTGGAAGTACTAAAGGAAAATAAGTAATCTTAGTAATTTCACCTTTAGAAGAAATAAACATACCCAACACAAATAAAGTTGAAGTAATAGCCTCTCCATTTAAAATGACGCCAAAAATTATAGATGGCGTACCCCCCAATAAAAATGATATTAAAAATGTTAAACACCAATTGAACGATACTAATCAGCTACTCCATCAAGTAGCTATTAGCCTAGACAATTCTGAGGATAAACCCTCATCATCAACAACACCTTCCAAGAAAAGTTTAGATAAACCAATAAAAACTCCTAATAAGTTTTCAGATTCGGAAATAAAGAAAATAAAGCTCAGAAATGAAAAAGAAGAAATTCTAGATGAGATAAATAAAAAGCTTTCTAGCCTCAAAATAACTCCCAAATCAATCAACATGATAAATGAAGAAGAGATAAATAAACTTGAAAGTCAATTTCAAAATACATCTCTAGATCAAATAAATAAGATTAGAGGACATAGTGGACCTAGTACCTCTAAATCTAGGTATCCTACCACAAAGAATTTGTATCCCCGACCTTCAATTGTGGATGTCCAATACGAAGAAAAAGAATTAGAAACTGCAGCCAATTACTCTGGTGATGCTATCTATGAATGGAATATAGATGGCTTAGCAGATCACCAAATTCTAAGAATTTTAGAGGAAATGTTAATGGCAGCAACTGCCTACAAAACTAAGGGAAATGATGCTCTTTCCATAGTAAAGGTCCTAACCTCAGGGTTCACTGGAAACCTGAAAGGATGGTGGGATAATGATCTCTTAGATAGTGAAAGAAATTTAATTTACACTGTTGTAAAAACAGAAGTAGTTAATGGTCAACCAATTACAACTGAAAATCAAGTAGAAACCTTGATTCTTACTATTTCCCAATCCTTTGTAGGAGATAGTAAAACCTTTGAAGATAGGTCTTTAGAGATCCTCCATAATCTCTATTGCCCTATTCTAAGTGAATTTCGTTGGTATAAAGATAACTTTTTAGCAAAAGTCTATACCATAACTGATTGTAGACAAGCCTATTGGAAGGATTGGTTTATCACAGGATTACCCAAAAACTTCTAACAAAAGGTTCGAGCAGCACTTGCTTAAGAATACCCAGAAGTACCTATAGATCAACTATCTTATGGTAGAATAATCTCAGTAGTTAATAAAACAGTATTACAATTCTGTACTGATTTAAAACTACACAAGTCAGCCAAATATGAGCAAAAGAATTCAAGAAAAGAATTTAGAAACTTTTGCCAACAATTTGGTTATCCAAAGTTAACTCCCCCTTCAAAACAAAGACGAAGTAAACCCTTAAAAGAAATAAAACATTATAAGAAGAAATACAAGTCCTATAAGCCTCAAAAGACTTATAAGCCTTCTAGAAAAAAGAATAAAAACATAGAAAGAACTGCTAAATCATTTGATAAATCAATAATTTGCTATAAGTGTGGTCGTGCTGGTCACAATGCTAAAGATTGCAAAGTAAAACAACAATTAAGAGAATTAAAAATGGATGAATCAATTAAGGAACAAATTGCGAAAATAATCCTTCATGATTCAACCTCTTTATCAGAGACTTCCTCTGAAGAAGAAGAAGTAATATATCGAATCAAGAAACCTCTCCTGATTCTGAATATGAAAGCTATGGTTGCGCAGATGGCAACTGCCATTACAAATTAAATATTAATGTAATTAAAAATGAAGCCTCAATACTCCTAGACTTAGTTGAAAAAATTGATGATCCTCAACTAAGATTTGAAGTATTAGAAAAATATAAAGCTTTAATAGAACAGCCAGAACCTTCAACTAAACCTAAGGTTGAAGGATATAATTTTCAAAACATTCTACAATCAAAATCAGTCATTGAAGAACCCATAACTCTTCCTGCCCTGCATAAGGAAGTTAAAATCCTTAAGCAAGAAGTCACACAGTTAAAACTCGAATTACAAATTTTGTGCTCAATTCGAGATAGCTTGGTTGCTCAAGGTAACAACCGCCCTTCACCAACATTTAGCAAAGCCTTTTGCCCCCTACATTTGTTCAGAATTTTCTATTTCATTGGTGGCGTAATTTAATAGCGCCGTTGTGGAAACAAAGTTGAAGTCTCTAGCTCAGTTCAATCACCATTCAACCTTAATATCACAGCAAGTAATCCTGCAGGATATAAGTTAAAGCTCAAAGAAGCCCTCTCTTGCAACGATGATACAAAAGAGCAAGATAACTGATTCAATTATTGACAAAATCTGATCTTTAAATTTAAATGGTCTAGTATCTCTTAGGCATACATAAACAGGTGTATCAATCCCTAGATGGTGGAAGGGTTTGATAGCAACTTGCATTAACCCAATATGCAAGAACTTAAGCCTTTGTTTATGTTCCTTTAACATAGATATATCCAACAGATCAGTTTTTGGGTAATCCTGTGATAAACCTATCCTTCCAATAGGCTTGTCTACAATCAGTTTTTGTTGTTGTATCTTTGTACATGAGAGCAGATGGTACAAAAGAGTTCACAGCTTCACTCGGGGATATTAGTCCTGATCCTCGAAGATGTCTGTCATAGTAGTGAGAACCATGGGAGCCTTTCCAGTAGATGTCGTGTAGTGTGACCAGATTAGGATTTAATTTGGGTTGTATATTTTTGAGAAAGTCGGTATATGTTGTTTTAAAAACCTTTGTATGGTTTGGGATTTAAGTATAAAAAGCAATTTCAGGAAGGCTTACATGTAGCGGTGAAATGATTTATGAATAAAGCTAGTTTATGTGTGTTGTCAAGTTTAAGGTGATTTTACTATTGTGATGTCTGTATCACTTTTCCGAAGTATTATGCAGAAATTTTTACACCCGAGTTTTCTGACTTAAAGTAAATTATCTTTTTTGGAGAGCAACCAACAATTCTGTTTTATATTTAATTCTACATGTGTTCACGAGGTAATTCCCAAGGGGGTGTTACATTAATGGTATTAGAGTTGGTCGAGTCTTTCGGGAACTTTGGGGAATAGGTCTGTTATGTTTTTGTTCTGTGATCTATAATTGGACCTTGTTGAATTGTTTCCTTCTCGAAACAATGTGTGTTGACACACAAGTATGTGTGTTTTGATGGGTGCTAATCGGGTTGAGGCCTTGTAAGAACTCATCTTTAGTAAATGGTTCTTGTATTCATGTTGACACGTTGGTTATCCTTTTGGGATTATGTCAGACATTTGAATGAGTATGCCTTAGATAGGTAGAAGAATACCAAAAGTTTTTAAAGTAGACGCATAGGTAGCTAGTAAGCGACCAAAGGAATGGCCAGACAATGACATATTCACTAATAGAGTTGAGAGACTGGAATAGAATCCTGATAGAGCAATGGAAGTGTAGTAAGGCCTTAGTGGACCTTGAAAAAATTTATGACTGTGATTATGAACTCGAGCATTCTCAGACCCAAAACTCTATTAGAAAAACCACTAAGAAATTACTAATTTCCTCGTATTTTTAGACGACTGCTTAAGTCATGGGGATGAAATAGAAGAATGCAGACTTGATGATTTGAAAAATGAGAATTTGTATAAATGTGTTGTGATGATTCAATGTTCGTTTAATCATATGATTTAAGTTAGCCTATACAATAGTGATAGTTTTTCGAATAATCGATGATAAGTTGTCGCACTGACCACCCAATAGCTTGTTGACAGTAGAAGGAGTTGTAATGACTTGAATAAGCCGATATTATTGGATTTTCTAGAGTTCGTTGCACCTAATGAAGAACTTTGTTTGAAAGGATAGATCATCCTATAATGTTGAGAAAAAGCTTAGGAGCCGGATAATAGTTCAACGATGATTTCTCTCGAAGTGTGGTAACCACATGAAGTTTCTTCTGTTGGTATTTTTAAGAAATGAATAAAACCTCCGCTGTTTGTGGATTTGATCGGTAAGACATTTGTCTCCACTAGGACAGATTGAGGGTTATGGGTTATGGGTGGACTTGCAATCGAAGCTGATGATGGTGAAAAGTACGTATGATACCTAAGTACAACTTTTCCGAAGGTTACGAATGATCAGAGACTGAGTGAACAAGAATGGAAGTATGAATTTTGGATATATAATGGGTGTCCTTAGGACTGGTATCAGTAGGGGAAAGAATCACAAAGGATCCTATAGAGATAGGAGTAGTGCCTCGTTAAGAGAACTTAAGACAGTGACCGATGTAGATAAGTAATACAGATAAGTTTGGACTCGCTTGCAACGACAACTATCTGAAGATATTGTTGACTCTTTGTTTCGATAGTTTCAATTTTCAGGGACTTGGACTAAGTTCGATATTAAGTTTGGATTTTCACTTAGATATTATAATTCTTAAGTGAAGGATTAGAGTTTGTTGATAAGATTGAGACATGTAGTAACGAAATGAGAATTAGTTTAAGTGTTTGACATAATAATGGAAGTTAACTTAAGTGCTTGATCACCAAAGTAATGCATAGAACTAAGAATAGAAGTAAGTCTTTAGTGAAGGATTAGTAGTAGAGAATGATGGACTAGCATGTAAGTAAAAGAGGGAATGACTTTTCCCGATAGTTGATGGATAAGAAAAAGGCTGATGTTAAGTTTCTAAAGTTAATTTTATTCCTCCAAGATAGTAGGACCTCTTACCCAACTAGCTCGGAAGGACCAAGCGTTTACTTGGGCTAAAGCATGCGAGGACAGTTTTCAAGAATTAAAGAGAAGGTTGACTACTTCACCTGTGTTAGTGTTGCCTGATCCCAAAGGAGCATTTGTGCTCACACTCCTACATAATCCTCAGTGTATTAGACATTTGAGTGGATTGGTTTAATAGTATCCATTGGTCTGGACATTTTCATATTATTTCATTGAAAGATTTGTTATGACTATTTCTTGAGTTGTAACGCAAACGACTTCTTGATACTGGAAGTTCCTTGATGAAACTTAGTCTAATCACTTTTACATTTGGTAAATTTGATCCAGTCTGATTTTTAGCCAGACAGTTCTACTTTTGAAATTATCGTTTTGTAAGTTCCCTGTATTAAAAATGAATCCTCTTGGGGTTCGAAACTGTTCATCTTTTGATTCCCTAATCCACTAGAAGATTCTTGTGGAAGAAGGCACTTTATTAGAGTCATGGTTGTAAACATGTATTAGCTATGCATTTTTACACTCACGAACCTACTGAAGAATCTTTTAACATACTGGATATTCCTGTATTCTTTTCAGAGTGGTAAAATACTTCTATATAATTTCTTATGAGAGTAAGACCAAGAAAATTTCCTTTGTTGAAAATTTCCTTCCTTAATCTTCAAGGACCGAGGGGAGACTGAGTTCAACTGATCACCTTCAACTCAAGTGGACGAGCAAGAAAAAAGATTTGATCTTTGAAAGGTTGGTTGGGAGTAAGTGCAGTATCTAACTATAATCATCCTTTTAGCAGGATAGACAAGAAGTGATGGGAGTTTTGTTGAGGTATAGTTGTGACTGATAAGATCTGAACCTTTAAGATAAATCTCAGTAAGTGGGACTATTATTATAAATCAAATACTGATCGAGGCAAAATAATCGTTGGGGAACTTAGGGTAATGATCAATGTCCGTAGTTAAGATTGATTGTATGAGTTTGAAGATTTATAAGAAAGTGTCTTTAGTAGTTTGACCTAAGTTGAATATAAGTAGAAAAAAGGAGTTCTTGAGTAAAACGAAGTTGTTATAAAAGTTCAAGATTTATGATTTTGGATAATTCTACCCAATATGATTTCTTTTTGGTTGTAGTCGCATTAAGAGGTGCAATCATGTTGTTTAAGGTTGTGATGCGTGATTATGATGTAAATTGGAGAGGTGGATTACGATCAAAAGAAACTAAGACTAAGATTGGATATCTTGGATCGGAATTGATGGATGTGTTGTAAAAGAAATATGTATCATAGTTTAAATCTTGGTGTTAACAGTAAGAGTTAAAGATGTTGGAGGAAGATTTCCTAAATGAATTAGTATTGAAAGAAAATGGGTTAAGATTTAATTATATCCCTTACGTGTGAGAGATTAAGGTAAGGTATGAAGGAGAAGGAGTATGGATTGAGGATAAACGATTTGATTCTTAACGGTAAATCGAACAGAGAATAAATGTGAAGTTTATTATTAGGTTACAAATGTTACCTAAGGGAGAATTACATACGGGGAGTACAATGTGGAACCTGGGGATTAAGAAATCCTGTTTAGTTTTGAGTAACGAATTTTTTTTTTAAGTGTAGTAGAAATGTAACACCTAGATTTTTACTATTCATCAATAACGGTAAATATATATATATATATATATATATATATATATATATATATATATATATATATATATATATATATATATATGTATGTATATATTTTATATTTATCCGAGACCTAGAGAATAATTTTGGATAAACCAAAGTCATATTTATACTCTACATTATCGTAGAGAGTTATGGTTAAATTTTGGGTTGAAAATTCAAACGAAACCCGGTCTGTGTTTTCACTGACAGTAAGATTTTACTGATCAGAAAACCTAATTTTGACTTGAGAACAAAATGTTTAGATTTTATATTTCATTTACAACGATATTAGTTATTTTGAAAATTTTCAAAATAAATAAGTTATTATAATTTCTTCGAGCGTAAAACCTAAATCCGAAGATCGACGGAGTCGAGAACCGACGTGCAGAGACAAAATCGGACCTCGGACGCGGGACACAGGTCACCTGAGTGTGGTGAGTCAGAGGGTGAGTCACCACCATGACTCACCACAAACCATCATTTCTTTCTAAAATTATCTAAAATATTTAAGGCCATAAAAGACCCTTTTGCCCCTAGGAATTAATGTAAATACATTTTTGCCATATGACTCACCACCAGTCATCATTACCTTCTAAAAATATCTAAGATATTTTTGGCTTTAGAGGTTGTGGGACATTTATGTCCTTAGCCTTTTTGTTAAATGGCAATTTTGTCCCTAAGTGAGTTTACTCTTTTGTCCCTAAATGAACAAATCATTGCCCCCTTGCCCTTGAGACTCATGCCTATATAACCCCCACCAACACTCCATTTCCTTACATTGGCTACAAACACAAAAAAGTTACCTTATCTTAAGTTTTTAAGATCAAAAACTTGATTTTTGGTTTTCTCTCAAGTGTTCTTCAAGTTCTTGAGTGTTCTTCACTTTCTCTTCATTTTTCCATCATTCAAGAGGTAATCTCTTCTCTCCATGATCAATCATGTACTCTTCTTCATTCATTTTGTAAGATTAATCCATGAATCATCATCATCCACTTTCATGAAACTTTCTTCCAAAATCTCTAGAAAATCATAGAACAATCCTATGATCATGAAACCAATTTCTATGAACTTATCATGATGCATATATTGATCATCTAGAAGCATGAACCCAAAAGAAATTTTCCCCCTATTCCTCAATTGATGTCTGAAACCCTAACCTTGTTGGTTGGGTGAGTTTTGATTCAAATTTTTGACAGATGATTCTTGATTATGTCTTCATCATACTTAAGGATTATTAATCCAAGCGTTAGTAAAACTCTAACCTCCTTAGCCTAATTAATTAGTGAAGGCCGAACGTACTTCATAATGAATTAGCAAGTCTTTTCAAAGATTAACTTGTACTATGTTGTTTGGTGAAGGATTTGTTGAGTAGTTGTAGTTTGGTAATTCGTGAAGTACGCTGAGCTTCGGAGGATCATTTCAGACCAAAGACCGTGAACACCACTTGGTGGTTTAGCTTGATTTATTTGAGTTGGTGATTTTGGAGTAGAAGGAAGGGTTAAAAGATCGAAGGGAAAGAACCTTACTTGACTTCAAGAGGTAAAGGGAGCTTGCCTCAGAGATTTTCCCGATAACTATATGTTATCAGTGAATGGTCTGTACAGTTTTGTTTGAGCTTCGTTGTGGTTGTTTAAGTTGTTTTAAGCTGTTATCTTATCTATTGTTAATTATCTGCTTTTAATTGATTATCTGCAGTTGTAACGGCCTGGACTGCTTTAAGGATTGCAGACTGTCCCCACAAACCAACACGGGTCCTTTCAGCGTGCTTTGTCCTCACTCATACGCTTTCTGGGAAACTTCCCAAAAGGTCACCCATCCCACAAGTGCTCCAAGTCAAGCACGCTTAACTATGAAGTTCTTATGTTCTGGGCTCCCGAAAACAGGATTACTCCTCAATTTGCAGCTACCATCCTCTACATAACCAAAGGTACATGCAAAACAACAACAACAGATAGGGAGTAAGGAACTGTATGTATAAACATAAACGGTAATAGAGCAGTTAACAAGATGATCATGTAGCATATAAAACATCATATTATAACAGGTTATAACACATCCATCATATCACATTATAGACATGCTATGCGATGCACAACACTCCACTACTCCATATGCAATGTGGATCCAATAACTAACTCAGGAAGACGATTCAGAGTACATCAACTTGTTGACCATCATGCATTAACACCGGCTGTTTACCTTACTCTCAGATAAACCCCCATGAGTAACGATTCACCTTACTCTCGGATGAATCCCCACGAGTTATCTGTCCACCAAACTCTCGGGTGAACTATCAACACTGGTTGTTCACCTTACTCTCGGATGAACCCCCATGAGTAACGATTCACCATACTCTCGGATGAATCCCCACGAGTTGCCTGTCCACAAAACTCTCGGGTGAACTATCAACACTGGTTGTTCACCTTACTCTCGGATGAACCCCCATGAGTAACGATTCACTATACTCTCGGATGAATCCCCACGAGTTTCCTGTCCACCAAACTCTCGGTTGAACTATCAACACTGGCTGTTCACCTTACTCTCGGATGAACCCCCATGAGTAACGATTCACCTTACTCTCGAATGAATCCCCATGAATTGCCTGTTCGACATACTCTCAGACGAACTCTCCAGTCATCGTAACTTCGCCCAAACTAACAACACCATGTCATGATGCATGCAATGCTAACACACAAACAATATGACAACCACCTCCATCAACACCATTTAACACTGGCTATCAACTTTGACCAATAAGCATCAAAGGTGATTCATCAACATCATTCTTGACCATTAAGCATCAAGAATGATTTAACCAACAACATCGGTAACAGTACGTCGTTACCAATAACATTATTTTCTCATTAATTAATCTCTTTATTAAGTCTCTATTAATACACTTTACCATATCATTGTCCTAGTTCATTAACTATCCTCAAGGTCGTATTTTATAATCTCTTATATAATACTTTTATTCCTAAAAAGGTATTAAATCTCTTTTATTTAAAACAGTGAAGTTTTTTTAATTCTGACAGTGGCACGACCTGAGCATGGGTGTGCTGGCCAACTGGCACAGGCGTGCTGTGCAAGAGCACGGGCTTGCTAAACAACGTCACTTTTCTCGTTTTTCTGACACGGGCGTGCTACTGAGAGCACGGGCGTACTGGCTTTTACTGGGCAAAGAGCACAGGCGTGCTCAACGTTGTTACAACGTCTCGGTTTTGGGAACTTAGCAGCTTTTCTAGATTTTAACCCTCCAAATCAATCCTAAGGTTCTTGACTAATCCATTTGCATTAATCTCACCCCTCATCAACATCTTTATGTTTTATGCACATCAATTAGACTAATCCTAGTTTTAGGCTTAGCGCTAACATCCCTATGTCTTTTATTAACATAGATTTAACAACAGTTCCAACACACCAACTCATACAATCATGACATATCATCATCATCATCAACAACATCATAAACGTCATGCCAAGATCATATAATTAATTGAACAATACACATCATGTATAAACAACCATAATAACCACATACAACAAATAAGGCATATAACACACAAATAGGGTCATGGGTTAACCCTCATCTTACGCTACCCTAGAACCTATATGTTATACTAATCCCTTCTCCCCATACCTTGCGTGATGATTCCAGCCTATGAGCCAACAAGAGCGAAGTCCAAGCGTGACTCCTCCAAATGGGTTCAACAGGTTCAACGAGCTTTGACCAAGAGCGCCAAGGCAAAAGGATAAGTTAATTCCTCAAACAACGAAAAGAAAAGGGAATTAACACAAGGGTTATAATCATACATCGATTAGATCCCTGGGGAACTAATTTGCTAGTTGCCGTTCACAACACTGGCACACGAACCACGAAATCTAGTTTGATAGGGAGAAAACAGTTCAATACTAACCCAAAAGATTCAAAGAAAAGGATGAACATGGTTGGTTACCTTACCTCGGAGTAACACTAAGCAAACAGCTTATCCCCAAACGCAACGAAAAAACACAATAGGGTTGTGTTCTTGATGAAGAACACCCAACAAGGATTGGGGAACGCTCAAGGATTCAATGGGAACCCAAGAGAAAAGTCAATGACGGCTGTTTCTAACTCTAGGAATGATGGCTTTGAGTTTTAAGTTGAGCAAAAGGGGTATACAAAGGATTGGGGTGAAACGGATTGACCTAAAGCCCAAAATGCGTTTCTGGTGCACGCGCAGAGCACGGGCGTGCTGACCATGAGCATGGGCGTGCTAACCAACTAGCACGGGCGTGCTACACGAGAGTACAGTTGTGCTGTCCTGACAGGATCGTTGTCAAAGAAGTCTGGCTTGACAGGGAGAAAAACGGCTCAACACTAACTCAACGGATTCAAAGGAAAAAGACGAACAGGGTTGGTTACCTTACCTCAGAGTAACATTAAGCTAGCAGCTTAACCCCAAACGCAACAGCAAACACCACAGGGATGTGTTCTTGATGATAAACACCCAACAAGGATTGAAAAATGCTCAAGGATTCAATGGGAAACCAAGAGAAAGGTAAAAGACGGCTATTTCTAACTTTAGCATGGACGGCTATGAGTTTTAGGTCAAGCAAAAGAGGTATAAAGGATTGGGACGAAACGGGCTGACCAAAAGAGCCCAAAACGTGTTTCTAGTTCGCGCGTAGAGCATGGGTGTGCTAACTTTTAGTACGGGCGTGCTAAACAACTGGCACGGGCATGCTGCACTGGAGCATGAGCGTGCCACCTTGTCAGGAGCACTGATCTGACTCATTCTAAGGTTAACTACCCTAAAACACATCCCTAACATCTAAGGCAAGCATAACAATACATAACACATATATAATAGCAAGGATAACATATATAACAACACTATATAACAAGCAAGCGAAAACTGGGGTGTTACAATTCTACCCCCTTTATAAATGGTATCAGAGCGGACCTCTCCTAGTACGATGTGGTTCGGGGACGAACTAGGCGGAAGCTGGTGGGCATGCAACGCCTGAGGCTGACGAGGGCGGGGAGTGATCTCCGGTGCATGAGACACGGACAAGGAGCGGCTCCTGGCAGGCTTCTAGACAAATGGATAGATGAATGAACCGAATTCACATCGGAATTAGAGGGATCCTGAAGTTGTGCAGGTATGAAACTGTACAGTTGAAGGAAGGCTTATAAGAATTGATTGATACTACCTATACAAACAAGATACATCTTCTTTTCGGGAGCCCAGAACATAAGAACTCCATAATTATGCGTGCTTGACATGGAATAATTGTGGGATGGGTGACCTTTTGGGAAGTTTCCCAGAAAGCGTGTGAGTGAGAACAAAGCACGCTGAAAAGACCCGTGTTGGTTTGTGGAGACAGTCGGCAATCCTTAAAGCAGTCCGGGCTGTTACAGCAGTTATGTGTTATAGTATTATTGTGCATGTTATGAACTGTATTATCCGCTATAACGTTGACATGGCAATTTTGTTGATTGAGAAGCCTGACAGTGGTCAGTGCTCAATTAATTAATGAGATAAAAGCCTTAAAAAAAAGCTTCATGAGGAATGTCAAATATTCAATTGAGAAATGTTGGAAAATCTTTAGTGATGCTAGTTTTTACGAAAGAAATTCCAAAGTAAAATAAAGACTTAGTAGAGTAAGTTAAGTTTCAAAAATAATTTAATTATTATGCTGAGAAATTTATTTTAAGAGAAAAAACCCAAATTTTAACGTAGAACGTTTTTATTGCTAAATGATGGTTAATTTCGAAAAGATTTATGGAAGGTAATTTAAAAACAGTAGTATTTATTTGGACAGAGATTTAGTCACAAATGAATTTCTTTCAAAAACTGAAGTTTCGGAAAAAGACTTTCAGTGGAAAAGGAATTTACCGGTGATTCGGATCCAAGTAAATCATTCAATTGTTTTAGTCTTGTGATGACTTGATCCTGGAGGGATTACGATATTTATCCGGCGGATAAAAGTTTTATAATACAGAGACGCATATAGTTCTTAAGGAAGAGAACCTTAGTAAACTTTGAGGTTTATCCGGTGGATAGACATTGCTTTATTGCATCTGCTTTGTGTAAGCATTGGCATTTTCATTGCATGAGTTTGTAAGGCCTTGAGCTTTGGAGTTGAGCTTACACCTTGATGCAGGTGCGAATCTTACGGTGACGTCTTAAATGGCCTTGGAGGTATCAGGGTTGGAAAGGCTGACATGTGACCAGTTGGTTGCTCTTCTGTGTCATGGCAACTCCGAGCAATACACTGATATCCTCGACTAGATGTCGTACTTTTCATGTTTGGTGTAGAGTGTTTCTGTAAAAGCCAGATACGTGCACGTTACATTCGTTGTAGCATCTTGCCCAACGCTGACGTACATGGAACATGTCCTCCCATTCACTCTCACCTATGTTTTGTTAGCTCCATGGAGTAGGGGTCAGAGTTTTAACCCTGTGGCATAAGGCATTGAGTCATGTACATCGCATTGCATTGCATGGCCGTTGATGATTACATTTACTTATTGTAAATCAGTATTCCGTTTTCGAAGATTTCTTATGCTGCTAATTGATTAACATGATATATTGAGATTTATGGTATGCATGTTGGGTATGTTGTTACCTGGTCTGTCATCCCGTTTTTACTTCTGCTATTTTGCTATGTTGATTCTACATACGTTCATATGCTGTTTTGTGTGTTGTGCATGTAGTTATCGTGTTTAAATCCATATATTGGTGTCTCACCCTTACAATATATCAGGTTTTCCTGGTTTTTGCTGTTGTATCTTAGTACATGAGAGCAGATGGTATAGACTTTACAGCTCTACTCGGGGATATTAGTCTTGATCCTCGAAGAGGTCTGTGATAGTAATGAGAACCATGGGAGTCTTTCCAGTAGATGTCGTGTTGCATGACCAACTTAGGATTTTCCTTTGGGTTGTATATTTTTGAGAAAGTTGGTATATGTGGTTTTGAAAACCTTTGTATGGTTTGGGATTTCAGTATGAAAAGCAATTTCAGGAAGGCTTATATGGGGTGGTGAAATGATTTATAAATAAATCTAGTTTATGTGTGTTGTCAAGTATAAGGTGATTTTACTATTGTGATGTATGTATCACTTTTCCGAAGTATTATGCATAAATTTTTACACCCGAGTTTTCGGACTTAAAGTAAATTATCTTTTTTCGAAAGCAACCAGCAATTTCCATTTAGATTTAATTCCTTACGTGTTCACGAGGTAATGCCCAAGGGGGTGTTACATTAGTGGTATCAGAGCTGGTCGAGTCTTTCGGGAACTTTGGGGAATAGGTCTGTTATGTTTTTGTTGTGTGATCTCTAGTTGCACCTTGTTGAATTGTTTCCTTGTCGAAATAATGTGTGTTGACACACAAGTATGTGTGTTTTGATGGGTTCTAATCGGGTTGAGGCCTTGTAAGAACTCATGCTAAGTAAATTGTTCTTATATTCATGTTGACACATAGGTTATCCCTTTGGGATTGTGTCAGACATTTGAACGAGTATGCCTTAGACAAGTAGAAGAATACCAAAATTTTTTAAAGTAGATGCATAGGTAGCTAGTATTCGACCAAAAGAATGGCCAGACAACGACATATTCGCTAATAGAGTTGAGAGATTGGAATAGAATCCAGGTAGAGCAATGGAAGTGTAGTAAGGCCTTAGTGGACCATGAAAAAAGTTATGACTGTGATTATGAACTCGAGCATTCTCAGACGCAAAACTCTGTTAGAAAACCCACTAAGAAATTACTAATTTCCTCGTATTTTTAGACGACTGCTTAAGTCATGGGGATGGAATAGAAGAATGAAGACTTGATGATTTGAAAAATGAGAATTTGTATAAATGTGTTGTGATGATTAGATGTTTGTTTAATCATATGAATTAAGTTAGCCTATAAAAAAGTGATAGTTTTCTGAATGCTCGATGATAAGTTGTCGCATTGACCACCTAATAGCATGTAGACAGTAGAAGGAATTGTAATGACTTGAATAAGCCGATATTATTGGACTTTCTAGAGTTAGTTGCACCTAATGAAGATCTTTGTTTGAAAGGATAGATATTCCTATAATGTTGAGAAAATGCTTAGGAGTCGGATAATGGTTCAACGATGATTTCTCTCGAAGTGTGGTACCCACGTGAAGTTTCTTCTGATGGTATTTTTAAGAAATGATTAGAACCTTCACTGTTTGTGGATTTGATGGATAAAACATTTTTCTCCACTAGGACAGATTGAGGGTTACGTGTTATGGGTGCACTTGTAATCGAAGTTGATGATGGTGAAAAGTACGTATGATACCTAAGTACAATTTTTCTGAAGGTTACGAATGATCAGAGATTGAGTGAACAAGAATGGAAGTATGAATTTTGGCTATATAATGGGTGTCCTTAGGACTGGGATCAGTAGGGGAAAGAATCACAATGGATCCTAAAGAGATAGGAGTAGTGTCTTGTTCAGAGAACTTAAGACAGTGACCGGTGTAGATAAGTAATACAGATAAGTTTGGACTCGCTTTCAACGACAACTATCTAAAGATACTGTTGACTCTTCATTTCGATACTTTCAATTTTTAGGTACTTGGACTAAGTTTGATATTTGTTTGGATTTTCACTTAGATGTTAGAATTCTTAAGTGTGCCTATTGAGATTTAAAGTGCATTAGAGTTTGTTGATGAGATTGAGACATGTAGTAACGGAATGAGAATTAGTTTAAGTGTTTGACATAATTATGGAAGTTGACTTAAGTGCTTGATCACCAAATTAATGCTTAGAAGTAAGTCTTTAGTGAAGGATTAGTAGTTGAGAATGATGGACTAGCATGTAAGTAAAAGAGGGAACGACTTTTCCCGATAGTTGATGGATAAGCAAAAGGTTGATGTTAAGTTTCTGAAGTTAATTTTATTCCTCCAAGATAGTAGAACCTCTTACCCATCTGGCTCAGAAGGACCAAGCGTTTACTTGGACTGAAGCATGCGAGGAAAGTTTTCAAGAATTAAAGAGAAGGTTGACTACTTCACCTGTGTTAGTGTTGCCTGTTCCCAAAGGAGCATTTGTGCTCATGGAGTGGATTGGTTTAATAGTATCCATTGGTTTGGACATTTTCATATTATTTCATTGAAAGATTTGTTATGACTATTTCTTGAGTTGTAATGCAAACGACTTCTTGATACTGGAAGTTCCTTGATGAAACAAAGTCTAATCACTTTTACTTTTGGTAAATGTGATCCAGTCTGATTTTTGGCTAGACTATTCTACTTTTGAAATTGTCGTTTTGTAAATTCCTTGTATTAAAAATGAATCCTCTTGCGGTTCAGAACTGTTCATCTTTTGATTCCCTAATCCGCTGGAAGATTCTTGTGGAAGAAGGGACTTTATTAGAGTCATGGTTGTAAACATGCATTAGCTATGCATTTTTACACTCACGAACCTACTAAAGAATCTTTTTACATACTGGATATTCCTGTATTTTTTTTAGAGTGTTAAAATTCTTCTATATACTTTCTTATGAGAGTAAGACCAAGAAAATTTCCTTTGTCGAAAATTTCTTTCCTTAATCTTCAAGGACCGAGGGGAGACTGAGTTCAACTGATCACCCTCAACTCAAGTGGACGAGCAAGAAAAACGATTTGATCTTTGGAAAGTTGGCTGGGAGTAAGTGTAGTATCTAACTACAATCATCCTTTTAGCAGGATAGACAAGAAGTGACGGGAGTTTTGTTGAGGTATAGTTGTGACTGATTAGATGTGAACCTTTAAGATCAATCCCAGTAACTGAAAAAATTATTATAAATCAAATATTGATCGAGGCAGAATAATCGTTGGGGAACTTAGGGTAATGATCAATGTCTGTAGTTAAGATTGATTGTATGAGTTTGGAGATTTATAAGAAAGTGTCCTTAATAGTTTTACCCAAGCTGAATATAAGAAGAAAAGAGGAGTTCTTGAGTAAAACTCAGTTGTTAGAAAAGTTCAAGATTTATGATTTTGGATAATTCTACCCGATGCAATTTCTTTTTGGTTGTAGTTGCATTAAGTGGTGCAATCATGTTCTTTAAGGTTGTTGTAACATCCCAAAATTCCTACAGCTGTCTTTTAACTGTTTGTGTAAATAACTTGACAGAGAACACAACCTGATTAATAACAATCGTAAGAATAGTTAATAATTGGAAATTCGTATTTGAATTTCAATTATGAGCTTAATGATCATTAGATATTTTTTTGAGCTTTCTATGTTGTTTCGAGTCGGGACACTCACTGATAACCTATAGCTGTCAAAACACTAGTTGGACATGAATGGAATTCATAAAGAAGTCCAAGGGTATTTTGGTCTTTTCGCAAAGAATCTTAGATATTTTCTAGCAAGCCATCATGACTATGGTGACTCACTAAGACAAGGATGGAATTCCATTAGTTCCTAGGGGCAAAATGGTCCTTTCCATCATAAATATCTTAGATATTTTAGAAGAGTCATCATGACAATGGTGAGTCATACGGGCAAAAGTGTGATTCTATTAGTTCTTAAGGACAAAAGAGTAAAATCACATAGGGATAAAGATGGTATTTCACAAAAAGGCTAAGGGCAAAATGGTCTTTTTGCCATAAAATATCTAGATATTTTAGAGAAGTAATCATTACATGTGGTGAGTCACGACTGACTCATCGCACTCAAGTGACATGCGTCTCTCGTTCGGTGTCCGGTTTTGTGTCTGGATGTCCGTTTTCGACTTGGTCGATTTTCCGATTTAATATTTCGCCCGAATAAAATATCTTATTTCACTTTTCGTGAAATATTTCAAAGTAACCAAAGTCGTCTGGAATTCGATACAAAACCTAACCGTTTCGTTCACGAGTCAAAATTAGGTTTTCTGATCAGTAAAATTTTACTGTCAGTGGAAAACACAGACCGGTTTTCGTCTGAATTTTCAACCTAAAATCTAACCATAACCCTCTACAATAAAGTAGAGTATGGACAATCATCTTTTTGTCAATTCATGACAACTTTCACTTTGTCAACTTTTCTTTCATGGAAAAAGTTAAACTACCTAAATTTGGTTAACCTCTACAACTTTTATGGAAGCAACACCTATGCACTTCCATTAGATCTTGGCCCTTCATTTTCCCATCACACTCTAACCAATATCTTGGTCATAAACCAAAGGCCATTCGACCATTAAGTCAAAGAAACACCATCCAACTTCACTTTTACACTTCTAAAAGATCTAACACACTTTTCTCTCAAAAACTTCAAATCCTCTCTTCTCTCTCTTCTTCCTCCATTCGGTCCTTCACTCTAAATCACTAAACAAGATTCCTTTTCCATTTCTAAAATCATACTTCACCTTGTCTTAATCCAAGGATCAACTTTGGTGAAGGAAGTTTCTTGATTTGGAGAATTGTGTTCTTGATCATCAAGAACATCAAGCTAACCTTGAAGTTGTTCTTGAGTTGGTGAGCTTCTAAATCCTTTTTCCTTTAATTTCCTTACTTATTACCTTGAGTAATCATCTTCTAGTTCTTCATTTTCATGAAAACAAGTTAGAGATCTCACCTTTTTCTCCTATAGGATTCGGCCATCCATTTCTTTAAGGAGCTTGGAGTTTCCTTTCACTTAAACCTCTTCACAAAAGGTATGGGGAGTGAACCTCATCACAGCAAAATTGGTGGAAGATGAAAATGGTTGTTTATGCTTGGTTTGGGTGAAACCCTTTTGCTTGGGTTCACTACTTTATTTGTGAAGTTCTCTTTGAGAACATGATTGTAATAATGTTTCCATGCTTAGTATATGTTTATGATGATGTATGCTTGGATGGAAAAATGTTTTCATGTATGTTGAAAACCATACTTTGATCTCTAGATCAAGTAAGGATTTTTATGCTTGTGTATGGTTGAATGATGTATGATTATTGTTCATCATAATATTGTGATCATTTTGAGCTATTACTTGACAAGTTAGTGAAGCAAAATCTTCACATTCCATATGATATACCATTCGGCCTTCAAGCACACAAAAGGGAGAACATGAGTTTGTTCTTGAACTTCATTGTTTTTGAAAGTTAGAAAGTGTTTTAGTAACTTGTATTTCAAAAACAAGCAAGAAGTGATTTGATGCAAAGATCAAATAGGATTTCGGCCTTCAAGTGTTTTAACTAAGGTGAAAATGTATTTTTACTTTAGTCATAGTTTATCCAATTAACTAAGTGTTTTAAAAATAAAATGATGAAAGTGATTTCGTGAAAGTAAAATTAATATGAAGTTACCTAAGGTTTTAATGGGATGTCACCTTCATTTTAAAACTAAGTTAACATTCAACCTTCAAAGTATATATATGACTTTGTCCTAAAGTTTAGATTTAAATGAATCATAGTTCGAAAACTAAATGAAATTCCATTTTCCTTTCAGCTAACTTAGATCACGGTTTTAAACTACGTTAGTAAGGAAAAACCCTTTTCAAATTAGTTAAGGTATTTTACTTCAAGCAAGTGACAAAGTTCTTTCCAATCAAATAAGCTTTCAATTAGAAAGGTTTTGGTTTACAAAGTCTTAAATCGAGAGTTTTCAACTCAAATCGTAAAGTTTTACGCATAAAAACCTAAGTTAAGTAATTAACTTCGAGCAAAAGAAAAGAGATAACTAAGTATAGTATATGGTGGAACAAGACCATGCACTATACCATTGATGACTTAGTTCATCAATGACTTGATAAGACTTAAGTGAATCAATGCTTTTTTCATTACTTGAAACTCAAGGAATTAATACCTTAAAAAGGAGCAAAGACTTATCTAAGAGGATTCTCAATCCTTCTTCATAACACTTAGGACATAAGATGTAATTCATAAGATACGAACACAAACATGAAACGTTTTGGTTTTTGAAACATTAGTTTGATGACGGACCGGTGATTCAGATCCAGGATAATCGTTCAATTGTTTCAGTCTTGTGATGACTCGATCCAGGAGGGGTCACGAGATTTATCTGGTGGATAAAAGTTTTATAATACAAAGACGCGTATAGTTCCTAAGGAAGAGAACCTTAGTGAACCTTGAGGTTTATCCGGTGGATAA
This sequence comes from Ammopiptanthus mongolicus, assembly GCA_039655645.1. Classification (NCBI taxonomy): domain Eukaryota; kingdom Viridiplantae; phylum Streptophyta; class Magnoliopsida; order Fabales; family Fabaceae; genus Ammopiptanthus; species Ammopiptanthus mongolicus. Next base: position 56,234,811 of record CM077344.1, read on the forward strand.
ACATTGCTTTATCGCATCTTCTTTGCGTAAGCACTGGCATTTGATTGCATGAGTCTGTAAGGCCTTGAGCCTAGGAGTTGAGCTTACACTTTGATGCGGGTGCAAATTTTATGGTGACGTTTTAAATAGTCTTGCAGGTATCAGGGTTGTAAAGGCTGACATGTGACCAGTTGGTAGCTCTACTGTGTCGTGGCAACTCCGAGTAATACACCGATATCCTCGACTAGATATCGTACTTTTCATGTTTGGTGTAGAGTGTTTCCGTAAAGCCAGATACGTGCACTTCACGAATGTTGTCGCATCTTGCCCATGACTGGCATGCACAGTACATGTCCTCCCATTCACTCTCTCTGACGTTTTGTTAGCTCCATGGAGTAGGGGTCAGAGTTTTACCCTTGTGGAATATGGCATTGAGTCATGTACATCGCATTGTATTGCATGGCTGTTGGTGGTTACATTTACTTGTTGAACATCACTATTTTGTTTTCGAAGATGTCTTATGCTGCTAATTGATTAACATGATATATTGAGATTTATGGTATGCATGTTGGGTATGTTATTACTTGGAGCGTCGTCCCGTTTTTACTTATTCTATTTTGCTGTGTTGATGATTGGGAATCTCACCCATATCTGTATATCTTCTCTGCTTGTATTGTTGTTTCTGCTTGAGAAGATGGGCCCGACGACAACTCAGCTCAACGTCTACCTTGAGTTCGGAGGGGGACTCCTTATGTTGTTCTGTCTTGGCCAGGCTGTGTCCAACTGTCAGTTGTACCCTTTTGAGGAGCTGTGACTCCTAGTACTTAATTATATACTTATTATCAGTTAGGCTTGGACCTATGTCTGTATACAGTATTGTTTCTATTTTTGTACTTTAATTCTATATGACTTCTAGAAATGCATGGTGAACCTAAGTTCATTTATAATTACTTATTTTACTAATCCCATTACATCATTGCGAATAGAAAAAAAAAACTCGTATTTTCCGCATTAATATTATTTTCGGCCTTATAATCGTTCGGGAATGTGACATTCAGGAATGGGTGTTGTAGTTGTGATGCGTGATTATGATGTAAATTGGAGACGTGGACTATGTTCAAAAGAAACTGAGACTAAGATTGGATGTCTTGGATCGTAACTGATAGATGTGTTGTAAAAGAAATGTGTGTCGTAGTTTAAATCTTGGTGTTAACAGTAAGAGTTAAAAATGTTGGAGGAAGATTTCCTAAATGAATTAGTATTGAAAGAAAAGTGGTTAAGTTTTAATTATATCCTCCACGTGTGAGAGATTAAGGTAAGGTATTAAGGAGAAGGAGTATGGATTGAGGATAAATGATTTGATTTTTAACGGTAAATCAAACGGAGAATAACTATGAAGTTTGTTATTAGGTTACAAATGTTACCTAAGGGAGAATTACATACATGGAATACAATGTGGAACCTGGGGATTAAGAAATCCTGTTTAGTTTTGAGTCACGAAATTTCGAGGACGAAATTTTTTTTAAGTGGAGTATGAATGTAACACCCCGATTTTTACTATTCATCAATAACGGTAAATATATATATATATATATATATATATATATATATATATCTTTTATATTTTTATCCGAGACCTAGAGAATAATTTTGGATAAACCAAAGTCATATTTATACTCTACATTATCGTAGAGAGTTACGGTTAAATTTTGGATTGAAAATTCAGACGAAACCCGGTTTGCATTTTCACTGACAGTAAGATTTTACTGATTAGAAAACCTAATTTTGACTCGAGAACGAAATGGTTAGATTTTATATCACATTTCCAATGATATTAGTTATTTTGAAAATTTTCAAAATAAATAAGTTATTATACTTTATTTGGGCGTAAAATCTAAATCGGGAAATCGACGGAGTCAAGAACGGACTTGCAGAGACAAAATGGGACACCGGACGAGGGACACAGGTCACTTGAGTGCGATGAGGCAGAGGGTGAGTCACCACCATGACTCACCACAAGCCATTATTTCTTTCTAAAAATATCTAAGATATTTAAGGCCATAAAAGACCATGTTGCCCCTAGGAATTAATGTAATTACATTTTTGCCACATGACTCACCACCAGTCATCTTTACCTTCTAAAAATATCTAAGATATTTTTGGCTTTAGAGGTTGTGGGACATTAATGTCCTTGGCCTTTTTGTTAAATGCTAATTTTGTCCCTAAGTGGGTTTACTCTTTTGTCTCTAAATGAACAAATCTTTACCCTCCTTGCCCTTGAGACTCACGCCTATATAACCCCCACCGACACTCCATTCCCTCACATTGGCTACAAACACAAAAAAGTTAACTTGTCTTAAGTTTTTAAGATCAAAAACTTGATTTTTGGTTTTCTCTCAAGTGTTCTTCAAGTTCTTGAGTGTTCTTCACTTTCTCTCCATTTTTCCATCATTCAAGAGGTAATCTCTTCACTCCCTAATTAATCATGTACTCTTCTTCATTCATTTTGTAAGATTAATACACGAATCATCATCATCCACTTTCATGAAACTTTCTTCTAAAATCTCTAGAAAATCATAGGAAAATCCTATGATCATGAAACCAATTTCTATGAACTCATCATGATGCATATATTGATCATCTAGAAGCATGAACGCAAAAGAAATTTCCTCCCTATTCCCCCATTGATGGCCGTAACCCTAACCTTGTTGGTTGGGTGAGTTTTGATTCAAATCTTTGACAAATGATTATTGATTATGTCTTCATCATACTTAAGGATCATTAATCCAAGAGTTGGTGAGTTTCTAACATCCTTAGCCTAATTAATTAGTGAAGGCCGAACCTACATAATAATGAATTAGCAAGTCTTTTCAAAGATTAACTTGTACTATGTTGTTTGGTGAAAGATTTGTGCAGTAGTTGTAGTTTGGTAATTCGTGGAGTACGCTGAGCTTCGGAGGATCATTTCAGACCAAAAGTCGTGAACACCACTTGGTTGTTTAGCTTGATTTGTTTGAGTTGGTGATTTGTGGTGTAGAAGAAAGGGTTGAAAGATCAAAGGGAAAGAACCTTACTTGACTTCAAGAGGTAAGGGGAGCATGCCCGTGCTCCCTGCCCAGAAAAGCCAGCACGCCCGTGCCAGAAAAAAGAGAAAAGTGACGCAGTTTAGCACGCCCGTACTCTCGCACAGCACGCTCGTACCAGTTGGCCAGCACGCCCATTCTCAGACCATGCGACTGTCAGAATTAAGAAAATTTCACTGTTTTAAATAAAAGAGTTTTAATACCCTTTTTGGAATAAAAATACGATATAAGAGATTATAAAACATGACCTTGAGGGTAGTTAATGAACTAGGATATTGATATGGTAAGGTGTAATGATAGAGACTTAATAAAGAGATTAATTCATGAGAAGATGATGTTATAGGTAACGACATACTGTTACCGATGTTGTTGGTTAAATCATTCTTGATGCTTATTAGTCAAGTTTGATGTTGATGAATCATTCTTGATGCTTATTGGTCAAGTTTGATGTTGATAAATCAACTTTGATGCTTGTTGGTCAAAGTTAATAGACATGTGATGGTGTTGATGATGGATGGTTGGACATGTGTTTGCATGTTGGTTGAACATTGCATGCATCATTGCATAGAGATGATAGTTTGGGCGGAAAGCAAATGATGAATCGTGACGGTGGAGGCCACGATGGGTGCTATCCCGGCCTTGAGGGTAGAGTTGGGTAAGGAGGTTCCATATGACATGGACTTGCAACCCATTGCCGGAGTGTCCTATTGATAACCTGACTACCCTGACGAGCCACGGTACGTTATCAGGATTAGTTGAGAGTATCCAAGGACGTCACCCATGGTTTGGTGAGTGTTCCAATGTTGATGCTGAATGGTCAACATGGATATGTACTCCTAATCGTCTTTCCAGAGTTGATGTTTGGATCCACATTGGATATGGAGTAGTGGAGTAGTTATGCATAGCATAGCATGTTATTAATGTGAGATGATGGAGTGTGTTATAATACGTATGTTATATTATGATGTTATATATGCTGCATGATCATCTTGCTAACTGCTTTATTACCGTTTATGTTTATACGTACAGTTCCTTACTCCCTATTGTTGTTGTTGTTGTTTTGCATGTACCTTTGGTTATGCAGAGGATGGTGAGCTGCCAGCTGAGGAGTGATCCGGAGGAGATCGCTTACTCATAGTTTAATTTAGTTATGTTAGTTGTTTCCGATGTAATATTGGTAGTGGTTACCGGCTCTGATTATGTGATATCGGGTTTCGGGTTTTGTTTATGTTTATGTTTTACGCAGTTTTTGTTTTATGTTTTAAAACGTTTTGGATAATGTGGTACTTGCTACCTTTTATGTTAAAGTTTTTATTTAACTTGCATGCTTTATTTAATTTTATCGTATGTGGGGTAGAGGGTGTCACATTTAGTGGTATCAGAGCCGGTCTGTCCTTTAGGCCGGGGTATGTGTCTGTTATGTTATCTTCTGTGTACTATTATATGATTGTCTATGACCATGGTATAGAGTATTAAGTGTTTGGTGTTCGTTTTGGCTTAACTTTTATGTTAAGTGGTTTGTTTTGGACTGGTTGTCTGCTAATCGAGTCCGACCTTGTAGAAATTTCGAGGAAAAAATTTTTATAAGGGAGTTGAATTGTTACACCCCGGTTTTCGCTTGCTGTTATATAAATGTTGTTGTATATGTTATCCTTGTTGTATATATATATATATATATATATATATATATATATATATATATATATATATATATATTATGTGTTGTTGTGCTTGCCTTAGGTGTTTAGGGACGTGTTTTAGGGGAGTTAACCTTAGAACAAGTGATATAAGTGATCCTGTCAGGGTGGCATGCCCGTGCTCTTGTATAGCACGCCCGTGCTAAAAGTTGGCACACCCGTGCTCTTCACGCGCTCCAGAAACACGTTTTGGGCTTTAGGTTGACCCGTTTTGTCCCAATCCTTTTTATACCTCTTTTGCTCGACCTAAACCTCATAGATGTCAATCCTAAAGTTAGAAACAGCCGTCTTTACCTTTCTCTTGGGCTCCCATTGAATCCTTGAGCGTCCCCAATCCTTGTTTGGGTGTTCTTCGTCAAGAACATATCCCTATGGTGTTTGCTGCTGCATTTGGGGTTAAGCTGCTAGCTTCATGCCACTCTGAGGTAAGGTAACCAACCCTATTCATCCTTTTTCTTTGAATTCCTTTAGTTAGTGTTGAACCATTTTGTCCCTGTCAAACCAGACTTCGTTGTTCGTGTGCCAGTGCTTTGAACGGCAACTAGCAGATTAATTCCCCAGGGATCTAATCGAGGTATGTGCATAACCCCTGTGTTAATTCCCTTCCTTTTCTTGTTTGGGAATTAACTACCTTTGTCCTTTCTTGATGTTCTTGGTCAACCTCGCTGTACCTGTTGAATCCATTTGGAGGAGTCACGCTTGGATTTCGTTTTGTTGGCTCGTAGGCAGGAATCGTCACACCAGGTATGGGGAGAAGGGATTAGTATAACATATAGGTTCTAGGGTAGCGTAAGATGAGGATTAACCCATGACCCTATTTGTGTGCTATGTGCCTTAATTGTTGTATGGAGTTGTTATGGTTATTTATATATGTTGTTAATTGTTTAATTGGTCTGTATCATCTTGGCATGATATTTATAATGTTGTTATGATGTTGTTTATGATGATGATGATGATATTCCATGATTGTATGAGTTGGTATGGTTGAACTGCTGTTAAATCTATGTTAATAAAAGACATAGGGATGTTAGCGCTAAGCCTAAAATTAGGATTCGTCTAATTGATGTGCATAAAACATAAAGATGTTGATGAGGGGTGAGATTAATACCAATGGATTAGTCAAGAACCTTAGCATTGATTTGAAGTGCGGAAATCCCAGATCTAAACGTTGTAATAGCGTTCAGCACGCCCGTGCTCAATATTGGCATGCCCGTGCTCCCTGCCCAGAAAAGCCAGCATGCCCGTGCTCTCATGTAGCACGCCCGTGCCAGAAAAACGAGAAAAGTGACACTGTTTAGCATGCCCGTGCTCTCGCACAGCACGCCTGTGCCAGTTGGCCAGCACGCCCGTGCTCAAGCCATGCCACTGTCAGAATTAATAAAATTTGACTGTTTTAAATAAAAGAGTTTTAATACCCTTTTTGGAATAAAAATACGATATAAGAGATTATAAAAAATGACCTTGAGGATAGTTAATGAACTGGGATATCGATATGGTAAGGTGTAATAATAGAGGACTTAATAAAGAGATTGATTAATGAGAATATGATGTTATAGGTAACGACGTACTGTTACCGATGTTCTTGGTTAAATCATTCTTGATGCTTATTGGTCAAGTTTGATGTTGATGAATCATTCTTGATGCTTGTTGGTCAAAGTTGATAGCTATGTGATGGTGTTTATGATGGATGGTTGGACATGTGTTTGCATGTTGGTTGAACATTGCATGCATCATTGCATAGAGATGATAGTTTGGGCGGAAAGCAAACGATGAATCGCGATGGTGGAGGCCATGATGGGGGTTATCCCGGCCTTGAGGGTAGAGTTAAGTAAGGAGGTTCCATATGGCATGGACTTACAACCCATTGCCGGAGTGTCCTATCGATAACTTGACTACCCTGACGAGCCACGGTACGTTATCAGCATTAGTTGAGAGTATCCATGGACGTCACCCATGGTTTGGTGAGTGTTCCAAAGTTGATGCTGAATGGTCAACATGGATATGTGCAACACCCTTTCCCGAGTGTCACATTCCCGAACGTTTATAAGGCCGAAAATATTTATTAATGCGGAAAATACGATTTTTCTTTTTCTTTTCTTTTCATAAAGATGTAATGGGATTAGTAAAGGTAATAAATAATACTAATAAGTGAACTTAGGTTCAACATGCATTACTAGGACATACTGTATACTAAATACAGAAACAGAAAACGAAAAATAGAAACATCAACATTACTGTATACAGACATAAGTCTAATGTCTAACTGACATAAGAAATACAATAAGTACTAGGAGTCATAGCTCCCAAAAGGTACTACAAAAACTGACATAGTCTGGCCGACAACAAAACTAAAACAGCAAAAGAGTCCACCTCCGAACTCAAAAGGACTGCGGAACCGAACCATCGTCGCGTCCATCTGTTCAAGCATCAACAGCAAGTACCAGCAGAAAATATACAGATATGGGTGAGATTCCCGTTCATCAACACAACAAAATAGCAGTAGTAAAAACGGGACGACTCACCGGGTAACAGCATACCCAACATGCTTACAAAGGTTCTCAGTATAAATCATGTTAAGCAGTTAACAACATAATAGCATGCTAAACATTTAACAGCATAATATAAGGCATCCTTAAACAATACAGCGATGTATAACAGTAAACGTAAACATCAATAGCCATAAACATCAATAGCCATGCAATGCAATGCAATGTATATGACTCAATGTCAATGTCACTGGGTACTACTCTGACCCCTACTCCATGGAGCTAACAAAAAATTCGGAGAGAGTGAATGGGAGGACATGTTCCGGTTTCTGCCAGCCATGAGCAAGATGCTACAACATTCGTAACGTGCACGTATCTGGCTTTACGGTAACACTCTCGACCAAACATGAACAGTACGGCATCTAGTAGAGGATATCAGTGTATTGCACGGATTCGCCACGACACAGAAGAATCACCAACTGGTCACATGTCAGCCCTTCCAACCCTGATACCTCCAAAAAGACCATTGAAGATCGTCACCGTAAGATTCGCACCCGCATCAAGGTGTAAGCTCAACTCCTAGGCTCAAGGCCTTACAACTATGCACATGAAATGCCAATGCTTACACAAAGCAGATGCGATAAAGCAATGTCTATCCATTGGATAAACCTCAAGGTTCACTAAGGTTCTCTTCCTTAGAAACCACAAACGTCTTTGTTTTATAAAACATTTATCCATCGGATAAATATCTCGTGATTCCTTTGGAATGATCCAGACTGCTTTCAGAATCGTCGACTGTCCCCACAAACCAACACAAGTCTTTTCAGCGTGTTTTGTCCTCACTCACACGCTTTCTAGGAAACTTCCCAGAAGGTCACCCATCCCATAATTACTCTAAGTCAAGCACGCTTAACTATAAAGTACTTATGTTCTAAGCTCCCGAAAAGAAGATAAATCTTGTTGGTATGGGTAGTACCAATCAATTCTTATATGCCTTCCCTTAACTATACAGTCCCATACCTGCATAGCCTCAGGATTCCTCCCACTGTACAGTCCCATACCTGCACAGCCTCAGGATCTCTCTCATTCCAGTTATCACAAGACAGAAACAATTGAACGATTAACCTAGATCCAAATCACCGATCCGTCATCGAACTACTGTTTCGAAAACCAAAACATTTCGTGTTTGTGTTTACGTCTTATGAATTATGTCTCAAGTCCTAAGCATTATGAATAAGGATTGAGAATCCTCTAGATAAGTCTTTAAGCCTTTCTAAGGTATTAATCCCTTGTTTTTCAATTAAGGAAACAAGTGTTGGTTTCACTTAAGTCTTATGAAGTCATTGATGTACTAAGTCATCAATGGTATAGCACATGGTCTTGTTCCACCATATACCATACTTAATTAACCCTTGTCTTCAACTCTAAGTTAATTACTTAACTTAGGTTTTTCACGCGTAAAACTTTACGATTGAGTTAGAAAACTCTTTTTGTAAACCAAACAACTTTTACAATTAAAAACTCATTTGATTTTTGAAACAACATTGAACTACTTACTTCATTTCTAGCATTTTCTGAAACATAAAATTCGCTTAGCGAAATTCCATTCGCTTAGCGAAAATGAGGCAGTAATACCTCCTTTGGAACTCCTCTGGTTCGCTCGGCGAGACACAAATCGCGTAGCGAAATATATTGTATTCGCTTAGCAAATATGAATTCGCGTAGCGCAAGTTCAGACGGTTGCACCTCTTTAGAAACACCTCTGGATCGCTCGGCGAGACAGAATTCGCGTAGCGAAACTTCACTTTATTCGCTTAGCGAGAATGATTTCGCTTAGCGAAAGTTCAGATGGTTACACCTCTATTGGAGACTTCTCTGGATTGCTCAGCGAGATGTAATTCGCGTAGCGAAATTCGCTGGGTTGGCTTAGCTAATATGAATTCGCTTAGCGAAAGTGAGGCAGTGATGCCCAACTAAGACTTTCCCTGTTTTCGCGTAGCGAAAGTAATTTCGCTTAGCGAAATGCTGCCTTAAAACAAGACATCAACCTTATGGAACCATTTTGATTCTTTTCATGAAACCACTTCTTTTCTCATTTTGAGTCACTTGATTAATTAGATGAACTAAGGATAAGGTATAAAACATGTTTCACTTTGGTGAAAGCACTTTGAGATTAAATTCCATTTAAAGTCACTTAGGGTTTTTCTTTGAAAAACACAAGTTATTGAAAACACTTTCTTTACATCAAAACTTGACTTGTCCAAGAACTATTCATATCCTTCCTTTCCTCAAGGTCATGGCTAATAGCCAACTAGGAATCAATGTGAGGTTTTACTTCCTCAACCAATCAAAGTATGGCTCACAACACTTACACAATCATGATAACCATAATACACATTACTACATCATAATCAAACATCCAAGTCCATCACTCATCATGGTCTCATAATCAACAATAAAAAGTCCATACTTGATCTAGTGATCAAAGTAGGTTTTCCAACATACATGAAAATGGTTTTTCATTCAATCATCTCATCATCAACATATGCTAAAACACAACACAACATACCAAAGCATAAACTCATCATGACACTCTTGTTCTCCATGAGAACTTAACAAAACATAACAACTAAAAGTGAACCCAAACTAAAGGGTTTCACCCACACATAAAGTAAACAACCATCTTCACCACCACCATCTTGGTGTGATGAGGTTCTTCTCCCCATACCTGTTGAAGAGCAGATTCCCGGATCAAAGTCGGTTGATCGGTTTGTGAACCTTCTGATAATTAACACCAACTACAAACAACCAAACAATCAATCATTAAACAACAATCAAACTAAACTCAACAATTCTCACAAAGAGGGTTTCGGCCACCCTAAAGAGAATAAAGCTAGGAATTGATCTTGGTTTTCCATTTCATGGATTCAAAGGCATTAGGAAAGCTAAGGATGAAATCAAGTGTTAAAAATCAAAAATTGATGAAAACACTATTCATCATCATCAAGAAGGGTTCGGCCCTAATGTGCTTTTTGAGCTATGATGAGAGTTGAATCATAAGCTCTTGGGTTTAGGTAGAGAATGATGAGGTGAGTTCAAAGAACTTGGTCTTACCTCAAAAGGATTTTTCTATAATTTCCTATGGATTTTCAAAGTTTTGGATCTAAGAAATAATTTTCATGAAAATGGATCTTGATCTTGAAATAAAGAGATATTCAAGAAGCTAAGAGATCATAGAAGTGATCTTACCTTGAAATGATGGAAGATTGCTCAAGGAATCAAGTGAATCCAACAAGTGATTCAAGCTTTTCAAGAAGAAAAATGGAGTTTCTCTTCAAGAACAACAATGGTGTTCTTCTTTGTGCAGAAATTTCGTGAATGAGGGGCTGGATGGGCTGATTTCAGCCTTTAAAACAAGTCACTTAAGGGCAAAATGGTCATTTGCCAAAAGGGTAAAATGGTAAAAGTGCAAAAGGCTAAGGTTAGGGGCATTTTGGTCATTTTGCGTCTAGATTTTCCCGATCGTCATGACGACTCTGGCATACTCTCCCAAGTGTCCTGGGATGTTCTGATATCAAGATTATCGGTTTGCGAGTCCCGGTAAATCCATATGTGGCTCCGTTCGTCACCCGATTGAAGATTTCCGACCGAACGAAGGTCAGGAAGTGATTTTTCTGAAATTTTTACGAAATTTAACCAAAACGTAGATAATCGAATTCTAAGACTTACTGTCTCGTTCACGGGTCCATCTGAGGTCTTCTGAGCAGTAAAATCATACTGTCAGTGTAAAAACGCAGACCGGACTCCGTTTGAGTTTTTGACTCAAAACTTAATCGTAGCTTCCTACGATATCGTCGAGCATGACTATGGTCTCGGAATATTTTATTTCCATTCCTAAGACCTCGAATAAAATAAAGACGTTAAAATACTGAAGAATTAGAAAACGTGAAAATCGGGGTGTTACATTCCTACCCCTCTTAAAAGAATTTCGTCCTCGAAATTCCGTGACTTAAAACTAAACCTACTCGGTCGCTGAAGATTAAGGAAAGAAATTTTCAACAAAGGAAATTTTTCCTGGTCTTGGTCTCAAAAGAAAATAACAAAAGAATTTTACAAATCTGGAATGAATATAGGAATATCCCGTATGCAAAAAGACTCTTCAGTAGGTTCGTGAGTGTAAAAATGCATAGCTAATACATGTTTACATCCATGACTCTAATAAAGTTCCTTCTTTCATAAGAACCTTCCAATAAACTTGGGAATCAAAAGATAAACAGTCTGGCAAAATCAGACTGGATCACCTTCACCAAAAGTAAAAGTGATTAGACTAAGTTTCATCAAGAAACTTCCAGTATCGAGAAGTTGTTTATGTTATAACTCAAGAAATAGTCATAACAAAACTTTCAGTGAAATAATACGAAAATGTCCAGACCAATGGACACCATATTACCAAATCCTTGCAAACTTTCCTCACAGGCTTCAGTCCATTCAAACGCTTTATCCTTCCTTTGAAATCATATGACCCAAAAACTTTACTTCGTCGAGCCAAAACTCACACGTGGACAACTTTGCATACAGCTGTTTCTCCTTCAGAAACCTGAAGAATCACACTAAGATATTCAGCGTGTACTTCCTGGTTTCGCGAATAGATGAGTATGTCGTCTGTGAAACAACGACAAACTTATCTAGGTATGGATGAAAGATCCTATTCATGTAATCCATGAATATAGAGGAGTATTCGTTATACCAAACGGCATTACAAGATACTTGTAGTGCCCATAGCATGTTCGAAACGCTGTCTTCGGTATATCTTCTGTCTTCACACGAATCTGGTTATAACCCGATCGCAAATCAATCTCGGAGAAAACTGCCGCTCTCCTCAACTGATCCATCAAGTCATTTATTCCTGGAAGATAATACTTGTTCTTAATGGTAACTTTGTTCATCTGGCGCTAATCCACACATAAGCAAGATGTTTCGTCTTTCTTTCTCACCAACAGCACAGGCGTTCCCTATGGCGACACACTGGGTCTAACGAACTGTTTTTCCCAATAAGTCCACCAACCGTTCCTTCAAGGTTTCCAACTCAGCAGGTGCCATATGCTAAGGTGCCATAGACGCTGGTCCTGTTCCTGGCACAAGTTCGATCACGACTCGATGTCTCGGACTGGCGGTACACCTGGTATGTCTTCAGGAAAGACTTCCGGACACTCGTTAGTAACATGTATTCGTTTTGCTCCTCCTCCTCTCAAAGAAACGTTTCCTTGGTTGGCAATCCAAATCCAGCATTATCCGAATCAGGGAAAACTAAGGTTTTGTTTACACCGTCTAGTTACAAGATAACCAATCCATCCTTATGATCACATCCATTTGCGAAAGAGGCAAACAGATCAAATCAATCAAAAACGTTCTATCCATTACAAAAAATAGAACAGTTCAAACAGACTTTCGCAGTTATAACAGGCTTTGCAGAAAGTGCAAAAATTACCAAATCTAAGGGTAAGGAAAGATACAGATAAGGTTTTACCTTCCACGACGATCTGACCATGAATCAAATCCTCCTTTTGAGAAGTCTCAGCATCATTCCCAGTATAAAATCTACTCATTGCCTTAGGCTTCACTGTTTGCACATCATTGACAGAATGTCTAGCTTTTGATTGCACACAATCGCGTGAAGTATGTCCTGGCTTCCCACACTTGAAGCATATGATTCCCTTGATTAAGCATCCTCTGGTGACATGATTGTTCTTGCCACACTTCATGCACTTCTTTGGGGCGCTTCCAGATTGACTAATACTCCCGCTGCTTCCACCTACAGAATGTTGTTGTTGACCTTGCTGTTTCGAATATGGTTTCCATCGAGACCTATCATCATGACCATTGGTGCCTTTATGGAACCTAGTCGGTCCAGAGTTACGTTGCCTTCCTCCACAAGTCTTCATCAGATCTTCGATTACGAAGCATTCATCTACCAAAATCGAGAACTCTTTGACCTCAAGAGGTAGCACCTCTTCTCGAATCTCGTCCGTTAAACCTTCTTCGAACTTTATGCACTTCCACTCCTCATCGGAATGAAGATGGAAATACCTTGAAGACTTCAGCAGGGACTCAAAACGATTAGCATATTCTTTGACAGACATTCCTCCTTGACGTAGCTGCAGGAACTCCATGTCTTTCAACTCGTCTTGCACCCGTCGGAAAACAGTCGTTCTGAAGAACTCTGATAGCGACAACTTACAAGAAAGCAAAAACATTACTACCCTGTCCAATATCATTCCCCTTCAGAAACAATAATGCAGAGAGTAACAAACAATCGTTGTCTTCTTCACAGAAACACAACACAGAGAACAAACAACACAAAAGGATAGACCGAAGTCATCATCCTCTCCAACATTGTTTTCTCTCAGAAACAATAACACAGAAAACAATCAGAGAAAACACAACACAAACAAGACAGACCATAACCTACAAACCCCAAAAGACTCGGCCAGCTCTGATACCAAATAATGCAACACCCTTTCCCGAGTGTCACATTCCCGAACGTTTATAAGGCCGAAAATATTTATTAATGCGGAAAATACGATTTTTCTTTTTCTTTTCTTTTCATAAAGATGTAATGGGATTAGTAAAGGTAATAAATAATACTAATAAGTGAACTTAGGTTCAACATGCATTACTAGGACATACTGTATACTAAATACAGAAACAGAAAACGAAAAACAGAAACATCAACATTACTGTATACAGACATAAGTCTAATGTCTAACTGACATAAGAAATACAATAAGTACTAGGAGTCATAGCTCCCAAAAGGTACTACAAAAACTGACATAGTCTGGCCGACAACAAAACTAAAACAGCAAAAGAGTCCACCTCCGAACTCAAAAGGACTGCGGAACCGAACCATCGTCGCGTCCATCTGTTCAAGCATCAACAGCAAGTACCAGCAGAAAATATACAGATATGGGTGAGATTCCCGTTCATCAACACAACAAAATAGCAGTAGTAAAAACGGGACGACTCACCGGGTAACAGCATACCCAACATGCTTACAAAGGTTCTCAGTATAAATCATGTTAAGCAGTTAACAACATAATAGCATGCTAAACATTTAACAGCATAATATAAGGCATCCTTAAACAATACAGCGATGTATAACAGTAAACGTAAACATCAATAGCCATAAACATCAATAGCCATGCAATGCAATGCAATGTATATGACTCAATGTCAATGTCACTGGGTACTACTCTGACCCCTACTCCATGGAGCTAACAAAACATTCGAGAGAGTGAATGGGAGGACATGTTCCGGTTTCTGCCAGCCATGAGCAAGATGCTACAACATTCGTAACGTGCACGTATCTGGCTTTGCGGTAACACTCTCGACCAAACATGAACAGTACGGCATCTAGTAGAGGATATCAGTGTATTGCACGGATTCGCCACGACACAGAAGAATCACCAACTGGTCACATGTCAGCCCTTCCAACCCTGATACCTCCAAAAAGACCATTGAAGATCGTCACCGTAAGATTCGCACCCGCATCAAGGTGTAAGCTCAACTCCTAGGCTCAAGGCCTTACAACTATGCACATGAAATGCCAATGCTTACACAAAGCAGATGCGATAAAGCAATGTCTATCCATTGGATAAACCTCAAGGTTCACTAAGGTTCTCTTCCTTAGAAACCACACACGTCTTTGTTTTATAAAACATTTATCCATCGGATAAATATCTCGTGATTCCTTTGGAATGATCCAGACTGCTTTCAGAATCGTCGACTGTCCCCACAAACCAACACAAGTCTTTTCAGCGTGTTTTGTCCTCACTCACACGCTTTCTAGGAAACTTCCCAGAAGGTCACCCATCCCATAATTACTCTAAGTCAAGCACGCTTAACTATAAAGTACTTATGTTCTAAGCTCCCGAAAAGAAGATAAATCTTGTTGGTATGGGTAGTACCAATCAATTCTTATATGCCTTCCCTTAACTATACAGTCCCATACCTGCATAGCCTCAGGATTCCTCCCACTGTACAGTCCCATACCTGCACAGCCTCAGGATCTCTCTCATTCCAGTTATCACAAGACAGAAACAATTGAACGATTAACCTAGATCCAAATCACCGATCCGTCATCGAACTACTGTTTCGAAAACCAAAACATTTCGTGTTTGTGTTTACGTCTTATGAATTATGTCTCAAGTCCTAAGCATTATGAATAAGGATTGAGAATCCTCTAGATAAGTCTTTAAGCCTTTCTAAGGTATTAATCCCTTGTTTTTCAATTAAGGAAACAAGTGTTGATTTCACTTAAGTCTTATGAAGTCATTGATGTACTAAGTCATCAATGGTATAGCACATGGTCTTGTTCCACCATATACCATACTTAATTAACCCTTGTCTTCAACTCTAAGTTAATTACTTAACTTAGGTTTTTCACGCGTAAAACTTTACGATTGAGTTAGAAAACTCTTTTTGTAAACCAAACAACTTTTACAATTAAAAACTCATTTGATTTTTGAAACAACATTGAACTACTTACTTCATTTCTAGCATTTTCTGAAACATAAAATTCGCTTAGCGAAATTCCATTCGCTTAGCGAAAATGAGGCAGTAATACCTCCTTTGGAACTCCTCTGGTTCGCTCGGCGAGACACAAATCGCGTAGCGAAATATATTGTATTCGCTTAGCAAATATGAATTCGCGTAGCGCAAGTTCAGACGGTTGCACCTCTTTAGAAACACCTCTGGATCGCTCGGCGAGACAGAATTCGCGTAGCGAAACTTCACTTTATTCGCTTAGCGAGAATGATTTCGCTTAGCGAAAGTTCAGACGGTTACACCTCTATTGGAGACTTCTCTGGATTGCTCAGCGAGATGTAATTCGCGTAGCGAAATTCGCTGGGTTGGCTTAGCGAATATGAATTCGCTTAGCGAAAGTGAGGCAGTGATGCCCAACTAAGACTTTCCCTGTTTTCGCGTAGCGAAAGTAATTTCGCTTAGCGAAATGCTGCCTTAAAACAAGACATCAACCTTATGGAACCATTTTGATTCTTTTCATGAAACCACTTCTTTTCTCATTTTGAGTCACTTGATTAATTAGATGAACTAAGGATAAGGTATAAAACATGTTTCACTTTGGTGAAAGCACTTTGAGATTAAATTCCATTTAAAGTCACTTAGGGTTTTTCTTTGAAAAACACAAGTTATTGAAAACACTTTCTTTACATCAAAACTTGACTTGTCCAAGAACTATTCATATCCTTCCTTTCCTCAAGGTCATGGCTAATAGCCAACTAGGAATCAATGTGAGGTTTTACTTCATCAACCAATCAAAGTATGGCTCACAACACTTACACAATCATGATAACCATAATACACATTACTACATCATAATCAAACATCCAAGTCCATCACTCATCATGGTCTCATAATCAACAATAAAAAGTCCATACTTGATCTAGTGATCAAAGCAGGTTTTCCAACATACATGAAAATGGTTTTTCATTCAATCATCTCATCATCAACATATGCTAAAACACAACACAACATACCAAAGCATAAACTCATCATGACATTCTTGTTCTCCATGAGAACTTAACAAAACATAACAACTAAAAGTGAACCCAAACTAAAGGGTTTCACCCACACATAAAGTAAACAACCATCTTCACCACCACCATCTTGGTGTGATGAGGTTCTTCTCCCCATACCTGTTGAAGAGCAGATTCCCGGATCAAAGTCGGTTGATCGGTTTGTGAACCTTCTGATAATTAACACCAACTACAAACAACCAAACAATCAATCATTAAACAACAATCAAACTAAACTCAACAATTCTCACAAAGAGGGTTTCGGCCACCCTAAAGAGAATAAAGCTAGGAATTGATCTTGGTTTTCCATTTCATGGATTCAAAGGCATTAGGAAAGCTAAGGATGAAATCAAGTGTTAAAAATCAAAAATTGATGAAAACACTATTCATCATCATCAAGAAGGGTTCGGCCCTAATGTGCTTTTTGAGCTATGATGAGAGCTGAATCATAAGCTCTTGGGTATAGGTAGAGAATGATGAGGTGAGTTCAAAGAACTTGGTCTTACCTCAAAAGGATTTTTCTACAATTTCCTATGGATTTTCAAAGTTTTGGATCTAAGAAATAATTTTCATGAAAATGGATCTTGATCTTGAAATAAAGAGATATTCAAGAAGCTAAGAGATCATAGAAGTGATCTTACCTTGAAATGATGGAAGATTGCTCAAGGAATCAAGTGAATCCAACAAGTGATTCAAGCTTTTCAAGAAGAAAAATGGAGTTTCTCTTCAAGAACAACAATGGTGTTCTTCTTTGGGCAGAAATTTCGTGAATGAGGGGCTGGATGGGCTGATTTCAGCCTTTAAAACAAGTCACTTAAGGGCAAAATGGTCATTTGCCAAAAGGGTAAAATGGTAAAAGTGCAAAAGGCTAAGGTTAGGGGCATTTTGGTCATTTTGCGTCTAGATTTTCCCGATCGTCATGACGACTCTGGCATACTCTCCCAAGTGTCCTGGGATGTTCTGATATCAAGATTATCGGTTTGCGAGTCCCGGTAAATCCATATGTGGCTCCGTTCGTCACCCGATTGAAGATTTCCGACCGAACGAAGGTCAGGAAGTGATTTTTCTGAAATTTTTACGAAATTTAACCAAAACGTAGATAATCGAATTCTAAGACTTACTGTCTCGTTCACGGGTCCATCTGAGGTCTTCTGAGCAGTAAAATCATACTGTCAGTGTAAAAACGCAGACCGGACTCCGTTTGAGTTTTTGACTCAAAACTTAATCGTAGCTTCCTACGATATCGTCGAGCATGACTATGGTCTCGAAATATTTTATTTCCATTCCTAAGACCTCGAATAAAATAAAGACGTTAAAATACTGAAGAATTAGAAAACGTGAAAATCGGGGTGTTACAATATGTACTCCTAAGCGTCTTTCCAGAGTTGATGTTTGGATCCACATTGCATATGGAGTAGTGGAGTAGTTATGCATAGCATAGCATGTTATTAATGTGAGATGGTGGAGTGTGTTATAATATGTATGTTATATTATGATGTTGTATATGCTGCATGATCATCTTGCTAACTGCTTTATTACCGTTTATGTTTATACATACAGTTCCTTACTCTCTTGCATGTACCTTTGGTTATGCAGAGGATGGTGAGCTGCCAGCTGAGGAGTGATCCGGAGGAGATCGTGTAACATCCCTATTGTTCGTAACCCTAATTAAGATGGATGGCCTTGATCGGGTATTCGTATGGTTGTGTGATTTCTTGTCTGTTAGTTTGGCACCTAGTTGGAAGTTTAGGAATAGGCTTGAACAAGGTCGGAAGTGCCTAAGGTGTAACACGAGAAACTGGGGAAGTTAGAATGCTGGAAGTTCTGCTCTCGCTGAGCTTGACGCTCAAGCGTGATAGAACTTCACGCTCAAGCGTTGAGACACTTAAGCGTGGGAGAGGTGGACGCTTCAGCGTGCTGAGTGCGCTGTGCAGCTGCCCTGAGTTTGGACGTATGTGAGACACGTGTCAGGCCAGGGAGCAGGCAGAGTGGACGAGGTTCCACGCTCGAGCTTGGAGAGATCCCACGCTAGAGCGTGGCAACGCTCAAGCGTGCAGTGTGATGAACGCTTAAGTGTGGACAACAGGAACCATAAGTGGAGCTTCCACTTTCATCTTCACAATGGGACGAAATTGGAGAGAGATTCTGCGAGTTTGAGAGAGAAGCTCTGAGTTTAGAGAGAGAAAGCTTGAGGTTAGAGGTGTTGGAGCCGCCAGAACGCGATTCCGACTACACCGTTGTGATCGCGGCAAAGTTATCTCCGACTCCAGTGGATTAGTTTCTCAATTCGCCACAGGTAAACACGGATCCCTAACACGTGTTCTTCATGTTCTTGGAGTTCTTCGAGTCTTTACCTTTTCTTTGATCTTTTGGGCTTGCCCCAAGGCTAACACTGTTGTGTATGTGTTACGCTCGTGATTAGGGCAAAGTCCGCGCTCATGATTGCTCGTGATTCTGAGCTTGAGGCCGTGGCTGTGAGGAGGTTGAGTGGCTGTTCTTGGCTGTCTTGGGAGAGAGAGACCGCGAGCTTGAGGAGGGAGAAGCAGGATCATCGCGCTTGTGTTCGCGTGGAAGTTCGTGCTACAGCTGTTCAGATGGGGAGAAAGAGTTACACACGTTTGGGAGGCAAGCGTAGACTATATAGTTTTGTTATATGTTCGTGTGTGTAGGGGAATCCTAAACCCTACGTGAGGTTAAGCCCTGACGAAGTACCTAGACCCTAGGTTTAGTTTACTTCAGGCTAGCACCGCTATGTTGATACCCTAGGTTAGCAGATTTATGTTGACTGGCGTGGTGTATGTATGGTTGCTTTATAAGTATCTGCTTATCTGCTGACTGTGGTATATAGTATATCCGCATGATATGAAGGCATGTTGTTGTATGAGATATTTACTGCTGCACTGAACATGCTGATATTGATGAATTGCTATATGTATCTCGAAATGCGTGTATGCATGAGAATCAGAGGTTTAGTCTGATTAGGGCTTTGACCCCGTGGTGGACGTTTGAGCTGATAGTTGAGATTGAGGTTATAGTTGGAGCTGGAAGCTCATAAGTTATGATGGGAGCTTGGAGCTCATACGGTACAGTTGGAGCTTGGAGCTCATATGGTACAGTTGGAGTTTGGAGCTCGTGTTGCTGAGAGCAAAGTTGCATGTGTCGTTATATCAGCTCAAGGAAGATGGATGACATGCATAGCATATCCATATGATGCCAAGAGGTGAGCCGTATGTCGTGAGGTATACGAGGTTGGTGCACCGAGTGCGGGTGCGAAAAACGGAAGGGAAGGTCTGTGTGACCTCGGGGATATACTGGACACAGGTGTACTCACAAAAGACCGATGAGGTAGCTCTTATCGTGTCGTGGCGGTCTTGGACACGTCCTACTATCCGGACTGGACCCTGAGTCTTTCCAGTTGTCGGTGGATCTTGCGAGGAGGCCCAGATAGCCCTCTTTGTCTGGGACAGTTGAGCGGTGATGCACTCTTATGGGTCACAGCAAGCAGAACGGATTATCGGAACAAACCAACTAATGGTTTGTTGAGCGGACGAGATGTTGCCCTTAGTAGGGTGCTAGTATCGGCCGGCATGCATAGAAAGAGTACGTGTCACATCTAGCTAGGGAACGATCGTTGTGTCGAGACACTGAGAGATGGTTGTGTTTGCTAAATAGGCTGCATTGCATCATCCCTATATTTGATGTGCTGTATATCTTATCTCTCTCTCTTTTTTGTATACGTATGTTCGTTCTACGAACTGACAAGGAGCCAGCAGTACCAGAGGATGGACTCGAGGAGACACCCGTTTATCACCGGAGCACCGAGGATGCCGGTTCTAGGGGATATTGAGATCATGTACCACGACGAGAGGTGATGGGGGTGGACCCCTCGACCTTTTTGGTTGTATATACAGGACTAGTTAGCTTGATCTTCCGGAGAGGTACTCCGCCGTATGCAGACATCATTGGACCCTATTGTGTTTACCAGTTCCTTCCCTTTCCACGGATGTGGCGACCACCGAGCCAGAGGGAGCAGGACTACCTATGGGTGGCACCACAGACTTCACCTGTATCCAACAGAAGGGGCTTCGTGCATAGAGGCCAAACGAGGCATTCAGACCGGTACATGAGGGCGGCCTTGAGGCGCCGCATAGTAATGTCGAGTTCCTCCTCCGAGTATGAGCCTGTGCCGGTTTATAGGCGTACACACGAAGAGGGATAGGGTAGCTCAGGTCATCCCTACCACTGATGGTGAGGATTAGCAGTGCGTCTTCTTCTAGGACTGAGTGGAAAGGCTGATGTATTTTGAGTGCAGGGCTGAGGAGCACTGGTGAGGATGTCTGAGAGCTTTTCTTCTCTTTTTGGAGTCCTGTTGTATATGTTTTGTCTTTCAGTTTCAGTTGTACAGTGATGTAGGTATTACAGTAGCCTTACCGAGGGGGTAACCACGTAAATACTTATATAATGCATGTATATGTTTTATCTTTCCCATTGTGCTTTACTCTGATGCATGCTTTTATGTACGTGCTTATCGTGTATGCTTTACCATTTTGTCATTCGTTTAAGTAAGCGCGTAATAATATCACCAGGTTATAGTTAATAATAACATAGTAGGCTGGTTCTGAACTAAATGGGATTATCCTACGTAAGTGGGGTCGTCTTATCTTGGTGGTATCAGAGCAGTTTGATTCTAAATCGGACTGCGGGTGTTAGGAAGTTGAACTGGCTAAGTTGGTCGTCTCTGCAAGAAGAGTACGACTGTGTCTAGAAGGGTAGGAGGAGTGCGATCGATTATAATGCTGTATCAATGATAAATGGATATATGTATTTATGTTGCTTATCATGTTTGAATTCTGAGCTAACGGTTACTTGAATTAGGAACCAATGGCTCGAGGAAGAGGTAGAGGTAGAGGCGGAGGTAGAACAAGTCCGAATGGAGGTCCAGATGTAACACCCCGATTTTTCACGCTTTCTAATTCTTTAGTATTTTAATGTCTTTATTTTATTCGAGGTCTTAGGAATGGAAATAAAATATTCCGAGACCACAGTCATGCTCGACGATATCGTAGGAAGCTACGATTAAGTTTTGAGTCGAAAACTCAAACGGAGTCCGGTCTGTGTTTTTACACTGACAGTATGATTTTACTGCTCAAAAGACCTTAGATGGACCCGTGAACGAGACAATAAGTCTTAGAATTCGATTATCTACGTTTTGGTTAAATTTCGTAAAAATTTCAGAAAAATCACTTCCTGACCTTCGTTCGGGCGGAATCCTCAATCGGGTGACGAACGGAGCCACATATGGATTTACCGGGACTCGCCAACAGATAATCTTGATATCACATCATCCCAGGACACTTGGGAGAGTATGCCAGAGTCGTCATGACGTTCGGAAATAGCTGGATGCAAAATGACCAAAATGCCCCTAACCTTAGTCTTTTACACTTTTACCATTATACCCTTTTGGCAAATGACCTTTTTACCCTTAAGTGAACTTTTAAGAGGCTGAACTCAGCCCCTCACTTCATCATTTTCGCACAGCCCCTCTTCCTTTAGAGTTCCATAGTTGTTCTTGAGAGAAAACTCCATTTTCACCTAGAAAAGCTTGAGTTTTTGTTGGATTCACTTGATTCCTTGAGCAATCTTTCTTCATTTCAAGGTAAGATCACTTCTATGATCTCTTAGCTTCTTGAATCTTTCTTTATTTCAAGATCAATCTTCATTTTCATGAAAATAATTTCTTAGATCCAAAACTTTGAAAATCCATAGGAAATTGTAGAAAAATCCTTTTGAGGTAAGACCAAGTTCTTTGAACTCACATCATCAATCTCTACCTAAACCCAAGAGCTTATGATTCAACTCTCATCATAGCTCAAAAATCATTTTTGGCCGAACCCTTTTGGAAGATGATGAATAGTGTTTTCATCAATTTTTGATTTTTAACACTTGATTTCATCCTTAGCTTTCCTAATGCCTTTGAATCCATGAAATGGAAAACCAAAACCAATTCCTAACCTTTTTAACCTAGGGTGGCCGAAATCCTCTTTGTTATGATAGTTGAGATTGGCTTTGATTGTTGTTTAATGTTGGTTGTTGTGTTGTTGTAGTTGTTGACGATTATCAGGAGGTTCACAAACCGATCAACCGACTTTGATCCGGGAATCTGCTCATCAACAGGTATGGGGAGAAGAACCTCATCACACCAAGATGGTGGTAGTGAGAATGGTTGTTTAATTTTATGTGTGGGTGAAACCCTTTAGTTTGGGTTCACTTTTATATGTTAAGTTTTGTTAAGTTCTCTTGGAGAACAAGATTGTCACGATGAGTTTATGCTTGAGTATGTTGTAGTATGCTTTAGCATATGTTGATGAAGATATGATTAAATGAAAATCATTTTCATGTATGTTGGAAAACCTACTTTGATCACTAGATCAAGTATGGACTTTTATTGTTTGATTATGAGACCATGATGTGTGATGGATATGTTTGATTATGATGTAGTAATGTGTATTGTGGTTTACCATAATTGTGTGAGCTTTTGAGCTACATTTGCTTTGATGGTGAAGCAAAGTCTCCATTTTTCATTGGAGTAGGCTTGTGGCCTTAGTAAGAGGAAAATATAAGAACATATGTTGTTCTTGTTTTGGCAAAGTTTTGATGCAACAAAACATGATTTCATAACCTAGGATTTCAAAGAGAAACAAAAGTGATTTTGATCCAAAGATCAAATGAAGTTTTAACCTTTAAAGTGTGTCATCAAAGTGGGAAAATGTCTCTTCTTTAGCCATAGGTCTTTTAATCAAACTAAGTTTTTCAAAAGAAGAAATAATGAAGGAGTTAGGAAAAAGGACAAACAGGGCACTCGCCCAGCGAACCCCGTCTCGCCTCGCGAGACAGAGGGAAGATAAGGCATTCGCCAGGCTAACATTGCCTCGCCTCGCGAGACAGTGGACTAGCCCGAGCAACAAAGATGAAATTTCTCGGCCTCGCGTCGCGAAGTCGTCTCGCCTCGCGAACCGCCTAAGCACCAAAGATGCAACTTCTCGGCCTCGCGTAGCGAAGCATTTCTCGCCCCGCGAACCGCCTAAATAGTGAAGATGCAGCTTCTCTGCCTCGCGTCGCGATATAATCCTCGCCTCGCGGAGCAGAAAGACTGTCTGAATAGAAAAGATTACTTCATGTTTGGTCGAGAGTGTTTCCGTAAAAGCCAGAAACGTGCACGTTACGAATGTTGCAGCATCTTGCCCAAGTCTGGCGCGCACGGAACATGTCCTCCCATTCACTCTCTCCGACGTTTTGTTAGCTCCATGGAGTAGGGGTCAGAGTAGTACCCAGTGACATTGACATTGAGTCATATACATTGCATTGCATTGCACGGCTATTGGTGTTTACATCTACTGTTATACATCGTTGTACTGTTTAAGAGTACCTTATTTTATGCTGTTAACTGCTTAACATGATATTATGCTGTAACTGTTTATTATGTTTGATATTGAGAATTCTGTAAGCATGTTGGGTACGCTGTTACCCGGTGAGTCGTCCCGTTTTTACTACTGCTGTTTTGTTATGTTGATGAACGGGAATCTCACCCATATCTGTATGTTTTCTGTTGGTACTTGCTATTGCTGTTTGAACAGATGGACGTGACGATGGTTCAGTCCAGTAGTTCCTTTGAGCCGGAGGAGGACCTTCTTTTTTTTGTGGTCTAGTTTTGTTGTCGGCCAGACTATGTCAGTGTTGTAGTACTTTTGGGGGAGCTACGACTCTTACTACTTATTGTATCAGTTATACATTAGACTTATGTCTGTATATAATATTATTCCTTTTTTCTGTTTATGTCCCTGTATTTATATTGCATATTGTTCTAGAAATGTATGGCGAACCTAAGTTCGTTATTAGTATTATTTACCTTTGCTAAATCCCATTGCACCTTGTGAAAAGAAAAAAAAAAAAAAAAGAAAACCGTATTTTCCGCATTAAGAAATATTTTCGGCCTTATAAACGTTCGGGAATGTGACACTCGGGAAAGGGTGTTGCATTGTTTGGTATCAGAGCTGGCCGAGTCTTTTTGGGGTTGTAGGTTATGGTCTGTCTTGTTTGTGTTGTGTTCTCTGTGTGTTTCTCTGTTGTTTGCTTTAGTTGTGGTTCTTGAGTTTGACAGTTCTGGTTTTGAAGGTAGCAATGGCTGCTCAAAACCTGACTGTTGCTGTGAACGCCATACGGGAAATGGCTGCTGCTATGGTTCAACGTGACGAAAGAGCTGCCGGAGGTAGAGGACTGGACGAATTTCTTCGTCGGAATCCACCTCAATTCAAAGGTGAATTCAATCCTGAGTTGGCTGAACGCTGGATCCAAACGCTAGAGAAAATCTTTGGAGCGATGAGATGTACTGAGAATGACAAGGTTGTCTATGCAACCTATATGCTGGTGGAGGATGCTGAATACTGGTGGGAAGGAGCCCGTCAGATGCTGATTCACGATCAACAAGCTATGGATTGGAATGCTTTTAAGGGAAAATTCCTGGAGAAGTATTTTCCTGCGAGCGCAAGACACGAGAAAGAGATGGAGTTCCTCCAGCTGAGACAAGGGGGAATGACCGTAGCTGAGTACGGGGCCAAGTTTGAAAGTCTAGCAAAGTTCTCAAATTACTTTCTGGACAACCCGAGAGAGGAGTGGAAGTGCAGAAAATTCGAAGGAGGTCTAAGGATCGACTTGAAGAGAGCTGTAGTTCCATTGGAAATTTCTGTTTTTCCGAGGCTAATGGAAAAGTGTCGTCTGATTGAGAGTTTGGAGCCCAAGGACAAGCGGGTACTGAGTTCTGGACCGAGCAAGTTTCAGAGAGGAAGCGGTGGTCGAGACAACAAATCTCGATGGAAGCCCTATGCAAAGCAACAAGATCGACAACAACGTTCTATTGG
Source organism: Ammopiptanthus mongolicus (assembly GCA_039655645.1). Taxonomy (NCBI): domain Eukaryota; kingdom Viridiplantae; phylum Streptophyta; class Magnoliopsida; order Fabales; family Fabaceae; genus Ammopiptanthus; species Ammopiptanthus mongolicus. The sequence continues at coordinate 56,260,567 of CM077344.1, forward strand.
AGGGAGCAGTGGGAGTTTCAGTCAGTCTGGAAACGCCCCAAACAAGTGCATGAAGTGCGGGAAGAGCAACCATATCACCAGAGATTGTTCGATCAAAGGGATTATCTGCTTCAAGTGTGGGAAGCCAGGACATATCTCACGTGAATGCATGCAACCAAAATTGGAACATTCTGTCAACAATGTCCAAGCTGCAAGGCCTAAGATGAAGGGCAGAGTCTACACTATGGGAGGTGCTGAAGCTTCTCAAAATGAAGACTTGATCTAAGGTCAGTGTGTCATGGGAGGTAAAACCTTAACTGTACTGTTTGATTCAGGCGCAACGCATTCCTTTATTGCCTATGACTGTGTGAATCTGTTGGGATTACCTGTGTCTTCTTTACCTTTTGATTTGGTAATTTCTACGCCTACTGCAAAGCCTGTTATAACTGCTAAAGTTTGTTTGAACTGTTCTATTTCTGTTACAGATAGAACATTTTTGATTGATTTGATCTGTTTGCCTCTTTCGCAAATGGATGTAATCTTAGGAATGGATTGGTTATCTTCTAATCATATCATGTTAGACTGTGCAAATAAAACCTTAGTTTTTCCTAGTTGTGAGAATTCTAGATTTTTGACTGCCAACCAAGTAAATGCTTCTTTGAGAGAAGGAGCTCAAGGATACATGTTACTATCTTCTTTGGAGGTCAAGAGCGAGCTAGTCTTAGAGCGCATACTTGTCATGAATGAGTTTCCGGAAGTCTTTCCTGAAGACGTACCAGGTTTGCCGCCAGTTCGGGACATCGAGTTTGCGATCGATCTTGTGCCAGGAACAGGACCAATGTCTATGGCACCGTATCGTATGGCACCTGTTGAGTTGGAAACTTTGAAGGAACAGTTGGTAGACTTATTGGGGAAGCAGTTTGTTAGACCCAGTGTGTCGCCGTGGGGAGCACCTGTGCTGTTGGTGAAAAAGAAAGATGGAACATCTCGTTTATGTGTGGATTATCGCCAATTGAATAAGGTTACTATTAAGAACAAGTATCCACTTCCGAGGATAGATGACTTGATGGATCAGTTGAGGGGAGCGGCAGTTTTCTCCAAGATTGATTTGCGATCGGGTTATCACCAGATTCGTGTGAAGGCAGAAGATATACCGAAGATAGCGTTTCGAACACGCTATGGGCACTATGAGTATCTTGTGATGCCGTTTGGTGTGACGAATGCCTCAGCTATATTCATGGACTATATGAATAGGATCTTTCGTCCATACCTAGATCAGTTTGTCGTTGTCTTCATAGATGACATACTTATCTATTCGCGAGACCAGGAAGAACATGCTGAACATCTTAGTGTGGTTCTTCAAGTTCTGAAAGAGAAACAGTTGTATGCAAAACTGTCCAAGTGTGAGTTCTGGCTCGACGAAGTGCAGTTTTTGGGTCATGTAATTTCAAAGGAAGGAATTGCTGTAGATCCGTCGAAGGTCGAAGCAGTTCTTGAGTGGGAAAGACCAACCACAATGACTGAGATACGCAGTTTTGTGGGTTTGGCTGGGTATTATCGGAGGTTCATTGAGGGATTTTCTAAGATTGTAGGACCTTTTACCCAATTGACGAGGAAGGACAAAGCATTTGAATGGACTGAAGCCTGTGAGCAGAGTTTTCAGGAGTTGAAGAAGAGGCTGACTACATCACCAGTGTTGATATTGCCAGATCCAAGCGAATCTTTTGAAGTGTACTGTGATGCTTCATACCAAGGTTTAGGCTGTGTTCTGATGCAGAATCGGAAGGTGGTAGCGTATGCCTCGAGACAGTTGAAAGTGCACGAGAAGAATTACCCAACTCATGATCTGGAGTTAGCAGCGGTAGTCTTTGCGTTGAAGATTTGGAGGCATTACTTGTATGGTTCGACGTTCAATGTCTTCAGCGATCATAAGAGCTTGAAGTATCTGTTAGATCAGAAAGAGCTCAACATGAGGCAAAGACGGTGGCTGGAATTTTTGAAGGACTATGACTTCCAGTTGCAGTATCATCCGGGAAAAGCTAATGTGGTAGCGGATGCGCTGAGTAGAAAAGTGTTACATGTGTCTGCCATGATGGTTATGGAACACGAGCTGTTGGAACAGTTCAGAGTTATGCATCTGTCTGTGGTTAGTATGCCAGGAAGACTATGTGTAGGTATGGTTACGGTATCCTGTGATCTGATGGATCAGATTCGGGAGAAACAAGTATACGACCAGTATCTGGAGAAAGAGCGGAGGAATCTAAAAAAAGAGATGGCGTCGGAATTCAAAGAAGGAACAGATGGAATCCTAAGACGAGGAGAACGGGTTTGTGTGCCAAACAACCCAGAGATAAGGAGGTTAATTCTGGACGAAGCTCATAGAAGCAAGTTAAGTATGCATCCAGGGTCAACCAAGATGTACCAAGACCTGAAGCGGTTGTTTTGGTGGCAAGGCATGAAAAGAGATGTAGCCGATTATGTGGCATCTTGCTTAGTGTGTCAGAAAGCAAAGGTTGAACATCAGAGGCCAGCTGGAATGTTACTTCCATTGGATATCCCAAAGTGGAAATGGGACGGCATAGCAATGGATTTCGTAACATGTTTGCCAAGGACACCTAAAGGATACGATTCCATTTGGGTTATAATTGATAGGCTTACGAAATCAGCTCATTTTCTACCGATTAATCTCAAGTATTCTATGGAAAAGCTTACTCAGATTTATATCAGTGAGATTGTGAGACTGCATGGAGTACCTTCAAGTATCATATCGGATAGAGACCCGCGTTTTACTTCGCGTTTTTGGCAAAGTTTGCATGAAGCTTTAGGGACAAAGTTACGATTAAGTTCGGCTTACCATCCTCAAACTGATGGACAATCGGAAAGGACGATTCAGTCGTTAGAAGATCTGTTGAGGGCGTGTGTGTTGGAACATGCCGGAAGTTGGGAGAATTTCCTACCGTTGATAGAGTTTACCAACAACAACAGTTATCATTCGAGTATAGGGATGGCACCCTACGAAGCTTTATATGGACGACGTTGCAGAACACCATTGTGTTGGTACCAAGATGGAGAAAGTGCTTCATTAGGACCTGAACTAGTGCAACAAACAATTGAGAAGGTAAAACTGATTCAAGAAAAGATGAGGACGACTCAGAGCAGACAGAAGAGTTATGCAGATAAAAGACGTAGGCCACTTGAGTTCGAGGAAGGGGATCATGTGTTTTTGAGAGTCACTCCGATGACTAGGGTGGGCAGGGTCCTGAAGTCCAGAAAACTCACTCCAAAATTCATTGGACCTTATCAAATTCTTCGTCGGATAGGTCCAGTAGCTTACCAAATAGCTTTACCGCCTTTTCTATCCAACCTTCATAATGTTTTTCATGTTTCACAATTGCGAAAGTATATTCCTGATCCCAGTCATGTCATAGAGTCTGATTCGGTATAGCTAAAGGATAACCTAACCTATGAGACATTGCCGGTTAAGATCGAGAACAGGAGGATAAAGAAACTGCGAGGGAAGGAGATAGCATTAGTTAAAGTTATCTGGAACGAGACTACAGGTGATGCCACCTGGGAAAGAGAAGAGGACATGCGACAACAGTATCCGAGTTTGTTTTAAGAGGTACGTATAATTTCGAGGACGAAATTCTTTTAAGAGGGGTAGGAATGTAACGCCCCGATTTTTCACGCTTTCTAATTCTGTAGTATTTTAATGTCTTTATTTTATTCGAGGTCTTAGGAATGGAAATAAAATATTCCGAGACCACAGTCATGCTCGACGATATCTTAGGCAGCTACGATTAAGTTTTGAGTCGAAAACTCAAATGGAGTCCGGTCTGCGTTTTTACACTGACAGTATGATTTTACTGCTCAAAAGACCTTAGATGGACCCGTGAACGAGACAATAAGTCTTAGAATTCGATTACCTACGTTTTGGTTAAATTTCGTAAAAATTTCAAAAAAATCACTTCCTGACCTTCGTTCGGGCGGAATCCTCAATCGGGTGACGAACGGAGCCACATATGGATTTACCGGGACTCGCCAACAGATAATCTTGATATCACATCATCCCAGGACACTTGGGAGAGTATGCCAGAGTCGTCATGACGTTCGGAAATATCTGGACGCAAAATGACCAAAATGCCCCTAACCTTAGTCTTTTACACTTTTACCATTATACCCTTTTGGCAAATGACCTTTTTACCCTTAAGTGAACTTTTAAGAGGCTGAACTCAGCCCCTCACTTCATCATTTTCTCACAGCCCCTCTTCCTTTAGAGTTCCATAGTTGTTCTTGAGAGAAAACTCCATTTTCACCTAGAAAAGCTTGAGTTTTTGTTGGATTCACTTGATTCCTTGAGCAATCTTTCTTCATTTCAAGGTAAGATCACTTCTATGATCTCTTAGCTTCTTGAATCTTTCTTTATTTCAAGATCAATCTTCATTTTCATGAAAATAATTTCTTAGATCCAAAACTTTGAAAATCCATAGGAAATTGTAGAAAAATCCTTTTGAGGTAAGACCAAGTTCTTTGAACTCACATCATCAATCTCTACCTAAACCCAAGAGCTTATGATTCAAATCTCATCATAGCTCAAAAAGCATTTTTGGCCGAACCCTACATGAAGATGATGAATAGTGTTTTCATCAATTTTTGATTTTTAACACTTGATTTCATCCTTAGCTTTCCTAATGCCTTTGAATCCATGAAATGGAAAACCAAAACCAATTCCTAACCTTTTTAACCTAGGGTGGCCGAAATCCTCTTTGTTATGATAGTTGAGATTGGCTTTGATTGTTGTTTAATGTTGGTTGTTGTGTTGTTGTAGTTGTTGACGATTATCAGGAGGTTCACAAACCGATCAACCGACTTTGATCCGGGAATCTGCTCATCAACAGGTATGGGGAGAAGAACCTCATCACACCAAGATGGTGGTAGTGAGAATGGTTGTTTAATTTTATGTGTGGGTGAAACCCTTTAGTTTGGGTTCACTTTTATATGTTAAGTTTTGTTAAGTTCTCTTGGAGAACAAGATTGTCACGATGAATTTATGCTTGAGTATGTTGTAGTATGCTTTAGCATATGTTGATGAAGATATGATTAAATGAAAATCATTTTCATGTATTTTGGAAAACCTACTTTGATCACTAGATCAAGTATGGACTTTTATTGTTTGATTATGAGACCATGATGTGTGATGGATATGTTTGATTATGATGTAGTAATGTGTATTGTGGTTTACCATAATTGTGTGAGCTTTTGAGCTACATTTGCTTTGTTGGTGAAGCAAAATCTCCATTTTTCATTGGAGTAGGCTTGTGGCCTTAGTAAGAGGAAAATATAAGAACATATGTTGTTCTTGTTTTGGCAAAGTTTTGATGCACCAAAACATGATTTCATAACCTAGGATTTCAAAGAGAAACAGAAGTGATTTTGATCCAAAGATCAAATGAAGTTTTAACCTTTAAAGTGTGTCATCAAAGTGGGAAAATGTCTCTTCTTTAGCCATAGGTCTTTTAATCAAACTAAGTTTTTCAAAAGAAGAAATAATGAAGGAGTTAGGAAAAAGGAGAAACAGGGCACTCGCCCAGCGAACCCCGTCTCGCCTCGCGAGACAGAGGGAAGATAAGGCATTCGCCAGGCTAACATTGCCTCGCCTCGCGAGACAGTGGACTAGCCCGAGCAACAAAGATGAAATTTCTCGGCCTCGCGTCGCGAAGTCGTCTCGCCTCGCGAACCGCCTAAGCACCAAAGATGCAACTTCTCGGCCTCGCGTAGCGAAGCATTTCTCTGCCCGCGAACCGCCTAAATAGTGAAGATGCAGCTTCTCTGCCTCGCGTCGCGATATAATCCTCGCCTCACGGAGCAGAAAGACTGTCTGAATAGAAAAGATTACTTCTCTGCCTCGCGTCGCGATACAATCCTCGCCTCGCGAAGCAGAAGGACTTTCCAAGCAGCAAAGATAACTTCTCAGCCTCGCGTCGCGACATAGATCTTCGCCTCGCGAGAAATGGTTTGTTTATGAAGAGTGTTTTTCAACTCAAACTGTAAAGTTTTACATTTTAAAAACCTAAGTTAAGTAATTGACTTAGAGTTGAAAACAAGGGATAATTAAGTATGGTATGTAGTGGAACAAGACCACATGCTATACCATTGATGACTTAATACATCAATGACTTCATAAGACATAAACACAAACATGAAACGTTTTGGATTTTGAAACAGTAGTTCGATGACGGACCGGTGATTCGGACCTCGATCAGTCGTTCAATTGTTTCAGTCTTGTGATGACTCGATCCCGGAGGGATCACGAGATTTATCCGGTGGATAAAGGTTTTGTTTTCAAAAAGACACGTATAGTTCCTAAGGAAGAGAACCTTAGTAGACTTCGAGGCTTATCCGGGGGATAGACATTGCTTGATCACATCTGCTTTGTGTAAGCATTGGCATTACATTTGCATAGTCGTAAGGCCTTGAGCCTAGGAGTTGAGCTTACACCTTGATGCGGGTGCGAATCTTACGGTGACGATCTTCAATGGTCTTTTTGGAGGTATCAGGGTTGGAAGGGCTAACATGTGACCAGTTGGTAGCTCTTCTGTGTCGTGGCGAATCCGTGCAATACACTGATATCCTCTACTAGATGCCGTACTTTTCATGTTTGGTCGAGAGTGTTTCCGTAAAAGCCAGAAACGTGCACGTTACGAATGTTGTAGCATCTTGCCCAAGGCTGGCGCGCACGGAACATGTCCTCCCATTCACTCTCTCCGACGTTTTGTTAGCTCCATGGAGTAGGGGTCAGAGTAGTACCCAGTGACATTGACATTGAGTCATATACATTGCATTGCATTGCACGGCTATTGATGTTTACATCTACTGTTATACATCGTTGTACTGTTTAAGAGTACCTTATTTTATGCTGTTAACTGCTTAACATGATATTATGCTGTAACTGTTTATTATGTTTGATATTGAGAATTCTGTAAGCATGTTGGGTACGCTATTACCCGGTGAGTCGTCCCGTTTTTACTACTGCTGTTTTGTTGTGTTGATGAACGGGAATCTCACCCATATCTGTATGTTTTCTGTTGGTACTTGCTGTTACTGTTTGAACAGATGGACGTGACGATGGTTCAGTCCTGTAGTTCCTTTGAGCCGGAGGAGGACCTTCTTTTTTTTGTGGTCTAGTTTTGTTGTCGGCCAGACTATGTCAGTGTTGTAGTACTTTTGGGGGAGCTACGACTCCTAGTACTTATTGTATCAGTTATACATTAGACTTATGTCTGTATATAATATTATTCCTTTTTTCTGTTTATGTCCCTGTATTTATATTGCATATTGTTCTAGAAATGTATGGCGAACCTAAGTTCGTTATTAGTATTATTTACCTTTGCTAAATCCCATTGCATCTTGTGAAAAGAAAAAAAAAAAAGAAAACCGTATTTTCCGCATTAAGAAATATTTTCGGCCTTATAAACGTTCGGGAATGTGACACTCGGGAAAGGGTGTTGCACCAGAAGCTATTGCTTCGCATACGGACAACAGAGCTGAATCCTTGGAAACCCTCAGGACAATGAGGGACATGGCTGCTGCGATGTTACAGCAAACCCAGCAGAATGCTCAACTTATTCAGTTGACTCGAGCGAATCAACAGCAACATCAGCGAAATGCTCAGAATGATGATGCTGGTTTGGCTACCTTCATGAGGCGACAACCACCTCAGTTCAATGGGGATTACAATCCCGAGGGGGCAGAACTATGGGTTCAGGAGCTGGAAAAGATCTTTTACGGCAACACACTGCGACGAAGTTCAGAAGGTTATGCTTCTTTCAAGCTAGTAGGAGGGGCAGAGATGTGGTGAAAGGGAAAGCAGAGATTGTTTGAGACGGAAAGGAGAGCAGTAACCTAGGAGCTGTTTAGGGAATGTTTCCTCGAGAAATATTTTCCTAGGATGACCAGAAGAGAGAAAGACAAGGAATTCCAGAGCCTGAAGCAGGGCAATATGCAGCAAGGTTCGAGGCACTGCTCAAGTTTTCTGAGTTTTATCAGCTGTATCCAGATGAGGAGTGGATGTGCCGTAGGTTTGAGGACGGGCTGAAGTATGAGATCCAGAAGGCTATTGTACCATTGGGGATTTCAAGATTCCCGGATATGTTGGATCGATGTTCTGCGATCGAGAACATCGAAAGGAGGAGAGAGCTGGCCTCGCGAAGCGTAGGACCCATCCGCAGTAATTAGAGAGGTAGGGGCGGTCGAGGACCGTATCAGAGGCCCAACCAGAGGTCGGGAGAGGCCGTAGGACAAAGGCCGAATGCAATTCAAGGACTACAAGGTTGCTTCAAGTGTGGAGGACCACACATGGCTCGAGATTGCAGGAGCCAAGCGCCAGGGGGAACGATGACCTGTTATGCGTGTGGAAAGTCGAGACACATGGCAAGGGATTGCAGGCATGGGAATGTTAGGCCAACCGGAGTGACGGGGCAGACTGCGAGACCACAAGCTATAGGGAGAGTGTTTGCCGTGAGGGGAGCTGAATCCTCTCGATGCCCGGATCTGATTCAAGGTAAGTGTTTAGTTTCAGGCAAGCTCTTATCAGTTTTATTTGATTCGGGGGCTACCTACTCATTTATTTCTATGGAATGCATGGATCATTTAGGATTGCCGGTTTCGTCTTTACCATATGATCTTACCGTATCCACACCTACGAGATATTCTTTGACTACCCTGTCTGTGTGCCTAAAATGCCTTATAACCATAGAAAACAGACATTTCTTTGTGGACCTGGTCTGTTTGCCTATGCAGCAGATCGATGTTATCCTCGGCATGGATTGGCTTTCGGCCAACCATGTGGTGCTTGATTGTGCCAAGAAAACCCTTTGTTTTTATGAGCTATCTGGATTGATGCCTGCTAACGAAAGTATTCCGAAGGGTGTACGATCTGAAGAGTATGCGGTGCTGTTCTCTTTGGAAGCGAGGGAAACTCCGACTGCAGGAACGCTGCCTGTTGTATGGTATTTTCCGGAGGTGTTTCCAGATGACGTTCCAGGGTTGCCACCGGAGAGGGAGATCATGTTCGCTATAGATCTTGTACTGGGGACAGGGCCTATATCAGTAGCGCCGTATCGGATGTCTCCAGTTGAGCTGACGGAGCTAAAAAAACAGTTGGATGAGATGCTAAGCAAGGAGTTCATCAGACCTAGTGCATCTCTGTGGGGAGCACCGGTACTGTTCGTGAAGAAGAAGGACGAAAGCTCGAGGTTATATGTGGACTATCGTCAGCTGAATAAGGTGACTATAAAGAATAAGTATCCGTTATCCAGGATCGATGATTTGATGGACCAGTTGAAGGGAGCGGCTGTGTTTCCTAAGATAGATCTGCGATCTGGTTATCATCAAATCAGGGTGAAGAAGGAGGATATACTGAAGACTGCTTTTCAGTGTCGGTATGGGCATTATGAGTATTTGGTTATGCCGTTCGGTGTGACTAATGCTCTAGCCGTGTTCATGGATTACATGAACAAGATATTCCTACCGTTCCTAGATAGGTTTGTTGTCGTGTTTATCGATGACATCCTTATTTACTCTTCGAGTAAGGAGGAACACCAAGAGCATCTTCGAGTGGTGCTGTAAGTGCTAAAGGATAGGCAGTTGTATGTGAAGCTGTCCAAGTGTGAGTTTTGCCTGAAAGAGGTGCAGTTCCTAGGACACGTGATGAACAAGGATTGAATCGTGGTGGATCCTACTAAGGTCGAAGCGGTGGTTAAGTGGGAAAGCCCAAAGTCTGTGGGTGAAGTTCGAAGCTTTCTTGGGCTGGCAGGTTACTATAGAAGGTTTATCGAGGGATTCTCTAAGATTGCGTTACCCATGACGCAGTTAACGAGAAAGGGAAAGACGTTTGAGTGGTCAGAAGCGTGCAAACAGAGTTTCTTAGAGTTGAAGCGGAGGTTAACCACGTCGCCGGAGTTGGTTTTACCAGATCCATTAGGACTTTTTGACGTATTCTGTGATGCGTCATATCAAGGATTGGGTTGTGTCCTCATGCAAGTAGGGAGAGTGGTGGCGTATTCCTCCAGGCAGTTGAGAGTGCATGAACGGAACTACCCGACTCATGATCTGGAGTTGGCTGCGATAGTGTTTGCATTGAAGATATGGAGACACTATCTCTATGGTGCTAAGTTCAGTGTGTTTAGCGACCATAAGAGCCTGAAGTATCTGTTCGACCAAAAGGAGTTGAACATGAGGCAGAGGAGGTGGATGGAATTCATAAAGGATTATGAATTTGACCTACAATACCATCCAGGTAAGGCGAATGTAGTAGCGGATCCGCTCAGTAGGAAGTCCCCACACGTATCTGCCATGATGGTATGAGAGCTCGAGTTGTTAGAGCAGTTTAGGGATCTGAATCTGGATGTGGAAATCGTCAAGGATAAGATGAATCTAGGAATGATTAAGGTAACTAGTGATTTCCTGGATTTGCTTTGGAGAAGGCAAGATGAGGATGAGTACCTTAAGGAAATTAACTGGTGGATCGAGGAGGGCGAAACATCAGAGTTTAGGAAAGGTATGGATGGCCTCATCAGGTTTGGTGACCGAGTTTGTGTGCCTGCGGATAGCGAAGTTAAGAATATGATCTTAGAAGAAGCACACAAGAGAAAGTTGAGCTTTCATCCAGGGGCTACTAAGATGTACCAAGATCTGAAGAAGTTGTTTTGGTGGCCGGGGATGAAGAAAGATGTAGTGGCTTATGTCCTATCCTGCTTGGTGTGTCAGAAAGCGAAGGTTGAACACCAAAAGCCAGCAGGGTTGTTACAATCGCTAGATGTTCCGGAGTGGAATTGGGATAGCATTGCAATGGACTTTGTTTCTGGGTTGCCGAGAACTCAGAAGAGGTGTGATGCAATTTGGGTCATCATAGATAGATTGACGAAATGTGCTCATTTCCTACCTATTAACCAGAATTACTCTCGGGAAAGATTGACTCAGATTTACATCAAGGAGGTGGTGAAGCTACATGGCGTACCTTCAAGTATTATCTCAGACCGAGATCCTAGGTCTACTTCTAGGTCTTGGAGGAGCCTGAATGGAGCGTTGGGAACTAAGTTAATGTTGAGTTCTGCTTATCATCCGCAAACGGATAGACAGTCAGAGCGGACAATTCAATCGCTGAAGATCTATTAAGAGCATGTGTGTTGGAACACACGGGGAGTTGGGACGATTTTCTTCCTTTGATTGAGTTTACCTACAACAATAGTTACCACTCAAGTATCGGGATGGCGCCGTACGAAGCTTTGTATGGGAGGAAGTGTAGGACTCCGTTGTGCTGGTTTGAGACTGGAGAGAATCAGTTCTTAGGTCTGGAGTTGGTGCAACGAACGACGGAACAAGTTAAGTTAATCCGGGAAAAGATGAAAGCCGCAAGGGATAGGCAGAAGAGCGACGCTGACAAACGGAGAAGACCCCTAGAGTCCCAGGAGGGCGATCATGTATTTCTGAGAGTTACTCCAAGGACTGGAGTTGGCAGGGCAATTCGATCCAGAAAGCTTACACCCAGATTCATAGGACCATTTCAGATTCTTCGCCGAATTGGTCCAATAGCTTACCAGATAGCCTTACCGCCAAATTTGTCGAACCTTCACGACGTCTTTCACGTCTCTCAGCTTAGAAAGTATTACCCGATCCATCGCATGTGTTAGAGCCCAAATCAATCCAGTTAAGAGAGAACCTTGAATACGAGGCTTTACCTTCTCGAATAGTGGATAGAAGGATCAAGGAACTTCGCGGTAAACAGATTTCTCTAGTAAGGGTTGAATGGGACCCAGCAACCGGAGATTCAACATAAAACGTGAAGCAGAGATGCGCCAGCAGTATCCGTCTTTGTTTACAGGTATGAGCAAGGAATTTCGGGGACAAAATTCTCTTTAAGGGGGGTGGTAACGTAACATCCCTGTTTTTCGTAACGCTAATTAAGGTGGATGACCTTGATCGGGTATTCGTATGGTTGTGTGATTGCTTGCGTGTTAGTTTGGCACCAAGTTGGAAGTTGAGGAATAGGCTTGAACAAGGTCGGAAATGCCTAAGGTGTAACACGAGAAACTGGGGAAGTTAGAAGGCTGGAAGTTCTTCTCTCACTGAGCTTGACGCTCAAGCTTGAGAGAACTTCATGCTCAAGCGTTGAGACGCTTAACCGTGGGAGAGGTGGATGCTTCAGCGTGCTGAGTGCGCTATGCAGCTGCTCTGAGTTTGGACGCGTGTGAGACACGTGTCAGGCCAGGGAGCAAGCGGAGTGGACGAGGTTCCACACTCGAGCATGGAGAGATCCCACGCTAGAGCATGGCAACGCTCAAGCGTGCAGTGTGATGAACGCTTAAGCATGGACAGCGGGAACCATAAGTGGAGCTTCCACTTTCATCTTCACACTTGCACGAAATTGGAGAGAGATTCTGCCAGTTTGAGAGAGTAGCTCTAAGTTTTAGAGAAAGAAAGCTTGAGGTAGAGGTGATTGAGCCGCTGGATCGCGATTTCGACTACAAAGTTGTGATCGCGGCGAAGTTATCTCCGACTCCAGCGGATTAGTTTCTCGATTCGCCATAGGTAAACTCGGATCCCCAACACATTTTCTTGGCATTCTTCTAGTCTTCACCTTTTCTTTGATCTTTTTGGCTTGCCCCAGGGCTAACACTGTTGTGTATGTGTTGCGCTTGTGATTAGGGCAAAGTCCATGCTCGTGATTGCTCGTGATTCTGAGCTTGAGGCCACGGTTGTGAGGAGGTTGAGTGGTTGTTCTTGGCTGTCTTGGGAGAGAGAGAGATCGCGAGCTTGAGGAGGGAGAGTTCGTGCTACAGTTGTTCAAGTGGGGAGAAAGAGTTACACACGTCGGGGAGGCAAGTGTAGACAATATAGTTTTGTTATATGTTCGTGTGTGTAGGGGAACCCTAAACCCTACGTGAGGTTGAGCCTTGACGAAGTACCTTGACCCTAGGTTTAGTTTACTTCGGGCTAGCACTGCTATGTTGATACCCTAGGTTAGCAGATTTATGTTGACTGGCGTGGTGTATGTATGGTTGCTTTATGAGTATCTGCTTATCTATTGACTGTGGTATGTAGTATATCTGCATGATATGATGGCATGTTATTGTATAAGATATTTACTGCTGCACTGAACATGTTGATATTGATGAATTGTTGTATGTATCTCGAAATGCGTGTATGCATGAGAATCGGAGGTTTAGTCTGATTAGGGCTTTGACCCCGTGGTGGACGTTGGAGCTGATAGTTGAGGTTGAGGTTATAGTTGGAGCTGGAAGCTCGTAAGTTATGACGGGAGCTTGGAGCTCATACGGTACAGTTGGAGCTTGGAGCTCATATGGTACAATTGGAGCTTGGAGCACATATGGTACAGTTGGAGCTTGGAGCTCGTGTTGCTGAGAGCAAAGTTGCATGTGTCGTTATATCAGCTCAAGGAAGATGGATGACATGCATAGCATATGCATATGATGCCAAGTGGTGAGCCGTATGCCGTAAGGTATAGGAGGTTGGTGCACCGAGTGCGGGGGCGAAAAAATGGAAAGGAAGGTTTGTGTGACCTCGGGGATATACTGGATAGAGATGTACTCACAAGAGACCGATGAGGTAGCTCCTATCGTGTCGTGGCGGTCCTGGACACGTCCTACTATCCCGACTGGACCCTAAGTCTTTCCAGTTGCTGGTGGATCTTCTGAGGAGGCCTAGATAGCCCTCTTTGTCTGGGACAGTTGAGCGATGATGAACTCTTATGGGTCACGGTGAGCGGAACGGATTACCGGAACAAACCAACTTATGATCCGTTGAGCGGACGCGATGATGCCCTTAGTAGGGTGCTAGTATCGATCGGCATGCATAGAAAGAGTACGTGTCACATCTAGCTAGGGAGTGTCAAGACACTAAGAGATGGTTGTGTTTGCTATATAGGCTGCATTGCATCATCCCTCTATTTGATGTGTTGTATATCTTATCTCCCTGTCTTTTCTTTGTATACGTATGTTCGTTCTACGAACAGACGAGGAGCCAACAGTACCAGAGGATGGACCCGAGGAGACACCCGTTTATCACCGGAGCACCGAGGATGCCGGTGCTAGGGGATATTGAGATCGTGTACCACGAGAGAGGGGATGGCGGGTGGACCCCTCGACCTTTTTGGTTGCATATACAAGACCAGTTAGCTTGATCTTCCGGAGAGGTACTCCGCCATATGCAGACATCATTGGACCCTATCGTGTTTACCAGTTCCTTCCCTGTCCATGGATGTGGCGACCACCGAGCCAGAGGGAGCAGGACTACCGATGGGTGGCACCACAGACTTCAGTTGTATCTAGCAGGAGGGGCTTCGTGCATAGAGGCCAAAGGAGACATTCAGACCGGTACATGAGGGCGGCCCTGAGGCGCCGCATAGTAGTGTCGAGTTCCTCCTCCGAGTACGAGCCTATGCAGGTTTATAGGCATACATACGAAGAGGGACAGGGTAGCTCAGGTCATCCCTACCACTAATGTTGAGGGTTAGCCAGTACGTCTTCTTCTAGGACTGAGTGGAAAGGCTGATGTATTTTGAGTGCAGGGCTGGGGAGTGCTGGTGAAGATGTCTGAGAGCTTTTCTTCTCTTTTTGGAGTCCTGTTGTATATGTTTTGTCTTTCAGTTTCAGTTGTACAGTGATGTATGTATTACAGTAGCCCTACTGAAGGGCCAACCCCGTAAATACTTATATAATCTATGTATATGTTTTATCTTTTCCGTTGTGCTTTACTCTGATGCATGCTTTTATGTACGTGCTTATCGTGTATGCTTTACCGTTTTGTCGTTCGTTTAAGTGAGCGCGTAATAATATAACCAGTTATAGTTAATAATAACATAATAGGCGGGTTCTGTACTTAATGGGATTATCCTGCGTAAGTGGGGTCGTCTCAGATCGCTTACTCATAGTTTAGTTTATTTATGTTAGTTGTTTCCGATATAATATCGGTAGTGGTTACCAGCTCTGATTATGTGATGTTGGGTTTCGGGTTTTGTTTATGTTTATGTTTTCCGCAGTTTTTGTTTTATGTTTTAAAATGGTTTGGATAATGTGGTACTTGCTACCTTTTATGTTAAAGTTTTTATTTAACTTGCATGCTTTATTTAATTTTATAATGCGGGGTAGCGGGTGTCACAATGGTCTCTAGAAAAGGTAAAGAAAAGTTAGCATTAGAAGAAGGTAGAACCAGTAAAGAAGTCTTAGATAACACTCTGATAAATGAACATCAAATAACTATTCCTGATATTGAATAGAAATTAAATAATTGGAATATCCCAGAATTAAATGTTTGAAAAATTTATCAAACCAATCTTATTGATAAATTTTCCTCTGATTACATTATTAAAACATCAGAATACACTATTTGTAACACCCCACTTTAGGGGTCACGATTATTCAACACAAGGCCATAATTAAAAGCGGAAAATATATATATAGAGCTTACCGAAAATATGGGTTTTCTTTTTCCTTTCTTTTATACTCGAGTTCCAAAACCATACACGTATACTTACACAACAAGGATAATATGCATTATCATAACAATATTAAAAGGTAAAACTTTTGCCAACTTTTCATAATACACATAGTAGTTTAACATCTAACTACAGGGAAAAGCAAAATAGCTGATAACTCTTGTTATGAAGAGTTATTTTTACCTTTTTGGCTTGTGTTTTTGTGGTCTTTGAGTATTTTGAGTTTATGTTTTTAGTATTTTAGTGTGATTTTGTGTAAAGGGTGTTTTATAAGAGTCTTTTGTGAGTTTTAATGTTTTGGTGTCGTTTAGAACTGTTTTTGGTAATTAATTGAGAGTTTCTGTGCAGGGCAGCTTTTGGAGAATCAGGTGCTGAACTGGAGACGTTGCTCTAGGATTTGCTGTAGCAATTGTAGCTGAAGCTGACGGTGCACAAGGACAAAGGCTCAAAACATTCTCTTACACATTGAGTTGTCCTTAGCTGATGAGGACAGTGTCCTACACGTGGGGTTGGTGTTTGGTGCATTAAAGTCAGGGAACTGGGCCAAGGACACTTGTCCTAATCAGTTTATAGCCCAAAAAGGATGAGAGAGGAAAGGGCCTGGAGACAGGCTGGAAAAACAACCCTAAAAGGGGGACAACAAGGGGGAGAGAGGGACATCATCTTCACTACTGGAGCAAGGACAGAGCTGCGCCCCTTTCTCTCTCTCCTCTCTTTTAATGGCTTCTTCTTCCATTTCTTATTTTTCTCTTTGTTTCTGTAAGCTCAATATGAGCTAATTGATCTTGTAATGGATTTCTAGTGAATGTTATGTTATGCTTTGCTATTGCATTTTCTATAAATCTGATTTGGTTGTGTTTTAATTGAGCTTGATCACCTTAGTTAAAACTTGAGCTCACGGCTGCTTGGAAAAGCTAAGTGTAGCAGAACTGTTTTATAGATAAGAGTAAAATCATTAATTGGAAAATTATGATGAAGAGTGATTTAGGAATGAACATTCTAACTCTTAGGCTAGCTGGAACGAGCTTAAGTGAGGCGTGAATGTAACTAATATGGACCTAGGAATAGGAGACGTTTAGTGAAGTTCATCTCAGAACTGTTGGCAAACAAACTTTCATTTCCTGGAGCCAAATTGCTGTAGCATTGCAAACGCATAACTGAGCTAGACTAAAGTTGCAAGGGATACTTCCCCGTAGCTGTTTTACCCATTCTGTTAACAAATCCGTTTTTGTTGCTCTAGCATTTATGTTTACCAAAACTGTCCTGGATACACACACACAAATTATTTGTTACTCTTTGTTAATCTTGATTAATAGAACCATTAACTCAAACTTGTTACTTGAATCACCATATAATCCTCGTGGGAACGATCTCTCTTACACTTTATTACTTGTTAAACGATTGTGTATACATGCACAAGCTCGTCAACCATTTTTATAGCAACAAGTTTTTGGCGCCGTTGCCGGGGATTAGTAATGGTGTTTAATTAACAAGTTTTAAATCGATAGTTCTATTAGTTGAGACTACTGATCTGTGGAGTGTTTTGCTATAGCAACAGGTACTTTACTCCGTATGCATAGGCATAGCACTCCTGAGTTCCACCTAGACCCAGAAATTGAAAGAACATTCAGAAGGTTGAACAGGCAGAACCAGGGCTTAGTCGAGTTGGGGAGATTGGTTCCTGATACCCCTGACTACTCCTCCGCTGCCACTAGTTCTAACAACTCTGAAATGGGTGATGAACCTAATAGCATGGCTTTAGCCAATGATAGAACCAGTTCTATCAGAGGTTATGCCCTGTTTGATCCGGCAACAATGAACACAGGCATAGTGGTGCCCGAAATAACAGCTGGGCATTTTGAGTTCAAGCCTGTTATGTTCCAGATGCTGCAAGCAATTGGGCAGTACAGTGGTGCTGCAACCGAGGACCCTCATTTGCACCTGAAGCAATTCCTAACTGTGGCTAATAATTTCAGAAATCCAGGAGTCACTGACGATTCCTTCAGATTAAGACTGTTCCCATTTTCTTTGGCTAGCAAGGCTAAGAATTGGCTAAATTCAATGGAACCCAACTCGGTTAATACATGGAATAGGATGGCTGAGAAGTTTTTGACCAAATTCTTTCCTCCCATGAAGAATGCAAAGCTAAGAAATGATATAATCTCCTTCAAGCAACTTGATGATGAGCCTTTATATGAAGCATGGGAGAGATTTAAGGAGCTTTTAAAGAGATGCCCCCATCACAGCATTCCAATATGCATTCAGATGGAGCACTTTTACAATGGAGTGTTGCCATCTGCAAGAATGATGCTTGATGCCTCTGCAGGAGGCACTCTTCTTAACAAGTCCTATAATGAAGCATATGAATTGATTGAAAGTATTGCTGCTAACAGTTATCAGTGGCCTACTGCTAGGCTGACCTCTGGAAAAAGCACAACTGCTACAGGAATGCATGAAGTGAGTGGCGTTATAGCACTTACTGCTCAGTTGGCTTCCTTAACTAACATGGTGAAAAACCTAGCGATTACAAACAAGAATAACCAGACATCTCAAGCAGCTGTAACTGAAGCAGTGGTAAATGAACAACAGGTGCACCAAGCTGAAACTGTTTCTTGTGTGTATTGTGGAGGAGAACATTTGTTTGAAGACTGTTTCAGCAATCCTGCATCTACTAATTACGTTAACTACAGGGACAACAAGGGAGATAAACCCTATTTCAATACCTACAATCCAGGGAATAGGCAACCTCAAAAATTTTCATGGAATAACAATGCTAATGCTCCGCCATGGAACTCAAACTTTCCTGCCCGGTCCACAACTGCTCCCTCTGGATTCACAAGTCAGCAACCAAGGCCACAACAGCAAGCACAACCGGCAACTCAAGAAATGTCCTTGGAAGCTGTCTTAAAAGCATTCATGTCAGAAACTAAGGCACAGTTCCAGAATCAAGGAGTATCCATGAGGAACCTTGAGAATCAGGTAGGCCAGCTGGCCAATGCACTGAACAGCAGACCCAGTGGATCTCTGCCATCTTCTACTGAAACTCCTTCATCCTCAAGCCCTCTTGGTAAGGAGCACTGCAAAGCAATACAATTGAGAAGTGGAACTGAGTTACCAGCCATGGTAGAGAAAAAGAGCAAAGTGCAAATTGAAGACACTGAGACTATTCCAGCAACTGGTGAAAATGTTGAGAACACAACTGAGAGAACTGCTAAGAAGCCTGAGGCTGTTCCAGAAGCTGAACCCTTGCCTAAATTTAGTCCAGAAAGACCACCTCCCCCTTTTTCTCAAAGGTTGAGGAAAGTACAACAAGACAAGCAGTTTAGCAAGTTCATGGAGATTCTAAAGCAGTTGCACATCAATATACCTTTGGTTGAAGCTTTGCAGCAGATGCCTAACTATACCAAGTTCATGAAAGATGTGTTAACAAAGAGGAGAAGACGGGGGGAGTTTGAAATAGTTGCCATGACAAAGGAATGCAGCCTGATGCTCCAAGCCAAAGTACCTCCCAAGTTGAAAGACCCGGGAAGTTTCACCATTCCCTGCTCTATTGGAGATACCTACTGTGGCAGAGAACTGTGTGATTTAGGTGCTAGCATCAACTTAATGCCTATGTCGATTTTTAAACAATTGGGCATTGGGGATGCCAGGCCTACCACTGTGACACTTCAACTAGCAGACAGGTCTATTGCATATCCAGAAGGAAAGATCGATGATGTACTGATAAAAGTAGATAAGTTTGTGTTCCCAGTGGACTTTATTATTTTAGACTGTGAAGCAGATAGGGAAGTTCCTATTATTCTGGGTAGGCCCTTCCTTGCTACAGGAAGAACTCTCATTGATGTACAAAAGGGAGAGTTGACCATGAGGGTTAATGATCAACATGTGACTTTCAATGTGTTCAATGCCTTAAGGTATCCTGAAGAAGGAGTGGAAGAATGTTCGTTTGTGCAGTCATTCGATGATCTGCTGCAACGACAGTTCCTGATAGGAAGAACAGAATTGAGTGATGATGAGTATGAATCAGGTACTGATGATCCCTTGTTGGAAGAACTTTCTGAAATAAAGGATTGCACTGCAAGGCAACCTATGTGGGCTAGAAAATTTGAATCATTGGAAGTCACTGATGAGACTTTCAAGGACAACATACCTTCAGTTGTGAAGCCACCTGTTTTGGAGCTAAAACAGCTCCCAGCTCATTTGAAATACGTTTATTTGGGAGCTATGGAAACCTTGCCTTTGATTATTTCATCTTTTCTAACTACTAATCAAGAGAACAGTTTGATAGAAACCTTGAGACGACACAAGAAAGCAATCGGTTGGCAAATGGCAGATATCAAAGGCATTAGTCCTACTGTGTGTATGCATCGAATATTTCTAGAGCCTGAAGCCAAGAATAGTGTAGAAAGCCAGAGGAGACTGAATCCTATCATGAAGGACGTGGTAAAGAAGGAGGTCATCAAATGGCTGGATGCTGGGATTATATATCCCATCTCTGACAGTGTGTGGGTAAGTCCAATCCAGTGTGTACCAAAGAAAGGGGGAATAACAGTTGTGGCTAACAAGAAAAATGAACTAATCCCCACCAGAACAGTCACAGGATGGAGGATTTGTATGGATTATAGCAAATTGAATAAATCTACCAGAAAAGATCACTTTCCCTTGCCCTTTATTGATCAAATGTTGGATAGACTTTCTGGGAAAGAGTTCTACTGCTTTTTGGATGGATACTCGGGTTACAATCAAATTGCTGTAGCACCCGAAGATCAAGAAAAGACTACCTTTACTTGTCCCTATGGCACTTTTGCCTTCCGAAGGATGCCTTTTGGCCTCTGTAATGCCCCAGCAGCGTTCCAACGATGCATGATGGCCATATTCTCGGATGTTATTGAAAAATATATGGAAATTTTTATGGATGACTTCTCAGTGTTTGGAGAGTCATTCCAGGAATGCCTTGAAAATCTGGAACAGGTCTTGGATCGTTGTGAGGAAACTAATTTGGTGTTAAACTGGGAAAAATGTCACTTTATGGTTCAGGAAGGAATTGTGTTGGCTCACAAGGTGTCTAAGAAGGGTATGGAGGTAGACCAAGCCAAAATAGAGGTCATTGAAAAGCTGCCACCAACTACCTCAGTTAAAGGAGTGAGAAATTTCTTAGGACATGCTGGTTTCTATAGAAGATTCATTAAGGATTTCTCCAAAATCTCCAAGCCTCTATGCCAGTTGCTAGAGCATGATAGAATCTTTGATTTTGCTCCAACCTGTTTGGAAGCATTTGAAATTTTGAAGAAGGCCCTCATTACTGCACCGGTCATAACTGCTCCCGATTGGTCTATGCCATTTGAGTTGATGTGTGATGCTAGTGATTTCGCAGTGGGAGCAGTTCTGGGCCAACGGAAGGATAAGGTGTTTCACTCTATATATTATGCCAGCAAAACATTGGTCGAAGCTCAATTGAACTATACCACTACAGAGAAGGTGTTGCTGGCTGTTGTGTTTGCCTTTGACAAGTTCAGACCCTACCTTGTTGGAACAAAGGTGATTGTCTATACTGATCATGCTGCCATCAAATACTTAATTGCCAAGAAAGATGCAAAGCCAAGACTGATTAGGTGGGTGCTCTTGTTGTAAGAGTTCGACTTGGAAATTAGGGACAAGAAGGGAGTTGAGAATCAGGTGGCAGACCATTTGTCAAGACTGTCTGAGGGGAATGAAGCCACAAAGAATTCTGAGATCAAAGAACTGTTCCCTGATGAGCAGTTGCTGTCCATGGAAGATGCTGAAACACCATGGTATGCTGACCTGGTGAACTACCTGGCCAGTGGAATTGTCCCTATAGATTTCAGTCCACAACAAAGAAAAAGGTTCTTCCATCAGGCAAAGCAGTTCTGCTGGGATGAGCCATACTTGTATAAGCACTGTGCTGACAATTTGCTTAGAAGGTGTGTAGCAGAAACCGAAGTCCCGGCTATTCTCTTACATTGTCATTCATCCCCATGTGGGGGACATTTTGGAGGAATGAGGACGGCTGCCAAAGTCCTCCAGGCTGGGTACTTTTGGCCTACATTATTTAAAGATGCCTACTGTTTTGCCAAGGGCTGCGACAGATGCCAAAGGGTGGAAAATATTTCAGATAAACACGAGATGCCCCTCAATTCCATCTTGGAAGTAGAGTTATTTGATGTGTGGGGCATAGACTTCATGGGTCCCTTCCCCCCTTCCTTTGGAAATTTATATATTCTGGTGGCTGTAGACTACGTGTCAAAATGGGTGGAAGCTGTAGCTCTCCCTACAAACGATGCTAGATCTGTTGTGAAGTTTGTTCAAAAGCATATTTTTACAAGATTTGGCACACCAAGGGCATTTATCAGTGATGAAGGTACACACTTCTGCAACAAGCTCTTTGATGGAGTCCTCACAAAATATGGGGTGAGACATAAAGTGGCTACAGCATACCATCCGCAGACAAATGGGCAGGCAGAGCTGTCCAATAGGGAAATAAAAAGAATTCTGGAAAAAGTGGTGAATCCAACTAGAAAAGATTGGTCCCTGCACTTGGAAGATGCTCTTTGGGCATATAGGACTGCCTACAAGACCCCCTTAGGAATGTCACCCTATAGGTTGGTCTATGGAAAGGCATGCTATTTGCCCATTGAGCTGCAGCATAAAGCCTTCTGGGCAGTAAAAAAAACTAAATCTTGAGCTAGCCCAGGCTGGGGCAGCTCGAATGCTGCAGCTCAATGAGCTTGAAGAACATAGGATGTTTTCGTATGAGGGGGCAGAACTCTACAAGGCCAACACAAAAGCTTGGCATGATCGAAAGATCCAGAAAAGAGACTTTGCACCAGGAGAGCAAGTATTGCTCTTTAATTCCAGACTGAAGCTGTTTCCAGGAAAACTCAAATCTAGATGGTCTGGGCCCTTCACAATAGTTCATGCCCAGTCTCATGGGGCCATGGAACTGCTTGACGCAGCCTCTGGTAGGACCTTCAAGGTAAACGGGCAAAGGGTCAAACATTACTGGGGTGAGCCATTTGCTAAGGCACAGGCCACCACATTAATGGCTGATCCTTGAATGTTCAACATGCACTGAGTCAGGCTGAGGACTTATAAACCAAGCGCTACTGGGAGGCAGCCCAGCAATTTTTATTTTATTTTATTTTCTTTAATTTTAGATGTTATTTTGTTTTTGTTTTTGTTTTTTTTTTTCGTTTTCTTTAGCACTAACTAAGTAAGCAGATCACAAAGAAATTGGAGATGTGGCTGAAGGTGGTAAAACTGTCTCGGTGGTGCCGTGATTGTATATTGGGTTGAAAAAGGTTGGGGGCCCATGTAGCTGATTCGGGATTGTGTTGGGTTTTGGGGGAAGAAGTCATGTCAAGCTCAAACCAGGTACAACAAATCAAAAAAAAAAAAAAAAAAAAAAAAAAAAGGTTAGAGGGGAACCGTCAAACCACTTATTCTCCCTTGGTATCTCGCGCCTCTCCCTAGCCACACACTCCCAACCACCCGCATCAATCACCACACTCTCCCGTCAAATCTCTTCATAAAGCCCCCACCTTCCTCTTCCTTCCCACACGCAACCCACTGCCTCCACCACCCGAACCCTAACGCCTTCAGTCCTCCCCCAAATCTCTTCTTTTTCCCTACCTTCATCTCTTCCCCTCATCTTCGCCCAACCATGCCTCGCATCAAGCATACCGCTGTGAAGAAGAGCAAACCCACTGCAAGTGATGAGTCTGAGGGGTATGAAGTGTTTGTTGATGCCGAAGCTGCAGCTCGGTACATTAATGTTACTGCGCTCAAAGAACCTCATGCAGAGAAAGGTTTCACCATCTCCACCAAGGCTTCTTATGGCCTCCCTGCCGAAATTGCTGTAGTGATTGACCAACACAAGTGACTCTTCTATGTCGTGGCGACTCCGAGCAATACACTAATATCCTCGACTAGATGCCGTACTTTTCATGTTTGGTGTAGAGTGTTTCCGTAAAATCCAGATACGTGCACGTTACATTCATTGTAGCATCTTGCCCAAGGCTGGCGTACACGGAACATGTCCTCCCATTCACTCTCTCCGATGTTTTGTTAGATCCATGGAGTAAGGGTTGGAGTTTTACCACTGTGGCATATGGCATTGAGTCATGTATATCGCATTGCATTGCATTGCATAGCTGTTGATGATTACATTTACTTATTATACATCACTATTCTGTTTTTGAAGATGTCTTATGCTGCTTATTGATTAACATGATAGATTAAGATTTATGGTATGCATGTTGGGTATGTTGTTACCTGGTGTGTCGTCCCGTTTTTGTTAGGGTTTCAAGAGGGATAATTTTCAAAAGCAATTTTCAAAAACCTCTTGAGCGGAAAAACCCCTTTACTAAAAGACCACGTATTGCACATGAATCACAAGGATATTGTGTTTACCTCTTGAAGCGTAGCTTTACCGCGAACACTGTGAGCGCGCCAACATCACCGGTTAGCCAAAAAAATGATGATACTTGCGATGCTTATAACTTTCGTTCCAAACCTCGTATCGCAAAACTGAACGGTGAAGATGTCGAGCTACATGTCACTAATCTTCTATCCAAAAATCATCCCGATCCAACGGTTAACGAATCTCAGATCGCGGGATTATGATAACTGTCCAGCCATAACCACCATAAGAAAAGGCTTCTCTATCACCAATATTGTAAAGTAGCAATACCTCTACTCAGTCCACGCGAGCAAACCAACGTCAGAGATAGCGTAGTGCTAGCTATCAGGATTGGGAGAGGCACGATACACAGAGAGAGAAAAGAGGGCGCGCTGGCAAGGGTGTACAGCGGCCGTTATGAGTGCTCTATATTGTGTGCTGCTTAAGTGACGTGCACAGCTTACTAATAGCTGTCACTCACTTAACCTAACCCACTTGGGCCACTGTACGCTACAGGACCAATGTTTAATTATTAATTAAATCATATTTAATTAATCAATTAAACTTATACTCATTTAATTATCAATCAAATCATATTTAATCAATCAATTAAATCAATCCCATTTAATTATTAATTATATCATATTTAATTAATTAATTAAATTAATTCTCTTAACATTTGCTCTATGCGTGTGACCCTATAGGTTCTCAATTAATTGGCAATAATATTAATTATTATTAATCACATTAATAATCAATTAATATTATAAACAATGAGCAGCATCTAGCAATACATCATTGCTACCCAATTAATTAGAATATTGGTGATACAATTAAAACCTTGTTGTAACCATATATAATGTGAAGTCAATGTCCTTTCGTCTCAATGTCTTAATTGAACACAAGGCATAAATGTATCATCCTTGTTAAGTCTAATTATTTATTTCTTGATCTAGTAATTGGCGTATGATCATGTGGGCCTAATATCTCATATTGTCCCACCTTAGCATGGACATGCATTTCTATGTCGCATACCATCAAGAGGCCTATAGACATTACTCCTGTTATGTAAGAGGGACGAATCCTATCTACATCACTCACATTTCTCAACATGTTTCCTTGCAGACCCAATAACTATCTTTATAGTTGTCCTGTTACAGACAACGTTTAATAGTATTAAAGCCTACAACTACATATGTTAGGAATCGTGGTGACTTCAAATCGAAGGACTACTTCACTATGGTCACCATGAGAATCGCTTATGACACTTACATAACTATTATGCAGCGTTCTCATAGCAGGTCACTCCAGTATAAATATTCCACTAATATTTATACCTATGTGAAGACTTGATATCTTATATCTATGACCCGTGAGATGTGGTTATCAGTACACTTACATAATAGTCTCAATGTATTATTATTGTCCTTATTAATAATAATACTTGACTATGGATATTTAAGAATAGTGTTCTATAATTTAATGGCATCTCACGGTCAAGTGATACTTGACGTTCCATTAAATGAACTACCTATTCTAAGGACTTTATTATGCTATAAATATGATCATCAAATATAACATAATAAATAAATGCCGTATACATATATCAAATATATGATCAAAGTCATGATACAAATGATTATCTATTCAAAAAAGATTGGCCACTAGGGCTTACCCCAACAATCTCCCACTAGCACTAGAGCCAATCGGGCATCAATATAGCACCCATTGGTCTAGGGTGAGTGTCATGCTACCACTGAGCAAGAGACTCCAATGGTGGATTGTTTAGTGTTGTCATTCTGCACATCTTCACATCTCCTCTA
The DNA here is from genome assembly GCA_039655645.1 of Ammopiptanthus mongolicus. NCBI lineage: Eukaryota > Viridiplantae > Streptophyta > Magnoliopsida > Fabales > Fabaceae > Ammopiptanthus > Ammopiptanthus mongolicus. The sequence continues at coordinate 56,286,302 of CM077344.1, forward strand.
TCGATCATCTATCGAATGAGATAGAAGCATCTAAGTATATGTTTTGGATCACTGGTGAGATCAAGTTTCCTTAGCTTAGGCGATTACTCCATCATCATCACAACGAGATCTATGGAGTTCGTGAAGTTAGGAACTTCGATTAGTTCATAAATGAACTTTCTGATCCAAACGGCCTTTAAATCTGTATTTAAGGCAACTATATACTCGGCCTCTATTATAAAATCGGCAACTGTCTCATGCTTGGAACCTTTTCAAGCTCACAGTGCCACCATTAAGGCAAAACACAAAACCAGATTGCGATCTAAAGTTATCCTTATTGGTTTGGAAGCTAGCATCACTGTAATTCATTACTATGAGCTCTTCCTCACCATTTGAGATCAAGAATGAATCCTAAGTTCTTCTCAAGTACTTAAGGACATTCTTGACTTCAGTCCAGTGACCTTCACTGGGATTGGATTAGTACCTTCTCATCATGCTCGAAGCGTACGAGACATTTGTTCGAGTACATATCATGGCATACATAACAAATTCAATTGCCGAAGCATATAGAATCTTATTCATGCGTTCCCTCTACATCTGATGTAACAGGGACTATCCCTTGGACAGGTATAGGGCACGTGTCACAGGCAAGATACCCCTTTTGGAATCATGCACATTTAAATCGCCCAAGCACTTTGTCAATTTATGTACCTTTGACTAAGGCCTAACAATTTCAACAATCTATCTCCATAGATCCTGATTCCTAATACATAGGACGTTTCGCCTAAGTCCTTCATTGAAAAATAATTCCTTAACCATGTTTTCACATTTTGTGGTGTAGGAATAGTGTTTCCAAAAGTAGTATGTCATACACATACAATACGAGGAAAAATAATTATGCTCCCACTAACCTTCTTGTACACACAAGATCCATCCTTATTCTTGATGAATCCAAACTGTCTTACAGTTTACATCAAAACGAAGATTCCAACTTCTGGAAGTTTGCTTTAATCCATAAATGGATGTTTGCAACTTGCAAAACCTTTCCAGCATTCTCTGAATAGACAAAACTCTCAGGCTGTGTCATGTACACATCCTCGAGAAGATTCCTGTCAAGGAATGCTATTTTGACATTCATTTGCCAGATCTCATAGTCATACTATGAAGTAATAACAAGTGGGATTTGAATCAATGCAACTGGACAAAAGGTCTCATCATAGTCATACTATGAATTTGCTTGAAACCTTTCGCAATCAGTCGCTCCTTAAAGGTATTCACCTTCCCATCCATGTTAGTCTTCTTGTTGAAGACCCACTTGCACCTTATGGGTTTTACCCCTTTTAGGTGACTCAACCAAGGTCCATACTCGGTTGATGTACATGGATTCTACTTCGGATCCCATGGCTCCTAGCCACTTCTTAGAATCAGGGCCAACGACAGCCTCGTGGTAAGTCACAAGCTCATCATGATTCATGAGCGGTTCATCACCTTCTTGAGTTAGGATTATTCCATATCTCTCGGGTTGATGACGTGTCCTGTTTGACCTACGCGAGTCTTGTGTTACTTGAACTCGTGATTGGACTACAACATCTTGTGGAACCAGTTCTTGTTCCATTGCTGGCGGATCAGTACTTTGTGGTGCTTGGATTTATCCAAGTACTACATTCCTCCCACTGTCTCCCTTGGAGATGTGTTCCTTCTCAAGGAATACTCCAGTTCTAGTGACAAACATTTTGTCTTCGGAAGTGTTGTAGAAATAGTGTCCGTTTGCTTCCTTAGGACAACCACAAAGATACGTTTGTCACACTTGGGTCCAAGCTTATTTGAAAGCAAACGTTTCTATAAACTTGACACCCTAAATCTTAATGAAAGACATACTTGGTCGCATACCAGTCCATGTCTCATATGGTGTCTTTCAGCTGTCTTAGATGGAACACGATTAGGTGTGAAAGCTGTTGTATGTAAAGCATATCCCCTGAAAGAGTCAGAGAAGTTTGATTGACTCATCATATATCGTACCATGTCCAACAAGGTTCGATTTTCTCTTCTCGGACACACTATTCCATTATGGAGTTCCAGGAGGAGTGAGTCGAGATATAATCTCACACTCCTTCAAATAGTCATCAAACAATCGGCTTAAGTACTTATCACCACGATCTGATCGAATGATCTTAATACTTTTCCAAAATTAGTTCTCCACTTCGTTCTTGAATTCTTTGAACATTTCAAAGATTTCTGACTTGTGTCTTACACAAATCCATCTTCACTGAAGTTATCAATAAACGAGACGAAGTACGGAAACTTGTCTTCTAGCAAACTTGTTTAGAGGCCCTCATACATCACAATGTATTATGCCAAAATATTACCAACCCTTCCACCTTACTAGTGAATGGAGCTTAGTCATCTTTTCAAACAAGTAAGATTCACAGACCTCAAACAATTCATAATTGGATGAGTCCAAGAGTCCAAATTAGTGGAGCTTGGAAATGTGTTTCTTACTTATATGGTCTAAAGATATTGCTAAAGACATAGAGGGTCCAAATCACTTGGTTTGACCCTATTCGCATTTATGTTATAGATGGGCATATCGAGATCAAGGACACAAAGTCCATATCTCACATGAATACAAGCATAGAAGACATCAGTTGAGTAAATGAAACAACAATTGTCCATTTATTACAATTTAAATTCTTTCTTGTCTATACAAGATATAGAAATAATGTTTCTATTATCAACTAGAATAAAATAACAGTTATTTACTTCCATTAATGCTCATAAGGAAAAGTCAAACTCTTATGATTAATATAGCAACTTTTGCTCCATTTCGACTCATAGCGTAGAACTTTACCTAATGGTAAATTCAAATTCCTATAGTCAATGTAACAACTTTTGCTTCATCTCCACTCATAGGGTAGACCTTTACCTAATGGTAAATTCAAACTCCTATAGTCAATGTAGCAACTTTTGCTTCATCTCTACTCATAGGGTAGACCTTTACCTATTAATCAATGTCCTACTCCTTTTGATCCTTCACATTAATGTGAGATCCATATGCGGTATCCAATACCCATAATGTTGGAGTAGATATGTTGACTTTTATAACAAATATGCCTAAACAGGAAGTCATACTTCCTTTCTTGTCTTTTTACTCTTTCTAGTACCTCTTATGCCTTGCTAGCTCTTGTTAGAGCATCATAAGGTGCATGATCATATCATGCGTCTCTATGATTGCAAGCATGAGATGTCGTACATCAATGGCATCGACTTGATGCTTCTATTAAGTATCCCTTTCGACCCTTATGGCAATAGCAACAAATTGCTTGAGAATTAATTACTTGAGAACATACAGTTCTTTTCTTGTACTTGAGGACAATCCTCAAAATTTGTACCAATCCAGAAAATTAATTCTAGATAACTCATCCTTCTCAAGGATGTATCGCAACAATAAAATAAAATTTGTGTTTGTAGCCATAGTTATTTAATACAGAAATATACAGAATATAAGTATCATGATTAAAACATATTTAATAGGTCTTTTATTAAATACGCTCCCACTATTTTACTCAAATCAATGACCCTCATCATTGACTCGAAAAATCCCGTTGAAAGATTTTCTAGTGGGACCAAGATCCATATTTCACCTCATTCTGAGTCAGCTGTGGCTGATCACCCAGAACTCAGCTATTTAGGTAGGAAATTCCTTTCCAATTACATCCAATGTAATTCTTGGACCAGTTGGGTGAATAACTCCATATTCTAATCCATCATATGGATTAATGCTCAACCCCATGCCTCTAAGCCGTTTCAATCCTATTGAATACACTTAGTTAAGTTCAACCTAATGGTTGGCAGTAGGTTATTTCACCTTTCGCGCCTCACCGGAATATATTAAGGTGCTCAGCTGTGGCATGACTCACACTTAAATGATTCTGGCCTTGACGAGTGCCACACATCAGGAGGCATTTAATAACTAAATTTATTGAGGTAATTTAATAATTAAGTTATCTCACCGGGCTGTTTATCATATAAACGTCTCTCATAGCATACATGACATACTAGCTTACATATATTCAAAACATATTAAGCATACAATGACATACATGCAATCATACAATTTAAATTCCAAATTTAAATCATACATCTCATACATTTCATGTATCACATACATAAACATATAAGACATATAAAAGGTATTATGATTATGGCCTCCTAATGTGCAACAATTAAAACTAATTATTACAATCTTTGACCCTCGAGCAAACTTCCAAAGTTTCTCCCACTGGCGTCATGATTTGGTGTTGCCTCCATGTCAATCCGAACAATTTATAAAATTCAAAATAAAATAAATAAAATAAATGTCACGACACGCAGGCCGTATTTATAAAATAAATACAATAAATCACGACACGCAGGCCGTATTTATAAAATAAATACAATAAATCACGACACGCAGGCCGTATTTACCAAATAAAATAACACCACAATCTAAGGCCATAACCACACACCTCACATTTAATAAACAATTTATTAAAAGGAAAAATCATACACATAATCTCCAATTGATTTCAAAAAGTAAATAAATAAATAAATTTGATCGGGATACTCTTCCCTAGGTTCCTAAACTTGGAATGGATGGCGGAGCGTAGGTGGCAAACAGTTATATGGATATGGTGCTTTACCCGTAGACGCTTCTCCAGCTATCCCCAATTGATTTCAAAAATAAATAAAATTTTGAAACCAATTTATTGTCAAAATATACGCTGCGCAATTTATATCATTGCGCACAGTGATCAACTTTAAACTTCAAATTGGATAATTGCGCATAGTGATATTTACAACAAATTTTAAACATCAATTTTAAAAGGAACGTGAATTGCACAGTGAAAGTTTTAAACAATTTTAAAAGTCACACGCAGAGGGATAACATGCATTCTATTGAATCACATTCAAAAGCAATAAACATGTTATCACAAGGCAAACTTCCTAGGATACATGGCAAACTACGACTAGACGCTCTGATACCACTGTTGGGGTTTCAAGAGGAATAATTTTCAAAAACAATTTTCAAAAACCTCTTGAGCGGAAAAACCCCTCTACTAAAAGACCACGTATTGCACATGAATCACAAGGATATTGTGTTTACCTCTTGAAGCGTAGCTTTACCGCGAACACTGTGAGCGCGCCAACAACACCGGTTAGCCAAAAAAACGCTGATACTTACAATGCTCATAACTTTCGCTCCAAACCTCGTATCGTAAAACTGAACGGTGAAGATGTAGAGCCACATGTCACGAACCTGCTGTCCAAAAATCAGCCCGATCCAACGGTTAACGAATCCCAGATCACAAGATTACGATAACTGTCCAGCCATAACCACCATAAGAAAAGGCTTCTCCATCACCAGTATTGCAAAGTAGCAATACCTCTACTCAGTCCACGCGAGCAAACCAACGTCAGAGATAGCGCAGTGCTAGCTATCAGGATTGGGAAAGTCACGATACACAGAGAGAGAAAAGAGGGCGCGCTTTCAAGGGTGTACAGCGGCCGTTATGAGTGCTCTGTGTTGTGTGTTGCTTAAGTGACGTGCACAACTTACTAATAGCTGTCACTCACTTAACCTAACCCACTTGGGCCACTATACGCTACAGGCCCAATCTTTAATTATTAATTAAATCATATTTAATTAATCAATTAAACTTATCCTCATTTAATTATCAATCAAATCATATTTAATCAATCAATTAAATCAATCCCATTTAATTATTAATTAAATTATATTTAATTAATTAATTAATTAAATTAATTCTCTTAACATTTGCTCTATGCGTGTAACCCTATAGGTTCTCAATTAATTGGCAATAATATTAATTATTATTAATCATATTAATAATCAATTAATATTATAAACAATGAGCGACATCTAGCAATACATCATTGCTACCCAACTAATTAGAATATTAGTGATACAATTAAAACCATGTTGTAACCATATATAATGTGAAGTCAACGTCCTTTCGTATCAATGTCTTAATTGAACACAAGGCATAAATGTGTCATCCTTGTTAAGTCTAATTATTTATTTCTTGATCTAGTAATTGACGTATGATCATGTGGGCCCAATATCTCATATTGTCCCACCTTAGCATAGTCATGCATTTCTATGCCGCATACCATCAAGAGGCCTATAGACATTACTCCTGTTATATAGAAGGGACGAATCCTATCTACATCACTCACATTTCTCAACATGTTTCATTGCAGACCCAATAACTATCTTTATAGCTGTCCTGTTATAGACAACGTTTAATAGTATTAAAGCCTACAACTACATATGTTAGGAATCATAGTGACTTCAAGTCGAAGGACTACTTCACTATGGTCACCATGAGAATCGCTTATGACACTTACATAACTATTATGCAGCGTTCTCATAGCGGGTCACTCCAGTATAAATATTCCACTAATATTTATACCTATGTGAAGACTTGATATCTTATATCTATGACCTGTGAGATGTGGTCATCAGTACACTCACATAATAGTCTCAATGTATTATTATTGTCCTTATTAATAATAATACTTGACTATGGATATTTAAGAATAGTGTTCTATAATTTAATGGCATCTCACGGTCAAGTGATACTTGACGTTCCATTAAATGAACTACCTATTCTAAGGACTTTATTATGCTATAAATATGATCATCAAATATAACATAATAAATAAATGCCTTTTACATATATCAAATATATGATCAAAGTCATGATATAAATGATTATCTATTCAAAATAGATTGGCCACTAGGGCTTACCCCAACAGTTTTTACTCCTGCTATTTTTCAGTGTTGATACTACATATGTTTATGTGTTGTTTTGTGTGTCGTGCATGTAGTTATCGTGTTTAAATCCATATATTGGTGTCTCACCCTTACAATATATCAGGTTTTCCTAGTTTTTTTTGTTGTATCTTTGTACATGAGAGCAGATGGTATAGAAGAGTTCACAGCTTCACTCGGGGATATTAGTCCTGATCCTCGAAGATGCCTGTCATAGTAGTGAGAACCATGGGAGTCTTTCCAATAGATGTCGTGTAGCGTGACCAGCTTAGGATTTTCCTTTGGGTTGTACATTTTTGAGAAAGTCGGTATATGTGGTTTTGAAAACCTTTGTATGGTTTGGGATTTCAGTATAAAATGCAATTTCAGGAAGGCTTATATATGGTGGTGAAATGATTTATGAATAAACGCAGTTTATGTGTGTTGTCAAGTATAAGGTGATTTTACTATTGTGATGTCTGTATCACTTTTCCGAAGTATTATGCAGAAATTTTTATACCCGAGTTTTCTGACTTAAAGTAAATTATCTTTTTTCGAGAGCAACCAACTATTCACATGTGTTCACGAGGTAATGCCCAAGGGGGGTGTTACATTAGTGGTATCAGAGTTGGTCGAGTCCTTCGGGAACTTTGGGGAATAGGTCTGTTATGTTTTTGTTCTGTGATCTATAATTGGACCTTGTTGAATTGTTTCCTTGTCGAAACAATGTGTGTTGACACACAAGTATGTGTGTTTTGATGGGTGCTAATCGGGTTAAGGCCTTGTAAGAACTCATCTTTAGTAAATGGTTCTTGTATTCATGTTGCTACGTCGGTTATCCTTTTGGGATTGTGTCAGACATATGAATGAGTATGCCTTAGACAGGTAAAAGAATACCAAAAGTTTTTAAAGTAGATGCATAGGTAGCTAGTAAGAGACCAAAGGAATGGCCAGACAATGACATATTCGCTAATAGAGTTGAGAGACTGGAATAGAATCCTGGTAGCGCAATGGAAGTGTAGTAAGGCCTTAGTGGACTTGAAAAAACTTATGACTGTGATTATGAACTCGAGCATTCTCAGACGCAAAACTTTGTTAGAAAAACCACTAAGAAATTACTAATTTCCTCGTATTTTTAGACGACTGCTTAAGTCATGGGGATGAAATAGAAGAATGAAGACTTGATGATTTGAAAAATGAGAATTTGTATAAATGTGTTGTGATGATTCGATGTTCGTTTAATCATATGATTTAAGTTAGCCTATACAATAGTGATAGTTTTCCGAATACTCGATGATAAGTTGTCGCACTGACCACCCAATAGCTTGTTGACAGAAGAAGGAGTTGTAATGACTTGAATAAGCCGATATTATTGGACTTTCTAGAGTTCGTTGCACCTAATGAAGATCTTTGTTTGAAAGGATAGATAATCCTATAATGTTGAGAAAAATCTTAGGAGCCATATAATAGTTCAACGATGATTTCTCTCGAAGTGTGGTAACCACATGAAGTTTCTTCTGTTGGTATTTTTAAGAAATCAATAGAACCTCCGCTGTTTGTGGATTTGATCGATAAGACATTTGTCTCCACTAGGACAGATTGAGGGTTACGGGTTATGGGTGGACTTGTAATCGAAGCTGATAATGGTGAAAAGTACGTATGATACCTAAGTACAACTTTTTCGAAGGTTACGAACGATCAGAGACTGAGTGAACAAGAATGGAAGTTTGAATTTTGGCTATATAATGGGTGTCCTTAGGACTGGTATCAGTAGGGGAAAGAATCACAATGGATCCTATAGAGATAGGAGTGGTGCCTCGTTAAGAGAACTTAAGACAGTGACCGGTGTAGATAAGTAATACAGATAAGTTTGGACTCGCTAGCAATGACAACTATCTGAAGATATTGTTGACTCTTTGTTTCGATAGTTTCTGTAACGCCCCGATTTTCATGTTTTCTATTTCTTTGGTATTTTAATGTCTTTATTTTATTCGAGGTCTTAGGAATAGAAATAAAATATTCCGAGACCACAGTCATGCTGGACGATATCGTAGGAAGCTACGATTAAGTTTTGAGTCGAAAACTCAAACGGAGTCCGGTCTGCGTTTTTACACTGACAGTATGATTTTACTGCTCAGAAGACCTCAGATGGACCCGTGAACGAGACAGTAAGTCTTAGAATTCGATTCTCTACGTTTTGGTTAAATTTCGTAAAAATTTCAGAAAAATCACTTCCTGACCTTCGTTCGGGCGGAATACTCAATCGGGTGACGAACGGAGCCACATATGGATTTACCGGGACTCGCCAAAAGATAATCTTGATATCACATCATCCCAGGACACTTGGGAGAGTATGCCAGAGTCGTTGTGACGTTCAGAAATATCTGGACGCAAAATGACCAAAATGCCCCTAACCTTAGTCTTTTACACTTTTACCATTATACCCTTTTGGCAAATGACCTTTTTACCCTTAATTGAACTTTTAAGAGGCTGAACTCAGCCCCTCACTTCATCATTTTCGCACAGCCCCTCACACCATAGAGTTCCATAGTTGTTCTTGAGAGAAAACTCCATTTTCACCTAGAAAAGCTTGAGTTTTTGTTGGATTCACTTGATTCCTTGAGCAATCTTTCTTCATTTCAAGGTAAGATCACTTCTATGACCTCTTATCTTCATTAATCTTTCTTTATTTCAAGATCAATCTTCATTTTCATGAAAAGAATTTCTTAGATCCAAAACTTTGAAAATCCATAGGAAATTGTAGAAAAATCCTTTTGAGGTAAGACCAAGTTCTTTGAACTCACATCATCAATCTCTACCTAAACCTAAGAGCTTATGATTCAACTCTCATCATAGCTCAAAAAGCATTTTTGGCCGAACCCTCTTGGAAGATGATGAATAGTGTTTTCATCAAGTTTTGATTTTTAACACTTGATTTCATCCTTAGCTTTCCTAATGCTTTTGAATCCATGAAATGGAAACCAAAACCAATTTCTAACCTTTTTAACCTAGGGTGGCCGAAACCCTCTTTGTTGTAATAGTTGAGTTTGGCTTTGATTGTTGTTTAATGTTGAATTGTTGTGTTGTGTAGTTGTTGACGATTATCAGGAAGTTCAGAAACCGATCAACCGACTTTGATCCGGGAATCTGCTCATCAAGAGGTATGGGGAGAAGAACCTCATCACACCAAGATGGTGGTAGTGAGAATGGTTGTTTAATTTTATGTGTGGGTGAAACCCTTTAGTTTGGGTTCACTTTTATGTGTTAAGTTTTGTTAAGTTCTCTTGGAGAACAAGGTTGTCATGATGAGTTTATGCTTGAGTATGTTGTAGTGTGCTTTAGTATATGTTGATGAAGATATGATTAAATGAAAATCATTTCCATGTATGTTGAAAAACCTACTTTGATCACTAGATCAAGTATGGACTTTTATTATGAGACCATAATGTGTGATGGACTTGGATGTTTGATTAGGATGTAGTAAGGTGTATTATGGTTATCATGATTGTGTAAGTATTGTGAGCCATATTTTGTTTGGTTGATGAAGTAAAAACTTCACATTGATTCCTAGTTGGCCATTGGTCATGACCTTGAGGAAAGGAAGGATATGAATAGTTCTTGGACAAGTCAAGTTTTGATGTAAAGAAAGTGTTTTCAATAACTTGTGTTTTTCAAAGAAAAACCCTAAGTGACTTTAAATGGAATTTAATCTCAAAGTGCTTTCGCCAAAGTGAAACATGGTTTATACCTTATCCTTAGTTCATCTAGCTAATCAAGTGACTCAAAATGAGAAAAGAAGTGGTTTCATGAAGAGAATCAAAATGGTTCCCTAAGGTTGATGTCTTGTTTTAAGGCAACTTTTCGCTAAGCGAATTTACTTTCGCTACGCGAAAAACAGGGAAAGTCTTAGTTGGGCATCACTGCCTCACTTTCGCTAAGCGAATTCATATTCGCTAAGCGAACCCAGCAAATTTCGCTACGCGAATTACATCTCGCTGAGCAATCCAGAGAAGTCTCCAATAGAGGTGTAACCGCCTGAACTTTCGCTAAGCGAAATCATTCTCGCTAAGCAAATAAAGTGAAGTTTCGCTACGCGAATTCTGTCTCGCCGAGCGATCCAGAGGTGTTTCCAAAGAGGTGTAACCGTCTGAACTTGCGCTAAGCGAATTCATATTCGCTAAGCGAATCCAATGCATTTCGCTACGCGATTTGTGTCTCGCCGAGCGAACCAGAGGAGTTCCAAAAGAGGCATTCTTGTTTCAATTTCGCTAAGCGAATGTAATTTCGCTAAGCGAATTCCATGTTCAGAAAATGCTAAAAATAGAGGAAGTAAGTGTTTAAAAATTGTTTCAAATCAAATGAGTTTTCAATTGAGAAGTTGTTCTGTTTTACAAACGTTTTGGGTTTTGAAACAGTAGTTCGATGACGGACCGGTGATTCGGATCCCGATCAGTCGTTCAATTGTTTCAGTCTTGTGATGACTCGATCCCGGAGGAATCACGAGATTTATCCGGTGGATAAAGGTTTTGTTTTTCAAAAGACACGTATAGTTCCTAAGGAAGAGAACCTTAGTAGACTTCGAGGTTTATCCGGGGGATAGACATTGCTTGATCGCATCTGCTTTGTGTAAGCATTGACATTTCATTTGCATAGTCGTAAGGCCTTGAGCCTAGGAGTTGAGCTTACACCTTGATGCGGGTGCGAATCTTACGGTGACGATCTTCAATGGTCTTTTTGGAGGTATCAGGGTTGGAAGGGCTGACATGTGACCAGTTGGTAGCTCTTTTGTGTCGTGGCGAATCCGTGCAATACACTGATATCCTCTACTAGATGCCGTACTTTTCATGTTTGGTCGAGAGTGTTTCCGTAAAAGCCAGAAACGTGCACGTTACGAATGTTGTAGCATCTTGCCCAAGGCTGGCGCGCACGGAACATGTCCTCCCATTCACTCTCTCCGAATGTTTTGTTAGCTCCATGGAGTAGGGGTCAGAGTAGTACCCAGTGACATTGACATTGAGTCATATACATTGCATTGCATTGCATGGCTATTGATGTTTACATTTACTGTTATACATCGTTGTACTGTTAAAGAATACCTTATTTTATGCTGTTAACTGCTTAACATGATATTATGCTGTCAACTGCTTAATATGTTTGACATTGAGAATTCCTGTAAGCTTGTTGGGTACGCTGTTACCCGGTGAGTCGTCCCGTTTTTACTATTGCTGTTTTGCTGTGTTGATGAACGGGAATCTCACCCATATCTGTATGTTTTCTGTTGGTACTTGCTGTTGCTGTTTGAACAGATGGACGTGATGATGGTTCAGTCCAGTAGTTCCTTTGAGCCAGAGGAGGAGCTTCTTTTTGTGGTCTAGTTTTGTTGTCGGCCAGACTATGTCGTTTTTGTAGTACTTTTGGGGAGCTACGACTCCTTGTACTTATTGTATTTCTTATGTCAGTTACACATTAGACTTATGTCTGTATATAGTATTATTCCTTTTTCTGTTTATGTCCCTGTAATTATTATGCATATTGTTCTAGAAATACATGGCGAACCTAAGTTCGTTTATTAGTATTATTTACCTTTACAAAATCCCATTGCATCTTGTGAAAAGAAAAAAAAAAAAAAAGAAAACCGTATTTTCCGCATTAAATAATATTTTCGGCCTTATAAAAGTTCGGGAATGTGACACTCGGGAAAGGGTGTTGCAGTTTCAATTTTCAGGGGCTTGGACTAAGTTTGAAATTAAGTTTGGATTTTCACTTAGATATTAGAATTCTTAAGTGAAGGATTAGAGTTTGTTGATAAGATTGAGACATGCAGTAACAGAATGAGAATTAGTTTAAGTGTTTGACATAATAATGGAAGTTAACTTAAGTGCTTGATCAACAAAGTAATGCATAGAACTAAGAATAGAAGTAAGTCTTTAGTGAAGGATTAGTAGTAGAGAATGATGGACTAGCATGTAAGTAAATGAGGGAATGACTTTTCCCGATAGTTGATGGATAAGCAAAAGGCTGATGTTAAGTTTCTAAAGTTAATTTTATTCCTCCAAGATAGTAGGACCTCTTACCCAACTAGCTCAGAAGGACTTAGCGTTTACTTGGACTGAAGCATGCGAGGACAGTTTTCAAGAATTAAAGAGAAGGTTGACTACTTCACTTGTGTTAGTGTTGCCTGATCCCAAAGGAGCATTTGTGCTCACACTCCTACATAATCCTCAGTGTATTAGACATTTGAGTGGATTGGTTTAATAGTATCCATTGGTTTGGACATTTTCATATTATTTCATTGATAGATTTGTTTTGACTATTTCTTGAGTTGTAATGCAAACGACTTTTTGATACTGGAAGTTCCTTGATGAAACTTAGTCTAATCACTATTACCTTTGGTAAATTTGATCCAGTCTGATTTTTGGCCAGACTATTCTACTTTTGAAATTATTGTTTTGTAAATTCCCTGTATTAAAAATGAATCCTTTTGGGGTTCGGAACTGTTCATCTTTTGATTCCGTAATCCGCTAGAAGATTCTTGTGGAACAAGGCACTTTATTAGAGTCATGGTTGTAAACAAGTATTAGCTATGCATTTTTACACTTACGAACCTACTGAAGAATCTTTTAACATACTGGATATTCCTGTATTCTTTTCAGAGTGGTAAAATTCTTCTATATACTTTCTTATGAGAGTAAGACCAAGAAAATTTCCTTTGTTGAAAATTTCTTTCCTTAATCTTCAAGGACCGAGGGGAGACTGAGTTCAACTGATCACCCCCAACTGAAGTGGACGAGCAAGAAAAACGATTTGATCTTTGGAAGGTTGGTTGAGAGTAAGTGCAGTATCTAACTACAATCATCCTTTTAGCATGATAGACAAGAAGTGATGGCAGTTTTGTTGAGGTATAGTTGTGACTGATAAGATGTGAACCTTTAAGATCAATCTCAATAAGTGAGACTATTATTATAAATCAAATACTGATTGAGGCAGAATAATCGTTGGGGAACTTAGGGTAATGATCAAATTCCGTAGTTAAGATTGATTGTATGAGTTTGAAGATTTATAAGAAAGTGTCATTAGTAGTTTGACCTAAGTTGAATATAAGTAGAAAAAAGGAGTTCTTGAGTAAAAATAAGTTGTTAGAAAAGTTCAAGATTTATGATTTTGGATAATTCTATCCAATATGATTTCTTTTTGGTTGTAGTTGCATTAAGAGGTGCAATCATGTTCTTTAAGGTTGTGATGCGTGATTATGATGTAAATTGGAGAGGTGGATTACGATCAAAAGAAACTAAGACTAAGATTGGATATCTTGGATCGGAACTGATGGATGTGTTATAAAAGAAATATGTATCATAGTTTAAATCTTGGTGTTAACAAAAAGAGTTAAAGATGTTGGAGGAAGATTTCCTAAATGAATTAGTATTGAAAGAAAAGGGGTTAAGATTTAATTATATCCCTTACGTGTGAGAGATTAAGGTAAGGTATGAAGGGGAAGGAGTATGGATTGAGGATAAACGATTTGATTTTTAGCGGTAAATCGAACGGAAGTTTATTATTAGGTTACAAATGTTACCTAAGGGAGAATTACATACGGGGAGTACAATGTGGAACGTAGGGATTAAGAAATCCTGTTTAGTTTTGAGTAACGAATTTTAAGTGGAGTAGGAATGTAACACCTCGATTTTTACTATTCAACAATAACGGTAAATATATATATATATATATATATATATATATATATATATATATATATATATATATATATATATATATATATATCTTTTATATTTTTATCCGAGACCTAGAGAATAATTTTGGATAAACCAAAGTCATATTTATACTTTACATTATCGTAGAGAGTTACGATTAAATTTTGGGTTGAAAATTCAGACGAAACCTGGTCTGCATTTTCATTGATAGTAAGATTTTACTGATAAGAAAACCTAATTTTGACTTGAGAACAAAATGCTTAGATTTTATATCTCATTTCCAACGATATTAGTTATTTTGAAAATTTTCAAAATAAATAAGTTATTATACTTTATTCGAGCATAAAACCTAAATCGGGAAATCGACGGAGTCGAGAACCGACGTGCGGAGACAAAACCGGACCCCGGACACTGGTCACCTGAGGGTGGTGAGTCAGAGGGTGAGTCACCACCATGACTCACCACAAACCATCATTTCTTTCTAAAAATATCTAAGATATTTAAGGCTTTAAAAGACCCTTTTGCCCCTAGGAATTAATGTTAAATACATTTTTGTCATATGACTCACCACCAGTCATCATTACCTTCTAAAAATATCTAAGAAATTTTTGGCTTTAGAGGTTGTGGGACATTTATGTCCTTAGCCTTTTTGTTAAATGCCAATTTTGTCCCTAAGTGAGTTTACTCTTTTGTCCCTAAATGAACAAATCTTTGCCCCCCTTGCCCTTGAGACTCACGCCTATATAACCCCCACCAACACTCCATTTCCTCACATTGGCTACAAACACAAAAAAATTACCTTGTCTTAAGTTTTTTTAGATCAAAAACTTTATTTTTAGTTTTCTCTCAAGTGTTCTTCAAGTTCTTGAGTGTTCTTCACTTTCTCTTCATTTTTACATCATTCAAGAGGTAATCTCTTCTCTCCATGATCAATCATGTACTCTTCTGCATTCATTTTGTAAGATTAATCCATGAATCATCATCATCCACTTTCATGAAACTTTCTTCAAAAATCTATAGAAAATCATAGAAAAATCCTATGATCATGAAACCAATTTCTACGAACTCATCATGATGCATATATTGATCATCTAGAAGCATGAACCCAAAATAAATTTCCTCCCTATTCCTCAATTGATGTCGGAAACCCTAACCTTGTTGGTTGGGTGAGTTTTGATTCAAATTTTTGACAAATGATTATTGATTATGTCTTCATCATACTTAAGGATTATTAATCCAAGAGTTAGTAAAACTCTAACATCCTTAGCCTAATTAATTAGTGAAGGCCGAACCTACATCATAATGAATTAGCAAGTCTTTTCAAAGATTAACTTGTACTATGTTGTTTGGTGAAGGATTTGTTGAGTAGTTGTAGTTTGGTAATTCGTGAAGTACGTTGAGCTTCGGAGGATCATTTCAGACCAAAGACCGTGAACACCACTTGGTGGTTTAGCTTGATTTATTTGAGTTGGTGATTTGTGGAGTAGAAGGACGGGTTGAAAGATCGAACGGAAAGAACCTTACTTGACTTCAAGAGGTAAGGGGAGCTTGCCTGAGGGATTTTCCCGGTAAATATATGTTAACAGTGAATGGTCTATACAATTTTGTTTGAGCTTCATTGTGGTTGTTTAAGTTGTTTTAAGCTATTATCTTATCTGTTGTTAATTATCTGCTTTTAATTGATTATCTGCAGTTGTAACGGCTCGGTCTGCTTTAAGGATTACCGACTGTCCACACAAACCAACACGGGTCCTTTCAGTGTGCTTTGTCCTCACTCATACGCTTTCTGGGAAGCTTCCCAGAAGGTCACCCATACCACAAGTGCTCCAAGTCAAGCACGCTTAACTATGAAGTTCTTATGTTCTTGGCTCACGAAAACAGGATCACTCCTCAACATAACCAAAGGTACATGCAAAACAACAACAACAAATAGGGAGTAAGGAACTGTACGTATAAACATAAACGGTAATAGAGCAGTTAGCAAGATGATCATATAGCATATAAAACATCATATTATAACAGGTTATAACACATCCATCATATCACATTATAGACATGCTATGCTATGCACAACACTCCACTACTCCATATGCAATGTGGATCCAATAACTAACTCAGGAAGACGATTCGGAGTACATCAACTTGTTGACCATCATGCATCAACACCGGTTGTTCACCTTACTCTCGGATGAACCCCCATGAGTAACGATTCACCTTATTCTCAGATGAATCCCCACGAGTTGTCTGTCCACCAAACTCTCGGGTGAACTATCAACACTAGTTGTTCACATTAGTCTCGGATGAACCCCCATGAGTAACGATTCACCATACTCTCGGATGAATCCCCACGAGTTGCCTGTCCACCAAACTCTTGGATGAACTATCAACACTGGTTGTTCACCTTACTCTCGGATGAACCCCCATGAGTAACGATTCACCATACTCTCGGATGAATTCCCATGAGTTGCCTGTCCACCAAACTCTCGGTTGAACTATCAACACTAGCTGTTCACCTTACTCTCGGATGAACCCCCATGAGTAATGATTCACCTTACTCTCGAATGAATCCCCATGAGTTGCCTGTTCGCCATACTCTCGGACGAACTCTCCACTCATCGTAACTTCCCCCAAACTAACAACACCATGTAATGGTGCATGCAATGTTAACACACAAACAACATGACAACCACCTCCATCAACACCATTTAACACAGGCTATCAACTTTGACCAATAAGCATCAAAGGTGATTCATCAACATCATTCTTGACCATTAAGCATCAAGAATGATTTAACCAACAACAGCGGTAACAGTACGTCGTTACCGATAACATTATTTTCTCATTAATTAATCTCTTTATTAAGTCTCTATTAATATACTTTACCATATCATTGTCCTAGTTCATTAACTATCCTCAAGGTCGTATTTTATAATCTCTTATATAATATTTTTATTCCTAAAAAGGTATTAAATCTCTCTTTAGTTAAAACAGTGAAGTTT
This sequence comes from Ammopiptanthus mongolicus, assembly GCA_039655645.1. Classification (NCBI taxonomy): domain Eukaryota; kingdom Viridiplantae; phylum Streptophyta; class Magnoliopsida; order Fabales; family Fabaceae; genus Ammopiptanthus; species Ammopiptanthus mongolicus. The sequence continues at coordinate 56,303,803 of CM077344.1, forward strand.
TTTTTAATTCTGACAGTGGCACGACCTGAGGACGGGCGTGCTGGCCAACAGGCACAGGCGTGCTGTGCAAGAGCACGGGCTTGCTAAACAGCGTCACTTTTCTCGTGTTTCCGACACGGGTGTGCTACTGAGAGCACGGGCGTGTTGGCTTTTACTGGGCAAAGACCACGGGCGTGCTCAACGCTGTTACAACGTCTCGGTTCTAGGAACTTAGCAACTTTTCTAGATTTTAACCCTCCAAATCAATCCTAAGGTTCTTGACTAATCCATTGGCATTAATCTCATCCCTCATCAACATCTTTATGTTTTATGCACATCAATTAGACTAATCCTAGTTTTAGGCTTAGCGTTAACATCCCTATGTCTTTTATTAACATAGACAACAGTTCCAACACACCAACTTATACAATCGTGACATGTCATCATCATCAACAACAACATCATAAACGTCATGCCAAGATCATATAATCAATTGAACAATACACATCATGTATAAACAACCATAATAACCACATACAACAAGTACGGCATATAACACACAAATAGGGTCATGGGTTAACCCTCATCTTACGCTACCCTAGAACCTATATGTTATACTAATCCCTTCTCCCCATACCTGGCGTGATGATTCCAGCCTATGAGCCAACAAGAGCGAAGTCCAAGCATGACTCCTCCAAACGGGTTCAACGAGCTTTGACCAAGAGCGCCAAGGCAAAAGGATAAGTTAATTCCTCAAAAAAGGAAAAGAAAAGGGAATTAACACAAGGGTTATAAACATACCTCGATTAGATCCCTGGGGAACTAATTTGCTAGTTGCCGTTCACAGCACTGGCACACGAACCACGAAATCTAGTTTGATAGGGAGAAAACAGTTCAATACTAACCCAAAGGATTCAAAGAAAAGGATGAACAGGGTTGGTTACCTTACCTCGAAGTAACACTAAGCAAGCAGCTTATCCCAAAACGCAACGAAAAAACACAATAGGGTTGTGTTCTTGACGAAGAACACCCAACAAGGATTGGGGAACGCTCAAGGATTCAATGGGAACCTAAGAGAAAAGTCAATGACAGCTGTTTCTAACTCTAGGAATGATGGCTCTGAGTTTTACGTTAAGCAAAAGGGGCATAAAAAGGATTGGGGCGAAACGGGTCAACCTAAAGCCCAAAACGCGTTTCTGGTGCTCGCGCAGAGCACGGGCGTGTTACACGAGAGCACAGGCGTGTTGTCCTGACAGAATCGTTGTCAACGAAGTCTGGCTTGACAGGGAGAAAAACGGCTCAACACTAACTCAACGGATTCAAGGGAAAAAGGACGAACACGGTTGCTTACCTTACCTCAGAGTAACACTAAGCTAGAAGCTTAGCCCCAAAGGCAACAGCAAACACCACAGGGATGTGTTCTTGATGATAAACACCCAATAAGGATTGAAAAATGCTCAAGGATTCAATGGGAAACCAAGAGAAAGGTAAAAGACGGCTATTTCTAGCTGTAGCATTGACGGCTATGAGTTTTAGGTCGAGCAAAAGAGGTATAAAATGGATTGGGACGAAACGGGCTGACCAAAAGAGCCCAAAACGTGTTTCTGGTGTATGCGTAGAGCACGGGCGTGCTAACTTTTAGTACGAGCGTGCAGAACAACTGTCACGGGCGTGCTGCATGGGAGCATGGGCATGCCACCCTGTCAAGAGCACTGATCTGACTCGTTCTAAGATTAACTACCCCAAAACACGTCTCTAACATCTAAGGCAAGCATAACAACACATAACACATATATAATAGCAAGGATAACATATATAACTACACTATATAACAAGCACGCGAAAACTGGGGTGTTACAATTCTACCCCCTTTATAAATGGTATCAGAGCGGACCTCTCCCAGTACGATGTGGTTCGGGGACGAACTAGGCGGAAGCTGGTGGGCATGCAACGCCTGAGGCTGATGAGGGCAGGGAGTGATCTCCGGTGCATGAGGCACAGACAAGGAGCGGCTTCTAGGCAAATGGATACATGAATGAACCGAATTCACATCAGAATGAGAGGGATCCTGAAGTTGTGCAGGTATGAGACTGTACGGTTGAAGGAAGACTTATAAGAATTGATTGATACTACCTATACAAATAAGATGCATCTTCTTTTCGGGAGCCTAGAACATAAGAACTCCATAGTTAAGCATGCTTGACATGGAATAATTGTGGGATGGGTGACCTTCTGGGAAGTTTCCCAGAAAGCGTGTGAGTGAGAACAAAGCGCGCTGAAAAGACCCGTGTTGGTTTGTGGGGATAGTCGGCAATCCTTAAAGCAGTCCGGGGCTGTTACAACAGTTATGTGTTATAGTATTATTGTGCATGTTATGAACTGTATTATCTGCTATAACGTTGACATGGCAATTTTATTGATATTGATTGAGAAGCCTGACAGTGGTTAGTGCTCAATTAATTAATGAGATAAAAGCCTTAAAAAAAAGCTTCATGAGGAATGTCAAATATTCAATTGAGAAATGTTGGAAAATATTTAGTGATGCTAGTTTTTACGAAAGAAATTCTAAAGTAAAATAAAGACTTGGTAGAAAAAGTTAAGTTTCAAAAATAATTTAATTATTATGTTGAGAAATTTATTTTAAGAGAAAAAACCCAAATTTTAACGTAGAACGTTTTTAATGCTAAATGACGGTTAATTTCGAAAGGTATTTTAAAAGCAGTAGTATTTATTTGGACAGAGATTTAGTCACAAATGACTTTCTTTCAAAAACTGAAGTTTCGGAAAAAAACTTTCAGAGGAAAAGGAATTTACCGGTGATTCGGATCCAAGTATGTTGTTCAATTGTTTCAGTCTTGTGATGACTTGATCCCGGAGGGATTACGAGATTTATCCGGCGGATAAAAGTTTTATAATATAGAGACGTGTATAGTTCCTAAGGAAGAGAACCTTAGTAAACTTTGAGGTTTATCCTGGGTAGACATTGCTTTATCGCATCTGCTTTGTGTAAGCATTGGCATTTCATTGCATGAGTTTGTAGGGCCTTGAACTTAGGAGTTGAGCTTACACCTTGATGCGGGTGCAAATATTACGGTGACGTCTTAAATGGCCTTGGAGGTATCAGGGTTGGAAAGGCTGACATGTGACCAGTTGGTAGCTTTTCTGTGTCGTGGTGACTCCGAGAAATACACTGATATCCTCGACTAGATGTCGTACTTTTCATGTTTGGTGTAGAGTGTTTCCGTAAAAGCCAGATACATGCACGTTACATTCGTTGTAGCATCTTGCCCAACGTTGGCGTACATGGAACATGTCCTCCCATTCACTCTCACCAATGTTTTGTTAGCTCCATGGAGTAGGGGTCAGAGTTTTAACCCTGTGGCAGAAGGCATTGAGTCATGTACATCGCATTGCATTGCATGGCTGTTGATGATTACATTTACTTATTGTACATCACTATTCTATTTTCGAAGATGTCTTATGCTGCTAATTGATTAACATGATATATTGAGATTTATGGTATGCATGTCGGGTATGTTGTTACCTGGTCTGTCATCCCGTTTTTACTTCTGCTATTTTGCTGTGTTGATACAACATATGTTCATATGCTGTTTTGTGTGTCGTGCATGTAGTTATCGTGTTTAAATCCATATATTGGTGTCTCACCCTTACAATATATCAGGTTTTCTTGGTTTTTACTGTTGTATCTTGGTACATGAGAGCAGATGGTATAGAAGAGTTCACAGCTTCACTCGGGCATATTAATCTTGATCCTCGAAGAGGTCTGTGATAGTAGTGAGAAACATGGGAGTCTTTCCAGTAGATGTCGTGTTGCATGACTAGCTTAGGTTTTTCCTTTGGGTTGTATATTTTTGAGAAAGTCGGTATATGTGGTTTTGAAAACATTTGTATCGTTTGGGATTTTAGTATGAAAAGAAATTTCCGGAAGCTTTATATGTGGTGGTGAAATGATTTATGAATAAATCCAGTTTATGTGTGTTGTCAAGTATAAGGTGATTTTACTATTGTGATGTATGTATCACTTTTCCGAAGTATTATGCAGAAATTTTTACACCCGAGTTTTCAGACTTAAAGTAAATTATCTTTTTTTGAAAGCAACCAGCAATTCCCTTTTAGATTTAATTCCTTACGTGTTCACGAGGTAATGCCCAAGGGGGGTGTTACATTAGTGGTATCAGAGCTGGTCGAGTCTTTTGGGAACTTTGGGGAATAGGTCTATTATGTTTTTGTTGTGTGATCTCTAGTTGCACCTTGTTGAATTGTTTCCTTGTCGAAACAATGTGTGTTGACACACAAATATGTGTGTTTTGATGGGATCTAATCGGGCTGAGGCCTTGTAAGGACTCATGTTCAGTAAATGGTTCTTGTATTCATGTTGACACATCGGTTATCCTTTTGGGATTATGTCAGACATTTGACTGAGTATGCCTTAGACAGGTAGAAGAATACCAAAAGTTTTTAAAGTAGATGCATAGGTAGCTAGTATGCGACCAAAGGAATGGCCAGACAACGACATATTCGCTAATAGAGTTGAGAGACTGGAATAGAATCCAGGTAGAGCATGTTGGAACCAAAGTGGTCATGGTCCAGATAATCCCTTAAGTTTTGATGTCAACAAAGAGCTAATTTAAGATGAACAAAGATTTGTTATAGACTAACGTTTTATATTAAGTGTGCAGGACAAATCTAAATTGAGTCCAAAGACTATCCATAGTCCAAAGACTTTATCTCGTCCAACATAGTCCAAAGACTTTATCTCGTCCAACACTTATTCTTGGTTTACGACTGGATGGTAATTTATAGAACCTTGAGTCCAAAGACTCTTTCGGTTACCTTCTATAATAGCTAGTCCAATAAATGCTTTTAAATTTCAAGGGCGAATATCCTGTAAAAGCATTTGAATTTATTATTCCCTGTAAAAGGCTTATACCCTTGGGACAAAACATTCTTTGTAATATTCGTACAAAAGTAAAGCATAAGCCAAAATGTCTCTGTCACCTAAAGAAGTTGACCTTCTTGTTTTGGATAAACAAAAGGCAACTTTCGTTTTACTCAGAGGATATGTCAGCACCACTTTTAGCTATCACCCTGATAGTCTATTCTGGTGATCAGAAACTTCAGAAGCTATCAGACTCAACGGATCAAATGCATTCAATGCTCATCAGAACGGATCCTTTTCCATCCGTTGAAGAGTGAAGTCTGCTCAAAGACAAGAGGCTATATATACCTCCATCTTTTGAAAGTACAAAAGAGGACAAGAAGACTGAACTTGAGCAAAAATACAAGTGAAGCAACACTTAGCATTTCAAAATCCTTCAAGAGATACAAGCAAATATTAGCTCAAGAGATAAAAGAGAAAATCTCAAGCTTGCAAAGCTAGAAAAGCTACTCTGATCCTCACTTTCATATTACTCTCTGTGTAGAGTTGTTTTCAAGAGTCTAAGCTTTAGTTTCGAATTCTCACATTTAATGAGTTAGTAGAACAAACTCTTTTCAAAACCATAGTTTGGTTGAGCCTGAAGAGGCTTGTCTGTAAAAGAATACTTAGAGAACCTGAAGAGGTTGAGAATACTGCCTGAAGAGGTGTTGAATACTTTGTAACAAAAGGTTTTGTTATAGTGGATAAAGCTCTCAAGTAGAGAGGACTGGACGTAGCTCTTTGGCGAAGAGTGAACCAGGATAACTTCTTTGTGTTCTTTTCTCTCCCTTACTCTTACTTTAGTTTATTATCCAACTAACTAACTGCGATTGAATTGCCTTTTATTATGCTGTCTTCTTATCTTAGTCAAACTTAGTTAGCGTCCAACTTGGTGCTGGAAGAGCTCTCTTTGCTTTTAATTGTTTTAGCGTCCAATCTTGCGAAAACCATTATCTGCTTACGAAAAGAATTTAAAATCGCCTAAAACACAATTCAACCCCCCTTCTTGTGTTTCAAACAGGTTCCTTCAATTGGTATCAGAGCTCAGCCTCTGGGTTGAGCACTTTGCCTTGTAGAGGAAAAAGATCCTACTGCAGATATGTCTGGACCAGGTATGCCAAGAGGGAGTCAACCTATTATGGAAGGTACTTCGATGACCAGACCGCCGTTCTTCAACGGTACTCACTACCTGTACTGGAAGGAAAGATTCAAAGGGTTCATCCTCAGTACAAACTCAGTTCTTTGGACCAGAATCACAAAAGGTCCTAACGTTTGTCTCAACTCTGACGGGACAGAAAAAGCAGAGGACGATTGGACTGATGCTAAAAGGGCAAGAATGGAACAGAATCATAAAGCAAGATATGCGTTAATGTGTGCCCTCAGTCCTGACGAATTTCAGAAGACTGGCGCATGTGAATCAGCCAAACAAATATGGGACACCTTGTCTAATCTCCATGAAGGGACAACCAAGGTGAAGGACTCTAAAATCATCATGCTGGTTGGCCAGTATGAAATGTTCACCGTGGCTGAAGGAGAGTCCATCCATGACATGATGGGTCGCTTTCAGACGATCATCAACAATCTGAAATCCCTTGGAAAGGTCTACACTACCAAGGAGAATGTCACCAAGATTCTTAGGAGTCTGCCTAAGAAATGGAGACCTCTGGTCACTGCAATCACCCAGGCCAAAGATCTCTCCACTTTGACTCTGGATGATCTTATAAGGACGCTTCAAGTTCATGAGCAGGAGCTTGATCTTGACAATCCCGGAAAGAAGAACAAGGGAATTGCCCTGAAAGCTCATAGGTCCAACAACTCAAAAGCCTTAAAAGCTGATGAGTCCAGTGATGAAGCTGATCAGTCTGATGATGATGTATCAGACGATGACGAGCTATCCTTTATCTCCAGAAAGATTCAGAACATGTGGAGAAAGAAAAATGGAATAAAGAGAAGGCCATTCCAAAAGAAAAGCTTCAAGGATCATGTTGAACCCAAGGATAAAAGTCAGCTGGTCTGTTTTGAATGTAACAAACCAGGACACTTCAAAGCTGATTGCCCTACACTAAAGGACAAGAAGAAGTTCTTCAAAAAGAAGAAAAAGACCTTCATGGCAACTTGGGAGGACTTGAACTCTTCTGAAGCAGAAGAAGAAGAAACAAATGAAAAGGCTAATCTATGCCTCTGGTCCAACAAGCAAGATGAAGACTATTCGGACGATGAACAATTTGTTGTTCCCGGAGAAAGAAGTCTGGAGTCTACCTCTGGAAGAGGATGGAATGTGAATGTTCCACCCATCTTCAAGGGAACAGACTATACATATTGGAAATCAATTTTCCAACTATACGTCCAAGCTCAAAACTATGAGTTGTGGGACATCTTCACTAACGGAGATTATCGTCCAATGATTACCCTTGAGGACGGTTCAACATCGTCCAAACATGAAACAGACTGGACGAGTGATGATATCAGATGATGTTCTCAAAATTCCTATGCTAACTGGTGTCTTATCAACGCCCTTGATCGTCCAAGACTGGACATGGTCTCGCAATTCCAAACAACTAAGGAGAAGTTGGACGCTCTGGAACATCTGTTCAGACCAAGGAGCTCGTCTACCTCAAATCTCTGCCTGATGGCCAAAAGCTCTTCGGACGCTGAATCAGAAGATGACGAGGTATCCGTTTCTGACTCTCTTCAAGAAGCATATGATGAACTGCTAAATGATTCTTCTATATTGCATCATCAATACATCGTGCTTAAGAGAAAATTGTCAAAAGTAAATAAGGAGTTGGAAGAATCCAACAAACTAAATAAGCAGCTTGTTGAAGAGAATAATAAGCTTAAAGCTGAGAATGTTAGTCTAACTGACAAACTCACCTCTGAGTCCAGTGAACCTCATGAGGTAACTAGACTAAAACAAGAGGTATCTGATCTCACCAAAAGCGTAACTAAGCTTGTTGGAGGATCAGAGAAGCTAGACCTGATATTGAGGTACACTAGATCACCTCATGATAAGTCTGGCCTAGGCTATGACTCTGAGAAACAAAATGCGTCTCAGAAAATATCAGGGTCCAACAAAAATCACAAGGCTTTTCATTCCTATGGAAAGCAAAAAGAAAATAAATTGCATGCATCCAGAACTTACTGTAAGATTTGTGGAAAGAATGGTCACACTTCTTCAAAATGCATTTACAAAAATAAAAACAAAATGCATGGACGAAGATCACCAACTAAACCAAAAGGACCCAAGTCTATCTGGGTACCTAAGAGTATGATAATACCTGTTGCAGATCTGCTTAGCAACACAAAAAAGACCCCAGTCATGGTACTTGGACAGTGTTTGCTCACGTCACATGACGGGAGAAAGGTGTATGTTCCAAGAAATCCGTGAGAAGTCTAGTGGATGGGTCACCTTTGGAGGCAACCAGAAGGGGAAGATAGTAGGAATAGGTAAGATTGGTAAGCATCCTCTTCCCTCTATTGATAATGTTCTTCTGGTTGAAGGATTAAAACACAACTTGCTTAGCATAAGTCAATTATGTGACAGTGGGTCTGTTGTTTCCTTCAATAAAGGTGAATGTATGGTCAAGAACCCTGATAGGTCCATCTTATTCACTGCCAAAAGGCAAAATAATCTGTACAAGATTAATTTGGGGGAACTTTCAACTCAAAGTGTATCATGTCTAGTGTCTGTCGAAGATGAGCGATGGATCTGGCACAAAAGACTTGGTCATGCTAGTATGAGATTAATCTCTAAACTAAACAAGCATAACCTTGTAAGAGGCTTACCAAAGATTGTGTTTAGATCAGACGCTCTCTGTGACGCATGTCAAAAAGGAAAACAAGTTAAGAACTCGTTTGAGTCCAAGAACATTGTTAGTACTTCTAGACCACTGGAATTGTTGCATATTGATTTGTTTGGTCCAACAAGGACGACCTCTATCAGTGGTAAGAAATATGGACTTGTCATAGTAGATGACTATACTAGATGGACATGGGTTAAGTTCCTTGCTCACAAGGATGAGTCTATCAAGGTCTTTTCTATATTCTGTAAGCGAGTTCAGAATGAAAAAGGCATATTCATCAGCTCGATCAGAAGTGATCATGGAGGCAAATTTGAAAATGAGCTTTTTCAAAGGTTCTGTGATGAAAGTGGTATTCATCACAATTTCTCTGCCCCTAGAACTCCACAACAAAACGGTGTTGTTGAGAAGAAGAACCGATCTCTTCAAGAGATGGCTAGGGCAATGCTCAGTGATAATTCTGCCCCTAAGCACTTCTAGGCTGAAGCTGTAAATACTGCCTGCTATATTCAAAACAAAATATACATAAGACCAATCTTGAATAAGACTCCTTATGAATTGTGGAAAGGACGCAAACCCAACATTTCTTATTTCCACCCCTTTGGATGTCAATGTTTTATTTTAAATACCAAGGATCAACTAGGAAAGTTTGATGCCAAAGTAGATAATGGAATATTGTTAGGATTTTCTGAAACGTCCAAAGCTTTTACAATCTATAACTCTAGAACTTTGATTGTTGAAGAATCCATTCGTGTTAAATTTGATGACAAACAGCCTGATAAGAGATTATCAGAGCTAGATGATTCTTTTGCAGATATGATTCTGAATGATTCAGATGCTCGTCCAACAACCAACAAAGACGAGGCATCAGACGCTACGAAGGACGCATCATCGTCTCAGCAAGCTGTAAATACCCCTCGTTCGTGGCAATTCAGAACTTATCATCCCGAGGATCAAATCATTGGCAAACCTAATGATAGCGTCCGGACAAGGTCAACTTTCAGAGAGCAAGCTAACTCAGCCTTCATCTCTGAGATGGAACCAAAGTCTGTGGACGAAGCCTTATTGGACGATTGCTGGATCCTCGCTATGCAAGAGAGCTCAACCAGTTTCAACGTAGTGACGTTTGGACGCTGGTCTCCCTGCCTAAGGATAAGTCTGTAATTGGAACCAAGTGGGTCTATCGCAACAAGCTGGACGAGGATGGCAAAGTTGTAAGCAATAAAGCAAGGCTAGTTGCCCAAGGCTACTCACAAGAGGAAGGTATTGATTATACTGAAACCTTTGCTCCAGTAGCTAGATTAGAAGCTATACGCATCTTACTCTCATATGCTGCACATTATAACATCATGCTTTATCAAATGGATATAAAAAGTGCATTCCTAAATGGTGTAATTAATGAAGAAGTATATGTTCTTCAACCACCCGGTTTTGAAGATCAGAACCGTCCTGAGCATGTATATAAGCTTAAGAAAGCTTTATATGGACTCAAGCAAGCTCCTAGAGCTTGGTATGAGAGACTCAGCTCTTTCCTAATGGAGAATGGCTTCTCGAGAGGAAAAGTGGACACAACTCTTTTTAGAAAAGTAAATAAAAAGGAATTTATTGTTGCTCAAATTTACGTTGATGATATAAAATTTGGTGCAACTGATGAATCTCTTTGCCAAGAGTTTTCTGAATTAATGCAAAGGGAGTTTGAAATGAGCATGATGGGAGAACTAAAATTCTTCCTCAGACTTCAAGTAAAGCAAACTTCAGACGGAGTGTACATTCATCAGACGAAGTACACAGAGGAGCTTCTAAAACGCTTCAAGTTGGACGATTGTAAACCTATGAATACACCAATTCATCCAACGTCCGTGCTAAACAAAGATGATAAAGATAAAAAGGTAGACCAAAAGGTATATAGAGGTATGATTGGCTCCCTCTTATATCTAACTGCGTCCAGACCTGATATCATGTTTAGCATTTGCTTATGTGCTCGTTTTCAATCTGATCCAAGAGAGTCTCATCTCTCAGCAGTAAAAAGAATCTTTAGATACCTAAAAGGTTCTACTAATCTGGGTCTTTTGTATAAGAAAACTGATGAATACAGATTAGTTGGATTCTGTGATGCTGACTATGCTGGAGACAGAATAGAAAGGAAAAGCACAAGTGGAGGGTGTCACTTCATTGGTGCTAATCTCGTCTCATGGTCAAGCAAAAGGCAAAGCACAATTGCTCTATCAACTGCTGAAGCTGAGTACATTGCTGCAGCCAGCTGCTGCTCACAACTGCTATGGATCAAACATCAGTTGGAAGACTACAACGTGTTTGTAAGCAACATTCCTATCATGTGTGATAACACTGCTGCTATTAATTTGTCAAAAAACCCCATACTGCATTCTAGAGCAAAGCATATAGAAATAAAACATCATTTTATTAGGGACTATCTGCAAAAAGGAGCAATAGATATTCAATTTGTTGATACTGACCATCAATGGGCAGATATCTTCACTAAACCATTAGCCGAAGATAGGTTTATATTTATAAGAAAATATCTGAACATGCATTTCATTGATTGACTGAGAGTCCAATTCATGCGTCCAATATATGCTCATCCAATGTACTTTCTGAATGCTCGCCTAATGCATTAATGGAACTCAATCTTTGTCGAAAGACTATTATCCTTCATTCCCTTAACTGAGTCAGTTTTTGTTTTATTTATTTGCCAAATATGCTTTTTACGGTTTCAAAGTCTGAACGTGTGTCAGGCATTTAATGCACGTCGTTTCGCTCTCTCTCTCTTTGAAAATACGAAAGGTTTTCGTTCTCCTTTCTTTAAAACCTAAGTGTTGTTAAAAAATCAAACCTTTACAAAAAGCTTTAACCTTTCTTCTTGCAAAAGGAAAACCTCTTCTGAAAAACCATTTCTTTTCCTAAACCTCCTCTCTGAAACTATGGCAACCTCTTCTGCTGCTGGCTTTAAGGGTAAAGGAAAAACCTTTAACGCTCAGACTGCTGATGTCATGGTCGAGTACAAGTTTAACCTACAATTCCTGGCTGATAATGGGATTGACATCTTCTCTAGCATCCATGCCGCTGGATGGTCAAGCTACTTTGAAGGTTCTCCGGTAATCTACCCTGCTCTAGTTAGGGAGTTCTGGACAAACCCCATTGTCTCTGCAAGAGAGATTCGCAACAAGGTGCTTGATACTGAAGTAATAGTGTCTGAAGCAACCATCTCTAATGCAACTGGGTGCGCTCAATCAGGTATAACTGTAGAAGATAATTGGGAAGAAAAGATTTGTGATGCTTCCACCATCAGAGATTGTTTGTTGAAAAACTCCGGTGACAAACTCATAGCCTCAAAAATGACTGACAAGGCTAGGGTTCTTCACCAAATCTTTAACAAGGCTATCCTTCATAAGGTTGGGTCAAAGGATAATGTTTCAAAGGCTCATCAATTTTGCCTGGTTCATTTGATTCTTGAAAGGCAAATAAACCATCCCCACCTTCTTTTTTCCTTCTTCAAATATGCCATTGAAGGCTCTGGGAAGAACACTGCACTCATCTATGGTGCTCTTCTCTCAAAAATATTTGAGAAGCATATGGTCTACGATGAACTAAAGAACTTGGCTCCAGAAAGAAAGTTCAAATACTACGGAGTTCATGGCATTGAACGTGTGCATCAGCCTGAGTTTAGCAGGCAAAGTTTGGTAATGATGCAGTTGGACTGCTTCAAAAAGTCCAAACTTGAAGGAAAACAAAAAGGAGCTCATACGCAAGGCTCAGAAGAAGCGTCTGAACAATGTGTCACTGCTGGACGCTCTGCTGAACGAGCTCGTCCAATAGCTAAGACTCCTTCTTCTCGTCCAAATCTCACCGTCCAACCATCCAGAAAAAGGAAGCTGGTTCTAGCTCCCACTGATGAGGATGAAGAGGACAATCTACCCATCTTCAGGGTAGTTAAAGGGCCAAGATTGGAAACCTCGTCTGCTGCACCTCTGCCTAAACCTTTGTCAACAAGGGCAAGGTCAACTCGAGCAAAGACGAAAGGTAATACTAAACCTATCTCCAGTTCGGTTATTACTTCTCCTATTGTTCAATCGTCTGAGATCGAAGACTTAACCTTTGAACCTTCCCTACCACTCTCACCCACTAACCTACCACAAACTCAAACTCTAACCTCACCAAATGAACCCGAAGACTGGTTCACACCCTGGGGAGATCACCCCTTCCAACCCTATGGTGCTCCCTACCCCAGACAGATCTTTCCCAAAAGCAAATATAGACGCCTCCCTGGAGTAGACTACAATAACAAATGCTCAATTTGGGCTGAGGTCAAACGCAAATTTCCTGTTCTATTCCTTAAACACACACCCCCCACTACAGAACCTCACCCCAAAAGCACTCTTCCATTACCCGAGTATGAATTTGAACAACCCTCCACATCATCCACCTCACCACCTAAACTTGGCTACCAACCCATCCCATACACTTCAACTAAACCTCTACCCTCTGAAACATACAATGCCCATGGACCCTTGGTTACCTACCTTGAGAAAAAGACGTTTCCTCCAAGGAAAGTTTATCCCAACCTCATCAAGGACAAGGCATTCCAATGGTGCCACTACAATATAAAGAGGCATGCTGTTCTTCGTCATGAAGACAAGAGAGGTTACAAGACGGAGTATGAAAGAAGGGCAAGGACGTTTGGCTTAAGCAACTACATTCTTGATCCCGACCTTTCTTTCATTCCAAGCTATCCATCAACTTGGAAGGAGTATTCTGATGTCCGGGAATTTCTTCCTTACTATGCTGTGCAGAGGGAGTGTGACATGACTCGCGAAGCTAAGATCCATCACAACCTTCCAAAGAGATTTTGGTCAAAGTCATCTCGCACAAGAGTAGGAGTTGTTCCTCCTCGAGCTTGTCCAAGGCTCCCTATCCTAGATCCCAACAAGGATAAGGACCTTCGCAAAAGGCTTGAGTCATGGACGCTGCCTTACAAAAATGCTTTTGATCCCCTGTTTTGGACAAAACATCGAGATGACTCTGGGGCTCTCGAAAGTATATGGAAGAAAGATCCCCGATTCAGATTTGACCCAGATGCTAGGATCTATTAGGAAAACCACATCTGGAGATGCTCCCAAGAAGCATCATCGTCTGGACTATCAGTTGAGGAGAAAGCAAAGATTCGCGTCTACCCAAGACAATATCGAATCCGTGACGCTAACTTCATGATCATCGATGATATCTTTGGCATACCTCTTTATCCTAGAGATGTTTTGCCTATGCCTGCTATCAGATGGAGGGAAAACATGTATGATGATGCTGATATCATACTTGAAGTGCTGCCTCCTTCACCCAAACCTATCGTTGATCCTAATGTTCCTCCTCCTCTTCCTCCTAAGCCGGTCATTCCTGAAGAGACTGGGGACACCGAAATCATCTATGCGGGCCCTTCGTCTGAAACTCATCATGAGGAAATGGAACAAGTTGCAGACTCAGCTCAGTCCAAGTCTCAACCGATCCCTCTCTCAATGGTCCATCCCGATGATCAAAGAGGTGTGGACGCAACCAGGGCCACTGCTGAGAGTTCCGCCTCGGTTATTCCTCCTGAGTTTCAAGAGTTCGTCCAACGAACAATAGAAGCCAACAATGCGGTGCTCCTTCAGCAGATTGCGGCCATGTTCAAAGATTTCATTCCAAAACCTCCTCCCTCTTCTTAAAAATTTTGTTTTCTTTGTTTTCAAATAAACTGACTATGATGTGTCTCTCACTCTTTTGTCTGATGACAAAAAGGGGGAGAAAATGGGTTGATTGAATATTTAAAGTTAAATGGGTTGATTGAATCTTTAAATGATACATGTGCTTATATCTGTCGTATATGCCTTAACTGTTTAGATGCTTTAAATGATTAGAATGTTTGTCTTAGGGGGAGCCCTTCAGCTCTCTAGGACTCTTTGTTCAATCATAATTAGTATGTTTTGTCATCATCAAAAAGGGGGAGATTGTTGGAACCAAAGTGGTCATGGTCCAGATAATCCCTTAAGTTTTGATGTTAACAAAGAGCTAATTTAAGATGAACAAAGATTTATTATGGACTAACGTTTTATATTAAATATGCAGGACAAATCTAAATTGAGTCCAAAGACTATCCATAGTCCAAAGACTTTATCTCGTCCAACATAGTCCAAAGACTTTATCTCGTCCAACACTTATTCTTGGTTTACGACTAGACGGTAATTTATAGAACCTTGAGTCCAAAGACTCTTTCGGTTACCTTCTATAATAGCTAGTCCAATAAATGCTTTTAAATTTCAAGCGCGAATATCCTGTAAAAGCATTTGAATTTATTATTCCCTGTAAAAGGCTTATACCCTTGGGACAAAACATTCTTTGTAATATTCGTACAAAAGTAAAGCATAAGCCAGAATGTCTCTGTCACCTAAAGAAGTTGGCCTTCTTGTTTTGGATAAACAAAAGGCAACTTTCGTTCTACTCAGAGGATATGTCAGCACCACTTTTAGCTATCACCCTGATAGTCTATTCTGCTGATCAGAAACTTCAGAAGCTATCAGACTCAACGGATCAAATGTATTCAATGCTCATCAGAACGGATCCTTTTCCATCCGTTGAAGAGTGAAGTCTGCTCAAAGACAAGAGGCTATATATACCTCCATCTTTTGAAAGTACAAAAGAGGACAAGAAGACTGAACTTGAGCAAAAATACAAGTAAAGCAACACTTAGCATTTCAAATCCTTCAAGAGATACAAGCAAATATTAGCTCAAGAGATAAAAGAGAAAATCTCAAGCTTGCAAAGCTAGAAAAGCTACTCTGATCCTCACGTTCATATTACTCTCTGTGTATAGTTGTTTTCAAGAGTCTAAGCTTTAGTTTCGAATTCTCACATTTAGTGAGTTAGTAGAACAAACTCTTTTCAAAACCATAGTTTGGTTGAGCCTGAAGAGGCTTGTCTGTAAAAGAATACTTAGAGAACCTGAAGAGGTTGAGAATACTGCCTGAAGAGGTGTTGAATACTTTGTAACAAAAGGTTTTGTTATAGTGGATAAAGCTCTCAAGTAGAGAGGACTGGACGTAGCTCTTTGGCGAAGAGTGAACCAAGATAACTTCTTTGTGTTCTTTTCTCTCCCTTACTCTTACTTTAGTTTATTATCCAACTAACTAACTGGGATTGAATTGCCTTTTATTATGCTGTCTTCTTATCTTAGTCAAACTTAGTTAGCGTCCACCTTGGTGTTGGAAAAGCTCTCTTTGCTTTTAATTGTTTTAGCGTCCAATCTTACGAAAACCATTATCTGCTTATGAAAAGAATTTAAAATCGCCTAAAACACAATTCAACCCCCCTTCTTGTGTTTCAAACAGGTTCCTTCAGAGCAATGGAAGTGTAGTAAGGCCTTAGTGGACCTTGAAAAAAGTTATGACTGTGATTATGAACTCGAGCATTCTCAAATGCAAAACTTTGTTAGAAAACCGACTAAGAAATTACTAATTTCTCGTATTTTTAGACGACTACTTAAGTCATGGGGATGGAATAGAAGAATGAAGACTTGATGATTTGAAAAATGAGAATTTGTATAAATGTGTTGTGATGATTAGATGTTTGTTTAATCATATGATTTAAGTTAGCCTATACAAAAGTGATAGTTTTCCGAATACTCG
Source organism: Ammopiptanthus mongolicus (assembly GCA_039655645.1). Lineage (NCBI taxonomy): Eukaryota > Viridiplantae > Streptophyta > Magnoliopsida > Fabales > Fabaceae > Ammopiptanthus > Ammopiptanthus mongolicus. The sequence continues at coordinate 56,320,191 of CM077344.1, forward strand.
ATGATAAGTTGTCGCACTGACCACCCAATAGCTTGTAGAGAGTAGCAGGAATTGCAATGACTTGAATAAGCCGATATTAAGTTAGTTGCACCTAATGAAGATCTTTGTTTGGAAGGATAGATAATCCTATAATGTTGAGAAAATACTTAGGAGTCGGATAATAGTTCAACGATGATTTCTCTCGAAGTGTGGTAACCACGTGAAGTTTCTTCTGATGGTATTTTTAAGAAATGATTAGAACCTTCGCTGTTTGTGGATTTGATGGATAAAACATTTGTCTCCACTAGGACAGATTGAGGGTTACGTGTTATGGGTGGACTTGTAATCGAAGCTGATGATGGTGAAAAGTACGTATGATACCTAAGTACAACTTTTCCGAAGGTTACGAATGATCAGAGACTGAGTGAACAAGTATGGAAGTATGAATTTTGGCTATATAAAGGGTGTCCTTAGGACTGGTATCAGCAGAGGAAAGAATCACAATGGATCCTAAAGAGATAGGAGTAGTGTCTTGTTCAGAGAACTTAAGACAGTGACTGGTGTCGATAAGTAATACAGATAAGTTTGGACTTGCTTGCAACGACAACTATCTAAAGATATTGTTGACTCTTCGTTTCAATACTTTCAATTTTTAGGTACTTGGACTAAGTTTGATATTTATTTGGATTTTCACTTAGATGTTACAATTCTTAAGTGAGCCTATTGATATTTAAAGTGCATTAGAGTTTGTTGATGAGATTGAGACATGTAGTAATGGAATGAGAATTAGTTTAAGTGTTTGACATAATTATGGAAGTTAACTTAAGTGCTTGATCACCAAATTAATGCTTAGAAGTAAGTCTTTAGTGAAGGATTAGTAGTAAAGAATGATGGACTAGCATGTAAGTAAAAGAGGGAATGACTTTTCCTGATAGTTGATGGATAAGCAAAAGGTTGATGTTAAGTTTCTAAAGTTAATTTTATTCCTCCAAGATAGTAGGACCTCTTACCCATCTAGCTCGGAAGGACCAAGCGTTTACTTGGACTGCAGCATGCGAGGAAAGTTTTCAAGAATTAAAGAGAAGGTTGACTACTTCACATGTGTTAGTGTTGCCTGTTCCCAAAGGAGCATTTTTGCTCATTGAGTGGATTGGTTTAATAGTATCCATTGGTTTGGACATTTTCATATTATTTCATTGAAAGATTTATTATGACTATTTCTTTAGTTGTAACGCAAACGACTTCTTGATGCTAGAAGTTCCTTGATGAAACTTAGTCTAATCACTTTTACTTTTGGTAAATGTGATCCAGTCTGATTTTTGGCCAGATTATTCTATTTTTGAAATTGTCATTTTGTAAATTACCTGTATTAAAAATGAATCCTCTTGGGGTTCGGAACTGTTCATCTTTTGATTCCATAATCCGCTGGAAGATTCTTGTGGAAGAAGGGACTTTATTAGAGTCATGATTGTAAACATGCATTAGCTATGCATTTTTACACTCACAAACCTACTGAAGAATCTTTTAACATAGTGGATATTTCTGTATTCTTTTCAGAGTGTTAAAATTCTTCTATATACTTTCTTATGAGAGTAAGACCAAGAAAATTTCCTTTGTGGAAAATTTCTTTCCTTAATCTTCAAGGACCGAGGGGAGACTGAGTTCAACTTATCACCCTCAACTCAAGTGGACGAGCAAGAAAAACGATTTGATCTTTGGAATTTTGGTTGGGAGTAAGTGCAGTATCTAACTACAATCATCCTTTTAGCAGGATAGACAAGAAGTGATGGGAGTTTTGTTGAGGTATAGTTGTGACTGATTAGATGTGAACCTTTAAGATCAATCTCGGTAAGTGAAACAATTATTATAAATCCAATATTGATCGAGGCAGAATAATCGTTGGGGAACTTAGGGTAATGATCAATGTCTGTAGTTAAGATTGATTGTATGAGTTTGAAGATTTATAAGAAAGTGTCCTTAGTAGTTTTACCCACGCTGAATATAAGAAGAAAAGAGGAGTTCTTGAGTAAAACTAAGTTGTTAGAAAAGTTCAAGATTTATGATTTTGGATAATTCTACCCGATTCAATTTCTTTTTGGTTGTAGTTGCATTAAGAGGTGCAATCATGTTCTTTAAGGTTGTTGTAACATCCCAAAATTCCTACAGCTATCTTTTAACTGTTTGTGTGAATAACTTGACAGAGAACACAACCTGATTGATAACAATCGTAAGAATAGTTAATAATTGGAAATTCGTATTTGAATTTCAATTATGAGCTTAATGATCATAAGATAATTTTTTGAGCTTTCTATGTTGTTTCAAGTTGGGACACTCACTGATAACCTATAGTTGTCAAAACACTAGTTGGACATGAATGGAATTCATAAAGAAGTCCAAGGGTATTTTGGTCTTTTCGCAAAGAATCTTGGATATTTTCTAGGAAGCCATCATGACTATGGTGACTCACTTGGACAAGGATGGAATTCCATTAGTTCCTAGAAGCAAAATGGTCCTTTCCATCATAAATATCTTAGATATTTTAGAAGAGTCATCATGACAATGGTGAGTCATAAGGGCAATAGTGTGATTCCATTAGTTTTTAGGGACAGAAGAGTAAAATCACATAGGGATAAAAATGGTATTTCACAAAAAGGCTAAGGGCAAAATGGTCTTTTTGCCATAAAATATCTAGATATTTTACAGAAGTAATCATTACATGTGGTGAGTCACGATGGTGACTCACCCACTGACTCATCGCACTCAGGTGACCTGCGTCTCTCGTCCGGTGTCCGGTTTTGTCTCTGGACGTCCGTTTTCGACTTCGTCGATTTTCCGATTTAATATTTTGCCCGAATAAAATATCTTATTTCACTTTTCGTGAAATATTTCAAAGTAACCAAAGTCATCTGGAATTCGATATAAAACCTAACCATTTCGTTCACGAGTCAAAATTAGGTTTTCTGATCAGTAAAATTTTACTGTCAGTGGAAATCACTGACCGGTTTTCGTCTGAATTTTCAACCTAAAATCTAACCATAACTCTCTACAATAAAGTAGAGTATGGACAATCATCTTTTTGTCAATTCATGACAACTTTCACTTTGTCAACTTTTCTTTCATGGAAAAAGTTAAACTACCTAAATTTGGTTAACCTCTATAACTTTTATGGAAGCAACACCTATACACTTCCATTAGATCTTGGCCCTTCATTTTCCCATCACCTAACCAATATCTTGGTCATAAAGCAAAGGCCATTTGGCCATTAAGTCAAAGAAACACCATCCAACTTCACTTTTACACTTCTAAAAGATCTAACACACTTTTCTCTCAAAAACTTCAAATCCTCTCTTCTCTCTCTTCTTCCTCCATTCGGTCCTTCACTCTAAATCACTAACCAAGATTCCTTTTCCAGTTCTAAAACCATACTTTATCTTGTCTTAATCCAGGGATCAACTTTGGTGAAGAAAGTTTCTTGATTTGGAGAATTGTGTTCTTGATCATCAAGAACATCAAGCTAACCTTGAAGTTGTTCTTGAGTTGATGAGATTCTAAATCCTTTTTCCTTTCATTTCCTTACTTATTACCTTGAATAATCATCTTCTAGTTCTTCATTTTCATGAAAACAAGTTAGAGATCTCACCTTTTTCTCTTATAGGATTCGGCCATACATTTCTTTAAGGAGCTTGGAGTTTCCTTTCACTTAAACCTCTTCACAAAAGGTATGGGGAGTGAACTTCATCACACCAAAATTGGTGGAAGATGAAAATGGTTGTTTATGCTTGGTTTGGGAGAAACCCTTTTGCTTGGGTTCACTACTTTATTTGTGAAGTTCTCTTTGAGAACATGATTGTAATAATGTTTACATGCTTAGTATATGTTTATGATGATGTATGCTTGGATGGAAAAATGTTTTCATGTATGTTGAAAACCATACTTTGATCTCCAGATCAAGTATCGATTTTTATGCTTGTTTATGGTTGAATGATGTATGATTATTGTTCATCATAATATTGTGATCATCTTGAGCTATTACTTGACAAGTTAGTGAAGCAAAATCTTCACATTCCATATGATATACCATTCGGCCTTCAAGCACACAAAAGGGAGAACATGAGTTTGTTCTTGAACTTCAATGTTTTTGAAAGTTAGAAAGTATTTTAGTAACTTTTATTTCAAAAACAAGCAATAAGTGATTTGATCCAAAGATCAAATAGGATTTCGGCCTTCAAGTGTTTTAACTAAGGTGAAAATGTATTTTTACTTTAGTCGTAGTTTATCCAATTAACTAAGTGTTTTAAAAATAAAATGATGAAAGTGATTTCGTGAAAGTAAAATTAATATGAAATTACCTTAGGTTTTAATGGGATGTCACCTTCATTTTAAAACTAAGTTAACATTCAACCTTCAAAGTATAGATATGGCTTTGTCCTAAAGTTTAGATTTAAATGAATCATAGTTCGAAAACTAAACGAAATTCCATTTTCCTTTCAGCTAACTTAGATCACGGTTTTACACTAAGTTAGTAAGGAAAAACCCTTTTCAAATTAGTTAAGGTATTTTACTTCAAGCAAGTAACAAAGTTCTTGCAAATCAAATTAAGCTTTCAATTAGAAAGGTTTTGGTTTACAAAGTCTTAAATCGAGAGTTTTTAACTCAAATCGTAAAGTTTTACGCATAAAAACCTAAGTTAAGTAATTAACTTTGAGTAAAAGAAAAGAGATAATTAAATATAGTATATGGTGGAACAAGACCATGCACTATACCATTGATGACTTAGTTCATCAATGACTTCATAAGACTTAAGTGAATCAATGCTCTTTTCATTACTTGAAACTCAAGGAATTAATACCATAAAAAGGAGCAAAGACTTATCTAAGAGGATTCTCAATCCTTCTTCATAACACTTAGGACATGAGATGTAATTCATAAGATACGAACACAAACATGAAACGTTTTGGTTTTTGAAACAGTAGTTCGATGACGGACCGGTGATTCGGATCCAGGACAATCGTTCAATTGTTTCAGTCTTGTGATGACTCGATCCAGGAGGGGTCACGAGATTTATCCGGTGGATAAAAGTTTTATAATACAAAGACGGGTATAGTTCCTATGGAAGAGAACCTTAGTGAACCTTGAGGTTTATCTGGTGGATAGACATTGCTTTATCGCATCTTCTTTGCGTAGGCACTGGCATTTGATTGCATGAGTCTGTAAGGCCTTGAGCCTAGGAGTTGAGCTTACACTTTGATGAGGGTGCGAATATTACGGTGACGTTTTAAATAGTCTTGCAGGTATCAGGGTTGTAAAGGTTGACATGTGACCTATTGGTAGCTCTACTGTGTCGTGGCAACTCCGAGTAATACACTGATATCCTCGATTAGATGTCGTACTTTTCATGTTTGGTGTAGAGTGTTTCCGTAAAGCCAGATATGTGCACGTCACGAATGTTGTAGCATCTTGCCCATGGCTGGCATGCACGGAACATGTCCTCCCATTCAATCTCTCTAACGTTTTGTTAGCTCCATGGAGTAAGGGTCAGAGTTTTACCCTTGTGGAATATGGCATTGAGTCATGTACATCGCATTGCATTGCATGGCTTTTGGTGGTTACATTTCCTTGTTGTACATCACTATTTTGTTTTCGAAGATGTCTTATGCTGCTAATTGATTAACATGATATATTGAGATTTATGGTATGCATGTTGGGTATGTTATTACTTACAGCGTCGTCCCGCTTTTACTTATTCTATTTTGTTGTGTTGATGATTGGGAATCTCACCCATATCTGTATATTTTCTCTGCTTGTATTGTTGTTTCTGCTTGAGAAGATGGGCGCGACGACGACTCAGCTCAACGTCTACCTTGAGTCCGGAGGGGGACTCCTTATGTTGTTCTGTCTTGGCCAGGCTGTGTCCAACTGTCAGTTGTACCCTTTTGAGGAGCTGTTACTCCTAGTACTTAATTATATACTTATTATCAGTTAGGCTTGACCTATGTCTGTATACAGTATTATTTCTATTTCTGCACTTTAATTCTATATGACTTCTAGAAATGCATGGTGAACCTAAGTTCATTTATAATTACTTACTTTACTAATCCCATTACATTATTGCGAATAGAAAAAAAAAAAAAAGAAAACTTATATTTTCCACATTAATATTATTTTCGGCCTTATAATCGTTCGGGAATGTGACACTCAGGAATGGGTGTTGCAGTTGTGATGCGTGATTATGATGTAAATTGGAGACGTGGACTACGTTCAAAAGAAACTGAGACTAAGATTGGATGTATTGGATCGGAACTGATAGAGAAAAGTGGTTAAATTTTAATTATATCCCCCATGTGTGAGAGATTAAGGTAAGGTATTAAGGAGAAGAAGTATGGATTGAGGATAAACGATTTGATTTTTTTAGTTTCTATCCTGGATATACCGTGCCCTCCGGCCAACGAACTCCCTCCTCAACTCCGGGGTTGTTCACTAGGGTCCCCTACCTCGACGGTGTTTATTTATATCCCGGAGTTATCGCCTCCTCCAGTCGGATACCCAAAGTTTCATATAAAGAAGTCAATCCATTCCATCAAATACAAATCCAAAGTAATGAGCATGACCATAATTCAAAATAAAGATACTAAGCTATTTCCAATGACAATCCAATAAAAACACACACACACACATATACGAGTACAATCCCAAAGTCAAATCATATATTGAAAGTTTGTTTATGGAAGAGTAGGGATGGGAATAGGTTGGGCCGCTTGACAGGGGCCTATAGCCTGACCTGACCTATTTAATAAAAAGGTCAGGTCTAGGCTTTTAAAAAGCCTCTTTAATTAAATAGGCTAGGCTTAGGATTACAAAAAGGCCTTTAAAGCCTGATATGTCGGCTTGTTTAGAAATAGTAATATTTTCTATAAATTTATAAAATAAAATATAATACATATTTATATATATATATATATATATATATATATATATATATATATATATAAAAATTATAAGTTATAATATTATATTATTATTTTTAAATAATACCCTTTTTGACGAAATCATGAAACTAAGGTTATTTTAGAATCGATGCAATTTACTCTTTATTATAGAATATTGATCAGCTTCACATGTATATTTTAAGAGATGTGGGACTAACTCCTAATGAAGCATTGTGATATATGAACTTTGTTTTCAAGTTTTCAAGTGGGTATCTCATACTTGCTCTGCCAAAGCATGTTGCTGCTATATGTGTACATTATCGTATGATTAAACAATTGCAGGTAACAATGTTGGGCACGTACAATTAAACATGGGGACGTACGACTAAACAGTTGCAGTTAGTTTACAATAAAAAAACAAATGAAGTTATTCAATAGGTGAAATTAGAATCAACATTGTCTTAAAATGAATAAAGGTATTCTTACGGATGCTACAGAGATTAAATTACCAATTGTTTGACTGAAAACATTCCAATTGAATTCAAATTTAGAGTAAAAAAATATCAACATTTTTTGAGGATCAGAATATGGCTTGGAGGATGGGATTTAAGAAGGTGGCGGACTTAATAGGTTGCAGAATAGGAAGCAGTGGCAGGTTACACCACATGGGAGTTAGTCCTACATCACTCAAAATATAAATGTAAAGCAGGGCAACATTCTATAAATAGAGAGAAAATAGGTGATCAAGATACTTAGCTGGATGGATTATGATTAAGAAGGCCCATGGGATATGCCACAAGGTGCTTCCTAGTAGAAGGCCTTATCTACTAGTCTATTTTTATTTAGTACTCAAAATATTATTTTTCATGTAGTTTATTTATTATTAATGCTCATAAAATTGTAAATATATTACATACTATGTTAATTATCGTCATATTTATAAAATAAAATAAAAGAAATTTACTAAAATAATATTTATATGAAAAAGAAATTTTAAATTATGACCTAATGTATAGTTACTAGTATCTTAAAAAAAATAACCACCAATACCATTTATACAAAGAGGGATATTAAACTCTTGAGTATAATGTCTATTAAGGGTTGTAACTAAAATAAAAAAAAATATGGGCATCACATTCTATTCCCCTTAAAAAGAATTTATCCTCAAATTCGATGGATACATTAAGAACTGAAGAAAAAGGAAAAGGCTTGAATGGAGTGGCAGGAGGTGAACCGGCGGAGGAAAAAAAATCAAGAGGCAACAACAGGAAAACATTATCGAAGGGTGGATGTTGCTAGACCGGGTGAAGACGGGAACCAAAACAATAATGGTTCCATTTCTTTCTTTTTTACGGAAATTCCAGATGATTTTGGCGCTAAGGAAATGTGGAATATATTTCGTAAGTATGGTTTGGTGGATGAAGTCGTTATTCCACCAAAAAGAGACAAGAGAGGAAGACGTTTCGGATTTGCAAGATTTTTTGATGTCAGGGATCCTGTTACATTTGCCATTAAGTTAGATAACATCTTCATTGGAAGCAAGAAGATGCACGTTAACCTACCCAGGTTTCAACGTGATAATTCCGGGGGCCTGGTTCGGAGGGGTGACATGGTACAGAAGGTTAGAGGAATGCAGGATGGAAACCCTCGTTTTTTGGACGGCAAGCCTCGTGGTGGGAACAGAAATTTCGCGCAAAATGCAAAAAGAAGGGAAGAGACATCATATGCATACGTTGTGAAGAAAGGGGCCAGTGACGCTAACGGCATAGGAACAACTAATAATACAAAAATAATGAAGACCGAGTTCGCTCATCTCAAATTTGACGTGGATGATGAGAGGTTACAGAAGTGTAACAAAGCATTCATTGGGAAGGTGAGTAGATTAGGGATGTCTTATAATATCCGAGAGGAGTTTCACAGGCAAGGTTATTTCTCTGTCATGGTCACGCCTATGGGTTCTAATCTTGTTCTTATGGAATCTGATGACGTTGATGAAATTCCGATGCTTATCAACAACGCTAAAGATTGGCTTTCTCAGTGGTTCGATGAAATCCGAGCTTGGAGCCCAAGGGAGGTCGATAACGAGAGGGTAACATGGATCCGATGTTATGGTGTTCCTATTCATGCATGGTCAGTGGAGTTCTTTTCGTTTCTGGTATCCCCTTTTGGCGAGTTCATTTGTGTAGATGATAATACAAGAAATAGAAATTCTTTGGATGTTGCAAGAGTGTTATACAAAACTAAGGTTCACGATCTGGTGAATCGGGTGGTCAAAATTGAGATTAATGATGAGGTATTTTCTATTAAGATTGTTGAAGATTGGTATGGTCCAATGCAATGTATCACTTCATGCAAGAAAACACCAGGTTCTTCAGTGTCCAGCTTCGATGATGACTCTTGTGATGGAGTGATTAGGTTCCAAACGGAAGATGAATCGAGGGGTGTGAATGACGACGATGACGAGAATTCAGATCATGGCATTAATGAGGATGTGGTGGAGTCGAGCCATACAGAAATGGAAGCAACTAATATCACGGGGAACGGTGATGTTCCGGGAATGATGAATATAAGCGGGGGAATATTTGGTAGTGGACAATCATTGTCACTTAATGGGGCGAACCAGGAGTCAGGTGGTACTACTTTAGCGAGGGATGGTGTAGGCGTTGATGGTGAGGATCCCCAATTGGGGCCCCTAGATTCCCCAGTTGGGCCCTCAGCCCTGTCCGGTGAATTCTCTATTGGGCCTTGTGTTAATGTGTTAGGGGCGACAAATTTGGATCAATCTCAAAATCGACCAGAATTTTTGACGGTAGCTAATAATGGTAGGACGGTGAGCTCAGTGGAGACAAGAATGGATCAAGAAACGGGTGGGCTTTTGATTACGACTGATCCTCAGTCTGATTATCCAAAGGGGTCCGATAGCTTGCCCCCCATTTATCCACTTGCCATCTCCTACTGTTTCCCGGATGTTGAACAAAAGAAAATTATCCTTCATGCGCAGGCAGGGACGCGGGCTCAATCTTCCTCGTCCTTGGGTAGCATTAAGTTCTCGGGGGGTTCTGTATTGTGTTGCGATTCAATCACTGATTCTGACATTTATCGGTGCAATGACAAATTTTGGGGGAATAAGGAGGCTGCGGTTGCTTCCAAGGTTTGGGAAGCTGCAAAAAGGTTGGGGGTTTCTGGTCTGGAGGAGGATGAAGTTTACGTCAATAAAATAAGTGAGATGGAAGTCAGGGACCGAGCGGCTAAATCTCAGAGGGAGGAAAAAAGTGTGTATCCATGAAGATATTGTCGTTGAATACGCGTGGGTTGGGCGATCGAGCAAAGAGGAGAAGGATTCGCTCTCTTATTATATCAGGTAAATTTGAATGCTGTCTTTTTCAAGAAACTAAATGTTCTGTAGTTGGTAATAACATGATTGAAAGTCTGTGGGGCGATTGTGACGTTGAGTGGATTGCTAAACCTTCAGAGGGGCTCTCTGGAGGGTTAATATCAATTTGGAAAGCGGGGCTTTTTTCGGTTAAATTTCAGTTTTCTGGAGAAGGCTTCTTAGGGGTTTGTGGTTCAGTAGGAAGCTCTAATTCCATAATCTATATAGTTAATGTCTATTCCTCTTGTAATATAGTGGGAAAACGTAAATTGTGGGAGCAGTTATGTATGTCTAAAAAAGGATTCCCTGAGGGTGTCTGGTGTATAGCAGGTGATTTCAACACTGTATTATGCAAAAGTGAAAGAAGGGGATTGACTACTCAAGTTAACCGTACGGAATATACTGAATTCCGAAGCTTCATTGACACTATGGAAATAGTGGACGTTCCATTATTGGGGAAAAAATTCTCTTGGTTTAGTGCGGATGGCACCTCAATGAGTAGAATCGATAGATTTCTCTTGTCTGAAGAGCTAATTGCCGAGTGGAATATTTCAGCCCAATGGATTGGCAACAGAGAGACATATCTGATCATTGTCCTATTTGGTTGATGTCTTCTGAAAATAAATGGGGGCCTAAGCCCTTCCGGTTTAATAACTGCTGGCTGGATCATAAAGAGTTCAAAACCTTTGTGGACGAATGCTGGACAAACTTCCAGATTACGGGCTGGAAGGGTTATGTGCTAAAAGAAAAACTGAAAATGTTAAAGGAGAAGCTAAAATGGTGGAACAAGGAGATTTTTGGTATAATAGACTTGAAGATTGATAAAAAAGTAGAAGAGATTAATGCACTGGATAATATAGTAGCCGTGGGTGGAAACATTGATGCTGCAGGAAGGAAGTTGTTAAAAACTCAATTTTGGAATCAACTTCATGCCAAAGAGAGCCTTCTTCTACAAAAATCTAGAGCTAAATGGATTTTTGAGGGGGACGCCAATTCTAGGTACTTTCATGCATGTCTTAATACGAAAAGAAGGAAAAATCAAATTTTAGCTTTGAAAGATGGGGATTCTTGGATTGAAAACGTGGAAGGGATTAAAGCGGAAGTTCATAGGTACTTTCAGCAGAACTTTTCAGAATCAGGTTTTATTAGACCGAAGCTGGAGGGCATTGTGTTTCCACAATTATCAGAAGAAGATAACGGGGGTCTTACAGCTCCCTTCACAGTTGATGAAATTAGAGCGGCGGTTTGGAGCTGTGATGGAAGTAAAAGCCCTGGACCTGATGGTTTCAACCTAAACTTCTTCAAATCTTGTTGGGATATGCTAAAAGACGAGGTATGTGGATTCATCCAGGAGTTTCATGTAAACGCTAGTCTGCCTAAGGCTATCACGGCCTCTTTTTTGGCCCTTATACCTAAGAAGGATCACCCACAATATTTGTCTGATTATAGACCTATCACTCTCATCGGTAGTCTTTATAAAATCATTGCAAAGATTCTTGCATCTAGGCTGAAAAGAATTTTGGGTAAGATCATTTCACCTTGTCAATCCGCTTTCCTTCCTAATAGACAGATCCTCGATGGGGTTGTGGTGGTTAATGAAATTATAGACTCAGCAAGAAGAAGAGATAAATGTCTTATTCTAAAAGTTGATTTCGAAAAGGCATACGATTCTGTAAGTTGGCAATATCTAGACTACTTGATGGTTCGGATGGGGTTTAATCTTACCTGGAGAAGGTGGATACAAGCATGCATTAATTCAAACTCAGTTTCAGTGATAGTGAACGGAAGCCCAACAAAGGAATTTGAAGCTAAGAAAGGTCTTCGTCAAGGGGATCCTTTGGCTCCTTTCTTGTTCTTAATAGCAGCTGAAGGTTTAAATGGCCTAGTTAATAAAGCAATTGAGTTGGGTTGCTTCCAAGGGTATAAGGTGTGCCCTGAAATCTCTTACCCTATTCTACAGTTTGCGGATGACACAATTCTGACTTGCGAGGCTTCTTGGGATAATTTATGGAGCATTAAGGCAATTTTGAGAAGCTTCGAACTCGTTTCTGGGCTAAGGGTTAATTTCTCCAAAAGCAATCTTATTGGCTTAAATCTGGATGATTATTTCCTAACTTCAGCTTCTACTTTCTTATCTTGCTGTATCGGGAAGATTCCTTTCAAGTTTTTAGGAATCCCAGTTGGGGCCAATCCCAGGAGATGTTCTACTTGGGACCCAGTGGTGGATGCTATGAAGAAACGATTATCTGTTTGGAATGGGCGTCATCTTTCTATGGGAGGAAGAGTTACTTTGATCAACTCAGTGTTAACAAGCATGCCTCTGTATTTCTTTTCATTCTATAGAGCACCAAAAAAGGTTGTGAAGCTGCTCATTAGCATCCAGCGGAATTTTCTTTGGGGTGGAGGCAGTGATACTAAAAAAATTAATTGGGTCAGCTGGAGAAAAGTTTGTCGTCCTAAAAAGTTTGGTGGCCTAGGGGTGAAAGACCTTGAGCTCTTTAACACTAGCCTGTTGGCAAAATGGAAGTGGCGGTGTTTAGTTGACAATAATGCAATTTGGTATACTTTGTTGAGTTACAAATACGGGACTTTATCTAGCGGAAATGCAGAGGATTATCTATCTACACGATGTTCTTCTTTGTGGTGGAGGGATATAAATAGCATGGATGTTGGACACGGCATTAACCCCTGCTGGTTTTATGAAGTATCTCGGCTCAAATTAGGCAATGGTGCAAACATAAGGTTTTGGAAAGATACTTGGGTGGGGGGTGTTTCTCTAGAGGTCATGTTTCCCAGACTATTTCAGGTGGCAACAAACAAAAACATTTATGTAGCTGATTCCGGTAGCTGGAATGGTGACGCGTGGCTTTGGCATTGGCATTGGAGGAGGCCCCTTTTTGTATGGGAGGAAAATAAGTTTTTAGAGCTACAAGAGGTATTACGTTCGGTTAGTCCTACAAAAGAAGTTAAGGATAGTTGGGAGTGGTTGTTGGACGGCTCAAAATCCTTCACTGTTAAATCCGCTTACACTCATCTTTTGAATTCACAAGGATTAGAATGGGAGGACCATAATTTGGGGAAGGCATATAATGCTTTATGGAGGTGTTCAATTCCGTCTAAGGTTACTATTTTTGTTTGGAGACTACTGTGGCAGAGGCTTCCCACAAGAGAGGCATTAGTTCGAAGAGGTATTCTCTTAGGTAACCAAGGTATTTGTTGTGTGTTTTGCTTCCGCCACAATGAAGGGATTAGCCATTTATTTTTCACCTGCTCATTTTCCTATAGGGTTTGGTCTCTTATATATGGTTGGTTGGGGGTTGAATGGGTACTGAATATGGATAACATTGTTAACTTCCTGCAACATGGTGGTCTTCTTAAAGGGAAGCACCTGAGAAAGGTAAAGCATATTATATGGTGTGCAGTGGTGTGGAATCTGTGGCTGATGAGAAATAAAGTCATATTTCAAGGAGAAGTTGCTGATTGCACTACTATTGTAGCTCAAATTAAGGCAGTCTCTTGGGGGTGGTTTATTCATAGAGAGGGTAGATCATCTTGCTTATCTTATTCAGATTGGTGCACAAATCCATTGGGTTGTTTACAAAACATGCACGGTCCTTCTAATTGCTGATCAATCCATACCTTGACGCTACTGGTGTTGTTTGTTTAATTGCTGAAGTTGTACCTGGTGGTCCGACTGTTATCACTGGCAGGCATTCGAGTGTTGGCTTGAAGCTAATACCTAAATGGTATTAAGCTAGAAGGAGTCTTTATACCGCCAAGATTGTCATTGGAAGGTCCTGTAGCTGTGTTTCAGTGGGGAGGAGGTTGTGAGGAAGTTAGGTTTTTGTGAATGTTGGCTTGGGATTATGGTAGTTAACTGGATTGGAGTCGGGTTATTAGGAAGGGCGTTACTAATACTGTGGGAATTGATGTTGGTGATTGGTCTTCATTCAGTAGGAGATTGTATAGGGTCCTGATATTGTGTATTACGTGGCTATGTATAATTTTTGTGGTGTGCTGCAAATGATAGTGGGGGTCTGTGGTGCCAACATAGTTGGGATGACAGTCTCCTTTGTGATGCGTCTTGCACGCTAGTTGTATTTGGGTTAGAGTACCCTTTGTACTCTCTTTAATATATTCTTTTACTTATCAAAAAAAATTAAGAACTGAAATTAACTCTTAACAAACTCATGGTCGTCAACCGGCACGCTGTATGTACTCAAGACATCATACATATACCACCTACTTTATGCATCATGCTCACACCATCTACTTTCACAAATTCTCATATTTTATTCTCAAGCATTTATATTATACATGCAGTATCTCCTCATTATTCATCAATGACAATAAATATTTTTTCAGGGCTTATGTCATCCATTCATAATTCTTGTCATAGCATATAAATCCATGTTTAGAACCATAATGTTTCCAAGGTTATAACATCCGATATCATTATTCCAGGTACAAATACCAATTACAACCTATAAATAAAATTGTTCCATAAAATATCAAAAAAAACCTCCAAGTATCTACATTAACCAATCACATAAAAAAAAAATCAATCATCACATCTATTTACTTCATAAATCACTACTCAACTATAGAGAAACTTAATATTGTTAATTTCCACCACGTATTTTCTCATAATATTCACATCAATGAAATTTACATCCAGAGTTTCTTTCAATTTAACACAATTCACATTTAGTATATGCCACTTCATTGATAATTTCCTAGGTACTATGCTTATTTCCTAAACAGGTTATACCTTATTGAAGTTAAGACTACTAAGTGATAAGCAAAACAAAATATACACCAAAGCAAAATTAAAAAAAAAAAAAAAAAAAAAAAAACAATCAACTATGAATTCGTATTGTGTTTTATTTCTTATCTTATATTCCTACTAAAATAGTCACCGAATATGGTGACTCTAGAATATAGTGTCACGTATTGCAATTGCACAGTGCCTCTAAAAGGGATTCCATAAGCATATTATCCATGCAGTATTTAAATAGCTAGCTAGAAAACAACAGCGAAAATCTGTTTTTCTCAAGAAATGTCCATTTAATTTATCTTGATTGTAATGTGGTCTTAGCATGTGATTCCCCGTGGTCATATAATTCCAACATCATGCACTTACCACCTAGGATCCAAAAAAAAATGTTAGGCAATCTCCTATAATTGTCAATTAAATGATATTCAACCATACTCAACGAAACAGCTCTGGCAGTAAACATGATTCAAATCATCTTAAAAAGTGAACCTCATTAGCACTATATCTATACTCCTATACCTTACCTATTTGTAAACCGCCCACTACTATGTTCTGATTTCCAAAGACCGAAACAGGCTTAAAATTGGACAAGATATAAGAACTTATACTCACTCACAAAGATGCAGAGTATCCAAAATGGGAAGAACACCCAATGAGTAGTTATGCCAGGAAATCCAAAGCCATAACACAGAGAAAATGCGATAGAAGCTCCTATTACTATTAGTGAAAGTTCAAATGATTATAAGTTTGTATGTCTGGAAGTGATAAATGACAAGTGCATAAGTTTCTAAACAAAAACTGTGGAAAACATTTCTCTTTGTTAGAATATGCTATATGCTAAGTGTAGTTCAGGAAAGAATATCCCAGTTATACAGTTAAGAGTATTCTAGATTAAGTTAGTTAGGAAGAAAACTCTAGACCTTCTTGTATAAATAATTAAACCTGTACCGCCATTCAGTTAGATAAGTTACCAATTTTCAGATCTCTCTCGTGCGTGTTCTCTTCCTCTTTCTGTCACTTCTCTCAGATTCTTAAGATAGTAAGATACTAATTTGTTTATTTAATGTCATACCAGAGCATGCTCAAAAAGTGTTGTAGGTCTATCATCTAGCAACTGGTTAGAAAGACATGCAGTATACTCACTACAAAGATAAAATAAATATGAATATTATAATGTTACATATTACCCATAAAAAAATTGTTGAGGTAAATTTGCTCAATATCATGATTTCCACAAAAAAAAATACATTAAGGCTTTGGAGGCTGCACAATATATATACACAGAGAGGTATTCTTTGGAACATCTGAATAAAGCAAACATAACAGTAAGCCTATGCTTTGAATATATAAGTACAGACCACTAAAATGACTCTAAGTCAAGGAAACTTATGTTAGTAGAGCAGAAATATAAAGCCTGATAGCTCCACGTCCACTCGCCTGACATTTTATGCAGCTTAATAATAGCAAACAATTACAATGGAAAACATTCGAGTTTCTTTTCGGGAGAAAGAAATTTTATTGCATAAAAAGAAAAAGAAAAAGATCACTTTAACTTTCACGCTCAAGTTTATCATGATCCAGACTTTGAATAAAAAATCAAAATTTTATGGGAAAAATGAGGCAAGAGCTGACACTTCTATTAATTCATGATAGCCTTAAATCACCATATCGATCTCTCTTATCATTTCCTAAATTTTATTGACTTATTGGTACTATTAATACATATATGTTTACCAGTAACTCCCATCCATAACACCACCTAGCCACTCACATGCTTCTTTGCCATTTGCCAATTTAATAGGGGGACGCGGCACTATGCCAAAATATAAGAATTGAGGCAGTTTGAGCAATTCATTGCTTGTTTTAGCAATTACAGCTGATAAAGTAGGACACACCAATAGCAACAAATGTTTTCAATATATGATTTTCGAAGTAATATCAAGAAACCATTTCTACAAACAGGTTCAAGACTGGAATAAACTAAAAAACGAAAAAAGCCAAGTTATGTGGGTTGCCTTTAATTAAACATTAATGATAGAATTAGATCAGCATCATCAGCACTAAAAAGAAATAGAATTAAATATAACAGCTATGCTATTTGACGCGAAACGAATGCATACGAACTGATGTGTGATATTTATAAAATAGAAAAAGTCAAGAAATCAGGTAAGCAAAACAGAAGACATCAGGGATTAAAGCATAATTAACCAATGAGCATCTTTCGTCAAATGTGACGAAAAAGACTTTCGTACCAATCAGCATAATCCTAAATATAAACAATGGTTCCTTCTCCAACTGCAAAATAAAATTAATCCCCCGACTCTGATAAAATAAACAGAACCTTCCAATTGAACATAATATAAAACGCCACAGCCTAAGATGCAAACAAATAAGCCAATGAAGAGATATTGAGGAAGTGAAAATCAACACAAAAATGATCAAATGGTGATATATATATATATATATATATATATATATATATATATATATATATATATATAAGTTATTTAAATCAGCACAGAATTGTATTCCTGTTTTATTAACTACTGAGATTATTCTACCATAAGACAGTTGATCTAATGGTACTTCTGGGTATTCTTGAGCAAGTGCTGCTCGAACCTTTTGTGAGAAGTTTAAACCTTCGAAGATAGGTCTTTAGAGATCCTCCATAATCTCTATTGCCCTACTCTACGTGAATTTCGTTGGTATAAAGATAACTTTTTAGCAAAAGTCTATACCAGAACTGATTATAGACAAGCCTATTGGAAGGATAGGTTTATCACAGGATTACCCAAAAACTGATCTGTTGGATATATCTATGTTAAAGGAACATAAACAAAGGTTTAAGTTCTTGCATATTGGGTTAATACAAGTTGCTATCAAACCCTTACACCATTTAGGGATTGATACACCTGTTTATGTATGCCTAAGATACTAGACCATTTAAATTTAAAGATCAGATTTTGTCAATAATTGAATCAGTTATCTTGCTCTTCTGTATCATCGATGCAGGAGAGGGCTTCTTTGAGCTTTAACTTATATTCTGCAGGATTACTTGCTGTGATATTAAGGTTGAATGGTGATTGAACTGAGCTAGAGACTTCAACTTTGTTTCCACAACGGCGCGATTAAATTTACGCCACCATGAAATAGTAAATTCTGAACAAATGTAGGGGGCAAAAGGCTTTGCTAAATGTTGGTGCAGGGCAGTTGTTACCTTGAGCAACCAAGCTATCTCGAATTGAGCACAAAATTTGTAATTCGAGTTTTTACTGTGTGACTTCTTGCTTAAGGATTTTAACTTCCTTATGCAGGGCAGGAAGAGTTATGGGTTCTTCAATGACTTATTTTGATTGTAGAATCTTTTGAAAATTATATCCTTCAACCTTAGGTTTAGTTGAAGGTTCTGGCTTTTCTATTAAAGCTTTATATTTTTCTAATACTTCAAATCTTAGTTGAGGATCATCAATTTTTTCAACTAAGTCTAGGAGTATTGAGGCTTCATTTTTAATTACATTAATATTTAATTTGTAATGGCAGTTGCCATCTGCGCAACCACAACTTTCATATTCAGAATCAGAAGAGGTTTCTTGATTCTGATATATTACTTCTTCTTCTTCAGAGGAAGTCTCTGATGAAGAGGTTGAATCATAAAGGATTATTTTCGTAATTTGTTACTTAATTAATTCATCCATTTTTAATTCTCTTAATTGTTGTTTTACTTTGCAATCTTTAGCAATGTGACCAGCACGACCACACTTATAGCAAATTATTGATTTATCAAATGATTTAGGAGTTCTTTCTATGTTTTTATTCTTTTTTCTATAAGGCTTATAAGTATTTTGAGGCTTATAGGACTTGTATTTCTTCTTATAATGTTTTATTTCTTTTAAGGGTTTACTTCGTCATGGTTTTGAAGGGGGAGTTAACTTTGGATAACCAAATTGTTGGCAAAAGTTTCTAAATTCTTTTCTTGAATTCTTTTGCTCATATTTGGCTGACTTGTGTAGTTTTAAATCAGTACAGAATTGTAATCCTGTTTTATTAACTACTGAGATTATTCTACCATAAGATAGTTGATCTATTGGTACTTCTGGGTATTCTTGAGCAAGTGCTGCTCGAACCTTTTGTGAGAAGTTTTTGGGAAATCCTGTGATAAACCTATCCTTCCAATAGGCCTACAATCAGTTATGGTATAGACTTTTGCTAACAAGTTATCTTTATACCAACGAAATTCACTTAGAGTAGGGCAATAGAGATTATGGTGGATCTCTAAAGACCTATGTTCAAAGGTTTTACTATCTTCTACAAAGGATTGGGAAATAGTAAGAATCAAGGTTTCTACTTGATTTTCAGTTGTTATTGGTTGACAATTAACTACTTCTGTTTTTACAGCTGTTTAAATTAAATTTCTTTTACTATCTAAGAGATCATTAACCCACCATCCGTTCAGGTTTCCAGTGAATCCTGAGGTTAGGACCTTTACTATGGAAAGAGCATCATTTCCCTTAGTTTTGTAGGCAGTTGCTGCCATTAACAATGCTTCTAAAATTCTTAGAATTTGGTGATCTGCTAAGCCATCTATATTCCATTCATAGATAGCATCACCAAAGTAACTGGCTGCAGTTTCTAATTCTTTTTCTTCGTATTGGACATCCAGGATTGAAGGTCAGGGATACAAATTCTTTGTGGTAGGATACCTAGTTTTAGAGATACTAGGTCCACTATGTCCTCTAATCTTATTTATTTGATCTAGAGATGTATTTTGAAATTGACTTTCAAGTTTATTTATCTCTTCTTCATTTATCATGTTGATTGATTTGAGAGTTATTTTGAGGCTAGAAAGCTTTTTATTTATCTCATCTAGAATTTCTTCTTTTTCATTTCTGAGCTTTATTTTCTTTATTTCCAAATCTGAAAACTTATTAGGAGTTATTATTGGTTTATCGAAACTTTTCTTGGAGGGTGTGGTTGATGACGAGGTTTTATCCTCAGAATTGTCTAGGCTAATAGCTACTTGATGGAGTAGCTGATTAGTATGGTTCAATTGGTGTTGAACATTTTTAATATCATTTTTATTAGGGTTATGTCATCTATAATTTTTGGCATCATTTTAATTGGAGAGGCTATTACCTCAACTTTATCTGTGTTGGGGAAGTTTATTTCTTCTAAAGGGGGAATTACTGAGATTACTTCTTTTCCTTTAGTAGTCTTCCAAATCTTTTTGGCTGAATTAAGAGTTTTGACTTCTAATTTTTTGAAACAATGTTTTTCAAACCATTGAAAATAAGGAATATTTTGTTCATTCTTTTCTATGTACTTATACCATTTTTCTCTAAATGCGGTTACTTGTTCTTGTGAAAGATGAGAGAAAAACCATAGCCGGTGGGTTATCAGAGCCAGGCACTTATACCATTTTGGCACTGATACCAAAATGGCCATTGCGGATCATCTCAAAAAAAAAAAAAATTGAACAAAATAATTTGACCAAAATAATTTAAAACAATAGTGAAGATATTTGAAGATATTATCAATATTAATTTAAAAGGATAACTTACACAAGAGGAAGCTTTATCAGGAAGAAGCTTTCCAAAATGAAAGAGTACAAAGTTTTAATGAAAATCACAAATTACAAATATAAACAAAGGCACTGAAGGCTTAGAGACTAGAGAGACTAGTTACGCTCTAAGAGGGTGCTATGTTACATTCTTTTTTCTATAAGGCTTATAACTCTTTTGAGGCTTATAGAACTTGTATTTCCTCTTATAATTTTTTATTTCTTTTAAGGGTTTACTTCATCTTTGTTTTGAAGGGGGAGTTGACTTTGGATAACCAAATTGTTGGCAAAAGTTTCCAAATTCTTTTCTTGAATTCTTTTGCTCATATTTGGATGACTTGTGTAGTTTTAAATCAGTATAGAATTGTAATCTTGTTTTATTAACTACTGAGATTATTCTACCATAAGATAGTTGATCTAATGGTACTTCTAGGTATTCTTGTGCAAGTGCTGCTCGAACCTTTTGTGAGAAGCTTTTGGGTAATCCTGTGATAAACCTATCATTTCGATAGGCTTGTCTACAATCAGTTCTGGTATAGACTTTTGCTAAAAAGTTATCTTTATACCAACGAAATTCACTTAGAGTAGGGCAATAGAAATTATGAAGCATCTCTAAAGACCTATCTTCAAAGGTTTTACTATCTCCTACAAAGGATTGAGAAATAGTAAGAATCAAGGTTTCTACTTGATTTTCAGTTGTTATTGCCATTAACTACTTCTGTTTTTACAGCAATGTAAATTAAATTTCTTTCACCATCTAAGAGATCATTATCCCACCATCCTTTCAGGTTTCCAGTGAATCCTAAGGTTAGGACCTTTACTATGGAAAGAGCATCATTTCCTTTACTTTTGTAGGCAGTTGCTGCCATTAACATTTCTTCTAAATTTCTTAGAATTTGGTGATCTGCTAAGCCATCTTTATTCCATTCATAGATAGCATCACCAGAGTAACTGGCTGCAGTTTCTAATTCATTTTCTTCGTATTGGACATCCACAATTGAAGGTCGGGGATACCAATTCTTTGTCGTAGGATACCTAGATTTAGAGGTACTAGGTCCAGTATGTCCTCTAATCTTATTTATTTGATCTAGAGATGTATCTTGAAATTGACTTTCAAGTTTATTTATCTCTTCTTCATTTATCATGTTGATTGATTTGGGAGTTATTTTGAGGCTAGAAAGCTTTTTATTTATCTCATCTAGAATTTCTTCTTTTTCATTTCTGAGCTTTATTTTCTTTATTTCCGAATCTGAAAACTTATTAGGTTGGTTTATCTAAACTTTTCTTGGAAGGTGTTGTTGATGACGAGGGTTTATCCTCAGAATTGTCTAGGCTAATAGCTACTTGATGGAGTAGCTGATTAGTATAGTTCAATTGGTGTTGAACATTTTTAATATCATTTTTATTGGGGGGTACGCTATCTATAATTTTTGGCGTCATTTTAAATGGAGAGGCTATTACTTCAGCTTTATCTGTGTTGGGGATGTTTATTTCTTCTGAAGGTGAAATTACTCAGATTACTTATTTTCCTTTAGTAGTCTTCCAAATCTTTTTGACTGAATTAAGAGTTTTGACTTCTAATTTTTTGAAATCAGATTGAAGGTCGGGGATACGAATTATTTGTGATAGGATACCTAGATTTAGAGATACTAGGTCCACTATGTCCTCTAATCTTATTTATTTGATCTAGCGATGTATCTTGAAATTGACTTTCAAGTTTATTTATCTCTTCTTCATTTATCATGTTGATTGATTTGGGAGTTATTTTAAGGCTAGAAAGCTTTTTATTTATCTCATCTAGAATTTCTTCTTTTTCATTTCTGTGCTTTATTTTCTTTATTTCCGATTCTGAAAACTTATTAGAAGTTATTATTTGTTTATCTAAACTTTTCTTGGAGGGTGTTGTTGATGAAGAGGGTTTATCCTCAGAATTGTCTCAGCTAATAGCAACTTGATGGAGTAGCTGATTAGTATAGTTCAATTGGTGTTGAACATTTTTAATATCATTTTTATTAGGGGGTAAGTGATCTATAGTTTTTGGCATCATTTTTAATGGAGAGGCTATTACCTCAACTTTATCTGTGTTGGGGAAGTTTATTTCTTCTAAAGGGGGAATTACTGAGATTACTTCTTTTCCTTTAGTAGTCTTCCAAATCTTTTTGGCTGAATTAAGAGTTTTGACTTCTAATTTTTTGAAACAATGTTTTTCAAACCCTTGAAAATAAGGAATATTTTGTTCCTTCTTTTCTAGGTACTTATACCATTTTTCCCTAAATGCGGTTACTTGTTCTTGTGAAAGATGAGAGAAAAACCATTCTCTTTTTGCTTTATTTTCCTCACTAAGAAAATCCTTTTTGAGGAATTCCTTATTGGGTCCAAATTTTTTAATTACATATAATTGAGGCGACTCAAAAGCTTGTGGGGCTTCTGATCTAGTGGGGGAAGTGTTATTATTGTTTTGAGTTGAAGGGGGTACTTCAACTTGATATTCTGGTCTAGGAATCATTGGATGTTCCTGGACTCTTGAGAATCTTATTGAATGTATGGGTGGAAGAATTGATTCCACCGAGCTCTGGGGTCTCTCTATCATTGGCAATTCTTCAGAGAATCGCGAGGAAGATGTTTGTATTCTAGAAGATTCACTTCTAGAAAGTGGAGCAAAGTTTATTGAAATATTATCAGATTTATATTCAATAACTTTATCTGGGGTAGAGGGTTCTGGTTCCTCTGGGGTAAAATCTCCTTCAATTCCCAATTGAGATTTTTGGAGACTTCTTCAGTAGCCTTTGTGGGGTTACCGCAGTTGTTTTACCAAGGTTTACTTGTAATAACAATGTTTCTCCTTTGGGGGAAGCATACAATGCTTTCGGAGAAATATTTGATTTTATGGCCTTGTAATATATTCTATATATTACAGCTAGAGGAAAGGAATTGGGGTTCCAAGTTCCTTCCAATATTTTTATATCTAACTTAAGGCTAAGTTTATTTTTTCCTAGACTTTCCTAGACAAAATCTGATCTTTAAATTTAAATGGTCTAGTATCTCTTAGGCATACATAAACAGGTGTATCAATCCTTAGACGGTATAAGGGTTTGATAGCAGCTTGTACTAACCCAATATGCAAGAACTTAAACCGTTGTTTATGTTCCTTTAACATAGATATATCCAACAGATCTATGCTATCCTGGGTTTTATCAACATTAATAGTGTATGTCAATGCAAGAACTTAAACCCCCGTTTCTGTAACCGTTTATGATCAACATTTCATTTGTGATCACTACCTTATGTTTGATATGACTTATATATATGTATGTCAATGTTTATATGATGGTTTATATTCATGGTTATGTTATGGTAAAGTTTCTTTTGTCGTCAAGAGACGAAAAACCGATAAAAGTTCTATTTTGATCGTTATCGAGTAATTTCTTGTTTTGCGTGCCGGAGGCCGGGAAACAGGGAATTAAGTGAGATGTAATGTTGAATTACATTTCCTATTACCTTGTTGATTATTCCTAATGAAGAGGATTAGCTTTCTTAAAATCCAAAAATTTACCAAAAGTAGTAAAAACCAATTATCCATTTTTGGTAAAAGCCCTAATTACGTAATTCCTAACTAAATGAGAAAATGTAACTATTCTAGTTACATAAGAGGCCATTCGGCCATATAGCTTTAGGAAGAGTTAAAAACTCCCTTTTCCTTGATTCAAGATAAGGCTATGACATTAACCATTTGTAGAAAAAGTGTTTTAACCAATTCTAGTTAATCTTGTACCAATCTCACCATTACTTGACAACACTTGTTCTTGTGCAATCTAAGCCCTCCATTCTTATGACACACTTGAGTTAAGTTTTGATTTAATTTTTTCACTCTTTTACCAAGAGTGCTCGGCCATTTAGTGCATGGAATGCACAAGAACACTTCATTTCTTCTATTCTTACACTTCTCACTAAAAACACCAAAGTTCAAGTTCTCTCTTCTCTCTCCTTTCTTCCTAGTTTCGGCCAGACCTGGTAAGTAGTCTTACTCACCTTATTTCATCATTCTAACTTCATATTCTTGTTTATCTCATTCATCTAAACAACTTTCCTCTTTGGAATTTCTTCATTTGAAGTTGTTTGCTTCTAGATATTCAAGAATCATTCAAGAAGGTTCAAGCTTATTGAACTTGATTTTGAACCCTTGTTCAAGAGTAAGTTTCTAACTTAGTTTCTTTCCTTTATTATTCTTGATAACATCTTTATGTTATCATCCTTATGATGTTGAAAAATCATAGTGTTCTCATTGTTTATGAAGTTGAAAAATCAAGTTTTTGAACTTTTTGTTTCTCCTCTAGGTCACGGTTTTCATAGTGGTTTTGGTGACCAAGTTTTCACCTTATACTCTTAAAGGAAGCTTCACAAAGGTAATGGGGGAGTGAACCATATCACACCTTAAATGGTGGTGATAAAGGCCTCCTAATTTGTTGAAGGAAAACCCTAGATCTAGGGTTTCCTCATAAAGTTCTTTACTTTGTTGTCATATTAAATTATGTGGCTGTGTTGATATGATGATTATGTTTGTATGTGCTATAAGAAAAGTATTTTGGCATGGTGAAAAACTATTCTTAGGTCCAAAGATCTAAGGATAGGATTTTTGAATGATTTGGACTTGTTTATGTTCTAAGTTGTCTTGATAACATGCTTATATGTTGATGTGCTTATTCTATGCTACCTTGGATGTTGTTAAATGGCTGTATTTTGGTGGTATATGGGCATGTTTGGTTCGGCCATATGATGTTGAGGAGGGAAGCCAAAGCTTCTATGTTTAAGTGATGATAAAATGAACTTAATATGGTTCTAACAATGCAAATAAAACAAAGAAAAACCTATCCTATTTTCCTATGGGGCATTCGGCCTTGGTGTAGAAAATAGGGTTAGGACCTTAAAATGTTAATTCTAAGGGGTTTTATATGTTCATACTAAAGTATAAGAAGTATATAAATTGAAAAGGTTTCCAAAGAAACCAAGTTTTGGTTCCAAAGAACCATGTGTTGTGAAATAAGAGTTTTTGGACTTCATGTAGGAACCATGTTAAGAATGGGTTGGTTTGATGTTGATCAACCACTTACTTTAATAAGTGGTTTTAAAGAAAAGTTTTTCAAGAACCAAGAGTTTCATAATTAATCAAGATGGTTTTTAAAGAATTTTAGTTAGTAAGCCTTCCTTGAGAAGATAGGATTCTTACAAAACCTTTCCTTAAAAACAAGGAGTTTTACACTATCTACCTTTTAGAACTTTCCAAAGGTTTATAAGTTATAATTCATTTGAAAACAAAATAATGATTCCAAAGGAGAATCATGCTTTCTTCTACACTAAGTAATAGAATTAAGGGAACTAACTCAAAGAGTTCTACACTAAATGAGACACCTATGGATACTTGATTAGAGTTTTAAAACTATACCTAATAAAGGAGATTTCATCAACTACTTCGCTATAAGGATAGTACTTTGAAGTTTTTCACTATAATAGTATAAACACACGTTATCTCCTAAGGGAATCTATATGAACTCCATAATGGACTCATAAGATCCTAGTAAAAGACATACACTAATACCTAGTGGGCATGATAAAATCATGTTCCACATCATTGATGATTTAGATCATCTAAGGACTCCATAATATTTAATCACTAAGAATAACTTATAAAGTATAAGTAATGTTCCTTTGCTAGATAAGTGAGAAGATTGATGAAGGGATTCCTTGTGAAATCCTAACCTCCATAATGCATGTAGGTTATGGACTAATGTATCATAAGACCTGAACATCGTGTTGCGAACGACGAAGCGGTACGTGA
Source organism: Ammopiptanthus mongolicus (assembly GCA_039655645.1). NCBI lineage: Eukaryota > Viridiplantae > Streptophyta > Magnoliopsida > Fabales > Fabaceae > Ammopiptanthus > Ammopiptanthus mongolicus. The sequence goes on from CM077344.1 coordinate 56,346,636, forward strand.
TTGCAAGGAATGGAACCAAGGATGGGCGACTGATAGCAAGTCGTGTGAAAGTGGGTCCCATAAGGGTATCCTGTGGTTTATCAAGGGATAAACGAGGTACTACAGTGATGAGGTAGTACGTGGCTGTTTTGTGTGGTTTTTTTGACATGCATCTGCATCTGTGCATGAGTCGAGCGTGATGCCTAGGAGTTGAGATTACACCTTGGTGCAGGTGCGATTGTCTGAGGTGTCGATCATGAGGATCTTGGAGACGTCGGGGGTTGGGGAAAACACATGTGGCCAGAGAGTAGCTCCTCTGTGTCGTGGATATCCATAAAAAAACACTGACGTCCTGACTGAAACACCGGGCAAATCATGATTTGGGTAAAGAATGTCTGTCGTGAGCCGTTATGATGATTGCAATCAAAAGATGTGGCAATGTGGGCTGAGATAACGCAAACAATGTTCTCCCAATCACTCACTCTTGTTATGTTTAGCTCCATGGAGCAGGGGTCGAAGTCATGTTGCATTGTGTCATTGCATACTTGAGTTGATCTTTGACCCATATACATGTGATTGATATATTAACTGTGATTGACATGTTAACTGTGATACTGTGATGCCATGCAATTTATTTGTTATGTTGTGAAAGCCCATGCGCTATTATGCAGATTTGGGTGCATCTATGCGTGACTTTTATCACTGCTATTCTGGTTGTGCGATATGTGGAGTCTCACCTCATTACTTTTGTTGTCACGCTGCTCGCGTGGTTTTTTTTTCTACTATGGTGAGTAGATATGCCAAGCGATCCACCCTCTCGATTGACATTAGGGTTGACGCTTCACGACGGAGCGGATGCTTGGAGGATCCATCCGGATGGACGTCGCACATACACGGGAGCAGTGAGTTTACTGCAGTTCCTCGGGAGGAGCCCCGGGACATATATGTTGACCCTGCTTCTATGCCACCTCCACCTACTGCACCGTCTACTTCTGTTGTACCTACATCTGCGGCCGGCCCTTCTGTCCCTGTTGTCCCACCCTCAAGGCCTACTTATGAGCCTTCCGAGCTACACCCTCTGATTCGCCGCCATTGGGCGACTTGGAGGATGACTGCTCGTAAGAGCACACCGGCTCCTGCCAAGGTATCCTTTTCTGCTCCCCTCATTATCCTCTCGTATGACGATGAGGAGATGGAGGAGGAGGAGGAAGAGGAAGTACCCGAGTATGTTCTGGAGGACGTTCCTTAGGTAGCCCCTACCAGCCCGTGGTGGTTGAGGACTGACGAGGAGGCGCTGCGGTACGCAGAGCAGATCGTGAGCGGTTATGACATGCAGGCCTTAGAGGATGAGGACGAGGAGGAGGAGGACCCTGAGGAGTATTACTCTGATAACTAGTGTAGTGTTAGTGTTTGGCCAGTCTCTAGAGTCTTCCCAGTGTCTATATATTAATTATGTACCCCCTTCCCCTTTATGTTGTGGAGCTGCGTCTCCTGTAGTATAGGATAAGATGGTCTTTATGCTATTTTGCTTTTCCCTACAGTCAGATGTTAAACTACTATGTGTATTATGAAAAGTTGGCAGAAGTTCTACCTTTTAATATTTTTATAATAATGCATATTATCCTTGTTGTGTAAGTATACGTGTATGGTTTTGGAACTCGAGTATAAAAGAAAGGAAAAGAAAACCCATATTTTCAGTAAGCTCTATATATATATTTTTCGCTTTTAATAATGGTCTTGTGTTGAATAATCGTGACCCCTAAAGTGGGGTGTTACAATTAGTGTATTCTGATGTTTTAATAATTTAATCAGAGGAAAATTTATCAATAAGATTGGTTTGATAAATTTTTGAAACATTTAATTATGGGATATTCCAATTATTTAGTTTCTGTTCAATATCTGGAATAGTTATTTGATGTTCATTTATGAGAGTGTTATCTAAGACTTCTTTACTGGTGCTACCTTCTTCTAATTCTACCCTTTTCTTTACTTTTCTAGAGACCATTGTGACACCCGCTACCCCGCATACGATAAAATTTAATAAAGCATGCAAGTTAAATAAAAACTTTAACATAAAAGGTAGCAAGTACCACATTATCCAAAACGTTTTCAAACATAAAACAAAAACTGCGGAAAACATAAACATAAACAAAACCCGAAACCCGATGTCACATAATCAGAGCTGGTAACCACTACCGATATTACATCGGAAACAACTAACATAACTAAACTAAACTATGAGTAAGCAATCTGAGACGACCCCACTTACGTAGGATAATCCCATTAAGCACAGAACCCGCCTACTATGTTATTATTAACTATAACCTGGTTATATTATTACGCGCTTACTTAAACGAACGACAAAACGGTAAAGCATACATGATAAGCACGTACATAAAAGCATGCATCTGACTAAAGCACAACAGGAAAGATAAAACATATACATGCATTATATAAGTATATACGTGGTTTCCCCCTTAGTAGGGCCATTGTAATATATACATCACTGTACAACTGAAACTGAAAGACAAAACATATACAGCAGGACTCCAAAAAGAGAAGAAAAGCTCTCAGATATCCTCACCAGCGCTCCCCAGCCCTGCACTCAAAATACATCAGCCTTTCCACTCAGTCCTAGAAGAAGATGCACTGGCTAACCCTCACCATCAGTGGTAAGGATGACCTGAGCAACCCTGTCCCTCTCCGTGTGTACGCCTATAAACCCGCACAGGCTCGTAATCGGAGGAGGAACTCGACACTACTATGCGGCGCCTCAGGGTCGCCCTCATGTACCGGTCTGAATGTCTCCTCTGGCCTCTATGCACGAAGCCCCTCCTGCTGGATACAACTGAAGTCTGTGGTGCCACCCATCGGTAGTCCTGCTCCCTCTAGCTCGGTGGTCGCCACATTCGTGGAAAGGGAAGGAACTGGTAAACACGATAGGGTCCAATGATGTCTGCATATGGCGGAGTACCTCTCTGGAAGATCAAGCTAACTGGTCCTGTATATACAACCAAAAAGGTCGAGGGGTCCACCTGCCATCCCCTCTTGTCGTGGTACACGATCTCAATATCTCCTAGCACCGGCATCCTCGGTGCTACGGTGATAAACAGGTGTCTCCTCGAGTCCTTCCTCTGGTACTGCTGGCTCCTCGTCTGTTTGTAGAACGAACATACGTATACAAAGAAAAGACAGGGAGATAAGATATACAACACATCAAATATAGGGATGATTCAATGCAGCCTATATAGCAAACACAACCATCTCTCAGTGTCTCGACACTACTGTTGTTCCCTAGCTAGATGTGACACGTACTCTTGCTATGCATGTTGGTCGGTACTAGCACCCTACTAAGGGCATCATCTCGTCCGCTCAACGCATCATAAGTTGGTTTATTCCGGTAATCCGTTCCGCTCACTGTGACCCATAAGAGAGCATCACCGCTCAACTGTCCCAGACAAAGAGGGCTATCTGGGCCTCCTCGGAAGATCCACCGGCAACTGGAAAGACTCAGGGTCCAGTCGGGATTGTAGGACGTGTCCAGGACCGCCACGACACGATAGGAGCTACCTCATCGGTCTCTTGTGAGTACATCTGTGTCCTGTATATCCCCGAAGTCACACAGACCTTCCCTTCCGTTTTCCGCACCCGCACTCGGTGCACCAACCTAGTATACCACACGGCATACGGCTCGCCACTTCGCATCATATGCATATGCTAAGCATGTCATCCATCATCCTTGAGCTGATATAACGACACATGCAACTTTGCTCTCAACAACACGAGCTCCAAGCTCCAAGCTCTAACTGTACCATATGAGCTCCAAGATCCAACTGCACCATATGAGCTCCAAGCTCCAACTATACCGTATGAGCGCCAAGCTCCCGTCATAACTTACGAGCTTCCTGCTCCAACTATAACCTCAATCTCAACTATCAGCTCAAATGTCCACCATGGGGTCAAAGCCCTAATCAGACTAAACCTCTGATTCTCATGCTACACGTATTTCAAGATACAAACAGTAATTCATCAATATCAGCATGTTCAGTGCAACAGTAAATATCTTATACAACAACATGCCATCATATCATGCAGATATACTACATACCACAGTCAACAGATAACCAGATACTCATAAAGCAACCATACATACACCACGCCAATCAACATAAATCTGCTAACCTAGGGTATCAACATAGCGGTGCTAGCCCGAAGTAAACTAAACTTAGGGTCTAGGTACTTCGTCAGGGCTCAACCTCACTTAGGGTTTAGGGTTCCCCTACACACACGAACATATAACAAAACTATATAGTCTACGCTTGCTTCCCCGACGTGTGTAACTCTTTCTCCTCACCTGAACAGCTGTAGCATGAACTTCCACGCAAACACAAGCGCGATGATCCTGCTTCTCCCTCCTCAAGCTCGCGGTCTCTCTCTCCCAAGACAGCCAAGAACAACCACTCAACCTCCTCACATCCGCGGCCTCAAGCTCAGAATCTCGAGCAATCAAGAGCGCGGACTTTGCCCTAATCACGAGCGCAACACATACACAACAGAGTTAGCCCTGGGCAAGCCCAAAAGATCAAAGAAAAGGTAAAGACTCGAAGAAGGCCAAGAACACGTGTTAGGGATTCGAGTTTACCTGTGGCGAATCGAGAAACTAATCCGCTGGAGTCGGAGATAACTTCGCCGCGATCACAACGGTGTAGTCGGAATCACGTTCCGGCGGCTTGATCACCTCTAACCTCAAGCTCTCTCTCTTTAAAACTAAGAGCTTCTCTCTCAAACTCTCAGAATCTCTCTCCAATTTCGTGCAAGTGTGAAGATGAAAGTGGAAGCTCCACTTATGGTTCCCTCTGTCCACGCTTAAGCGTTCATCACTTTGCACGCTTGAGCATTGCCACGCCCTAGTGTGGGATCTCTCCACGCTCGAGCGTGGAACCTCGTCCACTCCGCCTGCTCCTTGGCCTGACACGTGTCTCACACGCGTCCAAACTCAGAGTAGCTGCACAGCGCACTCAGCACGCTAAAGCGTCCACCTCTCCCACGCTTAAGCATCTTAACGCTTGAGCGTGAAGTTCTCTCATGCTTGAGCATCAAGCTCAGCAAGAGAAGAACTTCCAGCCTTCCAACTTCCCCAGTTTCTCGTGTTACATCTTAGGCACTTCTGACCTTGTTCAAGCCTATTCCTAAACTTCCAACTAGGTGCCAAACTAACACAAGCAATCACACAACCATACGAATACCCGATCAAGGTCATCCACCTTAATTAGGGTTACGAAAAACAGGGATGTTACATTACCACCCCCTTAAAGAGAATTTCGTCCCCGAAATTCCTTGCTCATACCTGTAAACAAAGACGGATACTGCTAGCGCATCTCAGCTTCACGTTCCCGTGTTGAATCTCTGGTTGCTGGGTCCCATTCAACCCTTACTAGAGAAATCTATTTACCGCGAAGTTCCTTGATCCTTCTATCCACTATTCGAGCAAGTAAAGCCTCGTATTCAAGGTTTTCTCTTAACTTGATTGATTCGGGCTCTAACACATGCGATGGATCGGGGTAATACTTTCTAAGCTGAGAGACGTGAAAGACATCGTGAAGGTTCGACAAATTTGGCGGTAAGGCTATCTGGTAAGCTATTGGACCAATTCGGCGAAGAATATGAAATGGTCCTATGAATCTAGGTGTAAGCTTTCTGGATCGAATTGCCCTGCCAACTCCAGTCCTTGGAGTAACTCTCAGAAATACATGATCGCCCTCCTGGAACTCTAGAGGTCTTCTCCGTTTGTAAGCGTAGCTCTTCTGCCTATCCCGTGCGGCTTTCATCTTTTCCCGGATTAACTTAACCTATTCCGTCGTCCGTTGCACCAACTCCAGACCTAACAACTGATTCTCTCCAGTCTCAAACCAGCATAACGGAGTCCTACACTTCCTCCCATACAAAGCTTCATACGGTGCCATCCCGATACTTGAGTGGTAACTATTGCTGTAGGTAAACTCAATCGAAGGAGGAAAATCGTCCCAACTCCCCGTGTGTTCCAACATACATGCTCTTAACAGATCTTCCAGCAATTGAATTATCTGTTCTGACTGTCCATCCGTTTGCGGATGATAAGCAAAACTCAACCTTAACTTAGTTCCCAACGCTCCATTCAGGCTCCTCCAAAACCTAGAAGTAAACCTAGGATTTCGGTCTGAGATAATACTTGAAGGTACGCCATGTAGCTTCACCACCTCCCTGATGTAAATCTTGGTCACCAAACCTGATGAGGCCATCCGTACCTCTCCTAAACTCTGACGTTTCGCCCTCCTCGTTCCACCGGTTAACTTCCTTAAGGTAACTCATCCTCAGCTTGCATTCTCCAAAGCAAATCCAGGAAATCGCTAGTTACCTCCATCATTCCTAGATTCATCTTATCCTTGACGATTTCCACATCCAGATTCAGATCCCTAAACTGCTCTAACAACTCGAGCTCTCGTACCATCATGGCAGATACGTGTAGGGACTTCCTACTAAGCGCATCCGCTACTACATTCGCCTTACCTGGATGGTATTGCAGGTCGAATTCATATTCCTTTATGAATTCCATCCACCTCATCTGCCTCATGTTCAACTCCTTCTGGTCGAACAGATACTTTAGGCTCTTATGGTCGCTCAACACACTGAACTTAGCACTATAGAGATAGTGTCTCCATATCTTCAATGCAAACACGATCGCAGCTAACTCCAGATCATGAGTTGGGTAGTTCCGTTCATGCACTCTCAACTGCCTGGAGGCATACGCCACCACTCTCCCTACTTGCATGAGGACACATGACGCATCACAGAATACGTCAAAACGTCCTAATGGATCTGGTAAAACCAACACCGGTGACGTGGTTAACCTCCGCTTCAACTCTAAGAAACTCTGCTTGCACGCTTCTGACCACTTAAACGTCTTTCCCTTTCTCGTTAACTGCATCATGGGTAACGCAATCTTAGAGAATCCCTCGATAAACCGTCTGTAGTAACCTGCCAGCCCAAGAAAGCTTCGAACTTCACCCACAGACTTTGGGCTTTCCCACTTAACCACCGCTTCGACCTTAGCAGGATCCACCATGATTCCATCCTTGTTGATCACGTGTCCTAGGAACTGCAACTCTTCCAGCCAAAACTCACACTTGGACAGCTTCGCATACAACTGCCTGTCCTTTAGCACTTGCAGCACAAAGATGCTCTTGGTGTTCCTCCTTACTCGAAGAGTAAATAAGAATGTCATCGATAAACACGACAACAAACCTATCTAAGAACGGTCGGAATATCCTGTTCATGTAATCCATGAACACAGCTGGAGCATTAGTCACACCGAATGGCATAACCAATTACTCATAATGCCCATACCGACTCCGAAAAGCAGTCTTCGGTATATCCTCCTTCTTCACCCTGATTTGATGCTAACCAGATCGCAGATCTATCTTAGAAAACACAGCCGCTCCCCTCAACTGGTCTATCAAATCATCGATCTTGGATAACGGATACTTATTCTTTATAGTTGCCTTATTCGGCTGACGATAGTCCACACATAACCTTGAGCTTCCGTCTTTCTTCTTCACGAACAGTACCAATGCTCACTACGGGGAGATGCACTAGGTCTGATGAACTCCTTGCTTAGCATCTCATCCAACTATTTCTTTAGCTCCGTCAGCTCAACTGGAGACATCCGATACGGCGCTACTAATATGGGCCCTGTCCTCGGTACAAGATCTATAGCGAACTCGATCTCCCTCTCCGGTGGCAACCCTTGAACGTCATCTGAAAACACCTCTTGAAAATCCCGCACAACAGATAGCGTTCCCTCACTCGGAGTTTCCCTCGCTTCCAAAGAGAACAACACCACATACTCTTCAGATCGTACGCCCTTCGGAATACGTTTGTTAGCAGGCTTCAATCCAGATAGCTCAGAAAACAAAGGGTTTTCTTGGCACAATCAAGCACCACATGGTTGGCCGAAGGACAATCCATGCCGAGGATAACGTCGATATGCTGCATAGGCAAACAGACTAGGTCCACAAAGAAATGTCTGTTTTCTATGGTTATAGGGCATTTTAGGCACACAGACAGGGTAGTCAAAGAATCTCCCGTAGGTGTGGATACGGTAAGATCATATGGTAAAGACGAAACCGGTCATCCTAATTGATCCATGCATTCCATAGAAATAAACGAGTGGGTAGCCCCCGAATCAAATAAAATAGATAAGAGCTTGCCTGAAACTAAACACTTACCTTGAATCAGATCCGGGCATCGAGAGGATTCAGCTCCCCTCACGGCAAACACTCTCCCTGTAGCTTGTGGTCTCACAATCTGCCCCGTCACTCCGGCTGACCTGGCATTCCCATGCCTGCAATCCCTTGCCATGTGTCCTCGGCTTTCCACACGCATAACAGGTCATCGTTCCCCCTAGCGCTTGGCTCCTGCAATCTCGTCCATGTGTGGTCCTCCACACTTGAAGCAACCTTGTAGTCCTTGAATTGCATTCGGCCTTTGTCCTACGGCCTCTCCCGACCTCTGTTTGGGCCTTTGATACCGTCCTCGACCTGACTGAAACCTTCCGCCCCTACCTCTCTGATTACTGCGGATGGGTCGTCCGCTTTTCGCGAGGTCAGCTCTCTCCTCCTTTCGATGTTCTCGATCGCAGAACAACGATCCAACATATCAGGGAATCTGGAAATCCCTAATGGTACAATAGCCTTCTGGATCTCATACTTCAGCCCGTCCTCAAACCTACGGCACATCCACTCCTCATCTGGATACCGCTAATAAAACTCAGAAAACTTGAGCAGTGCCTCGAACCTTGCTGCATATTCCCCCACTGACATATTGCCCTGCTTCAGGCTCTGGAATTCCTTGTCTTTCTCTCTTCTGGTCAACCTACCAAAATATTTCTCTAGGAAACATTCCCTAAACAGCTCCCAGGTTACTGCTCTCATTTTCGTCTCAAACAATCTCTGCTTTCCCTTCCACAACATCTCTGCCCCTCCTACTAGCATGAAAGAAGCATATGAAGCCTTCTAAACTTCGTCGCAATGTGTTGCCGCAAAGATCTTTTCCAGCTCCTGAACCCATAGTTTTGCCCCCTCGGTATTGTAAACCCCATTGAACTGAGGTGGTTGTCGCCTAATGAAGGCATCCAAACCAGCATCATCATTCTGAGCGTTTCGCTATTGTTGCTATTGATTCTCTCGAGTCAACTGAATAAGCTGAGCATTCTGCTGGGTTTGTTGTAACATCATAGTAGCCATGTCCCTCATAGTCCTGAGGGTTTCCAAGGATTCAGCTCCATTGCCCGTATGCGAAGCAGCAGCTTTTGGACCTCCATTCGGACTTGTTCTACCTCTGCCTCTACCTTTACCTCTTCCTCGAGCCATTGGTTCCTAATTCAAGTAACCGTTAGCTCAGAGTTGAAACATGATAAGCAATATAAATACATATATCCACTTATCATTCAAACAATATTATAATCGATCGCACTCCTCCTACCCTTCTAGACACAGTCATACTCCTCTTGTAGAGACGACCAACTTAGCCGGTTCAACTTCCTAACACCCGCAGTCCGATTTAGAATCAAACTGCTTTGATACCACCAAGATGAGACGACCCCACTTACGTAGGATAATCCAATTTAGTTCAAAACCCGCCTATTATGTTATTATTAACTATAACCTGGTGATATTATTACGCGCTTATATAACGAACGACAAAACGGTAAAGCATACACGATAAGCATGTACATAAAAGCATGCATCAGAGTAAAACACAACGGGAAAGATAAAACATATACATGCATTATATAAGTATTTACGTGGTTGCCTCCTCAGTAAGGCTACTGTAATACATACATCACTGTACAACTGAAACTGAAAGACAAAACATATACAACAGGACTCCAAAAAGAGAAGAAAAGCTCTCTGACATCCTCACCAGCGCTCCTTAGCCCTGCACTCAAAATACACCAGCCTTTCCACTCAGTCCTAGAAGAAGACGCACTGGCTAACCCTCTCTATCAGAGGTAGGGATGACCTGGGCTACCCTGTCCCTCTCCGTGTGTAGGCCTATAAACCCGCACAGGCTCGTACTTGGAGGAGGAACTCGACACTACTATGCGGCGCCTCAGGGTCGCCCTCATGTACCGGTCTGAATGTCTCCCCTGGCCTCTATGCACGAAGCCCCTCCTGCTGGATACAACTGAAGTCTGTGGTGCCACCCATCGGTAGTCCTGCTCTCTTTGGCTTGGTGGTCGCCACATCCGTGGAAAGTGAAGGAACTGGTAAACACGATAGGGTCCAATGATGTCTGCATATGGCGGAGAACCTCTCCGGAAGATCAAGCTAACTGGTCCTATATATACAACCAAAAAGGTCGAGGGGTCCACCCGCCATCCCCTCTCGTTGTGGTACACGATCTCAATATCCCCTAGCATCGACATCCGCGGTGCTCCGGTGATAAACGGGTGTCTCCTCGAGTCCATCCTTTGGTACTGCTAGCTCCTCGTCTGTTCGTAGAACGAACATACGTTTACAAAAAAAAGACTGGGAGATAAGATATACAACACATCAAATATTGGGATGATGCAATGCAGCCTATATAGCTTACACAACAATCTCTCAGTGTCTCTACACTACGGTCGTTCCCTAGCTAGATGTGACACGTACTCTTTCTATGCATGCCGGCCGGTACTAGCACCCTACTAAGGGCAACATCTCGTCCGCTCAACGTACCATAAGTTGGTTTGTTCCTGTAATCCGTTCCGCTCGCCGTGACCCATAAGAGTGCATCACCGCTCAACTGTCCCAGACAAAGAGGGCTATCTGGGCCTCCTCGGAAGATCCACCGGCAACTGGAAAGACTCAGGGTCCAGTCGGGATTGTAGGACGTGTCCAGGACCGCCACGACACGATAGGAGCTACCTCATCGGTCTCTTGTGAGTACATCTGTGTCCTGTATATCCCCGAAGTCACACAGACCTTCCCTTCCGTTTTCCGCACCCGCACTCGGTGCACCAACCTCGTATACCACACGGCATACGGCTCGCCACTTTGCATCATATGCATATGCTATGCATGTCATCCATCTTCCTTGAGCTGATATAACGACACATGCAACTTTGCTCTCAGCAACACGAGCTCCAAGCTCCAACTGTACCATATGAGCTCCAAGCTCCAACTGTACCGTATGAACTCCAAGCTCCCGTCATAACTTACGAGCTTCCAGCTCCAACTATAACCTCAATCTCAACTATCAGCTCAAACGTCCAGCACGGGGTCAAAGCCCTAATCAGGCTAAACCTCCAATTCTCATGCATACACGCATTTCGAGATACATACAACAATTCATCAATATCAGCATGTTCAGTGCAACAGTAAATATCTCATACAACAACATGCCATCATATCATATCGATATATTACATACCATAGTCAGCAGATAAGCAAATACTCATAAAGAAACCATACATAAACCATGCCAGTCAACATAAATCTGCTAACCTAGGGTATCAACATAGCGGTGCTAGCCCGAAGTAAACTAAACCTAGGGTCTAGGTACTTCGTCAGGCCTCAACCTCCTGTAGGCTTTAGGGTTCCCCTACACATACGAACATATAATAAAACTATATTGTCTACGCTTGCCTCCCCGACGTGTGTAACTCTTTCTCCCCACCTGAACAGCTGTAGCACGAACTTCCACGCGAACACAAGCGCGATGATCCTGCTTCTCCCTCCTCAAGCTCGCGGTCTCTCTCTCTCCCAAGACAGCCAAGAACAGCCACTCAACCTCCTCACAGCCGCGGCATCAAGCTGAGAATCACGAGCAATCACGAGCGCGGACTTTGCCCTAATCACAAGCGCAACACATACACAACAGTGTTAGCCCTGAGGCAAGTCCAAAAGATCAAAGAAAAGGTAAGGACTCAAAGAATGCCAAGAACACGAAGAACACATGTTAGGGATCCAAGTTTACCTGTGGCGAATCGAGAAACTAATCCGCTGGAGTCGGAGATAACTTCGCCGCGATCACAACGGTTAGTCGGAATCGCGTTCCGGTGGCTCGATCACCTCTAACCTCAAGCTTTCTCTCTCTAAAAATCAGAGCTTCTCTCTCAAACTCCCAGAATCTCTCTCCAATTTTGTGCAAGTGTGAAGATGAAAGTGGAAGCTCCACTTATGGTTCCCGCTGTCCATGCTTAAGCGTTCATCACACTGCACGCTTGAGCAATGCCAGGCTCTAGCGTGGGATCTCTCCACGCTCGAGCGTGGAACCTCGTCCACTCCACCTGCTCCCTGGCCTGACATGCGTCTCACACGTGTCCAAACTCAGAGCAGCTACACAACGCACTCAACACGTTGAAGCGTCCACCTCTCCCACGCTTAAGCGTCTCAACGCTTGAGCGTGAAGTTCTCTCACGCTTGAGTGTCAAGCTCAGCGAGAGAAGAACTTCCAGCCTTTTAAATTTCCCAGTTTCTCATGTTACACCTTAGACACTTCCGACCTTGTTCAAGCCTATTCCTAAACTTCCAACTAGGTGACAAACTAACACACAAGCAATCACACAACCATACGAATACCCGATCAAGGTCATCCACCTTAATTAGGGTTACAAAAAACAGGGATGCTACACGATCTCCTCCGGATCACTCCTCAGCTGGCAGCTCACCATCCTCTGCATAATCAAAGGTACATGCAAAACAACAACAACAGTAGGGAGTAAGGAACTGTACGTATAAACATAAACGGTAATAGAGCAGTTAGCAAGATGATCATGCAGCATATACAACATCATAATATAACATACATATTATAACACACTCCATAATCTCACATTAATAATATGCTATGCTATGCATAACTACTCCACTACTCCATATGCAATGTGGATCCAAACATCAACTCTGGAAAGACGATTAGGAGTACATATCCAGGTTGACCAATCAGCATCAGCGTTTGAACACTCACCAAACCATGGGTGACGTCCATGGATACTCTCAACTAATCCTGATAACGTATCGTGGCTCGTCAGGGTAGTCAGGTTATCGATAGGACACTCCGGCAATGGGTTGCAAGTCCATGCCATATGGAACCTCCTTACCCAACTCTACCCTCAAGGCCGGGATAACACCCATCGTGGCCTCCACCATCGCGATGCATCGTTTGCTTTCAGCCCAAACTATCATCTCTATGCAATGATGCATGCAATGTTCAACCAACATGCAAACTGCAACACCCTTTCCCGAGTGTCACATTCCCGAACGTTTATAAGGCCGAAAATATTTATTAATGCGAAAAATACGGTTTTCTTTTTTTTTTCTTTTCTTTTCGCAAGATGTAATGGAATGAGTAAAGTTAAATAATACTAATAAATGAACTTAGGTTCACCATTCATTTCTAGAACATACTGTATTATAAGATACAGAAAACAGAAAATAGAAACAGAAATAACCACATTACTATATACAGACATATGTCTAATGCATGACTGACATAAGAAATACAATAAGTACTAGGAGTCGTAGCTCCCAAAAGGTACTACAAAAACAAACTGACATAGTCTGGCCGACAACAAAACTAAAACAGCAATAAGAGTCCGCCTCCGGGCTCAAGGAAACTACTGAACTGAACCATCATCACGTCGATCTGTTCAAGCAGCAACAGCAAGTACCAGCAGAAAACATACAGATATGGGTGAGATTCCCGTTCATCAACACAACAAAACAGCAGTAATAAAAACGGGACGACTCACCGGGTAACAGCGTACCCAACATGCTTATAAGAATTCTCAATATAAATCATGTTAAACAGTTAACAGCATAATATAAGGCATTCTTAAGCAATACAGCGATGTATAACAGTAAATGTAAACATCAACAGCCATGCAATGCAGTGCAATGTATATGACTCAATGCCAATGTCACTGGGTACTACTCTGACCCTTACTCCATGGAGCTAACAAAACGTTGGAGAGAGTGAATAGGAGGACATGTTCCGATTACTGCCAGCCATGAGCAAGATGCTACAACATTCGTAACGTGCACGTATCTGGCTTTACAGAAACACTCTCGACCAAACATGAAAAGTACGGCATCTAGTAGAGGATATCAGTGTATTGCACGGATTCGCCACGACACAGAAGAATCACCAACTGGTCACATGTCAGCCCTTCCAACCCTAATACCTCCAAAAAGACCATTGAAGATCGTTACCGTAAGATTCGCACCCGCATCAAGGTGTAAGCTCAACTCCTAGGCTCAAGGCCTTACAACTATGCAAATGAAATGCCAATGCTTACACAAAGTAGATGCGAACAAGCAATGTCAACCCCCCGGGTAAACCTCGAGTTCCACTAAGGTTCTCTTCCTTAGGAACTATACGCGTCTTTGAAAAACAAAACCTTTATCCACAGAATAAATCTCGTGATCCCTCCGGGATCGAGTCATCACAAGACTGAAACAATTGAATGACTGATCGGGATCCGAATCACCGATCCGTCATTGAACTGCTGTTTCAAAACCCAAAACGTTTCATGTTTGTGTTTATGTCTTATGAAGTCATTGATGCACTAAGTCATCAATGGTATAGTATATGGTCTTGTTTCTTCACATGCTATACTTAATTAACCCTTGTCTTTAACTCTAAGTTAATTACTTAACTTAGGTTTTAAAGCGTAAAACTTTACAGTTTGAGCTGAAAAACACTTTTTATAAACCAGAACCCTTTCTCGCGGGGCGAAGATATGTTTCGCGATGTGAGGCTGAGAGGTTTTCTTTACTGTTTAGACAGTCTTTCTGCTTCGCGAGGCAAGGATTGTATCGCGACGCGAGGCCGAGAAGCTGCATCTTCACTGCCTGGACAGTCTTTCTGGTTCGCGAGGCGAGGATTGTATCGCGACGCGAAACCGAGAAGTTGCATCTTTGCTGCTCGGGCTAGCCCACTGTCTCGCGAGGCGAGGCAAGGTTAGCCTGGCTAATGCCTTGTTTTCCCTCTGTCTCGCATGGCGAGACAAGGTTCGCTGGGGGAGTGCCCTGTTTTTCATTTTCCCTAACTCCTTCATTAATTTTCTCTTTGAAACACTTTGTTTGATTAAAAGACCTATGGCTAAGGAAAAGAAATTTTTCCACTTGGTAACACACTTTAAAGGTTAAAACTTCATTTGATCTTTGGATCAAAATCACTTTTTGTTTTTCTTTGAAAACATAGGTTATGAAACATTGTTTTGTTACATCAAAACCTTGCCAAAACAAGAACAATACATGTTCTTATATTTTCCTCTTACTAAGGCCACAAGCCTACTCCAATGAAAAATGGAGACTTTGCTTCACCAACTAAGCAAATATAGCTCAAAATGCTTACACAATTATGATAAACCACAATACACATTACTACATCATAATCAAACATAGAAGTCCATCACACATCATGGCATCATAATCAAGCACAAAAGTCCATACTTGATCTAGTTATCAAAGTAGGTTTTTCAACATACATGGAAATGATTTTCATTCAATCATCTCATCATCAACATATGCTAAAACACACTACAACATACTAAAGCATAAACTCATCATGACAATCTTGTTCTCCAAGAGAACTTAACAAAACTTAACAATTAAAAGTGAACCCAAACTAAAGGGTTTCACCCACACATAAACTTAAACAACCATCTTCACTACCACCATCTTGGTGTGATAAGGTTCATCCCCCATACCTGTTGATGAGCAGATTCCCGGATCAAAGTCGGTTGATCGGTTTGTGAACCTCCTGACAATCGTCAACAACTACAACAACACAACAATCCAACATTAAACCACAATCAAAGCAAAACTCAACAATCCTAAAAAGAGGGTTTCGGCCACCCTAGGGTAAATAGGTTAGGAATTGATCTTGGTTTTCCATTCATGGATTCAAAGGCAATAGGAAAACTAAGGATGAAATCAAGTGTTAGAAATCAAAAATTGATGAAAAACACTATTCATCATCATCAAAAGGGTTCAGCCATATTGCGCTTTTTGAGCTATGATGAGAGTTGAATCATAATCTCTTGGGTTTAGGTAGAGAATAATGAGGTGAGTTCAAAGAAATTGGTCTTACCTCAAAAGGATTTTTCTACAATTTCCTATGGATTTTCAAAGTTTTGGATCTAGGAAATTCTTTTCATGAAAAAGAAGTTTGATCTTGAAATAAAGAGAGATTCAAGAAGTTAAGAGATCATAGAAGTGATCTTATCTTAAAATGAAGAAGATCGCTCAAGGAATCAAGTGATTCCAACAAGAAATCAAGGAGCTTCAAGAGCAACAATGGTGTTTCTTCAAGAGCAACTATGGTGTTCTTCTCTTTTTGAGAGGGCTGTGCGAAAATGAGGGTGTGAGGGGCTGAGTTCAGCTCTTTAAAACCTCACTTAAGGGTAAAAATGTCATTTGCCAAAAGGGTAAAATGGTAAAAGTGTAAAAGACTAAGGTTAGGGGTATTTTGGTCATTTTGCGTCCAGATATTTCCGAACGTCATGACGACTCTGGCATACTCTCCCAAGTGTCCTGGGATGATGTGATAACAAGATTATCCGTTGGCGAGTCCCGGTAAATCCATATGTGGCTCCGTTCATCACCCGATTTAGGATTCCGCTCGAACGGAGGTCAGGAAGTGATTTTTCTGAAGTTTTTGTGAAATTTAGCCAAAACGTAGAGAATCAAATTCTAAGACTTATTATCTCGTTCACGGGTCCATCTGAGGTCTCCTGATCAGTAAAATCATATTGTCAGTGTAAAAACGCAGACCGGACTCCGTTTGAGTTTTTAACTCAAAACTTAATCGAAACTTCCTACGATATCGTCGAGCATAACTATGGTCTCGGAATATTTTATTTCCATTCCTAAGACCTGGAATAAAATAAAGACATTAAAATACTAAAGAATTAGAAAACGTGAAAATCGGGGCGTTACACAAACACATGTCCAACCATCCATCATCAACACCATCACATGGCTATCAACTTTGACAAACAAGCATCAAGAATGATTCATCAACATCAAACTTGACCAATAAACATCAAGAACGATTTAATCAACAACATCGGTAGCAGTACATCATTACCTATAACATCATCTTCTCATTAATGAATCTCTTTATTAAGTCTCTATCATTACACTTTACCATATCGATATCCTAGTTCATTAACTATCCTCAAGGTCGTGTTTTATAATCTCTTATATCATATTTTTATTCCAAAAAGGGTATTAAAACTCTTTTATTTAAAACATTGAAATTTTCTTAATTTTGACAGTAGCACAGCCTGAGCACGGGTGTGCTGGCCAACTGGCACGGGCGTGCTGTGCGAGAGCACGACGGTGCTAAACAGTGTCACTTTTCTCGTTTTTCTGGCACGGGCGTGCTACATGAGAGCATGGGCGTGCTGGCTTTTCTGCGCAGGGAGCACGGGCATGCCAATATTGAGCACGGGCGTGCTGAACGCTATTACAGCGTTCAGATCTGGGAAACTTAGCAATTTCTCTTGATTTCCGCACTTCAAATCAATCCTAAGGTTCTTGACTAATCCATTGGTATTAATCTCACCCCTCATCAACATCTTTATGTTTTATGCACAACAATTAGACGAATCCTAGTTTTAGGCTTAGCGCTAACATCCCTATGTCTTTTATTAACATAGATTTATCAGCAGTTCAACCATACCAACTCATACAATCATGGCATATCATCATCATCATCATCATAAACAACGTCATAACAACATCATAAATATCATGCCAAGATCATACAGACCAATTTAACAATTAACAACATATATAAATAACCATAACAACTCCATACAACAATTAAGGCACATAGCACACAAATAGGGTCATGGGTTAACCCTCATCTTACGCTACTCTAGAACCTATATGTTATACTAATCTCTTCTCCCCATACCTGGCATGACAATTCCTGCCTACGAGCCAACAAAACGAAATCCAAGCGTGACTCCTCCAAACGGGTTCAATAGGTACAGCGAGCTTGACCAAGAACATCAAGAAAGGACAAAGGTAGTTAATTCCCAAACAAGAAAAGGAAGGGAGTTAACACAAGGGTTATGCACATACCTCGATTAGATCCCTGGGGAATTAATCAGCTAGTTGCCGTTCACAGCACTGGCACAGGAACAACGAAGTTTGGTTTGACAGGGACAAAACGGTTCAACACTAACTAAAGGGATTCAAAGAAAAAGGATGAATAAGGTTGGTTACCTTACCTTAGAGTAACACGAAGCTAGCAGCTTAACCCCAAACGCAACAGCAAACACCACAGGGATGTATTCTTGACGAAGAACACCCAAACAAGGATTGGGGATGCTCAAGGATTCAATGGGAACCCAACAGAAAGGTTAAAGACGGCTGTTTCTAACTTTAGGATTGATGGCTATGAGGTTTAGGTCGAGCAAAAGAGATATAAAAAGGATTGGGACAAAA
The DNA here is from genome assembly GCA_039655645.1 of Ammopiptanthus mongolicus. Lineage (NCBI taxonomy): Eukaryota > Viridiplantae > Streptophyta > Magnoliopsida > Fabales > Fabaceae > Ammopiptanthus > Ammopiptanthus mongolicus. The sequence goes on from CM077344.1 coordinate 56,365,103, forward strand.
CGGGTCAACCTAAAGCCCAAAACGCGTTTCTGGAGCGCGCGAAGAGCACGGGCATGCTGACCAACTGGCACAGGCGTGCTGCTCGGGAGCACGGGCATGCTATACAAGAGCACGGGCGTGCTGAACAACTGGCACGGGCGTGTTGCAAGGGAGCATGGGCGTGCTATACAAGAGCACGGGCGTGCCACCCTGACAGGATCACTTATATCACTTGTTCTAAGGTTAACTACCCTAAAACACGTCCCTAAACACCTAAGGCAAGCACAACAACACATTATATATATATATATATATATAACAACAAGGATAACATATACAACAACATTTATATAACAGCAAGTGAAAACCGGGGTGTTACAATTCCACCCCCTTATAAAAATTTCGTCCTCGAAATTTCTACAAGGTCGGACTCGGTTGGCAGACAACGAGTCCAAAACAAACCACTTAACATAAAAGTTAAGCCAAAACATACACCAAACACTTAATACTCTATACCGTGGTCATAGACAATCATATAAGAGTACACAGAAGAAAACATAACAGACACATACCCCGGCCTGAAGGACAGACCGGCTCTAATACCACTAAATGTGACACCCGCTACCCCGTATACGATAAAGTTAAATAAAGCATGCAAGTTAAATAAAAACTTTAACATAAAAGGTAGAAAGTACCACATTATCCAAAACGTTTTAAAACATAAAGCAAAAACTGCGAAAAACATAAACATAAACAAAACCCGAAACCCGATGTCACATAATTAGAGCTGGTAACCACTACCGATATTACATAGGAAACAACTAACATAACTAAACTAAACTATGAGTAAGCGATCTCCTTCGGATCACTCCTCAGCTGGCAGCTCACCATCCTCTGCATAACCAAAGGTACATGCAAAACAACAACAACAACAGTAGGGAGTAAGGAACTGTACATATAAACCGAAACGGTAATAGAGCAGTTAGCAAGATGATCATGCAACATATACAACCTTATAATATAACATACATATTATAACACACTCCATCATCTCACATTAATAACATGCTATGCTATGCATAACTACTCCACTACTTCGTATGCAATGTGGATCCAAACATCAACTCTGGAAAGACGATTAGGAGTACATATCCATGTTGACCATTCAGCATCAACGTTGGAACACTCACCAAACCATGGGTGACGTCCCTGGATACTCTCAACTAATCCTAATAACGTACCGTGGCTCGTCAGGGTAGTCAGGTTATCGATAGGACACTCCAGCAATGGGTTGCAAGTCCATGCCAAATGGAACCTCATTACCTAACTCTACCCTCAAGGCCGGGATAACACCCATCATGGCCTCCACCGTCGTGATTCATCATTTGCTTTCCGCCCAAACTATCATCTCTATGCAATGATGCATGCAATGTTCAACCAACATGCAAATACATGTCTAACCATCCATCATCAACACCATCACCTGTCTATCAACTTTGACCAACAAGCATCAAAGTTGATTCATCAACACCAAACTTGACCAATAAGCATCAAGAATGATTTAACCAACAACATCGGTAATAGTATGTCGTTACCTATAACATCATCTTCTCATTAATTAATCTCTTTATTAAGTCTCTATCATCACACCTTACCATATCGATATCCTAGTTCATTAACTATCCTCAAGGTCGTGTTTTATAATCTCTTATGTCGTATTTTTATTCCAAAAAGGGTATTAAAACACTTTTATTTAAAACAGTGAAATTTTCTTAATTTTGACAGTGGCACGGCCTGAGCACGGGCGTGCTGGCCAACTGGCACGGGGGTATTGTGCGAGAGCACGTGCGTGCTAAATAGCATCACTTTTCTCGTTTTTCTGGCACGGGCGTGCTATATGAGAGCACGTGCGTGTTGGCTTTTCTGGGCAGGGAGCATAGGCATGCTCCCCTTAACTCTTGAAGTCAAGTAAGGTTCTTTCCCTTCGATCTTTCAACCCTTCCTTCTACTCCACAAATCACCAACTCAAACAAATCAAGCTAAACCACCAAGTGGTGTTCATGGTTTTTGGTCTGAAACGATCCTCCGAAGCTCAGCGTACTCCACGAATTACCAAACTACAACTACTGCACAAATCTTTCACCAAACAACATAGTACAAGTTAATCTTTGAAAAGACTTGCTAATTCATTATTATGTAGGTTTGGCCTTCACTAATTAATTAGGCTAAGGATGTTAGAATTTCACCAACTCTTGGATTAATGATCCTTAAGTATGATGAAGACATAATCAATAATCATTTGACAAAGATTTGAATTAAAACTCACCCATCCAACAAGGTTAGGGTTTCGGCCATCAATGGAGGAATAGGGAGGAAATTTCTTTTGGGTTCATGCTTCTAGATGATCAATATATGCATCATGATGAGTTCATAGAAATTGGTTTCATGATCATAGGATTTTCCTATGATTTTCTAGAGATTTTTGAAGAAAGTTTCATGAACGTGGATGATGATGATTCATGGATTAATCTTACAAAATGAATGAAGAAGAGTACATGATTGATTAGGGAGTGAAGAGATTACCTCTTGAATGATGGGAAAATGGAAAGAAAGTGAAGAACACTCAAGAACTTGAAGAACACTTGAGAGAAAACAAAAAATCAAGTTTTTGATCTTAAAAACTTAAGACAAGGTAAAATTTTTGTGTTTGTAGCCAATGTGAGGGAATGGAGTGTCGGTGGGGGTTATATAGGCGTGAGTCTCAAGGGCAAGGAGGGTAAAGATTTGTTCATTTAGGGACAAAAGAGTAAACTCACTTAGGGACAAAATTGGCATTTAACAAAAAGGCTAAGGACATAAATGTCCCACAACCTCTAAAGCCAAAAATATCTTAGATATTTTTAGAAGGTAAAGATGACTGGTGGTGAGTCATATGGCAAAAATGTATTTACATTAATCCCAAGGGGCAACATGGTCTTTGATGGCCTTAAATATCTTAGATATTTTTAGAAAGAAATGATGGCTTGTGGTGAGTCATGGTGGTGACTCACCCTCTGACTCATCGCACTCAAGTGACCCGTGTCCCTCGTTCGGTGTCCCATTTTGTCTCTGCACGTCCGTTCTCGACTCCGTCGATTTCCTGATTTAGGTTTTACGCCCGAATAAAGTATAATAACTTATTTATTTTGAAAATTTTCAAATTAACTAATATCGTTGGAAATGAGATATAAAATCTAACCATTTCGTTCTCGAGTCAAAATTAGGTTTTTTAATCAGTAAAATCTTACTGTCAGTGAAATCGCAGACCGGGTTTCGTCTAAATTTTCAACCCAAAATTTAACCGTAACTCTCTAAGGTAATGTAGAGTATAAATATGACTTTAGTTTATCCAAAATTATTCTCTAGGTCTCGGATAAAAATATAAAAGATATATATATTTACCGTTATTGATGAATAGTAAAAATCGGGGTGTTACATTCATACTCCACTTAAAACAAATTTCATCCTCGAAATTTCGTGACTCAAAACTAAATAGGATTTCTTAATCCCCAGGTTCCACATTGTACTCCCCGTATGTAATTCTCCCTTAGGTAACATTTGTAACCTAATAACAAACTTCATAGTTATTCTCTGTTTGATTTACCAAATGTCAAGGAGGGGGACCTTAGTGAGCAACCCCAATTGGGACCCAAAGCTTCAGTTTGTGGCAATCATGTTTATATATCTTGTTCCCGTATATAAGGAAAATGGATGATGAATATTGAGAAATTGACAAGTCATTCCACAAGAACAAATTTTTTTTTTTTATTGTCAACTCGTATATTATGTTGTGATGTTTTGCAAAATTTTATTTGTATATTGGTACATGTGTGTATCAGGACTCTCACTGAGTTTAGTACTCACCCCACGAAATTTATATGTTGTAGGCAAGAATAGAGCAAACTGGGCAACCTCATTCTTAGGAGCTGCTGGAAATCCTTGATGGCCATGTTGGAGATGTTGTTTTGGTTTGAGTGCGTCTTGTTTTGTTAAGGGTAGCAAGCTACTTGTTGGGTGTTTTCAGGACTCGTAAACTCTTATTTTCATTTTGGTAACTCTAATGATATTATTCAATTTTATATTATATTATTGAATTGTTTTTCTTTTATACTTCTGATGAGATGAATTACGTATGCGTGATAGGGTACGAAAGGGAATATCCTGCCTTTCTTTCGACCGGTCATGATTGTGAAATTCGGTTCATGACAATTGCTTAAAAGGAAAAAGGGAAATTTGTCCCTTAGTTCTTCAATCTTTAAAAACTTACCCCTTCCTCCCATTCTTCCCATTTTTTATATTCTGTGATTTTTATTTTAATACCCCTTTCTATTTTAATTTATCTTTCGTAAGAGAGGTCAAACCATTATTACTCTAAATATTAGGGTCTGATTTCACAACAGGTTTGACTTGCGAGATTTATGTGACTGTGCTGATGAATTGTGGTGTCGTTTGGCCTCATAGATTTATGACAGCATAGCAGCCAAGGTCCAAGGGAATAAGATTGGGTTATTGAAGGGGTAATAGAATCCTAGTAGTAACATATGACCATTCTTACTCAGAAAGCGGCCAGGGCTAATACATAATAGGCAAGTCTTCAAGGTCCAGTGAACCAGCTCAAGGAAGATATGAGAAAGTTCGAGCATGATAAGGTCGAGTTGGGAATCTACCATGCAGTTCCTCACACTTGGAAAATGGAACCAAAGAGAGGATCTCGACATGAAGATTCTTGCACTTTGAAAAAATAAACCACAAAGGGATCTCGACATGGAGATCCTTGCACTTTGGTAAACGAGGCCAAAGAAGGAATCAACACGGTGATCCCCACACTTTGGAAAACAGAACCAAAGAGGGGATCCCTTTTAAAATAGAGTTAAACGAGGTCACAGAGGGGATACGATTTGGGTTCCATAGCTCTAGAAGTCTCCAAATGTCAGCATGGATTTTCTAATTCTACTCCTTTCTCTGCTTGAAGATTTATAGATTTAGAATAGAAAATCATTGTTGTTTTCTTTTGACATTTTTTAATGTTGTGTGTTGTAGAAGATTAGTGGGTCTTACTCGGATATGGCAGATGCTGGTTTTCGGTTGTGGTGTGAGTAGCAATTTAGTGTTCCCACAAATAGTGTCAATGTTCTGATCTAGATTCTGAGATCGTGCATCTGATCTAATTCGACTGGTGGTTGAAGACGGCTTCCTCCATGTTCTTACAATTATCAAGACTCCGAGCAAGGCTAAAGTCTCTAAATCAAACTAATATTTCTAGTATGAATGAGAAGATGATTACAGGAGTTTATGGTTGCCCTATTTATAGGCCAACCATGTGATTGCCCTACTAATGACCCTTTATGGGTGAGATCCTTGATATCTGTGGCCCATGATATCCCTTTATTGCCTGAGAGACTTCTACCGTATTAAACGCAGAATGCCTTTAATACCCGGGAATTACGGGATCGTTCCAGCTATGGTGAAGAATATTCCTTCTTAACATTCTTCAAACTAGGATTAGGGTGTCTTCGAGAGACCCCGCTAGATTGGGCCAGCGAACATGACTCAAACGGTTTGCTTGTTTCCAGTTGAGGGAGGCCTACTTGAAGATTAGACTGAGGAGTTCTCGGCCCATGTAAGAATAGAATTCCCCCAAGCTTTGAGTTGCTTGCGACGAGAAAGCTTCAGAATCCATGTCCGAGAATCTAACTTTTGAGGCAGCTTGGGAGATTGGGTCGAGTAGATCTCGGTCTGTATGAGGATAGAAGTCTCCCATTGTGAATTCTCGCAATGTCTTTTTTGAGGACACACTATTTTCTATGAGGAATTGAGCCCCTGCCCTAAGCTTCTTAGGTATTCGTGATGGAGAATCTTTTCAAACATGTCAAATCTAGCAGTCACTCATTACGACCCCTCATGATGACTTCTCTGAGGCGACGCTACCTTCCATAGGGACTCGAGCCTTTGCACCTTGGGTCGCGTGGGTACTTGGAAAGTGTGTCCCTCCCACTCGCTGCCTCTTGGTATTGCAGCCGTTGTATTGCTTGAGTTTTCGTTTCCCTCCGCCTCTAGTCCGTTGGATCAAATCATTTTGTAGTGTTGGATTAGTAATGCTTCTTATTTATTAGTGAGGTGAGATGATATTTAAACCTCCCTCTTTAAATTTTCTCTTTCACTACGGCTTCATAACTCCTCCAAAGTTCACTTCTCTTAATTGTCTCCTCTTCACCTTCTTGCTCGTGGTCTTCAAGCCTTTCTTCCTCTTCTTTAGGTACGCCAATATTTCCTTTGAACTGCTTCTTTATGCAAATTTGTTTCAAGATTTGGATTCTGTCTATACGTTTCCCTTCGCTTTGTGCATCTCTTCTAGTCACGGCTTCTGGTTCTCCATTGTCATTGTCCTCTGACTCTGTTGAAACCTTGCATGCTTCGCCCCCAAAAGAGAGAATGGGCGATTCTGGGTCCTCTTCACAACTTTTTCCCCTACTCGTCGTCAACCTTCCTCTGTGGAGTCATTCGATTGGGTCCACCCGGACGTTCTTACGAGGACTTCCAGATTTCAGACTATTAAGTCTCTGGAAAAAATCTGACACGTTATTTCTGATTCCAGGGATGCTAGCGGCAATGTTATCTCACGCTGCGTTAAGGATGATCGAGTATGCATGTCTAGGTCTCATCTTCAACATGACTTCTTTTTCATGTACCACTTTCTTTTTGCCGAGATTAAACTGCGTTTTCCATTTTCGGATTCCTAATGTTCAGTTCTTCATTGCCTAAATGTGGCCCCTAGCCAATTGCATCCGAATAGTTGGGCTTTTGTTAAGGCTTTCGAGATCCTCTGTTCGTTCTTTGGTTTTCGTCCAACCATGAGTAAGTTGTTTTCCTTTTTTGAAGTGAGGTCAAAAGCTAAAGTAGGCTGGCTTTCTCTTAATAGCATACCTCGTCGGGGCATTTTGGATATCTTCACTTCTTCTTATAAAGGTTTCAAACGGGGTTTCTTCAAAGTACAGTCTCGTGCAAACTACCCTTCCTTTTTCTTAGATGATAGTGGTCAACCCAAGTTCCCGTTATACTGCATGTCCAATCCTAACTACATTTCCGGGTACGAGTATCATTTTCCTACCCCTCTCGAGAAAAAGGAAGTAGATTATCTTGAAAGGTTTCCCTTGTTGCGTAGTCAGGGATTGATTACCGTAGAGCACAATCTGGTTGGGCTTGCCGCCCTCATGGGTGAGATATTTTATTCTCTTTTTATTTCTTTCTTTGAAGGTTCGGTTGTTCAAGAAGTTTCTTGCTCTCAGCCAACAACCCGAGAGCTCTACGGCCCCTGGGGAGGCTACCTCCAGATATGCTCAGAATCAGGCTGAGGAGGACTTTGAGACTGGCCTGGTTAGAAGGCAGAGAAAGAAGACAAACTCCACCACCGATGATGCCTCGAGAAAAAAAACGAAAGGTGAATGCCGTGAAAACTGTTTCTGATTTGTTAGCTAGTAACGACATTGTTCCTCCCAATGTGAATTCACTTTGGAACCACACATTTCATCCGGAAGCTATTTTTGACTAGCACTTGTTGCCAAATGTTGACCTCCACTTATATCACAAATTGGGTGGGCAACAATCGAGTCATACTATGCAAACCTATGGCTTAAGGATGACCGCCATTGGTCGATATATAGAGATGGAGATGGTGGCTGCAACAAAAAGAAGAACCGAGTTGGAAGCTGACACTGCTCGACTGAAAAAGAAAATTGTTGCTGACCTTAATTGAGTCAATGTTGTGGATCAACTCGAGCTTAATCTGTCCAAGACTCGCAACCAATTGGAACAAGCAATCGAGGAGGCCGCCAAGTTGAATCAACTGGTCGGCAAATTGACTGTCGATGTTGAAGCTTCGGAGAAGAAACTTGAGGATGCCAATTCTGTTGCTCGAAACAAAGAGTCCCAACTCCTGAAGAAGATTGAAGATTTGAAAATGGCCATGTTGAAGCAGTATGCCGAGGGGTTTGGGAAGCCATGAAGCAAATCGCATGCCTTACCCTCGACTATGATTTCAGCAAAACAAGGCTTTTGAAAGAGGTTCGCGATGGCGAGGTGGTGGATCTTCTCAATGACGATGATGATGATGGTGAAGTGGAGAAGGACGTCGAGGAGCAACAGAACGATGATCAGCTCGTTGATGTTAGCCCGGATGCAAACTTGGCTAGAGCTGCAGATTCTTAATGTTGTTTTTTTGTAATTTTTGTTTTTTGTAGTAGTGGTCGTGTATTGACCTTTTGTGAGTACTGTGACTTGTTGAACTTGTTTCCTTTTTGCACAATTGTTTAAGCCTTTCTCTATTTTGGCTTTGTCCATCTTTTGATAGATGGGGATTTCATTTTTATCCTTTTTTATCCGACTCAGACTAATTCTCAGAATCTTTCACCGTTAGTATTCTTCGTATAGATTTAAGCTTTTCGCATGCTGCATCGGCAATATTACCAATTGTTTCTCGATGTTTCATTTTAGCCTTCATCAATCGAAATGATTTCACTTTTAAGGATTATCGAGCTCTACTTCTAACTTCTCACAGTTTTAATATTTGATTTTTTGCTTGTAAGTATGCTTTGGCCCGACTCCAAACTTTTCGTTCGTGTACCAGTCTTCGATTTTTTATCGTTTTATATTTTGCCCTAGCTTCAAGTTGTTTGCAGACTTTTGCCTAGTTTCAAACTTTTTGTTCGTGCACTAGTCTTTCGAGCTTTTCTCGGTTTATATTTCTTCTTGGCTTCAAGTCTTTCGCTTGCACGCTGGCTTTGGCCTGGTTTCAAACTTTCCGTTTGTGTGTTAGTTTCCCGAGATCTTCTCGGTTTATAATCACCGTTGTTGCAAGATTTTCGCTTGTAATCAGACTTTGGCCTGACTTCAAACTTTTCGTTGTGTTAGTTTCCCGAGTTCTTCTCGGTTGATACGTCATCCTTGTTTCAAACGTTTCGCTCGTACGCAGGCTTTGTGTAATGCCCTTTGTTACATTAGTAACCTAAAATAATAATTTAAATAAAACATGGTAAAAAGAAATTTTCTTAAATAAATACTTAATATAATAATAATTGTTTACTTCAATTCAAAATCTGAAATAACATAATAAGTTTCAAAGCCTCAAAACCGGGCGTCTATTACAACTCGTATAAAGAAAAGTATCTAAACGATAATAAAGGTCCTCCTAGCATATGCCATACAATACTAACCAAGCTAAACTACTAGAATAAAGTCTTTAAGTGTTTAGCTGCTCAACATGGTCGTCCTCAGGCTCTGAAAACAACAATACTAATGAGATATATAATCCCAGTGAACAGAAATACAGTTTTAAAAGGTTTTCACAAAAGTATTGCTTTCAGCCGGTGCGGTAACGGGAAAAACTGTCCATGGTGCCTGCCATTTTCAAACTAATGTGTAATAGTAATATAAATTAATATTAACCATAACCAGTCATCATCAACACATCTTAAACAAATATATCATATCACATATATCAATTAATTCCCAAAATAATCACAAGTGTCATATGACCATCAAACTGCACATAACAATGGCGTCCCATTGCCTACCTTACTCTTGAAGGTATTTCGATGTCACCTTCTCTTCAGTGACAATACTCATTTTCGATACCAACCATTGGACACTAGTGGTATTACTCATTTCGACATCCCAACGTGTGGCGATGTTGCTTTCGATACCCCATAATGGCGGTATTTCATATTTTTGACATCCTAATTCATTGGCTATGTTACTTTCGATACCTCTATCATAGGCGGTATTGCAGCAAACAACAGTTAATTAATCATGCCAATACCACATATATCATCATATAATCCAAATATAGCATGCCAATCAACCAAGTCATGTATACATCATACATATCATAGCATCAATCTCAAGAATAAACATATAATTCATGGCAGGAACACTTAAAAGGAAAAGCCCCCAAATTTAGAAAATAGGTTTGGCCAAACATGCATTCTTTCATTGATATTTCTTCACGAAAACATTAGATAGTTCAAATCCATTTTTCCTAAGAGAAAATGTCGTTTCTACTCACCTTTTGAAGACCTCCAAGAAGCTGCAAGCATTTGTCACCAACACGCCAAGAAACACCTCAAGAATCTCCCCCTTCTTTCTTTCCTTCCTTCTTTAAGCTCCTTCTACTCTAGAATCGCTTCCTCCAAGATCTTCAATCCTCAAAGGCAAGCAAGAAGTGTTTTAGGGTGCAAAGAGGGTTTCTAGCTGCACTAGGGTGTTATAAGATGGTATAAATAGTGTTGCACTCGTTCCCTGCTTAAACCCTCGCGTTTCTGACGTTACTGACGTCGAGCACGAGCGTGCTCCTATTTAGCACGGCTGTGCTCCTTTTTCAGCACGGGCATAATGATATGAGCACAGACACACTAAACAGCGTCACTTTTCCACGATTTCCAACACGGGCGTGCTCTCCTTGAGCAAGGTCATGCTTACCCGAGTAAGGGCGTACTCACACGAGTAAGGGCGCGCTACAGGAGCACGGGCGTGCTGATAATAAGCACGGGTATAAGATTGTCATTTTTACTACTTTGTATGCAAGGAATTATGTGTGTTTTGTTGGCTAAGAAAAGTGTGAAGAACAAGTGATCCAAAGCAGAACGCTTAAACGTGGACCAGGAGAACGCTCGAGCGTGCTAACGCTCTACCGTGGAAAAGGGTGGACGCTTAAGCGTGGCCACTCTGACCTGTTGACTGGCAGTGATGAGACATAAAGTGACACGTGTCAGTTACGCATTGTAGCTGGCACGTGAGGGGCGGTGCCTTGGCCGTGAGGAAACGTTAATGCTCAAGCCTGGGAGAATTCAATGCTCAAGCGTTGGAACGCTAAAGCATGGAACTTTCCAATGCTAAAGCGTGGACAGTAAAATCTTTTCCTATATATACTTCATCATTTTCAGTATAGAAGAGTTTTTACTCTTCATAGTTCAGAGAGCTCGAGACATAAAGAGACTAGAGGAAGTTGAGAGTTGTGATCCAAGTTCGTGATTCGTTCGTTGATTCGATTTCAGTTCCATTGGTGTATTCGTGATCAGCTCGACTTCTACTTCAATTCTACCGGTTTACTTCTGTGATTCGTCAAGGAAAAGCCGAGATTCCTTATCTACCTACATTGTAGTCATACAATGTTCCTCCTTTATTTCTAGCTTCTATTCACGGTTATAGCTTCTTATTAGGGTTAATGCTATAGTCTATGTGTTGTTTCCGTTATTAGGGAAGTTTCAAAGTTGCATTCGGAACCCATTGGAGGAGTAGGACTGCGACTGTAAGGAGCTAGTGGAGAGCTTGGAGAGTTCGTTGTGTTCGTGATCGTTGCTACTTTTGCTATCAGGTGGGAGAAAGAACCACAATATCGTCGGGGAGGCAAGAATAAAATAATATATTTTGATATGCGTAGGGTGACCTAAACCCTACAAGTGGTTGAGTAACCGACAACACCTAATTCACATTGGCGATTACTAGTCAGTGGTACTAATGTAGTTTTAGGCATTGTAGGTTTACCGTCGACAGGTTTATTTTATGTTATGTCCAGGTTGTATGCTTGTGTGTTGGTATGCTTAATATGATACATGTTGATATGTATGTGTATATGTGCCTAGTAACATGTTTTGGGTTACTTGAATATTTACCTATGAGTTGATATGCGAACATGAGTAATTAATACGATTGTGGATGCTTATGGCATGTTTGTTGTGACTACTATAGCATGAGTAGAAATAAGTCATAATTATGCTAAATTGGGAGATGAGCATGTGGTAAGGAGTTTGAGGACATATATGTCGTAGTGCTCAACCTAGAGATCCTGTTGATATTTATGTTGAGATACAAAGTTGATACCCGAAAATGTCAGGAAAGTTGGTCGTAGTTGTGTACAAGTTGTGATTGAGGCACAAAGCGATTGATTCCGAGATGAGTCGGTGAGGTTCATGCTGGATCATTGTTGTTCATCACTGTGTTGGTATACGGGCGATCGATCTGACCTACGGGGAGATGATTGCACCCACAAATTGGGTTGTTAACGAGTGAATGTCCCGACCTGGTCTGCGGGCGGGGGGATATGTCGTTGCCGTAAGTTGAGTTGTTAATGGGTGAATATTCTGACCTGGCCTGCGAGCGGGGGAATATATAGTACCCATGAGTTGAGTTGAGCTAAGAGATCTGTTGGCCGAACCCTGCATTATGGCGGGTGGCACAGTGATGGATGAGTTATCTTGATCTACCGGGGATGTTGCGTCGTGGCCGCGTCTATATTGTTGTTAGATGCATGCGTGTGAGAGATAGTTGTTAAGAGAGAATAACTTGGGAGATGATTGCTTGACACATTGTGTCGTTGTGTTACTATCTATATATCTTATTTTATAGTTGTTTCCCTATTTATGATGTATTGTTGTTCCTTATACCCCGTATTCTTCTATGTTGTATTTTTATTCATTCTCAATCGCACGACAAGATTCGGTTGAGGAGCGACCCGAGGAGATAGATGGCACACCTGTTAAGCCTGATGCTGGCGGGAGAGCCCCGGATTCCGGTGTTGGGAGACTTTGAGCTGCTCTACGAGGAGGATAATCGATTTTGGGAAATTGATTACTCCCAGCAACGAGTGGTGTATACGGGTCCGACCATCGTATACTTTAGAGATTGGGGATCGTCTAGGAGCTATTTAGTAGAAGACTTCCAGATCGCCCAGAGACTGCCGTTAGAGAGGCTGTGGAACAGGCCGTGGGACTACCATCATGATTCATATACTGCTTGGAGATCTCACGCATCCTCTAGGACTGGTTTTGTGACTCGAGGCCGACATCGTCGTGCTGAGAGGAGGATGAGGGAGTACCATCATCGCCGGATCGTGATGTCAAAGAGCGAGATGGAGTAAAAGGAGATGCAGACCTATCGTCGGAGGCAGCGAGCTTCAGTTGGTAGTTCTTGCTATCCTCGTTAGAGTCAGGGTGGGATAGCCAGTCTTAGTTTTGTTGTGGCCAGTACATGGGTTTGAGTTAAATCTATTTTGGGGCCAGGAGAGGAAGTCTGATGTATTTTCTTTTATTATCATGCTTTGGTTTATGTATATGTTGCCAGTTGCATACTCTGAGACAGTTTACGTTGGTCATAGGCTCTACTGATGGAGCCAATACTCTTATATATGTATATGTGGTTGTGGTATTAGTGTTGCTTGGTTGTTTTAATTTTTCACATTTTTATATAATCACGCTACGCTGTAACGTTGAGAATATGAGTTCGGGCTACTAAATGAGACCTCCGAGGAGGGGCTGTCTCATTATATGGTATCAGAGCAGCTTGATTCTTGATCAAGGACTGCTTCGGTTAGGACAAAAGTGCTGGTTGCATCTAGTTGAACCCGCCTCGGGTATTAACTATGCTTAGGAGTTGGGTAGAGTGTCCTACATGCGAGTTATCGTAAGAGATAACTGTTTCGAGCATTTGTAAGGCATATAATGCATGTATGTGATAATATAGTATTGTGTCTTACAAATATGAGTTGATAATTTTTTCTGCATGAAACTAGATGGATCGAGGAAGAGGTAGAGGAACTAGAGGTGGAGGAAGAGCCACAGAAGGTATCGTTGAACCCCGTAACGGTAACGGAGAGAAATCCCACGTTGGTGATGGGAAAGAATCCACTGAAACTCTGAGGACAGTTAGGGAGCTAGCAACCGCAATGCTGCAACAGACGCAACAGAACGCGCAATTGTTGCAAGTGGCCATTATAACACCCCGATTTTTAGTATTCATCAATAACGGTAAATATATATATCTTTTATATTTTTATCCGAGATCTAGAGAATAATTTTGGATAAACCAAAGTCATATTTATACTCTACATTATCGTAGAGATTTACGGTTAAATTTTGGGTTGAAAATTCAGACGGAATCTAGTCTGCGTTTTCACTGACAGTATGATTTTATTGATCAGAAAACCTAATTTTGACTCAAGAACGAAATGGTTAGATTTTATATCTCATTTCCAACCATATTAGTTATTTTGAAAATTTTCAAAATAAATAAGTTATTACTTTAGTCGGGCGTAAAACCTAAATCTAGAAATCGATGGAGTCGAGAACGGACGTGCAGAGGCAAAATCGGACACCGGACGAGGGACACAGGTCACTTGAGTGCGATGAGTCAGAGGGTGAAACACCACCATGACTCACCACAAGCCATCATTTGTTTCTAAAAGTATCTAAGATATTTAAGGTCATAAAAGACTATTTTGCCCCTAGAATTTAATGAAAATACATTCTTGCCATATGACTCACCACCAGTCATCATTACCCTCAAAAAATATCTAAGATATATTTTTGGCTTTAGAGGTTGGGGGATATTTATGTCCTTAGCCTTTTTGTTAAATGCCAATTTTGTCCCTAAGTGAGTTTACTCTTTTTTCCTTAAATGAACAAATATTTGCCCTCCTTGCCCTTGAGACTCACGCCTATATAACCCCTACCAACACTCCATTCCCTCACATTGGCTACAAACACAAAAAAAATTACCTTGTCTGAAGTTTTTAATATCAAAAACTTGATTTTTGGTTTTCTATCAAGTGTTCTTCAAGTTCTTGAGTGTTCTTCACTTTCTATCCATTTTTCCATCATTCAAGAGGTAATCTCTTCTCTCCATGATCAATCCTGTACACTTCTTCATTCATTTTGTAAGATTAATCCAGGAATCATTATCCACTTTCATGAAACTTTCTTCAAATATCTCTAGAAAATCATAGAAAAATCCTATGATCATGAAATTAATTTCTATGAACACATCATGATGCATATATTGATCATCTAGAAGCATGAACCCATAAGAAATTTCCTCCCTATTCCTCCATTGATGGCCGAAACCTTAACTTTGTTGGTTAGGTGAGTTTTGATTTAAATCTTTGACAAATGATTATTGATTATGTCTTCATCATACTCAAGGATCATTAATTCAAGAGTTAGTAAAATTCTAACATCCTTAGCCTAATTAATTTGTGAAGGCTGAAGCTACATCATAATGAATTAGCAAGTCTTTTCAAAGATTAACTTGTACTATGTTGTTTGGGGAAGGATTTGTTGAGTAGTTGTAGTTTGGTAATTTGTGGAGTATGCTGAGCTTCGGAGGATTGTTTCAGACCAAAGACCGTGAACACCACTTGGTGGTTTAGCTTGATTTGTTTGAGTTGGTGATTTGTGGAGTAGAAGGAAGGGTTGAAAGATCGAAGGGAAAGAAGCTTACTTGACTTCAAGAGGTAAGGGGAGCTTGCCTGAGGGAGCTTCCCAATAACTATATGTTATCAGTGAATGGTCTGTATAGTTGTGTTTGAGCTTCGTTGTGGTTGTTTAAGTTGTTTTAAGCTGTTATCTTATCTGTTGTTAATTATCTGCTTTTAATTGATTATCTGCAGTTATGTGTTATAGTAGGTTAGTGCATGTTATGAACTATATTATCTGCTATAACGTTGGCGTGACAATTTTATTCATGTTGATTGTTGATTGAGAAGCCTGACAGTGGTCAGTGCTCAATTAATTAATGAGATAAAAGCCTTAAAAAAAAGCTTCATGAGGAATGTCAAATATTCAATTGAGAAATGTTGGAAAATCTTTAGTGATGCTAGTTTTTAAGAAAGAAATTCTAAAGTAAAATAAAGAGTTAGTAGAAAAAGTTAAGTTTAAAAAATAATTTAATTATTATGTTGAGAAAATTATTTTAAGAGAAAAACCTAAATTTTAACGTAGAACGTTTTTAATGCTAAACGACGGTTAATTTTGAAACGATTTATGGAAGGTATTTTAAAAACAGCAGTATTTATTTGGACAGAGATTTAGTCACAAATGACTTTCTTTCATGAACTGAAGTTTCGGAAAAAGACTTTCCGAGGAAAATGAATTTTTCTATGATTCGGATCCAAGAAAGTCGTTCAATTGTTTCAGTCTTGTGATGACTCGATCCCGGAGGGATCACGAGATTTATCCGGTGAATAAAAGTTTTATAATACAAATATGCGTATAGTTCCTAAGGAAGAGAACCTTAGTGAACTTTGAGGTTTATCCGGTGGATAGACATTGCTTTATCGCATCTGCTTTGTGTAAGCATTGGCATTTCATTGCATGAGTTTGTAAGGCCTTGAGCCTAGGAGTTGAGCTTACACCTTGATGCGGGTGCGAATCTTAAGGTGACCTCTTAAATGGTCTTGGAGGTATCAGGGTTGGAAAGGCTGACATATGACCAGTTGGTAGCTCTTCTGTGTCGTGGCGACTCCGAGCAATACACTGATATCCTCGACTAGATGCCGTACTTTTCATGTTTGGTGTAGAATGTTTCCGTAAAAGCCAGATACGTGCACTTTACATTCGTTGTAGCATCTTGCCCAAGGCTGGCGTACACGGAACATATCCTCCCATTCACTCTCTCCGACGTTTTGTTAGCTCCATGGAGTAGGGGTTGGAGTTTTACCCCTGTGGCATATGGCATTGAGTCATGTATATCGCATTGCAATGCATGGCTGTTGATGATTACATTTACTTATTGTACATCACTATTCTATTTTCAAAGATGTCTTACGCTGCAAATTGATTAACATGATATATTGAGATTTATGGTATGCATGTTGGGTATGTTGTTACCTGGTGTGGCATCCCGTTTTTACTTCTGCTATTTTGCTGTGTTGATGCTACATATGTTCATGTGTTGTTTTGTGTGTCGTGCATGTAATTATCGTGTTTAAATCCATATATTGGTGTCTCACCCTTACAATATATCAGGTTTTCCTGGTTTTTGTTGTTGTATCTTTGTACATGAGAGCAGATGGTACAGACGAGTTCACAGCTTCACTCGGGGATATTAGTCCTGATCCTCGAAGATGTATGTGATAGTAGTGAGAACCATGGGAGTCTTTCCAGTAAATGTCGTGTAGCGTGACCAACTTAGGATTTTACTTCGGGTTGTATATTTTTTGAGAAAGTCGGTATATGTGGTTTTTAAAACCTTTGTATGGTTTGAGATTTCAGTATGAAAAGCAATTTCAGGAAGGCTTATTTGTGGTGGTGAAATGATGTATGAATAAACCCAGTTTATGTGTGTTGTAAAGTATAAGGTGCTTTTACTATTGTGATGTATGTATCACTTTTCTGAAGTATTATGCAAAAAATTTTACACCCGAGTTTTCTAACTTAAAGTAAATTATCTTTTTCCGAGAGCAACCAACAATTCCCTTTTAAATTTAATTCTACACGTGTTCACGAGGTAATGCCCAAGGGGGTGTTACATTAGTGGTATCAGAGTTGGTCGAGTCTTTCGAGAACTTTGGGGAATAGGTCTGTTATGTTTTTGTTCTGTGATCTTTAGTTGGACCTTGTTGAATTGTTTCCTTGTCGAAACAATGTGTGTTGACACACAAGTATGTGTGTTTTGATGGGTTCTAATCGGGTTAAGGCCTTGTAAGAACTCATCTTTAGTAAATGGTTCTTGTATTCTTGTTGACTCATCGGTTATTCTTTTGGGATTGTGTCAGACATTTGACAGAGTATGCCTTAGACAGTTAGAAGAATACCAAAAATTTTTAAAGTAGATGCATAGGTAGCTAGTAAGCGACCAAAGGAATGGCCAGACAATGACATATTCGCTAATAGAGTTGAGAGACAGGAATAGAATCCTGATAGAGCAATGGAAGTGTAGTAAGGTCTTAGTGGACCTTGAAAAAAGTTATGACTGTGATTATGAACTCGAGCATTCTCAGACGCAAAACACTGTTAGAAAAACCACTAAGAAATTACTAATTTCCTCGTATTTTTAGATGACTGCTTAAGTCGTGGGGATGAAATAGAAGAATGTAGACTTAATGATTTGAAAAATGAGAATTTGTATAAATGTGTTGTGATGATTCGATGTTCGTTTAAGTTAGCCTATACAATAGTGATAGTTTTCCGAATACTCAATGATAAGTTGTTGCACTGACCACCCAATAGCTTGTTGGCAGTAGAAGGAGTTGTAATGACTTGAATAAGCCGATATTATTGGACTTTCTAGAGTTCGTTGCACCTAATGAAGATCTTTGTTTGAAAGGATAGATAATCCTATAATGTTGAGAAAAAGCTTAGGAGCCGGATAATAGTTCAACGATGATTTCTCTCGAAGTGTGGTAACCACGTGAAGTTTCTTCTGTTTGTATTTTTAAGAAATGAATAGAACCTCCTCTGTTTGTGGATTTGATCGATAAGACATTTGTCTCCACTAGGACAGATTGAGGGTTACGGGTTATGGGTGGACTTGTAATCGAAGCTGATGATGGTGAAAAGTACGTACGAAACCTAAGTACAACTTTTCCGAAGGTTACGAATGATCAGAGACTGAGTGAACAAGAATGGAAGTATGAATTTTGGCTATATAATGGGTGTCCTTAGGACTGGTATCTGTAGGGGAAAGAATCACAATGGATCCTATGGAGATAGGAGTAGTGCCTCGTTAACAGAACTTAAGACTGTGACCGATGTAGATAAGTAATACAGATAAGTTTGGACTCGCTTGCAACGACAACTATCTGAAGATATTGTTGACTCTTTGTTTCAATACTTTCAATTTTCATGGACTTGGAATAAGTTTGATATTAAGTTTGGATTTTCACTTAGATATTAGAATTCTTAAGTGAAGGATTAGAGTTTGTTGATGAGATTCAGACATGTAGTAACGGAATGAGAATTAGTTTAAGTGTTTGACATAATAATGGAGGTTAACTTAAGTGCTTGATCACCAAAGTAATGCATAAAACTAAGAATAGAAGTAAGTCTTTAGTGAAGGATTAGTAGTAGAGAATGATGGACTAGCATGTAAGTAAAAGAGGGAATGACTTTTCCCGATAGTTGATGGATAAGCAAAAGGCTGATGTTAAGTTTCTAAAGTTAATTTTATTCCTCCAAGATAGTAGGACCTCTTACCTAACTAGCTCGGAAGGACCAAGCGTTTACTTGGATTGATGCACACGAGGACAGTTTTCAAGAATTAAAGAGAAGGTTGACTACTTCACCTGTGTTAGTGTTGCCTGATCCCAAAGGAGTATTTGTGCTCAGACTCCTACATAATCCTCAATGTATTAGACATTTGAGTGGATTGGTTTAATAGTATCCATTGGTCTGGACATTTTCATATTATTTCATTGAAAGATTTGTTATGACTATTTGTTGAGTTGTAATGCGAACGACTTCTTGATATTGGAAGTTCCTTGTTGAAACTTAGTCTAATCACTTTTACTTTTGGTAAATGTGATCCAGTCTGATTTTTGGCCAAACTATTCTACTTTTGAAATTATCGTTTGTAAATTCCCTGTATTAAAAATGAATCCTCTTGGGGTTCGGAACTATTCATCTTTTGATTTCCTAATCCGCTAGAAGATTCTTGTGGAAGAAGGCACTTTATTAGAGTCATGGTTGTAAACATGTATTAGTTATGCATTTTTACACTCACGAACCTACTGAAGAATCTTTTAACATACTGGATATTCCTGTATTCTTTTCAGAGTGGTAAAACTCTTCTATATACTTTCTTATGAGAGTAAGACCAAGAAAATCTCCTTTGTTCAAAATTTCTTTCCTTAACCTTCAAGGACCAAGGGGAGACTGAGTTCAACTGATCACCCTCAACTCAAGTGGACGAGCAAGAAAAACGATTTGATCTTTGGAAGGTTGGTTGGGAGTAAGTGCAGTTTCTAACTACAATCATCCTTTTAGCAGGATAGATAAGAAGTGATAGGAGTTTTGTTGAGGTATAGTTGTGACTGATAAGATGTGAACCTTTAAGATCAATCTCAGTAAGTGAGACAATTATTATAAATCAAATACTGATCGAGGCAGAATAATCGTTGGGGAACTTAGGGTAATGATCAATGTCCATAGTTAAGATGGATTGTATGAGTTTGAAGATTTATAAGAAAGTGTCCTTAGTAGTTTGACCTAAGCTGAATATAAGTAGAAAAAGGAGTTCTTGAGTAAAACTAAGTTGTTAGAAAAGTTCAAGATTTATGATTTTGGATAATTCTACCCAATATGATTTCTTTTTGGTTGTAGTTGCATTAAGAGGTGCAATCATGTTGATGCGTGATTATGATGTAAACTGGAGAGGTGGACTACGGTCCAAAGAAACTAAGACCAAGATTGAATATCTTGGGTCGGAACTGATGGATGTGTTGTAAAAGAAATATGTATCGTAGTTTAAATCTTGGTGTTAACAGTAAGAGTTAAAGATATTAGAGGAAGATTTCCTAAATGAATTAGTATTGAAAGAAAAGGGGTTAAGTTTTAATTCTATTTTTTACGTGTGGGAGATTAAGGAAAGGTATGAAGGAGAAGGAGTATGGATTGATGATAAACGATTTGATTTTTAACGGTAAATCGAACGGAGAATAAGTATGAAGTTTATTATTAGGTTACAAATGTTACCTAAGGGAGAATTACATACGGGGAGTATAATGTGGAACCTGGGGATTAAGAAATCTTGTTTAGTTTTGAGTCACAAAATTTTTTTTTAGTGGGGTAGGAATGTAACACCTAGATTTTTACTATTCATCAATAACGGTAAATATATATATATATATATATATCTTTTATATTTTTATCTGAGACCTAGAGAATAATTTTGGATAAACCAAAGTCATATTTATACCCTACATTATCGTAGAGAGTTACGGTTAAATTTTGGGTTGAAAATTCAGACGAAACCCTGTCTGCATTTTCACTGACAATAAGATTTTACGGATCAGAAAACCTAATTTTGACTCGAGAACGAAATGCTTAGATTTTATATCTCATTTCCAACGATATTAGTTATTTTGAAAATTTTCAAAATAAATAAGTTATTATACTTTATTCGAGCTTAAGACCTAAATCGGGAAATCGATGGAGTCGAGAACCGACGTGCAGAGACAAAACCGGACACCGGACGCGGGACACAGGTCACCTGAGTGCGGTGAGTCACCACCATGACTCACCACAAACCATCATTTCTTTCTAAAAATATCTAAGATATATAAGGCCATAAAAGATCCTTTTGCCACTACGAATTAATGTAAATACATTTTTGCCATATGACTCACCACCAGTCATCATTACCTTCTAAAAATATCTAAGATATTTTTGGCTTTAGAGGTTGTGGGACATTTATGTCCTTAGCCTTTTTGTTAAATGCCAATTTTGTCCCTAAGTGAGTTTACTCTTTTGTCCCTAAATGGACAAATCTTTACCCCCCTTGCCCTTGAGACTCACGCCTATATAACCCCCACCAACACTCCATTTCCTCACATTGGCTACAAACACAAAAAAGTTACCTTGTCTTAAGTTTTTAAGATCAAAAACTTGATTTTTGGTTTTCTCTCAAGTGTTCTTCAAGTTCTTGAGTGTTCTTCACTTTCTCTTCATTTTTCCATCATTCAAGAGGTAATCTCTTCTCTCCATGATCAATCATGTACTCTTCTTCATTCATTTTGTAAGATTAATCCATGAATCATCATCATCCACTTTCATGAAACTTTCTTCAAAAATCTCTAGAAAATCATAGAAAAATCCTATGATCATGAAACCAATTTCTATGAACTCATCATGATGCATATATTGATCAACTAGAAGCATGAACCCAAAAGAAATTTCCTCCATATTCCTCAATTGATGGCTGAAACCCTAACCTTGTTGGTTGGGTGAGTTTTGATTCAAATTTTTGACAAATGATTATTGATTATGCCTTCATCATACCTAAGGATTATTAATCCAAGAGTTAGTAGAACTCTAACATCCTTAGCCTAATTAATTAGTGAAGGCCGAACCAACGTCATAATGAATTAGCAAGTCTTTTCAAAGATTAACTTGTACTATGTTGTTTGGTGAAGGATTTGTTGAGTATTTGTAGTTTGGTAATTTGTGAAGTACGCTAAGCTTCGGAGGATCATTTCAGACCAAAGACCGTGAACACCACTTGGTGGTTTAGCTTGATTTGTTTGAGTTGGTGATTTGTGGAGTAGAAGGAAGGGTTGAAAGATCGAAGGGAAAGAAGCTTACTTGACTTCAAGAGGTAAGGGGAGCTTGCCTGAGGGATCTTCCCAATAACTATATGTTATCAGTGAATGGTCTGTACAGTTTTGTTTCAGCTTCATTGTGGTTGTTTATGTTGTTTTAAGATGTTATCTTATCTGTTGTTAATTATCTGCTTTTAATTGATTATCTGCAGTTGTAACGGCCCGGACTGCATTAAGGATTGCTGACTGTCCCCACATACTAACACGGGTCCTTTTAGCGTGCTTTGTCCTCACTCACACGCTTTCAGGGAAACTTCCCAGAAGGTCACCCATCCCACAAGTGCTCCAAGTCAAGCACGCTTAACTATGAAGTTCTTATGTTCTGGGCTCCCGAAAACAGGATCACTCCTCAACTGGTAGCTCACCATCCTCTGCATAACCAAAGGTACATGTAAAACAACAACAACAGATAGGGAGTAAGGAACTGTACATATAAACATAAACGGTAATAGAGCAGTTAGCAAGATGATCATGCAGCATATAAAACATCATATTATAACAGGTTATAACACATCCATCATATCACATTATAGACATGCTACGCGATGCACAACACTCCACTACTCCATATGCAATGTGGATCCAATAACTAAATCAAGAAGACGATTCAAAGTACATCACCTGTTGACTATCATGCATCAACACCGGCTGTTCACCTTCCTCTCGGATGAACCCCCATGAGTAATGATTCACCTTACTCTCGGATGAATCCCCACTAGTTGGCTGTCCACCAAACTCTCGGGTGAACTATCAACACTGGTTGCTCACCTTACTCTCGGTCGAACCCCCATAAGTAACGATTCACCATACTCTCGGATGAATCCCCACGAGTTGCCTGTCCACCAAACTCTCGGGTGAACTATCAACACTAGCTGTTCACCTTACTCTCGGATGAACCCCCATGAGTAACGATTCACCATACTCTCGGATGAATCCCCACGAGTTGCCTGCCCACCAAACTCTCGGTTGAACTATCAACACTAGCTGTTCACCTTACTCTCGGATGAACCCCCATGAGTAATGATTCACCATACTCTCGGATGAACCCCCATGAGTTGCATGTTCGCCATACTCTCGGACGAACTCTCCAGTCATCGTAACTTCCCCCAAACTAACAACACCATGTCATCATGCATGCAATGCTAACACACAAACAACATGACAACCACCTCCATCAACACCATTTAACACAGGCTATCAACTTTGACCAATAAGCATCAAAGGTGATTCATCAACATCATTCTAGACCATTAAGCATCAAGAATGATTAAACCAACAACATGGGTAACAGTACATCGTTACCGATAACATTATTTCCTCATTAATTAATCTCTTTATTAAGTCTCTATTAATACACTTTATCATATCATTGTCCTAGTTCATTAACTATCCTTAAGGTCGTATTTTATAATCTCTTATATAATACTTTTATTCTTAAAAAGGTATTAAATCTCTCTTTATTTAAAACAATGAAGTTTTTTTAATTCTGACATTGGCACGACCTGAGCACGGGCATGCTGGCCAACTGGAATAGGCGTACTGTGCAAGAGCACGGGCTTGCTAAACAGCGTCACTTTTCTCGTTTTTCCGACACGGGCGTGCTACTGAGAGCACGAGCGTGCTGGCTTTTACTAGGCAAAGAGCATGGGCGTGCTCAACGCTGTTACGACGTCTCGGTTCTGGGAACTTAGCAGCTTTTCTAGATTTTAACCCTCCAAATCAATCCTAAGGTTCTTGAGTAATCCATTGGCATTAATCTCACCCCTCATCAACATCTTTATGTTTTATGCACATCAATTAGACTAATCCTCGTTTTAGGCTTAGCGCTAACATCCCTATGTCTTTTATTAACATAGATTTAACAACAGTTCCAACACACCAACTCATACAATCATGACATATCATCATCATCAGCAGCAACATCATAAACAACATTATAAACGTCATGCCAAGATCATATAATCAATTGAACAATACACATCATGTATAAACAACCAAAATAACCACATACAACAAGTAAGGCATATAACACACAAATAGGGTCATGGGTTAACCCTCATCTTATGCTACCCTAGAACCTATATGTTATACTAATCCCTTCTCCCCATACCTGGCGTGATGATTCCAGCCTATGAGCCACTAAGAGCAAAGTCCAAGCGTGACTCCTCCAAACAGGTTCAACAGGTTCAACGAGCTTTGACCAAGAGCGCCAAGGCAAAAGGATAAGTTCATTCCTCAAACAAGGAAAAGAAAAGGGAATTAACACAAGGGTTATAAACATACCTCAATTAGATCCCTGGGGAACTAATTTGCTAGTTATCGTTCACAGCACTGGCACATGAACCATGAAATCTAGTTTGATTGGGAGAAAACGGTTCAATAATAACCCAAAGGATTCAAAGAAAATGATGAACAGGGTTGGCTACCTTACCTCGGAGTAACACTAAGCAAGCAGCTTATCCCCAAACGCAACGAAAAAACACAACAGGGTTGTGTTCTTGACGAAGAACACCCCACAAGGATTGGGGAACGCTCGAGGATTCAATGGGAACCCAAGAGAAAATTCAATGATGGCTATTTCTAACTCTAGGAATGATGGCTCTGAGTTTTCGGTTGAGCAAAATGGGTATAAAAAGGATTGGGGCGAAATGGGTCGACCTAAAGCCCAAAATGCATTTCTGGTGCACGCGCAGAGCACGGGCGTGCTGACCATCGGCATGGCCGTACTGACCAACTAGCACGGGCGTGCTGCACGAGAGCACAGGGGTGCTGCCTGACAGGATCGTTGTCAAAGAAGTCTGGCTTGACAGGGACAAAAACAGCTCAACACTAACTCAACGGATTCAAGGGAAAGACGAACAGGGTTGGTTACCTTGCCTCAGAGTAACACTAAGCTAGCAGCTTAACCTCAAACACAATAGCAAACACCACAAGGATGTATTCTTGATGATAAACACCCAACAAGGATTGAAAAATGCTCAAGGATTCAATGGGAAACCAAGAGAAAGGTAAAAGACGTCTATTTCTAACTTTAGCATGGACGGCTATGAGTTTTAGGTCGAGCAAAAGAGGTATAAAAAGGATTGGGATGAAACGGGCTGACCAAAAGAGCCCAAAAGGTGTTTCTGGTTCGCGCGTAGAGCACGGGTGTAACACCCCGATTTTCGAGTTTTTCTTTTAATCAGTATTTATGAACTTATATTTTATTCGAGGTCTTAGAAAGGGATATAAAATATTCCGAGACCATAGTCATGCTCAGCGTTATCGTAGGAAGCTACGATTAAGTTTTGAGTCGAAAACTCAAACGGAGCCCGGTCTGCGTTTTTACACTGACAGTATGATTTTACTGCTCAGAAGACGTCAGATGGACCCGTGAACGAGACAGTAAGTCTTAGAATTCGATTCTCTACGTTTTGGTTAAATTTCGCAAAAATTTCAAAAAAATCATTTCCTGACCTCCGTTCGAGCGAAATCTTCAATCGGGTGGAGAACGGAGCCGCGTATGGACTTACCGGGACCCGACAACGGATAATATTGATATCACATCATGTCAACTCACTTGGGAGAGCATGCCAGAGTCGTCATGACGATCGGGAATTTCGGGACGCGAAATTACCAAAATACCCCTAACTTAAGTCTTTTCACCTTTTACCATTTTACCCTTTGAACCAAATGACCTTTTTACCCTTAATGAACTCTTTAGAAGGCTGGAACAGCCCTCTCAGCCCCTCATTCCACGCAGCCCAGCCCCTCAAGAACACCAAGAACACTTCATCTTCCTTAGAGAAAAAACCTCCATTGAATCCTTGAGAAAACCTTGAAAGCTTGTTGAAATCACTTGATTTCTTGACCAGTCTTCATCCATTTTAAGGTAAGATCACTTCTATGGTCTCATATCTTCTTGAATCTCTTTCAATATCAAGATCAAACCTCCATTTTCATGAAACTCATTCTTAGATCCAAAACTTTGAAAATCCATAGGAAATTGTAGGAAAATCCTTTGGAGGTGAAACCAAGTTCTTTGAACTCACCTCATCACCCTCTATCTAAACCCAAGAGCTCATGATCCAAGTCTAATCCTAGCCCTAAAACCCCAAAGTGGCCGAACCCTAAGAGTGATGATGAATAGTGTTTTTCATCAAATTTTTGATTTCTAACTCTTGATTCCATCCTTAGCTTTCCTAGTGTCCTTGAATCCAAGTGATGGAAAACCAAATCAATTCCTAGCCTAGATTGCCCTATATGGCCGAGAGATTCATGGGGAAAATCCATGAGTGTTGTTTCACATTTTTGAGTCATAGGACTTGAAATAGTGTTAACTAAGTTCATGAACCAACTAACCAAAAATTTGGAAACAAATGAGATCCCTAACCCTTTTTACCTTCATGGTCGAACCCTATACCTTTTAGGGGAAGGAAAACTTGTGTTCTTATGTTATAGATTGATGTTGAATTGTTGTTTGAATTGAATTATGTTTGATTGTTTTAGGCGACGCAAACGAAACCGGAGCCGGAGCCGAGAATCGATCAAGTTTGGACTAAGCAAATTTGAGAGGTAAAGGGAGGTAGTCATTTAAGTTTGAGTAGCTTCATAGTGCATGTCTGATATATGTTTTATGATGTCTTGAGTGATGATTTAGAGATGAGTTTGAATGATGTATATGTATACTTATATCCTGGATTGATTGGATGTTAAATGTTGTGCATAATTGTCTATTTGATAATTTGTGGCATGGATGCCTTAGTTGATATTATGATGATGATTATGGATTGTTGATGTCTATATATATATATTTATATCCTGGATGAGCATAGGACTGGCTATGTCTCGATAATTTATTAAAAGACTCGAAATCCTAAATCTATGTTTTGAAAACCGTGTTTTTAAATCAAAAAGTGGTTTTTGGGAAAACGTGTTGCTTTTTCAAGAAAAGTTGTCTTTCTTGTTGAAAAGTATTTTTCTTTTGAAAAGTAAAGTGGTTTTGTGAAAAGTCGTGCAAATCGTGTTTTATTTCGGTAAAGCGTTTTAAAAAGACGTGAAACCTTAGAAAACGGTTTTTGTTTTCAAGAAAGGTGTTTTTCACGGAAAAATGTTCTCTTGATCAAAAAGGATGTTTTGTTTCAAGAAAACCAAAGTATGTTTTGTTTCCCAAAGTGTTTTGAGAAAATGAAACCAAAGGAAAAATGATGAAACTTTGAGACGAAACCGAACCTAGTGGCCGAGACGTCGGGGCTAGTGTTTTGTGGATGGAGCACTCGGACTTCATGTCCTGTGTTTTTGATTTGAGTGGGCTTAATGCCTTTTTGAAACGAGTCGTGGACTTTATGTCTCGACATTTGAAAGAATGAACGCAAAGAAAACAGAAAACTTTTTGTGTACATGCATGAACCGACAGACGTGCCATTTGAAACCGAGCTACAACTCTAGTAGTTGAGAATAAAATCAGTCAAGACCACTAGGTCTATAGGGGCATTCTGTGTTCAAGATCCCACAAGTGGCCGGTGGCGTAGCAACCCCGTGCCGTGGTAAATCGGCTGCCAAACACGAATGAACTCGATCAGAGACTGGCGTATTCATGATATGGTGAGACGTGGTACCCTGGAACAATTGGAGTTCGGACCTAAATAGAGAGGCCGACTCATGAGAACAATTGTGTTACAGGTGTTACTACGGCCTATCGCTCGATGTTGGGAAGTTAGAATCTCCGGAGTACATGAATTAGAAAGATGATATTGAAGTCTCATGCATTATTATAACTGATGATAGTATTTGGGATGTTGTACTGTATTATATAAATAACTGTTCATATAACTGTATTTATCTGTGGATGTTTATACTGCTGTTTGTCGCTTGTGCGGCTATCGTGATAACTTTATATGAGTATCTCACCTTTGCCTGTACATGTTGGACACCTTGTTCTGTTTTTGGAACACATGTACAGATGTTGATCATAGGTCCCCGCAGAGACGTGAGGACTCGGACGATGGAAACTTTTGAAGGAGCCGACGTTGGGTTGTACCCCAATGGCTACTTTTAGCCGACCAGCTTAGGAGTCTTTTGTTTTTGAGCAGGCTTATATTTTATTACTGCATATATGTCGCAATTACTTTCTAAGTCTGTAATATGATATATATATATATATTAGACCAGGTTTTGCGTTATGTTTATGTTTTATGAACAGTGAATATCAATGTGTGATATGAAATTTATTCCTCCGTCTGGAGTTGTTTTAAAATTTTTAGAACCGCGTTTTCGAACGTAGCTACTTAATTAAAGTATGTTCCGAAAGCAACCAGCCTTTTATTTTATTGTTTTATTTCCGCATTAGAGTCCGTGTATGTAGCACCCGCGAGGGGGGTGTTACAACGGGCGTGCTAATTTTTAGTACGGGCGTGCTAAACAACTGGCACGGGCTTGCTGCATGGGAGCACGAGCGTGCCACCCTGTCAGGAGCACTGATCTGACTCATTCTAAGGATAACTACCCCAAAACACGTCCCTAACATCTAAGGCAAGCAAACAACACATAACACATATATAATAGCAAGGATAACATATATAACAACTCTATATAACAAGCACGCGAAAACTGGGGTGTTACAATTATACCCCCTTTATAAATGGTATCAGAGCGGACATCTCCTAATACGATGTGGTTCAGGGACGAACTACGCGGAAGCTCGTGGGCATGCAACGCCTGATGCTGACGAGGGCGGGGAGTGATCTCCGGTGCATGAGGCACGGACAAGGAGTGGCTCCTGGCAGGCTTCTAGGCAAATGGATACATGAATGAATCGAATTCACATCGGAATGAGAGGGATCCTGAAGTTGTGCAGGTATGATACTGTACAGTTGAAGGAAAGCTTATAAGAATTGATTGATACTACCTATACAAACAAGATGCATCTTCTTTTTTGGAGCCCAGAACATAAGAACTCCATAGTTAAGCGTGCTTGACATGGAATAATTGTGGGATGGGTGACCTTCTAGGAAGTTTCCCAGAAAGCATGTGAGTGAGAACAAAGCACGCTGAAAAGACCCGTGTTGGTTTGTGGGGACAGTCAGCAATCCTTAAAGCAGTCCGGGCTGTTACAGCAGTTATGTGTTATAGTATTTTTGTGCATATTTTGAACTATATTATCTGCTATAATGTTGACATGGCAATTTTATTGATATTGATTGTTGATTGAGAAGCCTGACAGTGGTCAGTGCTCAATTAATTAATGAGATAAAAGCCTTAAAAAAAAGCTTCATGAGGAAGGTCAAATATTCAATTGAGAAATGTTGGAAAATCTTTAGTGATGCTAGTTTTTAGTAAAGAAATTCTAAAGTAAAATAAAGAGTTAGTAGAAAAAGTTAAGTTTCAAAAATAATTTAATTATTATGTTAAGAAATTTATTTTAAGAGAAAAAACCCAAATTTTAACGTAGAACGTTTTTAATTCTAAATGACGGTTAATTTTGAAAAGATTTATGGAAGGTATTTTAAAAACAGCAGTATTTATTTGGACAGAGATTTAGTCACAAATGACTTTCTTTCAAAAACTGAAGTTTCGGAAAAAGACTTTCAGAGGAAAAGGAATTTACCGGTGATTCGGATCCAAGTAAGTCGTTCAATTGTTTCAGTCTTGTGATGACTTGATCCCGGAGGGATTACAAAATTTATCTGACGGATAAAAGTTTTATAATACAGAGACGCGTATAGTTCCTAAGGAAGAGAACCGTAGTAAACTTTGAGGTTTATCCGATGGATAGACATTGCTTTAGCACATCTGCTTTGTGTAAGCATTGGCATTTCATTGCATGAGTTTGTAAGGCCTTGAGCTTAGGAGTTGAGCTTACACCTTGATGCGGGTGCGAATCTTACGGTGATGTCTTAAATGGCCTTGGAGGTATCAGGGTTGGAAAGGCTGACATGTGACTAGTTGGTAGCTCTTCTGTGTCGTGGCGACTCCGAGCAATACACTGATATCCTCGACTAGATGTCGTACTTTTCATGTTTGGTGTAGAATGTTTCCGTAAAAGCCAGATACGTGCACGTTACATTCGTTGTAGCATCTTGCCCAAGGATGGCGTACACGAAACATGTCCTCCCATTCACTCTCACCGACGTTTTGTTAGCTCCATGGAGTAGGGCTCAGAGTTTTAACCCTGTGGCATAAGGCATTGAGTCATGTACATCGCATTGTATTGCATGGCTGTTGATGATTACATTTACTTATTGGACATCACTATTCTGTTTTCGATGATGTCTTATGCTGCTAATTGATTAACATGATATATTGAGATTTATGGTATGCATGTTGGGTATGTTGTTACCTGGTCTGTTGCCCCGTTTTTACTTCTGCTATTTTGCTGTGTTGATACTACATATGTTCATATGTTGTTTTGTGTGTCGTGCATGTAGTTATCGTGTTTAAATCTATATATTGGTGTCTCACCCTTACAATATATCAAGTTTTCCTGGTTTTCGCTGTTGTATCTTGGTACATGAGAGTAGATGGTACAGAAGAGTTCACAGCTTCACTCGGGGATATTAGTCTTGATCCTCGAAGAGGTCTATGATAGTGGTGAGAACCATGGGAGTCTTTCCAGTAGATGTCGTGTTGCATGACCAGCTTAGGATTTTCCTTTAGGTTGTCTATTTTTGAGAAAGTCGGTATATGTAGTTTTGAAAACCTTTGTATGGTTTGGGATTTCAGTATGAAAAGCAATTTCAGGAAGGCTTATATGTGGTGGTGAAATGATTTATGAATAAATCCAGTTTATGTGTGTTGTCAAGTATAAGGTGATTTTACTATTGTGATGTATGTATCACTTTTCTGAAGTATTATGCAGAAATTTTTACACCCGAGTTTTCAGACTTAAAGTAAATTATCTTTTTTCGAAAGCAACCAACAATTCCCTTTTAGATTTAATTCCTTACGTGTTCACGAGGTAATGCCCAAGGGGGGTGTTACATTACTGGTATCAGAGCTGGTCGAGTCTTTTGGGAACTTTGGGGAATAGGTCTGTTATGTTTTTGTTATGTGATCTCTAGTTGCACCTTGTTGAATTGTTTCCTTGTCGAAACAATGCGTGTTGACACACAAGTATGTGTGTTTTGATGGGTTCTAATCGGGTTGTGGCCTTGTAAGAACTCAGGTTCAATAAATGGTTCTTGTATTCATGTTGACACGTCGGTTATCCTTTTGGGATTGTGTCAGACATTTGAACGAGTATGCCTTAGACAGGTAGAAGAATACCAAAACTTTTTAAAGTAGATGCATAGGTAGCTAGTATGCGACCAAAGGAATGGCCAAACAACGACATATTCGCTAATAGAGTTGAAAGACTGGAATAGAATCCAGGTAGAGCAATGGAAGTGTAGTAAGGCCTTAGTGGACCTTGAAAAAAGTTATGACTGTGATTATGAACTCGAGCATTCTCAGACGCAAAACTCTGTTAGAAAACCCACTAAGAAATTACTAATTTCCTCGTATTTTTAGACGACTGCTTAAGTCATGGCGATGGAATAGAAGAATGAAAACTTGATGATTTGAAAAATGAGAATTTGTATAAATGTGTTGTGATGATTAGATGCTTGTTTAATCATATGATTTAGGTTAGCCTATGCAAAAGTGATAGTTTTCCGAATACTCGATGATAAGTTGTCGCACTGACCACCCAATAGCTTGTAGACAGTAGAAGGAATTGTAATGACTTGAATAAGCCGATATTATTGGACTTTCTAGAGTTAGTTGCACCTAATGAAGATCTTTGTTTGAAAGGATAGATAATCCTATAATGTTGAGAAAATGCTTAGGAGTCGGATAATAGTTCAACGATGATTTCTCTCGAAGTGTGGTAACCACGTGAAGTTTCTTCTGATGGTATTTTTAAGAAATGACTAGAACCTTCGCTGTTTGTTGATTTGATTGATAAAACATTTGTCTCCACTAGGACAGATTGAGGGTTACGTGTTATGGGTGGACTTGTAATCGAAGCTGATGATGGTGAAAAGTACGTATGATACCTAAGTACAACTTTTCTGAAGGTTACGAATGATCAGAGACTGAGTGAACAAGAATGGAAGTATGAATTTTGGCTATATAATGGGTGTCTTTAGGACTGGTATCAGTAGGGGAAAGAATCACAATGGATCCTAAAGAGATAGAAGTAGTGTCTCGTTTAGAGAACTTAAGACAGTGACCGGTGTAGATAAGTAATACAGATAAGTTTGGACTCGCTTGCAACGACAACTATCTAAAGATATTGTAGACTCTTCGTTTCGATACTTTCAATTTTTAGGGACTTGGACTTTGATATTTGTTTGGATTTTCACTTAGATGTTAGAATTCTTAAGTGAGCCTATTGAGATTTAAAGTGTATTAGAGTTTGTTGATGAGATTGAGACATGTAGTAACGGAATGAGAATTAGTTTAAGTGTCTGACATAATTATGGAAGTTAACTTAAGTGCTTGATCACCAAATTAATGCTTATAAGTAAGTCTTTAGTTAAGGATTAGTAGTAGAGAATGATGGACTAGCATGTAAGTAAAAGAGGGAATAACTTTTCCCGATAGTTGATGGATAAGCAAAAGGTTGATGTTAAGTTTCTAAAGTTAATTTTATTCCTCCAAGATAGTAAGACCTCTTACCCAACTAGCTCTGAAGGATCAAGCGTTTACTTGGACTGAAGCATGCAAGGAAAGTTTTCGAGAATTATAGAGAAGGTTGACTACTTCACCTGTGTTAGTGTTGCCTGTTCCTAAAGGAGCATTTGTGCTCATTGAGTGGATTGGTTTAATAGTATCCATTGGTTTGGACATTTTCATATTATTTCATTGAAAGGTTTGTTATGACTATTTCTTGAGTTGTAACACAAACGACTTCTTGATACTGGAAGTTCCATGATGAAACTTAGTCTAATCACTTTTACTTTTGGTAAATGTGATCCAGTCTGATTTTTGGCCAGACTATTCCACTTTTGAAATTGTCGTTTTGTAAATTCCCTGTATTAAAAATGAATCCTCTTGGGGTTCGAAACTGTTCATCTTTTGATTCCCTAATCCGCTAGAAGATACTTGTGGAAGAAGGGACTTTATTAGAGTCATGGTTGTAAACATGTATTAGCTATGCATTTTTACACTCACGAACCTACTGAAGAATCTTTTTACATACTAGATATTCCTATATTCTTTTCAGAGTGTTAAAATTCTTCTATACAATTTCTTATGAGAGTAAGACCAAGAAAATTTCCTTTGTTGAAAATTTCTTTCCTTAATCTTCAAGGACCGAGGGGAGACTGAGTTCAACTGATCACCCTCAACTTAGTAAGTGAGACAATTATTATAAATCAAATATTGATCGAGGCAAAATAATCGTTGGGGAACTTAGGGTAATGATCAATGTCTGTAGTTAACGTTGATTGTATGAGTTTGGAGATTTATAAGAAAGTGTCCTTAGTAGTTTTACCCAAGCTGAATATAAGAAGAAAAGAGGAGTTCTTGAGTAAAACTAAGTTGTTAGAAATGTTCAAGATTTATGATTTTGGATAATTCTACCCGATGCAATTTCTTTTTGGTTGTAGTTGCATTAAGAGGTGCAGTCATGTTCTTTAAGGTTGTTGTAACATCCCAAAATTCCTACAGCTGTCTTTTAACTGTCTGTGTGAATAACTTGACAGAGAACACAACCTGATTAATAACAATCGTAGGAATAGTTAATAATTGGAAATTCGTATTTGAATTTCAATTATGAGCTTAATTATCATAAGATATTTTTCTGAACTTTCTATGTTGTTTCGAGTCGGGACACTCACTGATAACCTATAGTTGTCAAAACACTAGTTGGACATGAATGGAAGTCATAAAGAAGTCCAAGGGTATTTTGGTCTTTTCGCAAAGAATCTTAGATATTTTCTAGGAAACCATCATGACTATGGTGACTCACTAGGCCAAGGATGGAATTCCATTAGTTCCTAGGGGCAAAATGGTCCTTTCCATCATAAATATCTTAGATATTTTAGAAGAGTCATCATGACAATGGTGAGTCATAAGGGCAAAAGTTTGATTCCATTAGTTCTTAGGGACAAAATAGTAAAATCACATAGGGATAAAAATGGTATTTCACAAAAAGGCTAAGGGCAAAATGGTCTTTTTGCCATAAAATATTTAGATATTTTAGAGAAGTAATCATTACATGTGGTGAGTCATGATGGTGACTCACCCACTAACTCATCGCACTCAGGTGACCTGCATCTCTCGTCCGGTGTCCGGATTTGTCTCTGGACGTCCGTTTTCGACTTCGTCGATTTTCCGATTTAATATTTCGCCTGAATAAAAATCTTATTTCACTTTTCGTGAAATATTTCAAAGTAACCAAAGTCGTGTGAAATTCGATATAAAACTTAACCATTTCGTTCACAAGTCAAAATTAGGTTTTCTGATCAGTAAAATTTTACTGTCAGTGGAAAACACAGACCGGTTTTCATCTGAATTTTCAACCTAAAATCTAACCATAACTCTCTACAGTAAAGCAGAATATGGACAATCATCTTTTTGTCAATTCATGACAACTTTCACTTTGTCAACTTTTCTTTCATGGAAAAAGTTAAACTACCTAAATTTGGTTAACCTCTACAACTTTTATGGAAGCAACACCTATGGACATACATTAGATCTTGGCCCTTCATTTTCCCATCACACTCTAACCAATATCTTGGTCATAAAGCAAAGGCCATTCGGCCATTAAGTCAAAGAAACACTATCCAACTTCACTTTTACACTTGTAAAAGATCTAACACACTTTTCTCTCAAAAACTTCAAATCCTCTTTTCTCTCTCTTCTTCCTCCATTCGGTCCTTCACTCTAAATCACTAACCAAGATTCCTTTTCCATTTCTAAAACCATACTTCATCTTGTCTTAATCCAAGGATCAACTTTGATGAAGGAAGTTTCTTGATTTGGAAAATTGTGTTCTTGATCATCAAGAACAACAAGCTAACCTTGAAGTTGTTCTTGAGTTGGTGAGCTTCTAAATCCTTTTTCCTTTCATTTCCTTACTTATTACCTTGAGTAATCATCTTCTAGTTCTTCATTTTCATGAAAACAAGTTAGAGATCTCACGGTCCTATAGGATTCGGCCATACATTTCTTTAAGGAGCTTGGAGTTTCCTTTCACTTAAACCTCTTCACAAAAGGTATGGGGAGTGAACCTCATCACACCAAAATTGGTGGAAGATGAAAATGGTTGTTTATGCTTGGTTTGGGAGAAACCCTTTTGCTTGGGTTCACTACTTTATTTGTGAAGTTCTCTTTGAGAACATGATTGTAATAATGTTTCCACGCTTAGTATATGTTTATGATGATGTATGCTTGGATGGAAAAATGTTTTCATGTATGTTGAAAACCATACTTTGATCTCTAGATCAAGTAAGGATTTTTATGCTTGTTTATGGTTGAATGATGTATGATTATTGTTCATCATAATATTGTGATCATTTTGAGCTATTACTTGACAAGTTAGTGAAGCAAAATCTTCACATTCCATATGATATACCATTCGGCCTTCAAGCACACCAAAGGGAGAACATGAGTTTGGTCTTGAACTTCAATGTTTTTGAAAGTTAGAAAGTGTTTTAGTAACTTGTATTTAAAAAACAAGCAAGAAGTGATTTGATCCAAAGATCAAATAGGATTTCGGCCTTCAAGTGTTTTAACTAAGGTGAAAATGTATTTTTACTTTAGTCATAGTTTATCCAATTAACTAAGTGTTTTAAAAATAAAATGATGAAAGTGATTTCGTGAAAGTAAAATTAATATGAAGTTACCTTAGGTTTTAATGGGATGTCACCTTCATTTTAAAACTAAGTTAACATTCAACCTTCAAAGTATAGAGATGACTTTGTGCTAAAGTTTAGATTTAAATGAATCATAGTTCGAAAACTAAATGAAATTCCATTTTCCTTTCAGCTAACTTAGATCACGGTTTTACACTAAGTTAGTAAGGAAAAACCCTTTTCAAATTAGTTAAGGTATTTTATTTCATGCAAGTAACAAAGTTCTTTCAAATCAAATAAGCTTTCAATTAGAAAGGTTTTGGTTTACAAAGTCTTAAATCGAGAGTTTTCAACTCAAATCGTAAAGTTTTACGCATAAAAACCTAAGTTAAGAAATTAACTTCGAGCAAAAGAAAAGAGATAATTAAGTATAGTATATGGTGGAACAAGACCATGCACTATACTATTGATGGCTTAGTTCATCAATGACTTCATAAGACTTAAGTGAATCAATGCTCTTTTCATAACTTGAAACTCAAGGAATTAATACCTTAAAAAGGAGCAAAGACTTATCTAAGAGGATTCCCAATCCTTCTTCATAGCACTTAGGACTTGAAATGTAATTCATAAGATATGAATACAAACATGAAACGTTTTGGGTTTTGAAACAGTAGTTCGATGGCGGACCGGTGATTCGGA
Organism: Ammopiptanthus mongolicus; assembly: GCA_039655645.1. Lineage (NCBI taxonomy): Eukaryota > Viridiplantae > Streptophyta > Magnoliopsida > Fabales > Fabaceae > Ammopiptanthus > Ammopiptanthus mongolicus. The sequence continues at coordinate 56,401,664 of CM077344.1, forward strand.
TCCAGGACAATCGTTCAATTGTTTCAATCTTGTGATGACTTGATCCCGGAGGGGTCACGAGGTTTATCCGGTGGATAAAAGTTTTATAATACAAAGACGCATATATTCCTAAGGAAGAGAACCTTAGTGAACCTTGAGGTTTATCCGGTGGATAGACATTGCTTTATCGCATCTTCTTTGCGTAAGCACTGGCATTTGATTGCATCAGTCTGTAAGGCCTTGAGCCTAGGAGTTGAGCTTACACCTTGATGCGGGTACGAATCTTACGGTGACGTTTTAAATAGTCTTGCAGGTATCAGGGTTGTAAAGGCTGACATGTGACCTGTCGGTAGCTCTACTGTGTCGTGGCGACTCTGAGTAATACACTGATATCCTTGACTAGATGCCGTACTTTTCATGTTTGGTGTATAGTGTTTCCGTAAAGCCAGATACGTGCACGTCACGAATGTTGTAGCATCTTGCCCATGGCTGGCATGCACGGAACATGTCCTCCCATTCACTCTCTCTGACGTTTTGTTAGCTCCATGGAGTAGGGATTAGAGATTTACCCTTGTGGAATATGGCATTGAGTCATATACATTGCATTGCATGGCTGTTGGTGGTTACATTTACTTGTTGTACATTACTATTTTGTTTTCGAAGATGTCTTATGCTGCTAATTGATTAACATGATAGATTGAGATTTATGGTATGAATGTTGGGTATGTTATTACTTGGAGCGTCGTCCCGTTTTTAGTAATGCTATTTTGCTGTGTTGATGATTGGGAATTTCACCCATATCTGTATATCTTCTCTGCTTGTATTGTTGTTTCTGTTGGAGAAGATGGGCGCGACGACAACTCAACTCAACGTCTACCTTGAGTCCAGAGGGGGACTCCTTATGTTGTTCTGTCTTGGCCAGGCTGTGTCCAACTGTCAGTTGTACCCTTTTGAGGAGCTGTGACTCCTAGTACTTAATTATATACTTATTATCAGTTAGGCTTGGACCTATGTCTGTATACAGTATTGTTTCTATTTCTGTACTTTAATTCTATATGACTTCATAAGAGACCATTTGAGCTGCAGATCGTAATGCTCCTAGAAAGGCATATTAGGAGTAGGACATTCCATAAAAATCTTTCTGATCTGCTAGCTGTCACTCCTTGCCCTATTCGGTCAAGCAGCTTCACTCCTCTCAAATCCTATTTTTTCATCGACAGGTAGGGTGAATTCTAAGGTTCGATTTGATTGCCCCGGATGGCAAAGGGCAAGGAATTGAACTGACAGATGTACCCGTATTTTCCGCATTAATATTATTTTCGGCCTTATAAACATTCGGGAATGTGACACTCAGGAATGGTTGTTGGAGTTGTGATGCGTGATTATGATGTAAATTGCCAACGTGGACTATGTTCAAAAGAAACTGAGACTAAGATTGGATGTCTTGGATCGGAACTGATGGATGTGTTGTAAAAGAAATGTGTGTAGTAGTTTAAATCTTGGTGTTAACAATAATAGCTAAAAATGTTGGAGGAAGATTTCCTAAATGAATAAGTATTGAAAGAAAAGTGGTTAAGTTTTAATTATATCCTCCATGTGTGAGAGATTAAGGTAAGGTATTAAGGAGAAGGAGTATGGATTGAGGATAAACGATTTGATTTTTAACGGTAAATCGAACGGAGAATAAGTATGAAGTTTGTTATTAGGTTACAAATGTTACCTAAGGGAGAATTACATACGGGGAGTACAATGTGGAACCTGGGGATTAAGAAATCCTGTTTAGTTTTGAGTCACGAAATTTCGAGGACGAAATTTTTTTTTAAGTGGGTTAGGAATGTAACACCTAGATTTTTAATATTCATCAATAATGGTAAATATATATATATATATATATATATATATATATATATATATATATATATATATATATATATCTTTTATATTTTTATCCGAGACCTAGAGAAATTTTGGATAAACCAAAGTCATATTTATATTCTACATTATCGTAGAGAGTTACGGTTAAATTTTGGGTTGAAAATTCAGACGAAACCCAGTATGCGTTTTCACTGACAGTAAGATTTTACTGATCAGAAAACCTAATTTTAACTCGAGAACGAAATGGTTAGATTTTATATATCATTTTCAACGATATTAGTTATTTTGAAAATTTCCAAAATAAATAAGTTATTATACTTTATTCGGGCGTAAAACCTAAATCGAGAAATCGACGGAGTCGAGAACTGACGTGCAGAAACAAAATCGAACACCGAAAGAGGGACACAGGTCACCTCAGTGCGATAAGTCAGAGGGTGAGTCACCACCATGACACACCACAAGCCATCATTTCTTTCGAAAAATATCTAAGATATTTAAGGCCATAAAAGACCATGTTACCCCTAGGAATTAATGTAAATACATTTTTGCCATATGACTCACCACCAGTCATCTTTACCTTCTAAAAATATCTAAGATATTTTTGGCTTTAGAGGTTGTGGGACATTTATGTCCTTGGCCTTTTTGTTAAATGCCAATTTTGTCCCTAAGTGAGTTTACTCTTTTGTCCCTAAATGAACAAATCTTTACCCTCCTTTCCCTTGAGACTCACGCCTATATAACCCCCACCGACACTCCATTCCCTCACATTGGCTACAAACACAAAAAAGTTACCTTGTCTTAAATATTTAAGATCAAAAACTTGATTTTTGGTTTTCTCTCAAGTGTTCTTCAAGTTCTTGAGTGTTCTTCACTTTCTCTCCATTTTTCCATCATTCAAGAGGTAATCTCTTCTCTCCATGATCAATCATGTACTCTTCTTCATTCATTTTGTAAGATTAATCCATGAATCATCATCATCCACTTTCATGAAACTTTCTTCTAAAATCTCTAGAAAATCATAGGAAAATCCTATGATCATGAAACCAATTTCTATGAACTCATCATGATGCATATATTAATCATCTAGAAGCATGAACCCTAAATTTCCTCCCTATTCCTCCATTGATGGCCGAAACCCTAACCTTGTTGGTTGGGTGAGTATTGATTCAAATCTTTGACAAATGATTATTGATTATGTCTTCATCATACTTAAGGATCATTAATCCAAGAGTTGGTGAAATTCTAACATCCTTAGCCTAATTAATTAGTGAAGGCCGAACCTACATAATAATGAATTAGCAAGTCTTTTCAAAGATTAACTTGTAATATGTTTTTTGGTGAAAGATTTGTGCAGTAGTTGTAGTTTGGTAATTCGTGGAGTACGCTGAGCTTCGGAGGATCGTTTCAGACCAAAAACCATGAACACCACTTGGTGGTTTAGCTTGATTTGTTTGAGTTGGTGATTTGTGGTGTAGAAGGAAGGGTTGAAAGATCGAAGGGAAAGAACCTTACTTGACTTCAAGAGGTAAGGGGAGCTTGCCTGAGTGATTTTCCTGATAACTATATGTTATCGATGAATGCTCTGTACAATTTTTTTTTGAGCTTTGTTGTGGTTGTTTAAGTTGTTTTAAGATGTTATCTTATCTGTTGTTAATTATATGCTTTTAATTGATTATCTGCAGTTATGTGTTATAGTATTTTTGTGCATGTTATGAACTGTATTATCTGCTATAACGTTGATGTGGCAATTTTATTCATGTTGATTATTGATTGAGAAGCTTGACAGAGGTCAGTGCTCAATTAATTAATGAGATAAAAGCCTTAAAAAAAAGCTTCATGAGGAATGCCAAATATTCAATTTAGAAATGTTGGAAAATCTTTAGTGATGCTAGTTTTTGCGAAAGAAATTCTAGAGTAAAATAAAGAGTTAGTAGAAAAAGTTAAGTTTCAAAAATAATTTAATTATTATGTTCATAAATTTATTTTAAGAGAAAAACCCAAATTTTAACGTAGAACGTTTTTAATGCTAAACGATGGTTAATTTCGAAAAGATTTACGGAATGTATTTTAAAAATAGCAGTATTTATTTGGACAGAGAATTAGTCACAAATGACTTTCTTTCAAAAACTGAAGTGTCGGAAAAATACTTTCAGAGGAAAATGAATTTACCGGTGATTTAGATCCAAGAAAGTCGTTCAATTGTTTTAGTCTTGTGATGACTTGATCCCGCAGGGATCACGAGATTTATCTGACGGATAAAAGTTTTATAATACAAAGATGCGTATCGTTCCTAAGGAAGAGAACCTTAGTGAACTTTGAGGTTTATTCGGTGGATAGACATTGATTTATCGCATCCGCTTTGTGTAAGCATTGGCATTTCATTGCATAAGTTTGTAAGGCCTTGAGTCTAGGAGTTGAGCTTACACCTTGATGCGGTTACGAATCTAACGGTGATGTCTTAAATGGTCATGTAGGTATCAGGGTTGGAAAGGCTGACATGTGACCAGTTGGTAGCTTTTCTGTGTCGTGGCGACTCCGAGCAATACACTGATATCCTCGACTAGATGTCGTACTTTTCATGTTTGGTGTAGAGTGTTTCCGTAAAAGCCAGATACGTGCACGTTACATTCGTTGTAGCATCTTGCCCAAGGATGGCGTACACGAAACATGTCCTCCCATTCATTCTCTCCGATGTTTTGTTAGCTCTATGGAGTAGGGGTCAGAGTTTTACCCATGTGGCATATGGCATTGAGTCATGTACATCGCATTGCATTTCATGATTGTTGATGATTACATTTACTTATTGTACATCACTATTCTGTTTTTGAAGATGTCTTATGCAGCTAATTGATTAACATGATATATTGAAATTTCTGGTATGCATGTTGGGTATGTTGTTACCTGGTGTGTCGTCCCATTTTTACTTCTGCTATTTTGCTGTGTTGATACTATATATGTTCATATGCTGTTTTGTGTGTCGTGCATATAGTTATCGTGTTTAAATCCATATATTGGTGCTCACCCATACAATATATCAGGTTTTCCTTGTTTTTGTTGTTATTGTATCTTGGTACAGGAGAGCAAATGGTACAGAAGAGTTCACATCTTCACTCGGGGATATTAGTCCTGATCCTCGAAGAAGTCTGCGATAGTAGTGAGAACCATGGGAGTCTTTCCAGTAGATGTCATGTAGAGTGACTAGCTTAGGATTTTCCTTTGGGTTGTATATTTTTGAGAAAGTCGGTATATGTGGTTTTGAAAACCTTTGTATGGTTTGGGATTTCAGTATGAAATGCAATTTCAGAAAGGCTTATATGTGGTGGGGAAATGATTTATGAATAAACCCAGTTTATGTGTGTTGTCAAGTAAAAGGTGAATTTACTATCATGATGTATGTATCACTTTTCCGTAGTACTATGCAGAAATTTTACACCCATTTTTTCTGACTTAAAGTAAATTATCTTTTTCGAAAGCAACCAGCAATTCCCTTTTAAATTTAATTCCGCACGTGTTCACGAGGTAATGCCCAAGGGGGTGTTACAACCATGCAACAGCAACAGAGGCAGAACTAGAGAGGTGAAGTAGAGATAGAAGATGCTAGGTTGAGTACTTTTCTGAAAAGGAAGCCGCCACAGTTTAACGGTGACTTGAACCCTAAGGGAGCGGAGTTATGGATACAGGAGCTGGAGAAAATCTTCGCAGCAATGCTCTATCGTGAGGATAGGAAAGTAACTTATGCATCCCTCATGCTGATGGGAGGTGCAGAGCTGTGGTGGAAAGGTAAACAGAGGTGTTGGAAGCAGAAGGTAGAGTGATTAACTGGGAGCTGTTTTGGGTATGCTTTCTGGAGAAGTATTTCCCTAGGTTGATGAGAAGAGAGAAAGAGAAGGAGTTCATGGGTCTGAAAGAAGGAAATATGCCTGTTGGTCAGTACATTGCAAGGTTCGAAGCATTACTAAAATTTTCTGAATTTTACCCCCGATGAAGAATGGGTGTGCAAGCGTTTTGAGGACAGCCTGAAGTATGACTTGCAGAGAGTAATTGCACATCTGAATATCACCCGGTTACCTAAAATGTTGGAAAGATGTTCAGTTATCGAGAACATCGACAAGAAAAGAGAATTGCAACAAGGCAGAACTGGAGGACCTACTCGGAGATTTGACCAAAGAAGCCGAGGTGGAAGAGGAAAGTTTCAGACAAGACGGAGGCCTTATGACCGTCCGGCAACAAGACTAGCTGACCAACAACAACAACAGCAGCAACAGCCAAGTGGGTGCTTTTGTGTGATGTTGTTTTTAATTATTTTAATAATTTTAGGATGTTACCAATTTTAATTATTTTTAATCACTTTTATTTACTTCAAGGGCTTAAAACATGAATTCTAAACCTCTCAAAAACTTTATAATTTTTCTCATATTATTATCCCTATTTATTTTATTTTTTAGGATGTTACACTTTGGCTTGGTTTCAAACTTTTCGTTTGTATACAGGTTTCACCCGTATTTTCAAGGCTTTTGCTTGTGTATGGGCCTTTTAAATCTTGTTGTGAAATCATGAACATAAAAGTGCAATATCTGGAAATACCTCATTTATTGATCTGGGTGTGCTCGTTAAAACCTTCTCGGTAAAAAACCCCCTTTGGGAGAAAAGACCGACAAGGAAAAAGATTACACCACCCGAGTACATTTTTAATTAATTATAATAAAATTTTAAATGTGTGGAGTTCCAAGTCCTCAGAACCTCCTTCTAATCTACGGTTTCCAACTTGTATGCCCCTTTGTCAAGTTCTTCTTTAATGTGAAACGGACCTTCCCACCTTGCAGCTAGTTTACCTTCTTGGGAAATCTTGCTTGGATCCTGGCACAGTTTTGGACTATATCACCACCTTTTAACTTTCTAGGTTTCAGCCGAGAGTTATACTTCGGAGTAGCCTTCAATTGTGCCGCTACATTTTTTATTGAAGCCATTTGTCTGACTTCCTCTAAGGAATCCTACTCAAGGAGGTGGGCCTCATCATTATTTTCTGCCACAAAGTTAGCTTGTTGCCAGGAGTCCAATTTCTACAAGAATCATGGAGTCCACCTCATAGGTTAGCCGAAAGGGGGACTTTTTGGTCGCTGAGTGTGGTGTTACATGGTAGGCCGACAGAATACTGGGCCCCATAGTCCCCCAGCGATGTTTACCCTTCTTTGAAATTCGTTCAACAAGACTTTGTTTGCAGCTTCGACCTATCCATTAGTTTAGGGGTGTTCGATAGAGGTGAACTTTTGCTGAATACCAAGCTGCTCACAAAATTCTTGAAATTTCCGATTAGCAAACTATGTACCACTATCAATTATGATCGTATAAGGGACACAATGTCTACATACTAAGTTTTTCCAAGTAAACTTAATTATTTGTTTCCCAGAGATTGTGGCCAAAGTCTAAGCCTCAATCCATTTTGTAAAATAATCAATAGTGACGAGGAGAAATTTTACCTGGCCTTTAGCTATCGGCAATGGTCCCAGTATGTCCATTCCCCAAGTGTTGAAGGGCCATTAGGATGTGATGTTGTGCAGCTCTTAAGAGGGGACACACTATACCGAAGAATTCTTCTGACAACTATCACACTTCTGTGTCCACTTCACATAATCTCCTCTCAGTGTGGGCCAATAGTATCTCGCTTTTAACACCTTGGTTGCTAGAGCTCGACCACCTATGTACATTCCGCAAATTCCCTCATGGATCTCCTTCATCACGTATTCTACTCGGTTTGGAGGGAGACATCTGAGCATAGGCATGGAGAACCCTCTTCGGTAAAGTTGGCCATCATCAACAGTGTAAAAACTTGCCTGTGTTCTTAGCTTCTTAGCTTGCAGCGGATCTTCTGGGTATTCGTTATTGATCAGGAATTTCCACATTGGCTCCATCCAAGTCCCCTCATGAATTTGTCCGGTCATGACTTCGGTTTGAACAATGCTCGGGGCATGCAAAGTTTCTTGAATGACTGGTCGATTCTACCCGATCTTTTTAGTACTTTCGAGCTTTGATAGCAGGTCTTCTCGCATATTTTCTTCTCTCCTGATATGTTCAATTGAAAATTCATCAGAAAAGGAAATCAAACCTTTAACTTTGTTCATATACCTGGTCAATCGAGGGTCTCAGGTTTGGAAATCCCCTTTTACTTATGAAGCGACCAATTGGGATTCACTACATACTTTCAGCTGCTTCGCACTCATCTCTTTTGCCATTATGATCCCTGCGATTAATGCCTCGTATTTGGCCTGATTTTTTGCTGGTCGGGAAATTCAGCTTTAGTGCTTGTTCCAATGTCACCCCGAACAATCCATGAAGGATTACCCTAGCTCCCCCACCTTTAGTGTTCGAGGAGCCATCAACAAATAGACTCCACCATGATTCTGGTTTTTCTTCTGAAATGGGTGTCAGCTCCGCTATAAAGTCAGCCAGACATTGAGATTTCATTGGACCCCAAGGTTCATAAATAAGGCCGAACTCGGAGAGTTCCACTACCCAAGCCATCATCCTACCTGCTATTTCAGGTTTCTAGAAGATTTGCCTGATTGGATGATCAGTTTTGACGACAACTTGATGTCCTTGAAGATATGGTATTAGTCATTGCGCGGCTATTATTAGCGCTAAAACTAGCTTCTCGACCATCTGGTAGCATGTCTCGGCACCCTGGAGTACTCGACTGATGTAGTAAACCAACTTTTGACACTTATCGTGTTCTTGGACAATGACTGCACCTATGGTTGCATTAGAAACAGATAAATATAAAAGCAAAGGTTTACCATTATCCAGTCTGGTTAAGATTGGTGGCGCCGAAAGGAAATGTTTCAGTTCCAGGAATGCTTCTTCACACTTGGTTGTCCATTCAAAATTATCAGGTTTCTTATAAGTTTTAAAGAAAGTAAGAGTCGACTTGAGAAGGAATCTTTGCAAAACTGCTTCTCTGCCGGAAAGCCTCTAAACTTCCTTAATATTCTTAGGGCTATGCATCTCTACCAGTGCTCGGCATTTGTCAGGATTCGCCTCAATCCCCCAACAGGTGAGCATAAAACCTAAAAATTTGCCACCCTGTACACCAAAAACACATTTTTCAGGGTTTAATCTCATGTTGTATTTTCTTACCTGCCCGAAAATTTCCCATAGATCATTGACATGGTTCATCTGCTCGGTGGGTTTTACTACCATATCATCGACGTACACCTCAATATTTCTGCCAATCTGATCAGCAAAAACCTTATCCATCAGCTCTGGTAGGTAGCCCCCGCATTCTTGAGGCCAAAATGCATCACTCGGTAACAGTAATTCGCGTTGTCAGACATGAACGCTGTTTTGTCTTCATCCTATGGGTGCATTCGAATCTAGTTGTAACTCGAGTAAGCATCTAAAAAGATGAGAAGACCATGACCAGAGGCTCCGTCGACTAGCCGATCTATACTCGGCAAAGGATACGAATCCTTTGGGCACGCCTTGTTAAGGTCTGTGTAGTGAGACAACCCCACTTACGTAGCATAATCCCATTAAAGAGCCAAACTTGGTTTAAAACTTTATACATATACAATATTAGAGTGCACAACTTTAAAAGAAAGCATGGCATAAAAATATACAAATGATTTCCTCTTTTTGACCAAAATACAAAAAAAAACAGATACACTGGCCGTGTATACTTAATAAACTAACAAACTTATTCCAGCCTGGACAGCGGATACTCCTCGTTTGTCCTCATTATTACACCAGCATCAGATTAGTACGGGATTCCATCCAGCTCGTTGTAGTCTGATTCTGCTAGCTCTTCGCCTGCTCGTATAAATAGGGCACGTACATACATACAAGAAAACAACGGAGAGATAAGATATACAGCACATTTATAACAGGGATGATGCAATGTAGAATATATAGAAAACAGCACACACAACCATCTCCCAATTAGATCACTCAGGATCAACGCTAATACTATATGCATCTAGTTTCTACATGCATGCCGGCCGGTACTAAACACCCTCCTAAGGGCAAATCTCGTCCGCATATCGGACCATAAGTTGGTTTGTCCCGGTAATCCGTTCCGCTCGTTGTGACCCATAAGAGTGCGTCACCGCTCAACTGTCCCCGACAGAGAGGGTTATCTGGGCCTCCTTGGAAGATCCACCGGCAACTAGAAAGACTCAAGGTCCAGTCGGGATAGTAGGACGTGCCCAGGACCGCCACGACACGGTAGGAGCTACCATACCGGTCTCATGTGGGTACACCTGTGTCCAGTATATCCCCTAGGTCACACAGACCTTCCCTTCCGTTTTCCGCACCCGCACTCGGTGCACCAACCTCGTGTGTCCCATTCCACACGGCTCGCCACTTGGCATCATTATGCATATGCTATGCATGTCATCCATCTCTCTTGAGCTGATGTCGTAACACATGCAAACTTGCTCTAAGCAACACGAGCTCTAAGCTCCAAATGTACCGTATGAGCTCCAAGCTCCATTGTATCATATGAGCTTCAAGCTCCACGGTATCATATGAGCTCCAAGCTCCGATTATAACTTACGAGCTCTAAGCTCCCATTATAACCTCAAATCTTGACTATCAGCTCAAACATCCATATTGGGATCAAAACAAATCTTAAACATGCTAAAACTCCAAGTTGCCATACATACACACCTCTCAAGGCAATACAACATTCCACCATGTTCATGCTCAATAAAACAATAGCCATATCAATATACCACATGCTATCATCATCAACATATTTATTATGCATACATGATATTCAATATCTCCACATACCATCTCAACATATAACATCATATTGAGCACGTCATTCTAAACTTATAAACACACAAACATGTAGAACACATATTCACGATTAATTCACATATAACACATAGGCACATAATGCACATAACGCATATATTCACAAGTAACTCATTTAGAGCACATCAACACATTTATTCTAAACATAACAATCAGTCATCCAACCATTGTCATCTAGCCTAGGGTGTATCCTTAATGGTGATAGCCCAAAGATACCTACACCTAGGGTCTTGGTACTTTGTCCGGGCTCAACCTTACGTAGGGTTTAGGGTTCCCCTACACTATACAATCAAGCTATATAAGCTACTCTTGCCTCCCAATGTGCGTACTCTTTCTCCCCACCTTAGAGCAATGTAGCAACTACCATGAACTCATGAGCACTTGCTCACGGCCGCAGCCCTGTTCCTCCACCGGTACCCGTGTACGCTTTAGAACGATGGAACACGGTCTAATCCTTCACAACAAACACAATCACAATTAGTGTAATCAAATAAAATTCACCTAACTCTTATGAACTAGGTTCGGCCCCCCTTAAGTAGGAAAATGCTAAGAGTGTTAAAATTTCACAAACTATTGGATCTATGATCCTTAAGCATAGAAAACACTCCTGTAAGTCATGGAACTCAAGAATTTGAAACATAACTCTTGATTTGGGATAAGTAGGGTTTTGGCCCTCTTTTGGTATATGAAGCTAGGAAAGGTTTTTAATTCAATTCTTTGGAGATTCAAAGACATCTAAGTGTGCTAGGATCAAATCAACACTTTCTTAAGCAAAATTTGAACAAAACTCCATAGATTCACTTAAGTGGGTAATTCGGCCATGTCATACCCAAGTGGGTTAGAGAGATTTTATGAGTACAAACTCTTAGGATTATGATAGAAAACATTGAATCTAGATCAATAAAATTGGTTTGACATCAAAATGATTTTTCTACAATTTTTTATGAATTTTTGCAGTTTAAGCTCAACATAGAACACATAGAGTTTCAATGGAGAAAGATGAAGATCTAGAGTTTAAAGATGAGATCTATACCTCTTAGATGATAGAGAAGATCAAGATGGACAACTTTGCTTCTCAAAGTTTATGGAAAATCCTTGAAGAAATGGAGAGAAATTGGAGTAGAAGCTTGAAGATGCTTTGAAAACTTGAAGTGGAGAAGAAGATGAAGAAGAAAGAAAGCTCTAGAGGAATGGATGAGGGGATTTCGTGGCCTATATAAAGGGAAAATAAGGATGTTCAAAAATTACTTAAGAGTAAAATGGACATTTCACCTAGGAACAAAATTGGAATTTTACCAAAATTTGTACTAGAAACTTCAACATTTGAACTTAAAGAATAAAATGAAGGAGAAAGGAATATTAGATGGAACATATATATATATGAAGGGCGTGGGTTTCATATAAAAGAAGGGTAAGGATTAATTTGCTTAAGGGCCAAAAGGTCATTTCCTCTTAGGGCAAAATTGTAATTTCCACACCATAATCATTACTATGGTGAGTCACCCATGTGACTCACCCCTTGCCATCATGACTTAGGTGAGTCACCCATGTCATCATTGCATATGGATAGGATAAAGTGAGGTGTCCTCTTGAAAGCAACTTCATGCTTATCCTTTACCGGTTCCGGTAATCTCGTATGCGGACTGAGTTTCGTCTGAGTCGTCAACCCAAACCTTAACCATAATTCTCTACCAGTAATGTAGAGTAAAACAATATTTGTGTAGTATCCAAAAAGTGGATACGTAGGGATAAAATCAAATACCGGACGAGAGACGTGGTTCCTGAATGTGATTAGTCAATAGATGAGTCATTACCATGACTTATCACCATCATGATTACTCCACCATGACTCATTATCATGAGTCATCCATGTCATGATTACTTTTCAAAAGTAGTCATGATTACTTCTCCAAAATATCTTGATATTTACAACTTTGCCACTATGCCTTAGATAGGATTTGTATGCTAAACCAACCTGAAAATTGGGATGTCACATGTAGTCTGTACACATACTCCATTTCCCGTTAGATTTCTTCACCATGACAACATTTGCTAACCAAGTTGTGTAATCAATATCTCTGATAAAGTTTGCGTCCAACAACTTCCTTGTTTCTTCAACTACTGCCCCTCTTTTATCTCTGCCAAGTCTCTGCTTTCGCTGTGCCACCGGCTTTGCCTCGGGATATACTGCCAGACGATGGTATATAAAATTTGGATCAATTTCGGGCATGTCTATAGCTGTCTAGGCAAAGAGATCGAAATTTTCCTTCAGTAACTGGGCTATCTGCCTTCGGACCACCTCTAACATTTCTCCTCCTAGATGAGTGCACTGCTCTGGTCTTTCTCCCTATTGAAATTTTATCAATGGATCAATAGGTTGTGGGTGTCATTCTTTCATGTCTTCTCGGGGATCCAGCTCTACCAAATTTACTGCATTTGAAGATTCTGGGGTTTCTTCATCAGCCTTTTGTTTAGTAACCTTGAGGTTGTCATCATAACATTGTCTTGCTAGCTTCTGGTCATCTCGGACAGTGATTATCTCTCCTGGAAGTGTCAGGAACTTCATTGCTCGGTGCGGGGTGGAAACCACCGCCCCAGCTCCTTCAGTGCTTCCCGACCAATTAAGATATTATAGGAAGCATCAGTATCAATTACTAAAAATTTTATTAGTATAGTACGCCCTAAATTTTGATTACCAAAAGTAGTGAGCAATTCGATATACCCTCTTACCTGAACATGTTCACCTAAGAATCCAACTAGGACTCCTTGGTGAGGCTTCAGCATGTCACTGGAGAGGCCCAGTCTCTTGAACGCTGTCCAATATAGAATATCTGTCGAGCTTCCTTGATCAATGAGTGTTCTCCTGGCAGTATAGTTGGATATTTCCACTGAGATGACAACTACATCATCTTGGTTTGGTGTTATCCCCCGTAAGTCATCTTCTGAGAAAACTATGGATGGAGTCCTCCTTTGAGGCGTGGCAGTTATTGCGCATACCGAAAATATGGCGCACAAGTGTCTTTCTCTTGCTGAACTCGTCGCACCTCCGCCTACAAAACCTCCGGCAATTGTATTAATTATCCCTTTGGTTTGAGTTTGGCTTTCAAAGCAGGAACTTTGTGGGTCTGGCCTCCTATTATCTCTAGCCTGAGCTTGCTCTCGGGGAGGTGCTGAGATGACCCCACGTACGTAGGATAATGTCATTAGTCCCAAGCTTATATTATTAACTATACCTTAACCGTATTATAGCGTTAGCGCGATATTCAAGAAACATAGCGGAAGCAAACACAATAAAACGTACAGCGCATATGGAAAAGGCATAAAACCACATCAGAGTAAAGCGCAGATGAAAAAATAAACTATATATGTAAAGCATGCATAAAGTGGCCCCATCAGTAGGGCGCTGAAATACTATATATATACAAGCAACTGTATAATAAAAACTGGAAAATAAAACAAGTACATCAAAAAAACCAAAAGAGCTCTCACAGCTCACCAACATTATCCGTCCATCTCTCAAAAATACAAGGAAAAGCGTTCAGCTCACTACCTAGACGCACTGGTAGACACCCACCATCAGTGGTGCAGATGCCCTAAACTACCCTAGCCCTCACCATGAGTATGCCTATAAGTCACCAAAGGCTTATACTTAGATGATGAGCTCGACACCACTACCCTACACTTCTGGTAGGTCCTTAGGTACTGCTCTGTCCTCCTCCGTTGTCCCCTCATAACAAAGCCCCTACAGCTGGAAGCATGTGATGTCGCTGGCGCTGCCCAGGTGTAGTCTCGCTCATGGCGTCTCGGCAGCTGCCACATCTGTGTGAAGGGTAGGAACTGGACGACTCGGTAAGGTCCCAAAACGTCCTCTCTGTGCGACGCCCCTCGTCTAAACAGTATGCTCACCGGTCCTATGTAGACCGTCAAGAATGTCGAAGGGTCCACACGCCACCCCTTATCATCATGGTAGATGATCTCGATCAGCCCCAGCACTGGCATCCTCGGTGCTGCCGTGATGAACGGGTGCGTCCTCGGGTCCATCGTCAAAGGCTGATGGCTCCTCGTGTTCACGCGAACGAAGAACAAAAACAACCAACAAGAGACACAATAAGGAGATAAGAATACGGTGCATAAAATTTGGAATAGCAACAGTAACATAGCATCACATACGGCAACTAGCATGTATAACAAATATAACAGATAGGACAGATATTCCACACATCCAAACATCTCTCGAGTCAAAAAAAGGCAACAAGTATCCATCTCCATAGCTCTCAACCACATATCAATGCTCTAGACCGGAATACTAATCCCATACAGCATGTCGGCTGAATCTCACAACACAAAGCTCCACACCGGAACAGGAGTTAGTTTGTCCAAGAAACCGAACCGCTCTCCGTGACCAATAAGAGTTCATCCCCCTCCCAAGCCCGGGGCTGGGGTGTCTTGGCCGCCTTGGAACATTAGCCTAGAATGTGGAAAACTCAGGGATTAGTCAGGCAAACCGGACTGGATCGGGCATCACGACACAATGGGAGCAACCCCATCTGTCATTGTAGATTATTCTTGAGACCGACAACATCCCCAAGGTCACTCACTTGACCGCCTCTTCTGCTCTCCATACTGGCACTCATGTACATCTAACCTCGCATGACATTGGCAGCCCATACTACCTGTCATACGTCCTCGCCACTTGGCAACTATGATATACAACAAACATCCTCAACGAGATGATACTGGACCCTCACGCCTAAGCGCTCAACAACAGATGCCACACATCATCACGAGCCACAGCTCCACTTTAAACAGCACATCACATCACAGCAGCAAAATCGTCCACGGTATCAACTCACACATGCACGACTCACAGCCACTCAACAACTAACTTAGGCACACCGCCATAACATCATAACAACCAATGCAACAGCAGCAACAACAATAATAACACAGCATACAGGCATAGAATATCATATACCAAGTAAGCATATAGGCGTGTATATAGATAGCAGTTATCACAAAACATCAGGCTGTCATACGAAGCAGTTCAACCTCAACCAACAGTTATCTAACCTAGGGTTCTAACTTAGCGGTGATAGCCCAAAGTAAACTAAACCTAGGGTTTAGGTACTTTATCGGGGCTCAACCTCTAGTAGGGTTGGGGCTTCCCTACGCATAGCAAAAATCACAACTATGCTACTTTTGCCTTTCCGATGACAACAGTACTCTTTCTCCCTACCTGAACAGTTGGCGCGAATCTCGACACTATCACTGGCAAACTCTACCACGCAGTCAAGAACATGAAGAACAGCTCCTAAACCCTCTTGGTAGCTACGGCCTCAAGCTCCAATTCGTGGACAATCATGAGTGCGAACTTTGCCCTAATCATGAGCACAACACATATACCAAAGTTTTAGCCCTAGAGAAATGTAGAAACTCGAAGAAACACAAAGAACACGAAGAACACGTGTTAGGGATTCGAGTTTACCTTAGGCGAATCGAGAAACCAATCCGTCGAAGTTGTAGAAAACTTCGTCACAATTGCAACGGTACTGTCAGAATCGAGTTCTGACACCTCGATCACCTTCAAACTTGATTTCTCCCTCTCAAACCGTCAAACTCTCTCTCTTTCTAGTTGCAGGAAACTCAGAGCTTCAAGGAGAATTTCGTGCAAGAAATGAAGAAGAGAAAGGAAACTCCTAAGTTCATCTTGTTGAGAACGATAAAGCGTGCAGGATTGGCACGCTTGAGCGTGGAGCCTCGTCCATTCCGCCTTCACCCTGGCCTAACACGTGTCATGTTGGGGTAAGCCCTAGTGGCCAATCTATTTTGAATAGATAATCATTTGTATCATGACTTTGATCATATATTTGATATATGTATAAGGCATTTATTTATTATGTTATATTTTATGATCATATTTATAGCATAATAAAGTCCTTAGAATTGGTAGTTCATTTAATGGAACGTCAAGTATGACTTGACCGTGAGATGCCATTAAATTATAGAACATTATTCTTAAATATCCATAGTCAAGTATTATAATTAATAAGGACAATAATAATACATTGAGACTATTATGTGAGTGTACTGATGACCACATCTCACGGACCATAGATATAAGATATCAAGTCTTCACATAGGTATAAATATTAGTGGAATATTTATACTGGAGTGACCCGCTATGAGAACGCTGCATAATAGTTATGTAAGTGTCATAAGCGATTCTCATGGTGACCATAGTGAAGTAGTTCTTCGACTTGAAGTCACCACGATTCCTAACATATGTAGTTGTAGGCTTTAATACTATTAAACGTTGTCGGTAACAGGACAACTATATAGTTATTGGGTCTGCAATGAAACATCTTGAGGAATGTGAATGATGTAGATAGGATTCGTCCCTCCTACATAACAGGAGTAATGTCTATAGGCCTCTTGATGGTATGTGATGTAGAAATGCATGGCTATGCTAAGGTGGGACAATATGAGATATTGGGCCCACATGATCATACGTCAATTACTAGATCAAGAAATAAATAATTGGACATAACAAGGATGACACATTTATGTCTGGTGTTCAATTAAGACATTGAGACGAAAGGACGTTGACTTCACATTATATATGATTACAATAAGGTTTTAATTGTATCACCAATATTCTAATTAATTGGGTAGCAATGATGTATTGCTAGATGCCACTCATTGTTTATAATATTAATTGATTATTAATATGATTAATAATTAATATTATTGCCAATTAATTGAGAACTAATAGGGTTACACGCATAGAGCAAATGTTCAGAGAATTAATTTAATTGATTAATTAAATATGATTTAATTAATAATTAAATGGGATTGATTTAATTGATTGATTAAATATGATTTGATTAATAATTAAATGGGATTGATTTAATTGATTGATTAAATATGATTTGATTGATAATTAAATGAGGGTAAGTTCAATTGATTAATTAAATATGATTTAATTAATAATTAAACATTGGGCCTGTAGCATACAGTGGCCCAAGTGGGTTAGGTTAAGTGAGTGACAGCTATTAGTAAGCTGTGCACGTCACTTAAGCAACACACAACACAGAGCACTCATAACGGTCGTTGTACACCCTTGACAGCGCGCCCTCTTTTTTCTCTCTGTGTATCGTGCCTCTCCCAATCCTGATAGCTAGCACTACGCTATCTCTGACGTTGGTTTGCTCACGTGGACTGAGTAGAGGTATTACTACTTTGCAATACTGGTGATAGAGAAGCCTTTTCTTATGGTGGTTATGACTGGACAGTTATCATAATCTCGCGATCCGAGATTCCTTAACCGTTGGATCGGGCTGATATTTGGATAGCAGGTTCGTGACATGTGGCTCTACATCTTCACCGTTCAGTTTTACGATAGGAGGTCTGGAGCGAAAGTTATGAGCATCACAAGTATCAGCGTTTTTGGCTAACCGGTGTTGTTGGCGCGCTCACAGTGTTCGCGGTAAAGCTACGCTTCAAGAGGTAAACACAATATCCTTGTGATTCATGTGAAATACGTGGTCTTTTAGCAAAAGAGTTTTTCCGCTCAAGAGGTTTTTGAAAATTGTTTTTGAAAATTATCCAGCTTGAAACCCCAACAGTGGTATCAGAGCGTCTAGTCGTAGTTTGCCATGTATCATAGGATGTTTGCCTTGTTTGATAACATGTTTATTCCTTTTGAATGTGATTCAATAGAATGCATGTTATCCCTCTGCATGTGACATTTAAAATTGTTTTAAACTTTCACTGTGCAATTCACGTTTCTTTTAAAATTGATGTGTAAAATTTGTTGTAAATATCACTATGCACAATTTATCCAATTTGAAGTTTAAAGTTGGTCACTGTGCGCAATGATATAAATTGCGTAGCGTATATTTTGACAATAAATTGGTTTCAAATTTTTATTTATTTTTGAAATCAATTGGAAATCATGTGTATGATTTGATTTCAAATTTATTTATTTATTTTTGAAATCAATTGGAGATCATGTGTATGATTTTTCCTTTTAATAAATTGTTTATTAAATGTGAGGTGTGTGGTTATGGCCTTAGATTGTGGTGTTATTTTATTTGGTAAATACGGCATGCGTGTCGTGATTTATTGTATTTATTTTATAAATACGGCCTGCATGTCGTGACATTTATTTTATTTATTTTATTTTAAATTTTGTAAATTGTTCGGGTTGACATGGAGGCAATACCAAATCATGACGCCAGTGGGAGGAACTTTGGAAGTTTGCTCGAGAGTCAAAGATTGTAATAATTAGTTTTAATTATTGCATATTAGGAGGCCATAATCATAATACCTTTTATATGTCTTGTATGTTTATGTATGTGATGCATGAAATGTATGAGATGTATGATTTAAATTTGGAATTTAAATTGTATGATAGCATGTATGTCATTGTATGCTTAATATGTTTTGAATGTATGTAAGCTAGAATATCATGTATGATATGAGAGACGTTTATATGATAAACAAGCCGGTGAGATCACTTAATTATTAAATTCCCTCAATAAATTAAGTTATTAAATGCGTCCTGATGCGTGACACTCATCAAGGCCAGAATCATTTAAGTGTGGGTCATGCCACAGCTGAGCACCTTAATATATTCCAATGAGACGCGAAAGGTGAAATAACCTACTGCCAACCATTAGGTTAAACTTAACTAAGTGTATTCAATAGGATTGAAATGGCTTGGAGGCATGGGGTTGGGCATTAATCTATATGATGGATTAGAATAAAGAGTTATTCACCCAACTGGTCCAAGAATTACATTTGGATATAATTGGAAAGGAGTTTCCTACCTAAATAGCTAAGTTCTGGTTGATCAGCCACAACTTACTCAGAACGAGGTGAAATATGGATCTTGGTCCCACTAGAAAATCTTTCAATGGGATTTTCCGAGTCAATGATGAGGGTCATTGATTTGAGTAAAATAGTGGGAGCGTATTTAATAAAAGACCTATTAAATATGTTTTAGTCATGATACTTAGTGTAACACCCCCCTCGCGGGTGCTACATACACGGACTCTAATACGGAAATAAAACAATAAAATAAAACGCTGGTTGCTTTCGGAAAGTACTTTAATTAAGTAGCTACGTTCGAAAACGCGGTTCTAAAAATTTTCTGCATGCATAGGCAAACAACTCCAGACGGAGGAATAAATTTCATATCACACATTGATATTCACTGTTCATAAAACATAAACATAACGCAAAACCTGGTCTAATATATATATCATATTACAGACTTAGAAAGTAATTGCGACATATATGCAGTAATAAAATATAAGCCTGCTCAAAAACAAAAGACACCTAAGCTGGTCGGCTAAAAGTAGCCATTGGGGTACAACCCAACGTCGGCTCCTTCAAAAGTTTCCATCGTCCGAGCCCTCACGTCTCCGCGGGGACCTATGACCAACATCTGTACATGTGTTCCAAAAACACAACAAGGTGTCCAACATGTACAGGCAAAGGTGAGATACTCAAATAAAGTTATCACGATAGCCGCACAAGCGACAAACAGCAGTATAACCATCCACAGATAAATACAGTTATATGAACAGTTATTTATATAATACAGTACAACATCCCAAACACTATCATCAGTTATAATAATGCATGAGACTTCAATATCATCTTTCTAATTCATGTACTCCGGAGATTCTAACTTCCCAACATCGAGCGATAGGCCGTAGTAACACTTGTAACACAATTGTTCTCATGAGTCGGCCTCTCTATTTAGGTCCGAACTCCAATTGTTCCAAGGTACCACGTCATAACCGTATCCTGAATACGCCAGTCTCTGATCGAGTTCATTCGTGTTTGGCAGCCGATTTACCACGGCACGGGGTTGCTACGCCACCGGCCACTTGTGGGATCTCGAACACAGAATGCCCCTATAGACCTAGTGGTCTTGACTGATTTTATTCTCAACTACTAGAGTTGTAGCTCGGTTTCAAATGGCACGTCTGCCGGTTCATGTATGTTCACAGAAGGTTTTCTGTTTTCTTTGCGTTCATTCTTTCAAATGTCGAGACATAAAGTCCACGACTCGTTTCAAAAAGGCATTAAGCCCACTCAAATCAAAAACACAGGACACGAAGTCCAAGTGCTCAATCCACAAAACACTAGCCCCGACGTCTCGGCCACTAGGTTCGGGTTCGTCTCAAATGTTCATCATTTTTCTTTTGGTTTCATTTTCTCAAAACACTTTGGAAAACAAAACATACTTTGGTTTTCTTGAAACAAAACATCCTTTTTGATCAAGAGAACATTTTTCCGTGAAAAACACCTTTCTTGAAAACAAAAACCGCTTTCTAAGGTTTCACGTCTTTTTAAAACGCTTTTCCGAAATAAAACACGATTTGCACGACTTTTCACAAAACTACTTTTTACTTTTCAAAAGAAAATACTTTTCAACAAGAAAGACAACTTTTCTTGAAAAAGCAACACGTTTTCCCAAAAATCACTTTTTAATTTCAAACACGGTTTTCAAAACATAGATTTAGGATTTCGAGTCTTTTAACAATTATCGAGACATAGCCAGTCCTATGCTCATCCAGGATATAAATATATGTATAGATATATATCAACAATCTAATATCACAATGATATCACTCAAGGCATCCATGCCACAGTTATATCGAGTAGCAATTATGCACAACACTTAACATCCAATCAATCCAGGATATAAGTGTACATATACATCATTCAAACTCATCTCTAAATCATCAATCAAGACATCATAACACATATATCAAACATGCACTATGAAGCTACTCAAACTTAAATGACTACCTCCCTTTACCTCACAAAAGAAGTTCAATGCAAACTCGATCGGTTCTCGGCTCCGGCTCCGGTTCCGTTCGCGTCGCCTAAAACAATCAAACACAATTCAATTCAAACAACAAATCAACATCAATCTATAACATAAGAACACAAGTTTTCCTTCCCCTAAAAGGTATAGGGTTTGGCCATGAAAGGTAAAAACGGTTAGGGATCTCATTTGGTTCCAAATTTTTGGATGGTTGGTTCATGAACTTAGCTAACACCATTTCAAGTCCTATGACTCAAAAATGTGAAACATAACTCATGGATTTTCCCCATGAAGCTCTCGGCCATATAGGGCAATTTAGGCTAGGAATTGATTTGGTTTTCCATCACTTGGATTCAAGGACACTAGGAAAGCTAAGGATAGAATCAAGAGTTAGAAATCAAAAATTTGATGAAAAACACTATTCATCATCACTCTTAGGGTTCGGCCACTTTGGGGTTTTAGGGCTAGGATGAGACTTGGATCATGAGCTCTTGGGTTTAGATAGAGGGTGATGAGGTGAGTTCAAAGAACTTGGTTTCACCTCCAAAGGATTTTCCTACAATTTCCTATGGATTTTCAAAGTTTTGGATCTAAGAATGAGTTTCATGAAAATGGAGTTTTGATCTTGATATTGAAAGACATTCAAGAAGATATGAGACCATAGAAGTGATCTTACCTTAAAATGGATGAAGATTGGTCAAGAAATCAAGTGATTTCAACAAGCTTTCAAGGTTTTCTCAAGGATTCAATGGAGGTTTTTTCTCTAAGGAAGATGAAGTGTTCTTGGTGTTCTTGAGGGGCTGGGCTGTGTGGAATGAGGGGCTGGGAGGGCTGTTCCAGCCTTCTAAAGAGTTCATTAAGGGTAAAAAGGTCATTTGGTTCAAAGGGTAAAATGGTAAAAGGTGAAAAGACTTAAGTTAGGGGTATTTTGGTACTTTCGCGTCCTGAAATTCCCGATCGTCATGACGACTCTGGCATGCTCTCCCAAATGAGTTGACATGATGCGATATCAATATTATCCATTGTCGGGTCCTGGTAAGTCCATACGCGGCTCCGTTCTCCACCCGATTGAAGATTTCACTCGAACGGAGGTCAGGAAATGATTTTTTTTTTAAATTTTTGCGAAATTTAACCAAAACGTAGAGAATCGAATTCTAAGACTTACTGTCTCGTTCACGGGTCCATCTGAGGTCTTCTGAGCAGTAAAATCATACTGTCAGTGTAAAAACGCAGACCGGACTCCGTTTGAGTTTTCGACTCAAAACTTAATCGTAGCTTCCTACGATATCGCTGAGCATGACTATGGTCTCGGAATATTTTATTTCCATTCCTAAGACCTTGAATAAAATATAAGTTTATAAATACTGATTAATTAGGAAAACTCGAAAATCGGGGTGTTACATTACTACCCCTCTAAAAAAAAATTTCGTCCTCGAAATTTCGCAACTCAAAACTTGACTGGGTCCCCTTGATCACCAGGTTCCACATCTCATGCACCACACCATACTTTAACAGAAAGCCTAACTCTTCTCGTCTATCCTGCTGACTGAGTCTTCGTAGTTAAAGTAGTACACTTATTCCCAACTAATCCTTCAAAGATCGAGACGTCTTATTGCTCATCCACTTAAGTTGAGGGTAATCATTTGAACTTGGTCGCTACTCGGTTCTCGAAGATTAAGGAAGAAATTTTTCGACAGAAGAAATTTTATTGGTCTTACTCTTACGGGAAAGTATATTGAAGGATTTTATCTCTCGGAAATGATTACAGGAATATCCAGTATGTAAAAAGATTCTTCAGTAGGTTCGTGAGTGTAAAAATGCATAGCTAATACATGTTTACAACCATGACTCTAATAAAGTCCCTTCTTTCATAAGAATTCTCCAACGAATCAGGGAATCAAAAGATAAACAGTCTGGCAAAAATCTCAGACTGGATCACAGTTACCAACAGTAAAAGTGATTCGACTAAGTTTCATCAAGAAACTTTCAGTATCAGGAATTTGTATGGGTTACAACTCAAGTAATAGTCATAACAAATCTTTCGATAGAACGACATGAAAGTGTTTAGGCCAAAGATTACTTTTAAACCAATCCACTCAAATGTCTGATACACTGAGGGTTACGCAGGAGTGTGAGTACAAAGGTTTATCCAAAATCATTTTCCTCATCTCCGGGTTGCTCAGTACACAAACTCGTCCATTGCATCTCAGGATGCCATCAGTTCCCAAACTGAACTCTGTAGCTTTTTCTTGTCCAAGTAACTCCTTTTTCTCTTGGAGATACTCATCAGTTACTTGTTGTTCGCGGATCGTGTCCATCAGTCCACTAGATACCTTGATCATTCCCAATCTAATCTTCTCATTGTTCACTTCCACTGCTAGATTGAGATCACGAAACTGTTCTATCAATTCTAGCTCTTTAACCATCATTGCAGAGATGTGTAGGGTCTTCCGACTCAGAGCATCTGCAACGACATTTGCTTTCCCAGGGAAGTACAGCAAAGTGAAGTCGTAGTCTTTAAGAAACTCCATCCAACGTCTCTGCCTCATGTTAAGTTCCTTCTGGTCGAACAGGTACTTCAAACTTTTGTGGTCACTGAAGACATCGAACTTAGATCCATATAAGTAGTGTCTCCAGATCTTTAGTGCAAAAACCACAGCAGCTAACTCAAGGTCGTGCGTCGGGTAATTCCTCTCATGAGTCTTCAACTAGCGCGAAGCATATGCTACAACCTTCCGATGTTGCATAAGCACACATCCTAATCCCTGATGCGAAGCATCACAGTACACTTCGTACGGTTCATCTGGCTTAGGTAGTACTAACACTGGTGAGGTTGTCAAACGTTCCTTCATTGTATGAAAACTCTCTTCACATTTGTCAGTCCACATATACGGTTGGTCCTTCCTCATAAGTTGAGTCAACGGCGCAACAATCTTCGAAAATCCTTCGATGAACCTTCTGTAATAACCAGCTAGTCCAACGAAACTGCGAATTTCTGTCACAGTCTTGGGTCTCTCCCACAGAAGTACTGCTTCTACTTTTGTAGGATCGACGACAATTCCTTCCTTCGAAATCACATGTCCTAAGAATTTGACTTCATCCAGCCAAAATTCACACTTGGGTAGCTTTGCGTACAACTTTTCCTTGTGAAGGATCTGCAAAACTTGTCGTAGGTGTTCCTCGTGCTCCTCAGAACTTTTTGAGTAGATGAGAATATCATCGATAAACACGACAACAAACTGATCCAAAAACGGACGGAAAATCCTGTTCATATAGTCCATGAAGATAGCAGGCGCATTCGTCACTCCGAAAGGCATCACGAGGTACTCATAGTGACCACAACGAGTCCTGAAAGCAGTCTTGGGTACGTCCTCGTTCTTCACTCTGATCTGGTGGTAACCGGATCTCAGATCTATCTTTGAAAAGACAGCAGCTCCCTGAAGTTGATCCATCAAGTCATCTATGTGGGGTAGAGGATACTTGTTCTTGATCATTATCTTGTTGAGTTGACGGTAATCCACACAGAGTCTTGAACTCCCGTCCTTCTTCTTCACCAACAACACTGGTGCTCCCCACGGGGACACACTTGGCCTCACAAACCGCTTGGACATCAAATTCTCTAGTTGAGTCTTCAACTCGGCTAACTCCGTAGGTGACATCCTATAAGGAGCTATAAAGATCGGACCGGATCCTGGAACTAAGTCGATCGCAAACTCGATGTCCGTCACAGGTGGCAAACCTGGTACGTCCTCTGGAAAAACTTCCGGAAAATCTTTCACAACCGGCACATCGCTCAAGACAACGTCCCTCTCGATTTCTAAACAGGATAGAAGCATGTATCCCTGATCTCCTTCTTTCAAAGAAGCTCTTACTTGGTTGACAGTTATAAATCCAGAAATCTCAGGGTCAGGAAAAACTAGGGTTCTATGTGCACAGTCTAAAAGGATATGGTTGGAAGATAACCAATCCATGCCTAGGATCACATCCAATTGAGTCAAAGGCAAACATATTAAGTCAACAAGAAAGTTCCTATCATGAACAATAATAGGATAGTTCAAACATACTGTATTAACAGTAACAGGTTTAGCAGTCGGGGTTGTGACAATCAAATCAAAAGACAACGAAGAAACAGGCAACTCTAATTGTCTCACACAATTCAAGGAGATAAACGAATGTGTCGCACCCGAATCAAATAGTACAGTTAGGAGATTACCAGCTATGATGCAACTACCTTGTATGAGATCATCAGATTTGGAAGCATCAACGCCGCTCATGGTATAAACCCTTCCCCTCGCCGTGGGTCTAGCAGTCCGCATGTTGTTGACAGTCGGCTCGGGCTTTGGTGTAGGGCATTCCCTCGCGAAATGTCCTATCTCTCCGCATTGGAAACATAGAACTCCTTTCAACTTGCAACTATCAGCTGGGTGTCCGGGTTGCCCACACTTGAAACATCTCTGGGCTCGGCCTTGGTTCTGGTCGTTTCTGTTCCCACCACCGTAAGCAAAAGCAACAGGACGATAAGGTTGTTGTTTCTGACTATTCCCTTGAGGTCGGGAATACGGCTTCTTCTGGGACTGCTTCCCTTTCTGTTGCTGGTACTGGCTCGGGTTCCTTGACCTAGACGGTCCTCCTGTAGTACCCTTGTTCTCCCTTCCGCTTCTCATCTTTTCTACTTTTCTGCACTTCTCCACCAGAGCTTGGAAGGTACAGATCTCTAGTGGCAACACCGACTCCTTGATCTCGAAGCGCAGACCGCCTTCGAACCTCTCGCATTTCCAGTCCTCGTCAGGCTGAGCTTGGAAAAAGCGGAAATATTTGGCGAGTGATTCAAACTTCGCCGCATATTCCCCGACAGACATATCCCTCTGCTACAGCTTCAGAAATTCCTGCTCTTTCTCGGTTCTAGCACTTTGGGGAAAGTACTTGTCCAGAAACTTGGTGCGAAATACTCCCCAAGTGATCTCTTGGTTGTTGGCTTCCAGCAGTTGTCTGGTTCCTCCCCACCAATACTCTGCATCACCCAGAAACAGGAATGTGGCATAGTCCACCTTCACTCCCTCAGGACAATGTAGAACAGCAAAAATCTTCTCTATCTCTTGCAGCCACAGGTCAGCCTTTTCCGGGTCACAGTCCCCGTGAAATTGCGGAGGATCGTGACGCCGAAAATCGACTAACCCTCTGGCACCGGCAGCAATATCAGCTCTTTGTTGGTTCTGTTGATTCTGTTGAGCCATCGTTGCTGTCTGTTGAGCAACAGCAGCCGCCATATCAGCCATGGCCTGGATAGCTCGATTCATGTTGTTGTCAAGTAACAGTATACTAGTGTGTCAACACACATTGCTTCAACATAAAAAACAATTCAAACAAAGTTCACACAGAGATCACACAACACAAACATAACAGACTCACTTCCCAAGGATTCCCGAAAGACTCGACCAGCTCTGATACCACTAATGTAACACCCCCCTCGCGGGTGCTACATACACGGACTCTAATACGGAAATAAAACAATAAAATAAAACGCTGGTTGCTTTCGGAAAGTACTTTAATTAAGTAGCTACGTTCGAAAACGCGGTTCTAAAAATTTTCTGCATGCATAGGCAAACAACTCCAGACGGAGGAATAAATTTCATATCACACATTGATATTCACTGTTCATAAAACATAAACATAACGCAAAACCTGGTCTAATATATATATCATATTACAGACTTAGAAAGTAATTGCGACATATATGCAGTAATAAAATATAAGCCTGCTCAAAAACAAAAGACTCCTAAGCTGGTCGGCTAAAAGTAGCCATTGGGGTACAACCCAACGTCGGCTCCTTCAAAAGTTTCCATCGTCCAAGCCCTCACGTCTCCGCGGGGACCTATGACCAACATCTGTACATGTGTTCCAAAAACACAACAAGGTGTCCAACATGTACAGGCAAAGGTGAGATACTCAAATAAAGTTATCACGATAGCCGCACAAGCGACAAACAGCAGTATAACCATCCACAGATAAATACAGTTATATGAACAGTTATTTATATAATACAGTACAACATCCCAAACACTATCATCAGTTATAATAATGCATGAGACTTCAATATCATCTTTCTAATTCATGTACTCCGGAGATTCTAACTTCCCAACATCGAGCGATAGGCCGTAGTAACACTCGTAACACAATTGTTCTCATGAGTCGGCCTCTCTATTTAGGTCCGAACTCCAATTGTTCCAGGGTACCACGTCATAACCGTATCCTGAATACGCCAGTCTCTGATCGAGTTCATTCGTGTTTGGCAGCCGATTTACCACGGCACGGGGTTGCTACGCCACCGGCCACTTGTGGGATCTCGAACACAGAATGCCCCTATAGACCTAGTGGTCTTGACTGATTTTATTCTCAACTACTAGAGTTGTAGCTCGGTTTCAAATGGCACGTCTGCCGGTTCATGTATGTTCACAGAAGGTTTTCTGTTTTCTTTGCGTTCATTCTTTCAAATGTCGAGACATAAAGTCCACGACTCGTTTCAAAAAGGCATTAAGCCCACTCAAATCAAAAACACAGGACACGAAGTCCAAGTGCTCAATCCACAAAACACTAGCCCCGACGTCTCGGCCACTAGGTTCGGGTTCGTCTCAAATGTTCATCATTTTTCTTTTGGTTTCATTTTCTCAAAACACTTTGGAAAACAAAACATACTTTGGTTTTCTTGAAACAAAACATCCTTTTTGATCAAGAGAACATTTTTCCGTGAAAAACACCTTTCTTGAAAACAAAAACCGCTTTCTAAGGTTTCACGTCTTTTTAAAACGCTTTTCCGAAATAAAACACGATTTGCACGACTTTTCACAAAATCACTTTTTACTTTTCAAAAGAAAATACTTTTCAACAAGAAAGACAACTTTTCTTGAAAAAGCAACACGTTTTCCCAAAAATCACTTTTTAATTTCAAACACGGTTTTCAAAACATAGATTTAGGATTTCGAGTCTTTTAACAATTATCGAGACATAGCCAGTCCTATGCTCATCCAGGATATAAATATATGTATAGATATATATCAACAATCTAATATCACAATGATATCACTCAAGGCATCCATGCCACAGTTATATCGAGTAGCAATTATGCACAACACTTAACATCCAATCAATCCAGGATATAAGTGTACATATACATCATTCAAACTCATCTCTAAATCATCAATCAAGACATCATAACACATATATCAAACATGCACTATGAAGCTACTCAAACTTAAATGACTACCTCCCTTTACCTCACAAAAGAAGTTCAATGCAAACTCGATCGGTTCTCGGCTCCGGCTCCGGTTCCGTTCGCGTCGCCTAAAACAATCAAACACAATTCAATTCAAACAACAAATCAACATCAATCTATAACATAAGAACACAAGTTTTCCTTCCCCTAAAAGGTATAGGGTTCGGCCATGAAAGGTAAAAACGGTTAGGGATCTCATTTGGTTCCAAATTTTTGGATGGTTGGTTCATGAACTTAGCTAACACCATTTCAAGTCCTATGACTCAAAAATGTGAAACATAACTCATGGATTTTCCCCATGAAGCTCTCGGCCATATAGGGCAATTTAGGCTAGGAATTGATTTGGTTTTCCATCACTTGGATTCAAGGACACTAGGAAAGCTAAGGATAGAATCAAGAGTTAGAAATCAAAAATTTGATGAAAAACACTATTCATCATCACTCTTAGGGTTCGGCCACTTTGGGGTTTTAGGGCTAGGATGAGACTTGGATCATGAGCTCTTGGGTTTAGATAGAGGGTGATGAGGTGAGTTCAAAGAACTTGGTTTCACCTCCAAAGGATTTTCCTACAATTTCCTATGGATTTTCAAAGTTTTGGATCTAAGAATGAGTTTCATGAAAATGGAGTTTTGATCTTGATATTGAAAGAGATTCAAGAAGATATGAGACCATAGAAGTGATCTTACCTTAAAATGGATGAAGATTGGTCAAGAAATCAAGTGATTTCAACAAGCTTTCAAGGTTTTCTCAAGGATTCAATGGAGGTTTTTTCTCTAAGGAAGATGAAGTGTTCTTGGTGTTCTTGAGGGGCTGGGCTGCGTGGAATGAGGGGCTGAGAGGGCTGTTCCAGCCTTCTAAAGAGTTCATTAAGGGTGAAAAGGTCATTTGGTTCAAAGGGTAAAATGGTAAAAGGTGACAAGACTTAAGTTAGGGGTATTTTGGTACTTTCGCGTCCTGAAATTCCCGATCGTCATGACGACTCTGGCATGCTCTCCCAAATGAGTTGACATGATGCGAAATCAATATTATCCATTGTCGGGTCCTGGTAAGTCCATACGCGGCTCCGTTCTCCACCCGATTGAAGATTTCGCTCGAACGGAGGTCAGGAAATGATTTTTTTTGAAATTTTTGCGAAATTTAACCAAAACGTAGAGAATCGAATTCTAAGACTTATTGTCTCGTTCACGGGTCCATCTAAGGTCTTCTGACCAGTAAAATCATACTGTCAGTGTAAAAACGCAGACCGGACTCCGTTTGAGTTTTCGACTCAAAACTTAATCGTAGCTTCCTACGATATCGCTGAGCATGACTATGGTCTCGGAATATTTTATTTCCATTCCTAAGACCTTGAATAAAATATAAGTTTATAAATACTGATTAATTAGGAAAACTCGATAATCGGGGTGTTACACTTAGATTCTGTATATTTCTGTATTAAATAACTATGGCTACAAACACAACTTTTATTTTATTGTTGTGATACATCCTTGAGAAGGGTGAGTTATCTACAATTAATTTTCTGGATTGGTACAAATTTTGAGGATTGTCCTCATGTACGAGAAAAGAACTGTATGTTCTCAAGCAATTTGTTGCTACTGCCATAAGGGTCGAAAGGGATGCTTAATAGAAGCATCAAGTCGATGCCATTGATGTACGACATCTCATGCTTGTAATCATAGAGACGTATGATATGATCATACACCTTATGATGCTCTAACAAGAGCTAGCAAGGCATAAAAGGTACTAGAAAGAGTAAAAAGACAAGAAAGGAAGTATGACTTCCTGTTTAGGCATATTTGTTATAAAAGTCAACATATCTACTCCAACATTATGGGTATTGGATACCGCATGTGGATCTCACATTAATGTGAAGGATCAAAGGGAGTAGGACATTGACTAATAGGTAAAGATCTACCCTATGAGTAGAGATGAAGCAAAAATTGCTACATTGACTATAGGAGTTTGAATTTATCATTAGGTAAAGGTCTACCCTATGAGTGGAGATGAAGCAAAAGTTGTTACATTGACTATAGGAATTTGAATTTACCATTAGTTAAATTTCTACTCTATGAGTGGAAATGGAGCGAAAGTTGCTACATTAACCATAAGAGTTTGAATTTGCCTTATGGGCATTAATGGAAGTAAATAACTGTTATTTTATTCCAATTGATAATACAAACATCATTTCTATATCTTGTATAGACAAGAAAGAATTTTAAATTGCAATAAATGGACAATTGTTGTTTCATTTATTCAACTGATGTCTTCTATGCTTGTATTCATGTGAGATATGGACTTTGTGTCCTTGATCTCGATATGCCCTCTATAACATAAATGCGAATAGGGTCAAACCAAGTGATTTGGACCCTCTATATCTTTAGCAATATATTTAGACCATATAAGTAAGAAACATATTTCCAAGCTCCACTAATTTGGACTCTTGGACTCATCCAATTATGAATTGTTTGAGGTCTGTGAATATTACTTGTTTGGAAATATGACTAAGCTCCATTCACTAGTAAGGTGGAAGGGTTGGTAATGTTTTGGCATGATACATTGCGATGTATGAGGGCCTCTAAACAAGTTTGCTAGAAGACAAGTTTCCGTACTTCGTCTCGTTTATTGATAACTTCAGTGAAGATGGATTTGTGTAAGCTACAAGTCAGAAATCTTTGAAATGTTCAAAGAATTCAAGAACGAAGTGGAGAAATAACTTTGGAAAAGTATTAAGATCATGAGATCAGATCGTGGTGCTAAGTACTTAAGCCAATGGTTTGATGACTATCTCAAGGGGTGTGAGATTATATCTCAACTCACTCCTCCTGGAACACCATAATGGAATGGTGTGTCCGAGAGGAGAAAATCGAACCTTGTTGGACATGGTACGATCTATGATGAGTCAATCAGACTTCTCTGACTCTTTCAGGGGATATGCTTTACATACAGCAGCTTTCACACCTAACCACGTTCCATCTAAGACAGCTGAAAGACGCCATATGAGATATGGACTGGTATGCGACCAAGTGTGTCTTTCATTAAGATTTGGGGTGTCAAAATTTATAGAAACGATTGGTTTCAGATAAACTTTGACCCAAGTCTGACAAATGTATCTTTTCTACAACACCTCCGAGGACAAAAAATTTGTCGCTAGGACTGGAGTGTTCCTTGAGAATGAACACATCTCCAAGGGAGACAGTGGGAGGAATGTAGAACTTGGATAAATCCAAGTACCACAGAGTACTGACCCGCCTGCAATGGAACAAGAACCGGTTCCACAAGATGTTGTGGTCCAAGCACCAGTTCAAGTAACACAAGACTCGCGTAAGTCAAACAGGACATGTCATTAACCTGAGAGATCTAGAATACTCCTAACTCAAGAAGGTGATGAACCACTCATTGATCATGATGAGCTTGTGACTTGCCAGGAGGCCGTCGTTGGCCTAGATTCTGAGAAGTGGCTAGGAGCCATGGGATCCGAAGTAGAATCCATGTACACCAACCAGGTATGGACCTTGGTTGAGTCACCTGAAAGGGGTAAAACCCATAAGGTGCAAGTGGGTCTTCAACAAGAAGACTAACATGGATGGGAAGGTGAATATCTTCAAGGCGAGACTGATTGCGAAAAGTTTCAAGCAAATTCATAGTATGACTATGATGAGACCTTTTGTCCAGTTGCATTGATTCAGATCCCACTTGCTATTGCTTCATAGTATGACTATGAGATCTGGCAAATGAATGTCAAAACAGCATTCCTTGACAAGGAATCTTCTCGAGGATGTGTACATGACACAACCTGAGAGTTTTGTCTATTCAGAGAATGCTGGAAAGGTTTTGCAAGTTGCAAACTTCCATTTATGGATTAAAGCAAACTTCCAGAAGTTGGAATCTTCGTCTTGATATAAACTGTAAGACAAGTTTGGATTCACCAAGAACGAGGATGGATCTTGAGTGTACAAGAAGGTTAGTGGGAGCATAATTATTTTTCTTGTATTGTATGTGTATGACATACTACTTATGGAAACAATATTCCTACACCACAAAATGTGAAAACATGGTTAAGGAATTATTTTTCAATGAAGAACTTACGCGAAACGTCCTATGTATTAGGAATCAGGATCTATGGAGATAGATCGCTGAAATTGTTAGGCCTTAGTCAAAGGTACATAAATTGACAAAGTGCTTGGGCACTTTAAATGTGCATGATTCCATAAGGGTATCTTGCCTATGACACGTGGCGTATACTTGTCCAAGGGACAGTCCCTGTTACATCAGCGGGAACCCATGAATAAGATTCTATATGCTTCGGCAATTGAATATGTTATGCATGCCATGATATGTACTCGAACAAATGTCTCGTATGCTTCGAGCATGATGAGAAGGTACCAATCCAATCCCAGTGAAGGTCACTGGACCGAAGCCGAGAATGTCCTTAAGTACTTGAGAAGAACTAAGGATTCATTCTTGATCTAAAATGGTGCGGAAGAGCTCATAGTAATGAATTACACTGATGCTAGCTTCCAAATCGATAAGGATAACTTTAGATCGCAATCTGGTTTTGTGTTTTGCCTTAATGGTGGCACTGTGAGCTTGAAAAGGTTCCAAGCATGAGATGGTTGCTGATTTTATAACAGAGGTCGAGTATATAGTTGCCTTAAATACAGATTTAAAGGTCGTTTGGATTAGAAAGTTCATTTATGAACTAATCGAAGTTCCTAACTTTGCGAACTCCATAGATCTCGTTACGATGATGATGGAGTAATCGCCTAAGCTAAGGAAACTTGATCTCACCAGTGATCCGAAACATATACTTAGATACTTCCATCTCATTCGATAGATGATCGATAGAGGAGATGTGAAGATGTGTAGAATGACAACACTAAACAATCCACTATTGGAGTCTCTTGCTCAGTGGTAGCATGACACTCACACTAGACCGATGGGTGCTATATTGATGCCCGATTGGCTTTAGTGCTAGTGGGAGATTGTTGGGGTAAGCCCTAGTGGCCAATCTATTTTGAATAGATAATCATTTGTATCATGACTTTGATCATATATTTGATATATGTATAAGGCATTTATTTATTATGTTATATTTTATGATCATATTTATAGCATAATAAAGTCCTTAGAATAGGTAGTTCATTTAATGGAACGTCAAGTATGACTTGACCGTGAGATGCCATTAAATTATAGAACATTATTCTTAACTATCCATAGTCAAGTATTATTATTAATAAGGACAATAATAATACATTGAGACTATTATGTGAGTGTACTAATGACCACATCTCACGGGTCATAGATATAAGATATCAAGTCTTCACATAGGTATAAATATTAGTGGAATCTTTATACTGGAGTGACCCGCTATGAGGACACTGCATAATAGTTATGTAAGTGTCATAAGCAATTCTCATGGTGACCATAGTGAAGTAGTCCTTCGACTTGAAGTCACTACAATTCCTAACATATGTAGTTGTAGGCTTTAATACTATTAAACGTTGTCTGTAACAGGATAACTATAAAGATAGTTATTTGGTCTGCAATGAAACATGTTGAGGAAAGTGAGTGATGTAGATAGGATTCGTCCCTCCTCCATAACAGGAGTAATGTCTATAGGCCTCTTGATGGTATGCGACGTAGAAATGCATGGCCATGCTAAGGTGGGACAATATGAGATATTGGGCCCACATGATCATACGTCAATTACTAGATTAAGAAATAAATAATTGGACTTAACAAGGATGACATATTTATGTCTTGTGTTCAATTAAGACATTGAGACGAACGGACGTTGACTTCACATTATATAGGGTTACAACAAGGTTTTAATTGTACCACCAATATTCTAATTAATTGGGTAGCAATGATGTATTGCTAGATGCCGCTCATTGTTTATAATATTAATTGATTATTAATATGATTAATAATAATTAATATTATTGCCAATTAATTGAGAACCTATAGGGTCACACGCATAGAGCAAATGTTTAGAGAATTAATTTAATTGATTAATTAAATATGATTTAATTAATAATTAAATGGGATTGATTTAATTGATTGATTAAATATGATTTGATTAATAATTAAATGGGATTGATTTAATTGATTGATTAAATATGATTTGACTGATAATTAAATGAGGGTAAGTTCAATTAATTAATTAAATATGATTTAATTAATAATTAAACATTGGGCCTGTAGCGTACAGTGGCCCAAGTGGGTTAGGTTAAGTGAGTGACAGCTATTAGTAAGCTGTGCACGTCACTTAAGCAACACACAACACAGAGCACTCATAATGGCTGCTGTACACCCTTGACAGCGTGCCCTCTTTTCTCTCTCTGTGTATCGTGCCTCTCCTAATCCTGATAGCTAGCACTACGCTATCTCTGACGTTGGTTTGCTCGCGTGGACTGAATAGAGGTATTGCTACTTTGCAATACTGGTGATAGAGAAGCCTTTTCTTATGGTGGTTATGGCTGGACAGTTATCGTAATCTCGCGATCCAAGATTTGTTAACCGTTGGATCGGCTGATTTTTGGATAGCAGGTTCGTGACATGTGGCTCTACATCTTCACCGTTCAGTTTTGCGATACGAGGTCTGGAGCGAAAGTTATGAGTATCGCAAGTATCAACGTTTTTGGCTAACAGGTGTTGTTGGCGTGCTCACAGTGTTCGTGGTAAAGCTACGCTTCAAGAGGTAAACACAATATCCTTGTGATTCATATGCAATACGTGGTCTTTTCGTAAAAAGGTTTTTCCGCTCAAGAGGTTTTTGAAAATTGTTTTTGAAAATTATCCCTCTTGAAACCCCAACATGTCGCACACGCGTCAGAACTCACACCAGCTAGCAAACTCACTCAGCACGCTTGAGCGTGCAACATGCCAACGTTCAAATGTTGCACGCTTGAGCGTGCACTCTTCCCATGCTTGAGCTGCTCAGCTGGGAAGGGCCTTCCAAACTTCTGACTTCCCAGTTTCTCGTGTTATACCTTAGGCATTTCCAACCTGGTTTAAGCCTATTGCTAAGTTTCCAACTAGGTCTTAAACTAACACAAAACAATTCACTCAATCAATCAAAGCCCTAATCGAGATTAACCAATTCAGTTAGAGTTACAGAAAATCGAGATGTTACAGATGCTGCATTATTAAAGTCCTAATCCTCCCGACGCTTGCCTTTGTCTTGACCCTTGCCCTCATCTTTTCTCGTGAATTATTGGAGATATTCCCTTCTTATCAGTCTTTCAATAACATTCTTCAGATTACGACAGTCTTCTGTTGAGTGGCCAAAATTTATGTGGTACTCGCAATGTTTATTTCTGTCGGCCCCTTTTGGCGTTGACCCTGGAGGCTGGAGTTGTATGAGATTGGAAAACTTCTTTGAGGATTTCTGCCCTGCTTGTGTTGAGAGGAGCATAGTTATCAAACTTCGGCTGCTTCTCCCCCTTGTACCATTATGGATCTCGCCTACTTGTTCTCGCCTCTGCCTGCTGCCTTCTTATCGACACGCTGGTGTGAAATCTTGAACGGGGAAAGTGTTTTTTCTGGCGAGGGCTACTTCCTCCATGGTCATGTACCCAGTGGCCCTCCTTCGAAGTTCGTCTATGTCTGAAAGGGGCTTCCTGGCCAAGGAATCAACAAATGGACCTTCCTTGAGTCCCGTCAGAATGGTGTGTAGGGCTACAGCGGGACTTAAGTCACTGATCATCAAAGTCTACTTTGCAAATCTCATCATAAACTCTCATAGGGTTTCACGCTGTCTCTGTCTAAAATTAACCAAGATTGCCGAGGTCTTTTGATGGACGCGACTAGCAGAAAACTGAATGGCAAATTTAGCAGCAAAGTCATCAAAATTCAAATATGAACTTGGAGATAAGCGTGAATACCATACCATACAGTTCCCCTAAAAGTGGTGGGGAAAACCCGACATTTTACCACGTCCGAGGGGGTGGTGACCAACATTTGCGTGTTGAAGATGGATAGATACTCCTCGGGATATGAGCTTCCATCATAAGATACGGTGAGACCTTTGAAGTTTTCAAAAAAATGGGAGTTGATGATGTCCTCTATGAAGGGTGTCCGGCTCGAGAGGGTCTTTCGTTCTCCCATCGGGGTGATCTACTCCGCTGCCTGGTATGGGCCTTAGAGTGGTCATCCTCATGGTGTTCTCGGTTTCTGAGCACCTCCATCTCCTGCTTCATAGCTTCGTTCTCCTGGTTCAGCCTTTCAAAAGTCACCATTAGAAGCTGAAAAGCGGCAGGGTCAACCTGGGGATCCTTGTGAGGCACTTGATGATTTTCGTTTTGGCCCAATATGTTATTGCTTCGTGTCCAAACCATGAAAGTGGCGAAGGAAAAGTTTCATCGGGCCCCACGATGGGCGCCAAATTGTTCTTACAATTATCAATGAGAATGAGAAGATGATTACAGGAGTTTATGGTTGCCCTATTTATAGGCCAACCGTGTGATTGCCCTACTAATGACCCTTTATGGGTGATATCCTTGATAGTCGCGGTCGATGATATCCCTTTATTGCTTGGGCGAGCCTTCTTCCGTATTAGACGCAGAATGCCTTTAATACCCGGGTATTATGGGATCAGTCCAGCTGTGGTGAAGAATATTCTTTCTGAACATTCTTCAAACTAGGGCTAGGGTGTCTTCGAGAGACCCCGCTGGATTGGGCCAGCGAACATGACTCGGACGGTTTGTTTGTTTCCAATTGAGGGAGGCCTACTTGAAGATTGGACCAAGGAATTCTCAGCAATGTAAGAACACTCCATATGCAGCGACTATTCAGTTGAGAGGAGATAGACACTGACAAAAGATATTCTGACGATCAAGTTAATGTGATACGTACTCATTATAAGAGTATTATGAGGGAGAGAGGTATACCTGAGGATCCTTACCTCTGTTTATAGTGTAATGTAATGCATTGTGTTATTCGTTAAAAGGTCTATCAAATAATTTATAATGAGTTAAATGACCCTAGTCAATAATTTATAAAATACTTTTAATATATAAAAAATATAATTTCTATTACCCGTTTAACTTATCTTGTAATAACCAATCTATTTTCGAATATTTTATATAAAAAACGTACTACATTTTTACCTTTTATTTTATACCTTTCTCTGAAAATAGAGAAGCAAAGATAAGCTGACTATATACATAATGGAAAACTGTTGAGTTTTGACTCATCAATGCTCTTTCTGATTGATTTAACAATTAAACAACAATAAGAGAAACTAAGCCAATGATTAAGTGAAGTCTTCCAATTCTTACATTTCTATGTTGAAATTGGCTAATTTAGCAATGTGGATTCCAGTTATTAATTCGATAATGATCGCAGATACCAAAAAGTGACTTTTATATTCAGTTTGTGGATATAAAATAAGCTAAACACAATCTTTTCACCCAAAAAGCTTGCAACTTTGTGAGGGCTGATATCAATCTTTTTCCAACTTGCCACTTCAAGAAAGAGATGGGCATGGGGTAAAGAGAGAGAAGAAAAAATACTAGTCCATATACAACCAATTTGGATGGCTTGAATTAATTATATCTATCTCTTCTATTTTGGTTAGATCTTCACCTACGTGGGTCCCATCTCTACCTTCTTTCTTTATTGTCATTCTATTTGTTCGTGTTCACACATTTTGCTTCGCTTACTTAAAAAAATATACCATAATCTCACTCGAAAGTTGACAATGTTTGAAAAATATTCAGGTTCTTTTCATGGGAAAATGACCAGGACACGTGAACATGGAATCAAATAGGTGATTATTGAAAGGGGAGAATATGGTAACACTATGAGGGTGGGATTTGATAGCATTTTGCAGTTCAAGTACGAAGCAGGGAAAGTCCCCACACCCCTATGACAAAGGAAATAACTTTGTGGAAATTCCTGTTGTAAAAGCAACTTATAAACGATGTTTAAGAACAAAAAGTGAGAATGTCACACCACTAACTCAAATCATGAAAGAAAGCATGTGATTTAAGGAGCTGGATAAGAATGGGCACCTTTTATGACTAGGGAAAGCCTACAATATTCATTGTTAAATAGGCGGGTAAGGATGCTATCAAGTATCAACATATTTTGACAAAATAACGATCTTTTGTCTTATTTTGTATCCTAATTAATAATATTCTGTCATGTAAGTTAAAATTTTATTTAATCTTAAAAAAATATAATATATAATAAGATATTATTGATTGAAACATAATATAATATACTAAATTAGGATAAGAGATCTTCATCCATTCTGAGAAACTATTGAGTTAATTGTATATCTGTATACAGCTGCACAAGTACCGGTTTAAGAAGGCAAATTATTATGTGGGGGCGTGTAAAGTTTGGGGGCATGTAGAGTTTAAATAGAGCCACGTTTCCTTTTTTTTTTTTTTTGATTAATTAGAGCCACGTTTCCAGTTGTGCATATATTGATGATTTGGTGTTAGTTGTTTTAAATTTTTAATACAAAAGAAAATAGGAAGATTTTATGGTACCCCTTATCTATGTGGTTCAATCAGATAGTAAGAACTTAGTCACATGTGATATTGATATGACTCAATTAATTGAGATGATGCATTCTGATTGGACATAAGATACCCAAATTCTCTACTTTTCAAGGATATCATAACAACATCCAAGAAACTAACTCATTGACACAAATTATTTGTAGTAAAGAGAGAACAGATAGAAATATGAATCTCAATATTTTACTTCATAGTTTATAGCACTGAGCAAAATAACTGTGATCTCGTGAGAAGTTCAGGCACAAACATTGCCTATTTCAGCAAAATAAAAATAAAAATAAATAAACAGCTCATCTTGTTACTTTCCCAGATCTACAAACAGTGCAAAATACTCTACCTGACGGGACATAGGAGCTGAGAACAAAACTGGCCCATAATTAATTAAGGACCTGTATTTTAGAATTTCTCAAAGTTAGACAACAAACTCCAAATTGGATATAAATTGCATGGCCATAAAAACTACACAAATTTGAGTATATCATGTTGCCTCAGGATTGATTCCACCAGCCAAACCTTCCAACTAAGGATGTCTCAGCCTCTCTGGTACTGCTATTTAGTTAAAGGTGGAAGAACCTGGAAAGTAGAAAAAGTAAGCGAATGAAGGAGGAACATAATACGTTGGAGGCAACTAGTGCAAATGGAGCTATAAAGTACGGATTATGATATGTAACTAAACCATGACCAAAGGTTTAAAAGTGTAAGTTGCTTAGGTATTGATTTTTCATGCGTAAATATTCTGAGGGGACCGTAGTTGCCGAGTACGCCACTGATTGAGCAACAAGTGTCTATTTTTGGGGTCCCATGACAAGATAACAACTTGGTACATATACATAGTGGTCTACAAATTTTAGCAGTTAGTTGACTACATTTAATTTTGGTGCAGGGACCACTCCAATAACATTTATTTGCAGCTTGACTATAGATAAAGCATAAAACATAAAGTGGATAGTACATATTCAATTTTCATACCATTTTTTCAGGATAAGGAAAAGAAATATGAAGTTCCGAATTCAGCCTGCGAAATAATTGCAATCTGACGACAGAGTAGAAAAATGTTGAGGAAGTGAATTCTAGTTCAGAGAAAGAAAGGAGCAATTAATCGTGCATCATCTAATCTTTTCAAACTTATGCATGCTCACCCAACATATTGCTTTTAGTAAAAATCTAGTACTTCGTTCATAGAAAAAGCATCCTACACCAGTGCAGGAAATCCTTTTAACACCGGTTATGGAGGCGACATTAATAGGGCAGACGTTAAAAATATGTCTTTTAACGTCGGTTGGAAATGGACGTTAAAAGTAACGATTTTAATGTCGGTTAAACATAACAATAGACGTTAAAAGTCCCATGATAAGACAATAGACATGAAAAGTATTACTTTTAACGTCTGTTTTTATTTTAAACCGACGTTAAAAGTAATTTTTTTTTTAAATTTCAATTTTATAGTGAATCCTTCTCATCCTCCCTAAAGAATTCTACAAACACACTATATAATAAATCCAGATTTTTCAACATTACTCAAAGAAGTCCAGAATCCAGAATTCAACATACTCCACACGAAAGTGATCATTATTTATATGTATATATTTACACAAACATAATCTAGAATTCTATATAAGCACCCCACAATTCAATATGCAGAATTCTATATATATATATATATATATATATATATATATATATATATATATATATATGCAGAAATCTACAAACATATATCCAGAATTCTATACAGGTACACAATTCACTATATATACACAAAACTAATCAATATCTTCTAAGTACTCAGGATCTACATCTACATTTTTCTTTGCAGCATACTTAAAAAAGAAGGTTGCAAAGCGCTCCCTCGAGTCTGTGAATTCCTGATCAATGAGACTAGATTGATTGTTAAAAGCCTGCAAAAGTTCAAATAAACTCAACATTAATTTAAGTCATCAACAAAAAAAAAATATAATTAATATTAACTTGTTAAAAATCTATTAATTGCCTACTCCCATCCATCAGTAATACCCGCAGAGACAATGGTCAACATATAGCTCATCACATAATATGAACACTGTAACACCCCGATTTTTCAAGCTCTCGAGCTTTCTGTTTCAATTAAACAGTATTTATTCGTTTGCATTTTATTGGAGGGATTAGAGAGTGAAATAAAATAATCCGAGACCATAGTCATA
Source organism: Ammopiptanthus mongolicus (assembly GCA_039655645.1). Lineage (NCBI taxonomy): Eukaryota > Viridiplantae > Streptophyta > Magnoliopsida > Fabales > Fabaceae > Ammopiptanthus > Ammopiptanthus mongolicus. The sequence goes on from CM077344.1 coordinate 56,443,160, forward strand.
TTCTACGCTATCATAGGAAGCTATGGTTAAATTTTGGTCAAAACCTCAGGTGGAGTCCGGTCTGCGTTTTACACTGACAGTATGATTTTACTGCTCAAACGACCTAATTTTGACTCATGAACGAAACCGTTAGGTTTTATATTTTATTTCCAACAATATTGGTTCTTTTGAAAATTTTCAAAATAAAGAAGTCGTTATATGTTATTTGGACGTAAACCCTAAATCGGGTGGACAATAGAGCTAAATACATGATTTTCTTGGACCTGCTAACGGATAAGATGACATCATCATGACATCATCACCATGCCACGTGTCAATTTCCTGTGGTCTCGAATAAAATATAATATATCGGAAAATATCTGGACGTGAAATTACCAAAATACCCTTCTACTTAACTATAAGTTTGCCATTGAGACAAAAATTAATCTCACCTCACTCACACTCATAGGCCATTCGGCCATTCACTCTTTCTCTCCTCCTCCCACTTTGTTCTTCATTTCTTCCTTATTCTTCAAGAGTTCTTCACTTTTTGATCATGGACTTAGAGATTTTTGGGTGATTCAAGCTAGTTTTCTTCAAGGAATATCATCTAGGAGGTATTATCCTCAACTTTCATCTCTTAATCTCTCTTTAATCTCCATGATTCATGATAGTTTAGTTTTGAACTTAGAACTTCAAAAATCCATAAGAAATTGTAGAAAAATCCTTTTTACACCAAATCAATTTCTTTTATCCTAGTTCATGATTGTCTACCACGATCCAAGAGTTGGAAACCAAAAGAGCTCTCTAGCTCAATTAGGAAAAAGGGGCCAAAACCTCCATTGATGAGTGGAGGGAGTTTTGGTTCAAGTTTTGGTGTAATAGACTTTGATCTAGTCTTACCACACCTAATAAGGATGGAATCCAAGAGATGACAATTTTTGGAACTCCCTAGCCATATTTTCTTACCCATGGCCGAAGCTAGGAGGGGAGATTAGGAGAGAATTTTTGTGTTTTAAAGTTGTTGTATTGATTGATTGATTATCTGTAGTTGCCGACGAGTAATCGGACGAGAAACCGGACGACTTCCGGACTGATTGGACAACTTTACGCTTACCGGGAACTTCAAGAGGTACGGGGGTTTGCCTGAGGGATTTTACGATAACTATGTGTTCTTGGTGTGTTGTCTGAATTTATTGGTTTGACTATATGTTGGTTGTTTAAGTCATGCTCAGATATTATTTGGTATGTTGATGACTATCTACAGTTATGTGTTCGAGTACTTTAAGGCATGTGATAGACTATATTATCTGCTATATGTTGAATTGTTAATTGTATTGGGTTGGATTGCTGATTTGGAAAGCCTGACAGTAGTCAGTGCTCAATTAACTAACAAAGATAAAAGCTTTAAAAAGCTTTGCAGTAATACCAAAGATTGATTTGGAAAAAAAACGTTGGGGATTTCAACGATGCTAGTTTTCTAAAGGAAAAGATAAATCCTAAAATATTTTATGAAGTTAGTAGGAAAAGTTAGTTTTTAAGATTAACTTGATTTTTATGTGGAAAAAGTAAGTCAAATTGTGGAACTTAGAACGTTTAAGGCTAAACGATGTTTAATTCCGAAAAGATTTCAGAAAACGTTTTCGAAAAACAGTAATGCTGTTCTGGGAGGACGTTTTTGGTCTCAGCTGTTTCCTTTTAAAAATAGTTTTTGGAAAGGGACTTTGCAACAAAAGATAAATTTTATCGGAAATCCACTGGTTTACAAAGCAGTTTCCAAATAGAAAAGTTTTTCTGTAAAACGAGTTTTCCCAACGATATAAAATCTGTCAACTTGGATGAGTTGCGGAGATTTCGTTTTGGATTTGTGTTTCACAGAACGAAAAATGGTGAAAAATGATGAAAAACGTGAACCTAGTATGCGAGCCGTCGGGATACTAGTGTTCTGTAAAAATAGCACGAGAAGCCGTGCAACAATGTTATGGACTGTGTGTCCTGTAAACTGTGTGCCCTCCTCTTGTTATGGGGAAACGTCCCCTTGTTATGAGGAAACGTGATTAAAGGTGAATGATGTTTTCTATTACAACGGAACTTGGGCTGGTGCATCAGTCTAGAGTTCCGTGATTGAGCACTCGGATGTTTTGTTCTGTGCCAACGATGAAAAGTTGTAAAACGGTGCAAATTGTGAATAGTCGGGAGCTTTGAGCTACGATAACGAAAGAACAAACACAAAGAAAAGTGACAAGACTTGAAACATTTTTCTCATGCATTTGTTTTTAGACAGACATGCCATCTGGATTGGGGGACCTTGTGATGACTTTAAGTCATTGTGTAACATTGTGCCTTGATGGACAATGGTGTCATACAACTGACGAATATTGTGCCTTGAGTTGGACAATACCGTATGACCATTTACAGTTTATCAAGTACAGCTGAATGTAATTCCATGTAATCGCGTAATGTCATGGTGTTCATGTACTTCCGAATAAGCACTTAGGTGCTGGTCATTATTGCCTTGGGCCAATGGACCTTGAGCCTGATCAGCTCAGTTTTTATACAACGGTGTTGAGATCTCCGGAGATTAAGTAAAGAATTAGATGATGAATATTGAAGTGTCATGCATTTCTTTTGAAAATGACGATGACTGTCGGGTATGAGACCCTATGATATACTACTTGTTTATCCAGTAGAATTTTATACGTACTGATTGTATATGTCCATGTGCTATTGATCTGTAATGCATATAGTTATCTTGTTTGAATCCATATATTGGTATCTCACCCTTGCCTGTACATGTTGGACACCCTGTTGTGTTCTTTGATACATGTACAGATGCATTTCAGTGGATCCCTGGGCCACTTTGGGACCCCGAAGCTGGAGTCACTTAACGTCGACGGCAAGGATGTGTGGACTGGCAACAAAGAGGCTTAGTCTCAAGGGTTTGAAGTATACTAGGTAGTATACTTTACCATCTTTTGATGTTCTTGTATTAGACCAGCTCTTAGGATTTTTGATGTACATATGGCGTATGAAAAGATTAGGAAAATGATTTACGCCTTATGCCGAGGTTGAGTTATTATTACAAAGGATGAATGACAATTTGTTTTATATGATTGTTCTGTTTTGTTTTTGGTATCAGATTTCTATAACCACTCGAGTGAGTGTTTTTCAAAACAAAAAGTTTTTAGTTTCCGTAATGGGTTACCATGTGATGTCCCAGAAGGGGGTGTCACATTAGTGGTATCAGAGCTGGTCGATGTCTTTTGGGATCTAGGTTATGGATTCATGATATTTTTGCTGTGTTTACTCTGTATTTTGTTTTGGTAAAGGTCAGTCAGAGTAAGAATACTCTGTTACGACTTGTTTCTTGTGGAACAGATTGGATTGGTCGGATCCGATGATCCAGATACGTTGAGACTCTTATAAAAGAGTTATCTGAATTACTAAGTAAGGTAGGCTTTAAGGCAGTTCCTTAGCCAGTTCTAGCAAATAGGCTTGAATATGACCTTTACGTTATGAGTCGAGGATGGTAGACTCTTAGCTAGCAAGTAAGGGAAGACTCCCTTATATGTGAAGGAAGTTCGATTGTTGGGAAAGTTGCCAAGGAAACGAGTGTGCCTTGGGCAAGTAGAAGAATACCAAAAAGTTTTGGAGTAGATGCATAGGTGGCTGGTAAGTGACCAATGGAATGGCAAGATAATGGTAAGTTTGCTAAGAGCGTTGAGAGACTGGAAAGGAATCCAGGTGGAGTAATGGAAGAATAGTAAGGACTAAGGCTTGATGATTTGAACAAGATGGAAATTTGTATAACTGTGTTATGATGATTCGATATAGGTTTAATCATAATATTTTTAAGTTAGCTTATGCCTTTGATGAGAGTCCTTGTTTGAAAGGATGGACAACCCTATAATGTTGAAAAAGAGGAAAGTTAGGAGTCTGATAATATTTCAGCAATGATGTCCCTCGAAGGGTGGTAATAGTGTGAAGTTTCTTCTGGTGTTATTTTTAAGAAGTGATTGGAGCCTCCGCTGTTTATGGATTTGATGGACATGATTGTTGTCTCCATTAGGACAGATAAAAGGTTACACCTCATGGGTATATTTGTGGTCTATGCTGATGATGGGGAAGAAGTCGTATAATACCCAGGGATAATTTCTGAGGGTTACGAATGATCAGAGACTGAGTGAATAAGAATGGAAGAACGGATTTTGGCCATAGAATGAGTACCTTAGGACTGGTATACGTAAGGGAAAGAATTACACTGGATCCTATATGGATGGGAGTATTGTCTTGTTAATAGAACCTAAGACCGTGACCGACAGAGATGAGTAAGACAGATGAGTTTAGACTCGGTCGCAACGACCACTATTTGGTAAGGCATAGGATAAATATGTCTGGCCTCCTGGCTCGCGAGGCGAGCCTTGGTTTCGTATGGCGAGGTCGAGAGGCTGTATTTTACTTTGTTGACAGACCTTTAGCTCGCGAGGCTAGCATCCGGTCGCGTGGCGGATATGGTTGACTCCTTGTTTGATGCTTCTAAAATTTGAGGACTTAGACTAAGTTTGATATTGAAATTTTTAAGTGAGCTTATTGGGATTTATAGTGCATTCGAGTTGTTGGTAAGATTGAGACGTGTAATAACGGAATAAGAACTAGTTTAAGTATTTGACTCAATCATGGAAGTAAGTCTTTCGTGAAGGATTGGTTGTAGGGAATGACTTTCCCGATAATTGGTGGATATGCAAAAGACGGATGATAAGTTTCAGGAGTTAGTTTCTCCAAAAGTGTAGGACCGTGTTGAAATGGTTTCCTTAACGAAACAATGTGTGTTGACACACAAGGATGTGTATTTGGTTGAGTTCTAATCACGTTGAGACCTTGTGAGAACTCATGTTTAGTAAAGGATGCTCATGTTCATGTTGACGCATCATTTACCCTTTGGGGATTGTGTCAGATATTTGAATGAGATGCCTGTCGTGGAGGATTTCTCTGGAGAGTTTTCCCGAGAATTTTCCAAGTTGCGTTTACTAAGGATGTTGAGTTTTTGATTGATCTAGTCCCTAGATTCAGTCAAATCTTCATCGCTTTGGGTAGAATCTCACCTACAAAGCTAACCAGATTAGGCTATGTGAAAAGGAATTTTCGTTCGTTTCTTCATCCATTCGTCATCATCGGCAATGTTCTCATTTACTCGGAGAGTCACGAGGAATGTGAAGAGACTTTGTGGCAAGTGTTGTGGACCCCACGGGAGAAAGGCAGTCGTGAAGTACTTTAAGTGTGAGTTTAGACTCAAGGGAAGTGGAATTCTTAGGGCATGCGATCCCAACGAGTATTTGTGCTCACATTCCTACATAATCCTCAGTGTATTCGACATTTGAGTAGATTATTTGGACAACATCCAATTGTCTGGACATCTTCACATTTCTTGATTGAAAGTTTCTTGATGAAAACTAGTCTAATCACTTTTACCTTTGGTAAATGTGATCCAGTCTGATTTTTGGCTAGACTGTTTATCTTTTGATTTCCTGATCTATTGCAAGGTTCTTATGGAAAAGAGGGCTTTATTAGAGTCATGGTTGTAAACATGTATTAGCTATGCATTTTTACACTCACGAACCTACTAAAGAATCTTTTTACATATTGGATGTTCCTACATGCTGTGAAGAAACAATTAAACTCTTCTATATACTTTCCTGCGTCATTGAGACCAAGAATATTTCTTTTGTTGGAAATTTCTTTCGTGAAAAATTTCTTTCCTTAGCCTTCAAGGACCGAGTAGTGACTGAGTTCAACGGATCACCCGCAACTCAAGTGGACAACCAAGAAAGATGATTGGATCTTGTGAAGGTCGGTTAGGATTAAGTGTAATACCTAACTACGAGAATTCTTTTAGCAGGATAGACTAGAAGTGGCGGGAATTTTATTGAGGTATAGATTACGACTGATACGATGTGAATCTGTAACTTTAAACTCAGTGAGTTCTCAGTGAGTGAGGCAATTATTGTCAGTCAAGTATTGTTAGAGGCAGAATAGTCGTCAGAGAATCTAGGATGCTGATCAACATCTGTAGTTCAGATTGGTAGTAAAAGTTTGAAGAGCTATAGGAGAGTGTCCTTAGTAGTTTTGTCTAAACCGAGTGAAGAGGTCTTGAATGGGAGATAAGTGGTTAGAAAAGTTAAAGATTTATTGTATTGAGGACTTCTAGCTGATTCGAATACGTTTGGTTGTAGTTGCGTTAGGAGGTGCAATCAAGTTCTTTAAAGTTAAGAGGCATGATCATAATGTAAATTGGAGAAGTAGGCCATGCTACGAAGGAAGGTAAGTTTAAGATTGGATATCTTGGATAAGAACCGATATAGGAATTATAAAAGGAATGTGTGTCGTGGTTTAAATGTTGGTATCAACAGCGAGAGTTAAAAATGTAGGAAGGAGTCTTACTAAATGGATTAGTGTAAAAGGAAAAATGATTAAGTTTAATAATGCCTCTCACGTGTGAGAGAGTAAGGTGAATTCAACGAAGAATAAGTATGAAATTGCTGTCAGATTACAAGTGTCACCTAGGGGAAAATTCATATGGGGAGTATGATGTGAAATCTAAGGATATAAGAGAATTCTGTCTAGTTTTGAGTTACGTAATTTCGAGGACGAAATTTTTTTTTGTGGGGTAGTAATGTAACACCCCGATTTTTCAAGCTTTCGAGCTTTCTATTTCAATTAAACAGTATTTATTCGTTTGCATTTTATTGAAGGGATTAGAGAGTGAAATAAAATAAGCCGAGACCATAGTCATGTTCTACGCTATCATAGGAAGCTATGGTTAAATTTTGGTCGAAAACTCAGATGGAGTCCGGTCTGCGTTTTACACTGACAGTATGATTTTACTGCTCAAACGACCTAATTTTGACTCGTGAACGAAACCGTTAGGTTTTATATTTTATTTCCAACAATATTGGTTCTTTTGAAAATTTTCAAAACAAAGAAGTCGTTATATGTTATTTGGACGTAAACCCTAAATCGGGTGAACAACGGAGCTGAATACATGATTTTCTTGGACCTGCTAACGGATAAGATGACATCATCATGACATCATCACCATGCCACGTGTCAAATCCCTATGGAGGACACGTGTCAATTTCCTGTGGTCTCGAATAAAATATAATATACCGAAAAATATCTGGACGTGAAATTACCAAAATACCCTTCGACTTAACTACAAGTTTGCTATTGAGACAAAAATTAATCTCACCTCACTCACACTCATAGGCCATTCGGTCATTCACTCTTTCTCTCCTCCTCCCACTTTATTCTTCATTTCTTCCTTATTCTTCAAGAGTTCTTCACTTTTTGATCATGGAAACTTAGAGATTTTTGGGTGATTCAAGCTAGTTTTCTTCAAGGAATATCATCGAGGAGGTATTATACTCAACTTTCATCTCTTAATCTCTCTTTAATCTCCATGATTCATGATAGTTTAGTTTTGAACTTAGAACTTCAAAAATCCATAAGAAATTATAGAAAAATCCTTTTTACACCAAATCAATTTCTTTGATCCTAGTTCATGATTGTCTACCATGATCCAAGAGTTGGAAACCAAAAGAGCTCTCTAGCTCAATTGGAAAAAAGGGGCCGAAACCTCCATTGATGAGTGGAGGGAGTTTTGGTTCAAGTTTTGGTGTAATAGACTTTGATCTAGTCCTACCACACCTAATAAGGATGGAATCCAAGAGATGACAAATTTTGGAACTCCCTAGCCATATTTTCTTACCCATGGCCGAAGCTAGGAGGGGGGATTAGGAGAGAATTTTTGTGTTTTAAAGTTGTTGTATTGATTGATTGATTATGTGTAGTTGGCGACAAGTAATCGGACGAGAAACCGAGCGACTTCCGGACTGATTGGACAAGTTTACGCTTACCGGCAACTTCAAGAGGTAAGGGGGTTTGCCTGAGGGATTTTACGATAACTATGTGTTCTTGGTGTGTTGTCTGAATTTATTGGTTTGACTGTATGTTGGTTGTTTAAGTCATGCTCAGATATTATTTGATATGTTGATGACTACCTACAGTTATGTGTTTGAGTACTTTAAGGCATGTGATAGACTATATTATCTGCTATATGTTGAATTGTTAATTGTATTGGGGTGGATTGCTGATTTGGAAAGCCTGACAGTAGTCAGTGCTCAATTAACTAACAAAGATAAAAGCTTTAAAAAGTTTTGTAGTAATACCAGAGATTGATTTGGAAAAAAACGTTGGGGATTTTCAACGATGCTAGTTTTCTAAAGGAAAAGAGAAATCCGAAAATATTTTATGAAGTTAGTAGGAAAAGTTAGTTTTTAAGAGTAACTTGATTTTTATGTGGAAAAAGTAAGTCAAGTTGTGGAACTTAACGATGTTTAATTCCGAAAAGATTTACGGAAAACGTTTTCGAAAAACAGTAATGCTGTTCTGGGACAACGTTTTTGGTCTCAGCTGTTTGCTTTCAAAAATAGTTTTTGGGAACAGACTTTGCAACAAAAGATAAATTTTATCAGAAATCCACTGGTTTACAAAGCAGTTTCCAAATAAAAAAGTTTTCTGTAAAACGAGTTTTCCCAACGATATAAAATCTGTCAACTTGGATGAGTTGCGGAGATTTCATTTTGGATTTGTGTTTCACAGAACGAAAAACGGTGAAAAATGATGAAAACCGTGAGCCTAGTATGCGAGACGTCGGGATACTAGTGTTCCGTAAAAATAGCACGAGAAGCCGTGCAACATTGTTATGGACTGCGTGTCATGTGGACTGTGTGTCCTCCTCTTGTTATGGGGAAACGTCCCCTTGTTATGAGGAAACGTGATTAAAGGTGAATGGTGTTTTCTATTACCACAGAACTTGGGCTGGTGCATCGGTCTAGAGTTCCGCGATTGAGCACTCGGATGTTTTGTTCTGTGCCAACGATGAAAAGTTGTAAAACGGTGTAAATTGTGAATAGTCGGGAGCTTTGAGCTACGACAACAAAAGAACAAACACAAACAAAAGTGACAAGACTTGAAACATTTTTCTCATGCATTTGTTTTTAGGCAGACGTGCCATCTGGATTGGGGGACCTTGATGGCAGGGAACCCTGTGATGACTTTAAGTCATTGTGTAACATTGTGCCTTGATGGACAATGGTGTCATACAACTGATGAATATTGTGCCTTGAGTTAGACAATATCGTATGACCATTTACAGTTTATCAAGTACCGCTGAATGTAATTCCATGTAATCGCGTAATGTCATGGTGTTCGTGTACTTCCGAATAAGCACTTCGGTGCTGGTCATTGTTGCCTTGGGCCAATGTACCTTGAGCTTGATCAGCTCAGTTTTTATACAACGGTGTTGAGATCTCCGGAGATTAAGTAAAGAATTAGATGATGAATATTGTAGTGTCATGCATTTCTTTTGAAAATGACGATGACTGTCGGGTATGAGACCCTATGATATACTACTTGTTTATCCAGTAGAATTTTATACGTAATGATTGTATATGTCCATGTGCTGGATCTGTAATGCATATAGTTATCTTGTTTGAATCCATATATTGGTATCTCGCCCTTGCCTGTACATGTTGGACACCCTGTTGTGTTCTTGGATACATGTACAGATGCATTTCAGTGGATCCCTGGGCCACTTTGGGACCCCGAAGCTGGAGTCACTTTACGTCGACGGCAAGGATGTGTGGACTGGCAACAACGAGGCTTAGTCTCAAGGGTTTGAAGTATACTAGGTAGTATACTTTACCATCTTTTAATGTTCTTGTATTAGACCAGCTCTTAGGATTTTTGATGTACATATGGCGTATGAAAAGATTGGGAAAATGATTTACGCCTTATGCCGAGGTTGAGTTATTATTACAAAGGATGAATGACAATTTGTTTTATATGATTGTTCTGTTTTGTTTTTGGTATCAGATTTCTATAACCACTCGAGTGAGTGTTTTTCAAAACAAAAATTTTTTAGTTTCCGTAATGGGTTACCATGTGATGTCCCAGAAGGGGGTGTCACAAAAACTCCCAACTGCCTTTTTGACGATAAGACTACAAATGAATATGCAATTGATCAATATCAAGTAATAAATATATAAATATAGTAAAAATAATAATTACTATTTAATTACTATTTAATAAACTACTTACCTTTGGGATAATCCAATCAGGGTTTCTTTTTGACTTGATAGTCCTACTTTTCCCATTCGCGCAAGCGAGACTACATGCAATCATAGCTCTATGTGATAAAAAAATATACATGTCAATTACATGCATTTTCATGTAATAAGATACAAGAAAATGTTACAAATTATATTAAATTAAAGTTTACGTACGTATCAATTGCATTTTTCACCTCCTTCACCAGCTCAAGGTGCAATGAGCATAAGAAGACGATAGTATGCTGGCTAGGAATAAGTAGGAGCAACTGCCAATGACCATTCCTTACGAATGGTGCCATATATATATATATATATATATATATATATATATATATATATATATATATATATATATATATATATATATATGGCACCATTCGTAAGGAATGGTCATTGATGTTTCCGATTGAAGTCAAGTAGGTTCTGCATGTATCTACTAATCGCCTGGGGATTAATGCAGAAATCACCTAGAGTGATGCCGGGGTCTAAGAATCCATAAACATTATCGTTGCCCCTTTCAAGAGTTAGACGATGCAGATACCTAAGATATGAAATAAGTTGATGTTAATTACGTAATATATTGAAATAAATTATAATATTGAAATACCTAAGATGCAATATAAGGTGACAAAATGTACTTACGTGCACCAGATACTTAGAACCGTATTGGCTATCCATTGACCATCAACGCATATGTGCCTCATATCCTCACCAGTGAATGCAAAGATAGGGGTATTCACAGCGCCATCATGTTCCAACGGCATAATAATGTCTTCATTTTTATAATCCACCCGAAATGCAACCAAGTGAGCTACCAAAGATCGACGCCTTTTAGGCTTCGACTTCAATGGAGTTGTGTTGTCCTAAACAACAAAGATAAACCATTAAAGACGGCTAAGTTATTTCTGTAACACCCTGCTCTTTCACATCTATGTATATATGTGTTGATACTTGCTTATAGATGCTTGCATATGTTGTTTTTGCTTGTTTTTGGTGCATAAGTTCATAGTTGTAATAGTTCATCCGAGTCTAAATAACCTGTTTCACGGTTTTGGCCATATCTTGAGTTCTAGACATCCGATCGAGATGATCTAGGACGCGTTGGAAAGCTTAGAGGATTACCTACAAGTTTTATTCAGGTGTCGATGCCAAAAATCGATTGGGAAATCAATTTGGGAAATTTCCAGGTGAATAAATCGATTTCCAGAAGGAGGAAATCAATTATTTGAAGGGCAAAATCGATTTCTTTGATAAGAAAATTGATTTGGCCAATCGATTTCCATGGATGTTGAAATCGATTTCCATGCGTGTCAGAGCTTGTGTACGCGTTCGGGTTACTGGGCTATGCTGTGTACGGCCCATTCGTCCTAAAACGTCCCTAACAGCTATATATGCATAGCGTATGACCTAAACCTAGTATACACACCCTATTGTACACACTTTTTGCCTCTTCTCATTCCTAAGAGCTCTAACGGATCTCTTGATCTAGAAAACCCAAAGAACGAATCCTGCTTTGGTGTTCTTCGTCAAGAACACGCCATTGTTTGGCTAGTGGATCCCTGCTGCTAGAGTTAATCTCCTAAGTTAGAAACCAAGGTGAGTTTCTAATCCTAGTTTTGTTTTCCCTTTCAATCCTTAACTTAAAGATCGACTCTGCTTTCCAGTGTTGCGATCGTGATCAAGTGCTGAACCTGTAAGAAGGAACCATAGCAGAACTTGGCTCTGTTCTCTTTCCCTTAGGCTGTGAATCGTCATACCATGTATGGGGGGACAAAATTGGTCATGAATATGTGGGTTTTGGGATAGGTTAAGATGAAGGGGTTAACCCATGACCCCTATGTATGCCTGCGTATGCCTATGAATGTTGTTATGTTGTTTTCTGGCTATATGAGTATTGATTGATGAATAATTTGATGTTATAACATGTTTATAACTATGATTTCATGATTTATATGATTGTTGATGAATTGATGATGATGAACATGTTGTTTATGCCAAGATATGGTGTTTTGTTAACCTTATGCTATTAGAACATAGTTATAGGGAGAAAATAAATAGGCAATGTGAGATTGATGACCAAGGATTAGTTTGAGAACCCTTAGGTATTATTCATGAGTGTTGAACTAATCAAATTGATGATAAATTGCTTAGGCTCGAATGATCTGTTAATTAGAGAACGTAGACTGGTCTATAGCGGAGGAAACCCGCTGCTGTATGATTTGACACCCAGAAATCGATTTCCAGCACATGGAAATCGATTTGAATCAACCAAGAATCGATTTCCAGAGCATGGAAATCGATTTGGCCTTAGAGAAATCGATTTTTAGAATCGATTTTCCCTTGTTCAAAATCGATTGGGGAAATCAATTTGAACATGTTGAAATCGATTTCCAGAGATTGGAAATCGATTTGAAGACTTGAGAAATCGATTCCAGAGATTGGAAATCGATTCTCACGTGCCCAGGAACAGTTTTGACCCCTTATGCTTGATGGATAGTGTTATGTAGACTTGTTATAATCTTAATAAGATATGAATTGTGGTTTAGATATTAAGATTCAGTTATGATTTTAATAAGATATGAATTGTGGTTTAGATAATAAGATTAAGTTATAATCTTAATAAATATATGACTTGAGGCGTAAATATTAAGGTTAAGTTATAATCTTAATAAACTATGAGTTGAGGTTTAGATAATAAGATTAAGAATTATGCTTAATAAAGGTATTGTTAAGTTAAGACTTAAAGAACAATTAGTAAGACGATGATGTTATTAGTAACGACACACTGTTACCGATGTTGTTGGTTAAATCATTCTTGATGCTTATTGGTCAAGTTTGATGTTGATAAATCATCTTTGATGCTTGTTGGTCAAAGTTATTAGCCATGTAATGGTATGACGGTGGATGGTTGGACATGTGTTTGCATGTTGTTGAGCATAACATGCATCATACGTTGACGTTGATATGTTGGGTGGAAAGCAAACGATGAATCGCAATAGTGGAGGCCACGATGGGTGTTATCCCGGCCTTGCGGGTACATTGGGTAGGGAAATTCCAGGTGACATGGGCTAGCTACCTATTGTCGGAGTGACCTAAAGGATAAGCTTGAGTACCCTGACTAGCCACTATACGTTATCAGGATTAGTGAGAGTGTTCGGGGATGGCCCATGGTCTGGCATATCATCCACGTTGATAACCGGACATGTACTCCTAATCGTCTTTCCAGAGTTAGAGTTGTTGGCCACATACATACGGAGTAGTGATGTTGCATTCGCATTGACATGCATCTTTGATATATTATACATGTGTTGATTGATGTATGTTGTATGTCATCTTAATTTCTATTCCATTCCGTTTACATATATTTATGATGGTATTTCTCACCCCCATCTTTTGTTGTTCTTGTGCATATGATGTTGCATGTGCAGAGGAGGGTGAGCATGCTGACGAGGAGTGATCCCGTGGAGATCTCTCTTAGTAGTAGTAGATAGGATTTACGTTCAGTTGTTTAGTTTTATTCCGATGTATTATCGGTATATGTATACCAGCTCTGATTATGTGACATCGGGTTTCGGGTTATGTTTATGTTAATGTTTTTCCGCAGTTGTATTTATGTTTAAAATGTTTTCGGATCATGTGGTACTTGCTACCTTTTATGTTAAAATTTTATTTAACTTGCATGCTTTATTTTATTTTATCGTATGCGGGGTAGCGGGTGTCACATTTAGTGGTATCAGAGCCGGTCTGTCCTACAGGCCGGGGTATGTGTCAGTTGTGTTCTCTTCTGTGTACTCTTATATGATTGTCCATGACGATGGTATAGAGTATTAAGTGTTTAGTCTTGCTTTGCTTAACTTCCGATATTGAGCAGTTTGCTTGAATGATGCAGGAAGTTATGGCAGGTAGAAATGATAGTGCGATTGCTGATGCCCTGGAAGCATTAGCTAATGCCATAGGGCAGAATCAGAATCACAACGGAGGTGGACCTGCTGAATTTCAGGGTTTGGATAAATTCCAGAGGAATAATCCGCCATCCTTCAAGGGAGCTTATGACCCTGAAGGTGCTCAGACATGGATCCGAGAGCTTGAGAAGATCTTTCGTGCCATGGCATGCACCGATGCTCAGAAGGTTACCTTTGCTACCTTCATGTTGGTAGAGGAAGCTGAACATTGGTTGGGAGAATTGTCGCCAATGTTTAGAAGCTGAAGGCACCGTTGTTACTTGGGATGCCTTCAAGGAGAGATTCTTGGGGAAATATTTCCCTGCTGATATACGTGACAAGAAGGAGATGGAGTTTCTGGCATTGACTCAGGGAAACATGTCCGCTGGGGATTATGCCGCTAAGTTTGAGGAGCTGTCACGTTACTATCCACTCTATCAGTATTGTAATGATGATCGCTCCAAGTGTGTGAAGTTCGAGAATGGTTTGCGTCCAGAGATTAAGCAAGCCATCAGCTACCAGGAGATCCGTGTTTTCCCCACCTTGGTGAACAAGTGCAGAATCTTTGAGGAAGACTACAAGTCCAGAGTTTCTCAGTTCAGGAGTTCTGGTCCCCAAGGTAGCAAGAGGACGACCCAACAGGACAAAGGAAAACAACAGTTGGCACCAGTTGGTCGTGGATTCAAGTTCGCCGGCAAGAAATCGCAGTATACATCGGGACCAGCCAGTGGCGGAGGATTTGCCTCTTCTAGGCCAATCAGGTGTGGCAAGTGTGGTAAGGAGCACCTTACTCGTGACTGCAAGGAAACAGACATCATTTGCTTCAAGTGTGGGAAGCATGTTCATATCAGTAAGGATTGTAGTGGAGCAAAGACGGAGCCACAAAGTGCCAGCAAGAGTTCTCAAGCCAATCGACTGAGGACAAGTGGAAGAGTCTTCACTCTCAGTGGAGCTGAAGCCTCAGAATTTGAAGACCTGATTCAAGGTAAGTGCCTCATCAAAGGGACTCCTTTAATAGTGTTGTTTGATTTGGGTGCGTCGTATTCATATCACATGACTGTGTTGCATACCTTAGATTACCTATTGCCCAACTTGAATATGATCTAGTTGTTGCTACCCCTACCAATAAGCCTGTTATAACCTCACATATTTGTAAAGGTTGTTCCATTGTCATTGATGATAGAAATTTCATAGTTGATCTTATATGCTTACCCCTTAAACAACTCGATGTTATTCTTGGTATGGACTGGTTATCTGCCAATCATGTCCTTTTAAATTGCTTTGATAAAACTGTTGTTTTTGGAACTGCTGTCGATCCTAAGGATCCATGTTTTCTGACTGCCAACCAAGTCAAGGCTTCTATTAGAGAAGAAGCCCAAGTATACATGATCTTATCTTCCCTGGAAGTAGAGAGAAAGGCTAAGGTTAAGGATGTGCCAGTTGTGAGAGAGTTCCCAGAGGTTTTTCCAGAGGATATTTATAGTCTGCCACCTGAGAGAGAGGTTGAGTTTAGCATAGACTTAGTGCCAGGTACAGGACCTATATCCATGGCACCATACAGGATGTCCCCTCTAAAGCTAGCTGAGTTGAAGAAACAGTTAGAGGAATTGCTCCAGAAGCAGTTTTTTAGGCCTAGTGTGTCTCCGTGGGGAGCGCCAGTGTTGTTGGTGAAGAAGAAAGATGGCAGCATGAGGTTGTGTGTCGATTACCGACAGTTCAACAAGGTGACTGTTAAGAATAGGTATCCTCTTCCTAGGATAAATGACCTTATGGACCAGCTGATAGGAGCTTGTGTGTTTTCTAAGATAGATTTGAGATCAGGCTATCACCAAATTCGGGTCAAGTCTGAGGACATTCCAAAGACTGCGTTCAGAACTTGCTATGGACATTATGAGTATCTAGTTATGCCTTTTGGTGTGACTAATGCCCCTGCTGTGTTCATGGACTACATGAACAAGATCTTTCATCCATACTTGGATAGGTTTGTAGTTGTCTTCATAGATGATATCCTAGTATACTCTAAGACTAAGGAGGAACATGAGGAACAATTGAGGGTAGTCTTGGAAACCCTTAAGGAAAAACAGTTGTATGCCAAGTTGTCCAAGTGTGAGTTTTGGTTAGAAGAGGTGAGTTTCTTAGGACACATCATCTCTAAAGGAGGGATAGCCGTGGACCCAGCTAAGGTAGGAACCGTGCTCCATTGGTAAGCACCTAAGTCAGTGACCGAGGTTAGAAGTTTCTTGGGTTTGACCGGGTACTATAGGAGGTTTATAGAAGGATTCTCTAAGATAGCTTTGCCTATGACCCGCCTTACTAAGAAAGGTCAGATCTTTGTATGGGACTCTAAGTGTGAGGAAAGTTTTCAGGAGTTGAAGAATAGATTGACATCTGCACCTGTGTTAGTGTTACCCAATCCTAGTGAACCTTTTGTAGTGTACTGTGATGCTTCGAAGCAAGGTTTAGGTGGTGTGTTGATGCAGAATGGTCAGGTAGTAGCTTATGCTTCTAGGCAGCTTAAGACCCATGAGAAGAACTACCCTACTCATGACTTGGAGTTAGGAGCTGTGGTGTTTGCCTTAAAAATTTGGAGGCATTACCTCTATGGAGCTAGATTTGAGGTTTTTAGTGATCATAAGAGTTTGAAATACCTGTTTGACCAAAAGGAGCTGAATATGAGACAGCGTAGGTGGATGGAATTTCTTAAGGATTATGAGTTTGAGTTGAGTTACCACCCAGGTAAGGCCAATGGAGTGGCTGATGCTCTGAGTAGAAAAACCTTACATGTTTCAGCTTTGATGGTTAGATAGATGGATTTGATAGAGGAGTTTAGAGATTTGAGTTTAGCTTGGGAAGTTACCCCTAAGAGCATTAAGCTAGGAATGTTGAAAATCACTAGCAGTTTGATGGATCAAATTAGAGAAGGGCAGAAGATAGATTTATACCTTTTAGACCAGAGAGAGTTGATTGCTCAAGGTAGAAATCTCAGTTTTAAGGAAGGGACTGATGGAATTTTGAGGTTTCAAGATAGAGTTTGTATACCTGATGTTCCAGAGCTTAGGAAGTTGATCCTTGAGGAAGGACATATGAGTGGTTTGAGTGTTCACCCAGGAGCCACAAAGATGTATCAGGATCTGAAACGGATGTTTTGGTGGCCTAGGATGAAAAAGGATGTGGCTGAGTTTGTTTATGCTTGCTTAGTGTGTCAGAAGGCTAAGATTGAGCACCAAAAACCTTCAGGTAAGTTGAAACCTTTGAGTATCCCTGAGTGGAAGTGGGATAGTATCTCTATGAATTTTGTGTCTGGACTCCCTAGGACTCCAGCTGGTTGTGATGCCATATGGGTTGTTGTGGACAGGTTAACCAAATCTGCCCATTTCATTCCTACGAACATGGAATATCCATTTGAGAAGTTGACTGGGTTGTACATCAGAGAAATAGTTAGATTGCATGGTGTACCCTCTAGCATAATTTCAGACAGAGATCCTAGATTTACCTCTAGATTTTGGAATAGTTTACATGAGGCCTTAGGAACTAAGCTTAGATTGAGTTCAGCTTATCACCCACACACCGATGGTCAGTCTGAGAGAACAATCCAATCCTTAGAAGACTTGTTGAGGGCGTGTGTGCTAGAGCAGTCGGGTAGTTGGGATAAGTTTTTACCCCTTATAGAGTTCACCTACAACAATAGCTTCCATTCCAGTATTGGGATGGCACCTTATGAGGCTTTGTATGGGAGGAGGTGTAGGACACCCTTGTGTTGGAATGAGCCTGGAGAGAATGTTGTGTTAGGACCTGAGGTAGTGCAAGAGACTACAGAGAAAGTGAGGATGATACAAGATAAGATGAGAGTGGCACAGAGTAGGCAAAAGAGTTACCATGATAAGAGAAGAAAAACTCTCGATTTCCAGGAGGGGGATCATGTGTTCTTGCGAGTTACTCCAACAACTAGGGTTGGCAGAGTAATGAAAGCGAGGAAACTTACTCCTAGATTCATTGGCCCTTACCAAATTCTAAAAGGAGTCGGTGAAGTCGCCTACCAGATAGCCTTACCCCCGTTCTTGTCAAACCTTCATAATGTGTTTCATGTGTCCCAACTTCGAAAGTATGTTCATGATCCAAGCCATGTGATAGTGCCCGATGTTATTCCACTAAAGGACAACTTGACCTTTGAGGTGTTACCACTTCGGGTTAAAGATCGAAGGGTCAAGCAGCTGAGAGGGAAGAAAATTCCCTTGGTCAAGGTCATTTGGAGTGGAGCTACAGAAGAAAATGCTACGTGGGAGTTGGAGAGCAAGATGAAGGAGTCATACCCGCATCTGTTTACTCAAGGTGAGTAGAAATTTCGAGGACGAAAATTTTTATAAGGGGGTGGAATTGTAACGCCCTGCTCTTTCACTTTTATGTATATATGTGTTGATACTTGCTTATAGATGCTTGCATATGTCGTTTTTGCTTGTTTTTGGTGCATAAGTTCATAGTTGTAATAGTTCAGCCTTTAGAATAATCAATTCATCCGAGTCTAAATAACCTGTTTCACGGTTTTGGCCATATCTTGAGTTCTAGACATCCGATCGAGATGATCTAGGACGCGTTGGAAAGCTTAGAGGATTACCTACAAGTTTTATTCAGGTGTCGATGCCAAAAATCGATTGGGAAATCGATTTGGGATATCGATTTGGGAAATCGATTTCTAGGTGAAGAAATCGATTTCCAGAAGGAGGAAATCGATTGTTTGAAGGGCAAAATCGATTTCTTTGATAAGAAAATCGATTTGGCCAATCGATTTCCATGCGTGTCAGAGCTTGTGTACGCGTTCGGGTTACTGGGCTATGCTGTGTACGACCCGTTCGTCCTAAAACGTCCCTAACAGCTATATATGCATAGCGTATGACCTAAACCTAGTATCCACACCCTATTGTACACACTTTTTGCCTTTTATCATTCCTAAGAGCTCTAACTGATCTCTTGCTCTAGAAAACCCAAAGGACGAATCCTGCTTTGGTGTTCTTCGTCAAGAACACGCCGTTGTTTGGTTAGTCTATCCCTGCTGCTAGAGTTAATCTCCTAAGTTAGAAACCAAGGTGAGTTTCTAATCCTAGTTTTGTTTTCCCTTTCAATCCTTAACTTAAAGATCGACTCTGCTTTCCAGTGTTGCGATCGTGATCAAGTGTTGAACCCGTAAGAAGGAACTGTAGCAGAATTTGGCTCTGTTCTCTTTCCCTTAGGCTGTGAATCGTCATACCAGGTATGGGGGGGGGAGAAAATTGGCCATGAATATGTGGGTTTTGGGATAGGTTAAGATGAAGGGGCTAACCCATGACCCCTATGTATGCCTGCGTATGCCTATGAATGTTGTTATGTTGTTTTCTGGCTATATGAGTATTGATTGATGAATAATTTGATGTTATAACATGTTTATAACTATGATTTCATGATTTATATGATTGTTGATGAATTGATGATGATGAACATGTTGTTTATGCCATAATATGGTGTTTTGTTAACCTTATGCTATTAGAACATAGTTATAGGGAGAAAATAAATAGGCAATATGAGATTGATGACCAAGGATTAGTTTGAGAACCCTTAGGTATGATTCATGAGTGTTGAACTAATCAAATTGATGATAAATAGCTTAGGCTCGAATGATCTGTTAATTAGAGAACGTAGACTGGTCTATAGCGGAGGAAACCCGCTGCTGTATGATTTGACACCCAGAAATCGATTTCCAGCACATGGAAATCGATTTGAATCGACCAAGAATCGATTTCCAGAGCGTGGAAATCGATTTGGCCTTAGAGAAATCGATTTTTAGAATCGATTTTCCCTTGTTCAAAATCGATTGGGGAAATCGATTTGAACATGTTGAAATCGATTTCCAGAGATTGGAAATCGATTTGAAGACTTGAGAAATCGATTCCAGAGATTGGAAATCGATTCTCACGTGCCCAGGAACAGTTTTGACCCCTTATGCTTGATGGATATTGTTATGTAGACTTGTTATAATCTTAATAAGATATGAATTGTGGTTTTGATATTAAGATTAAGTTATGATTTTAATAAGATATGAATTGTGGTTTAGATAATAAGATTAAGTTATAATCTTAATAAATATATGACTTGAGGCTTAAATATTAAGGTTAAGTTATAATCATAAAAAAATATGAGTTGAGGTTTAGATAATAAGATTAAGAATTATGCTTAATAAAGGTATTGTTAAGTTAAGACTTGAAGAACAATTAGTAAGACGATGATGTTATTGGTAACGACGCACTGTTACCGATGTTGTTGGTTAAATCATTCTTGATGCTTATTGGTCAAGTTTGATGTTGATAAATCATCTTTGATGCTTGTTGGTCAAAGTTGATAGCCATGTAAGGGTATGACGATGGATGGTTGGACATGTGTTTGCATGTTGTTGAGCATAACATGCATCATACGTTGACATTGATATGTTGGGTGGAAAGCAAACGATGAATCGCGATAGTGGAGGCCACGATGGGTGTTATCCCGCCACATTGGGTAGGGAAATTCCAGGTGACATGGGCTAGCTACCTATTGTCGGAGTGATCTAAAGGATAAGCTTGAGTACCCTGACTAGCCACTATACGTTATCAGGATTAGTGAGAGTGTTCGAGGATGGCCCATGGTCTGGCATATCATCCACGTTGATAATCGGACATGTACTCCTAATCATCTTTCCAGAGTTAGAGTTGTTGGCCACATACATACGGAGTAGTGATGTTGCATTCGCATTGACATGCATGTTTGATATATTATACATGTGTTGATTGATGTATGTTGTATGTCATCTTAATTTCTATTCCATTCCGTTTACACATATTTATGATCGTATTTCTCACCCCCATCTTTTGTTGTTCTTGTGCATATGATGTTGCATGTGCAGAGGAGGGTGAGCATGCTGACGAGGAGTGATCCCGTGGAGATCTCTCTTAGTAGTAGTAGATAGGATTTACGGTCAGTTGTTTAGTTTTATTCCGATGTATTATCGGTATATGTATACCAACTCTGATTATGTGACATCGGGTTTCGGGTTATGTTTATGTTAATTTTTTTTCCGCAGTTGTATTTATGTTTAAAATGTTTTCGGATCATGTGGTACTTGCTACCTTTTATGTTAAAATTTTATTTAACTTGCATGCTTTATTTTATTTTATCGTATGCGGGGTAGAGGGTGTCACAATTTCAATTGTAAATAATTAAGAAAACATAGGTAATTGAATGATCATGACTACCTGAGGTAAAGAAGGAGACTTCCCTCTCTACTGCGACGGCTTCGATGGACCAACTTTGTCAATGTCCTAAACAATTAACAAACATAAAGCATTAGTAAATATTGTCAAGTCATTTCAATTGTAAATAGAGAAATGACTTGTTAATTAATTGATTGAATGAATATGAATGTACCTCATCATCAACCTCCACATTTGTGTTTGGACAACTCCCCTTTGTGCTCACATGTGAAGGTTGGTTCATTGGGGTTGCTTCGGATTGCATAGATGAAAACTCCTTCAAAAGCGACCGCATCAGACTTGGGTCCTTTAAAAGCGAACTCAAAAGCTCCTATTTAATCTCCTCTTTAAGCTCTTGTTTAAGCTCCTCCTTACTGATCATCGCCTGCTCGCCTCGCCCATGTGACCCGCGTGATCCATGGAATTTCTTAATTCCCACTATCCTTGGAACACCACGGACACGACCAGGGTGGTCGTCTTT
This sequence comes from Ammopiptanthus mongolicus, assembly GCA_039655645.1. Lineage (NCBI taxonomy): Eukaryota > Viridiplantae > Streptophyta > Magnoliopsida > Fabales > Fabaceae > Ammopiptanthus > Ammopiptanthus mongolicus. Next base: position 56,464,983 of record CM077344.1, read on the forward strand.
GCCTAAGGCAACGGCCAGGATATCCGAACGTCCCTGTGGAACGAAGGATCCTTGCGAGCTTTGTTCCTTTAGCGAAACCTACATGGACGAAATTCAAAAAAAATGTGTAAGTAAGACAATGTGTAAATAATTTTGTTACAATTACAAGTAGAAAGGCAGTTAGTTTGTTACCTACAATCTTTTCGGCAACAACGTATGTGGCTTCAACTTTAAAGCCTCCATATTTAGTCTTTCGGCCTTCCACCCATGTGTCCTCGCGTGGGGGTGGAGACGGAGGATCAACAACTGTTTCCTCTTCTGCTTCTTCCTGCTCTTTTAACTTATCTTGCCTCTTTCAAAACTTCTCCTCCATCATCTTCTTCTGAACCAATCTATACCCACCTTGAGACATGGTGTGGGGGTGGACATTCTTTTTCTGAATCGCCTTAGCCTTTCCCTTTTTGTCTGTTACAAATAGCACATACTCAATTTAGTTAAACCAAGAAATTAATTAGGTTGGCCTATTAGTAAAAAAAAAAATTAACTTCAACTAACCAGAAAGTCAGAAGCGCTTCGGCTCGCAACAAACATATCCCATGTCTCCTGATCAAGGAATGGGTAAGTCTCAAGAGGAGATTCGCCGGCCTTCTCTCCAAATATGTAATTTTGACCCAAAAAAGACTTAAACCCCATCCAATGCTTAGCCGCAAGAGATAGCCATTTTTTCTTATTTGCAGGAGTATTCGACAAGTCCCACGTGAGCTACATTAATTACAGAACAAAAATAAGGAATTAGTGGATGATAATATGCTTAAATAATGTAAATACATACAAAGAGGGTAAAAGTAAAATACCGTGATTGACTCCTAAATCTAATCCTTCACGGTCTGAGGTACTGACGCCCAATCATCGATCAGAATGCTAGCATGGCTTTTAGCTTGCACAGCCACATAATTGGTCAAACTCTTAGCATTATCTCTCATGGGCTCCCCATGTCCATCAAACTGGATTTGAAGCCTCTGGTCATTAATCCTAGATAGGGTCAACTTTTTCAAAGTTGTGGCTGATCTACCCTTTTTTTTGGAAGGTAGACTACCCGACTCGCTCTGTGAATGAGAGCCTGCTGAATCAGCCATATGTGTGCCTGTTTAGACAAAAAAATAAATAAATTAGGATTAATGACATGGATAAATAAAAATGGATAGTTTAACATGGATAAATAAAAATATAAGCCTACTTTATTTAAACAAAACTTACACTATGCATACTTTAATTTAAACAAAACTTACACTATATTTGCATACTTTAATTTAAACATAACTTACACTATATTAATTTAGATCAATATCCCTTCAAGATGATCATCAAGAGTGGCATGTATATCGTCCACCTCATTTTCCTCAATGAAAGTAGGCACCCGTGTTGAGAAAGTAGGAGTCTCAGGAATATCAAGAGTTGAATCTTGATTTTCATTACTACCATTATGCATGCTTTTTCCTTAGAGAACCACTGACCACTTTTTGTTAGAAGGATCATTGATATAAAACACTTGTTTTGCTTGGGAAGCCATGATGAAAGGCTCTTCCGTATGACCTAACTTGTTAAGATCTATCAATGTAAATCCTAATTCATCGATTTGTACACCACTTTTACTATCAACCCACTTACATTTAAAAACTGCCACTCTAAATTTAGAGTGGCCGCACCAGATGAACAATTAAGTGAACCATGAAATCGAAAAATGAAGGAGGAAAATACATCTCCAATTGGCACAAGATAGTAGCACCCTTTTCTTCCAACTGATCCAACTTTTGGGGGTCAGTGACTTTGCTACATATAGCATTGAAAAATGAGCACAACCTAGTTATGGCATATCTAACATTTTTAGGAGCAATACCACGAATAGCCACTGGCAGTAGTTGCTGTATCAAGACGTGTACAATATACAATCATTAGGGCATGCGTGTATCTTCTTATACTCCATACCCATCGAACACAATACCTTCTTCGCCTCATAGTAACGGTCTGGCAATGTGTTGCCTTCGGGAAGCATTTCTTTCAACAACTCAAGCAATTCGGTGAAGCTTTTATCACTCCACCCATTTCTCACCTTCACACAGAACAATTTTAAAACCGTTGCCAACTGTGTATAAGTAGTGCACCCCGGATACAAAGGCTTATCCGCATCACTGCACAAATTATCATACACATGCGCTTGCTGAAAAGACTCTTGTCCAATATTACATATCATGTCCTCTAGTCGATCATCCTCCATATATACGTCAACTTCCTCACTTTGGGACACACTTGGCTTGTTATTTAACAAGACATCACCATACCATATCCATCTTGTATAACTCAAGCAAATCTCGTTGCAAATAAAATGAGTGCTTATATCCTTAACTTCACATTTCCTTATATTCAAACACTTGACACAAGGACAACAAAACTTTCCATTACTATCAGAAACATTTTTTTGAGCAAATTCTATAAACTCTTCCACTCCCTTCCGATACTCGTCACTTGTGCATTTACTAACCATCCAACTATGATCCACAACTAGATAGGTTCTGTAGAAACACAGACATAAATCCAATATAAAGCACAATGGGGGGAGATTGGAAAAGCACTAGTATTTGAACCCTATAAACCAAGACAATTTCATGGCAATATTGTCCTAACCTTTAATACGCTAATAACCTAACCTATATATTCAAATAGTGTAAATATGGGACATTTAGAGAAGGGGTGTGGAGTGGTTGCATGGGACATTTAGATTAAGGATATCCCTTTAGTGTTTACCAAACAACTGTCAATATATTATTGGAAGCTTACCTTTATGAAGCTTACATTTTAGGAAGCAAAAAATGTGGCTAGTAAATCAAATCAAATCTCTTTTTTATAATGAGTTTCAAACATGAAAACTAATTTTTAAATTTAAATCAAATCAAATTCCAAACCAGCAAACCTAAGCAAAACCTAAATAAGAAATATATTGCAAACTTGAGGTGCAAAAATGACCTAAATGAGAAAAGAAAAAGGGAACAGAATGAGGGGAAAGAATGAGGGATGAGAAAGGAGAAAAGAGAGGGGGAGAAGAGAAAGGATATATACCAGCCAGAATGAGGCGCGAAGGTCATACCAACAGCGGGCGCGACGGTCTCAGTGGTAGAGAGAATGAGGTTTTTGAGAGAGAGAGACGTTGGAATAGTCGTGAAAGGTGAAGAAGGCACGCGGGAGAGGGACTTAACGTTCTAAAAATTAGAAACATCTTTTAACGTCTGTTATTTAAGAAACAGAGGTTAAAAACATATTTTAATGTCTGTTATTATCATAACCGACGTTAAAAAGTCATTATTTAACATCAGTTATTAGAATAACAGACATTAAAATTCTTTTCTTTATTTTTAACGTCTGTTATCTAATTAAGCGACGTTAAAAGTGCTTTATTGAACAAACTATTTATGGTACTGTCACCACCTTTTTTTTAACATCTGTTTTAATTTAATCAACGTTAATTCATGTCGTTAAAAACATATTTTCCGCTCGTGCTAGGAGACTGTACGCATTGCAAAAACAGGGAAAAAAAGATAACCTAATCTAGTGGAATGTAGCACGCTAGAGGCTAGGAGTGCACCTTAATTTTAGTCCTTTCATATTAACTAAATGTTACATTACATCTTAAACAATGAATGGCTTGCATAGCTTCAAATTATTGCCCTTCATTTACTGTGCCTACGGACGTCAGCATGAGAAAATCCACACAAATATTATATTTCATTTAACATCAAATCGGGATGACCCTTTCTCATTTGAATGTCCAAGGGATTAATATAGTAAAAGTTTTTATCAACATGTGTTTTAAGGTACACATGCTAAGAAATAAAAATAAAAATTACTAAATAAAAGGTACTAGTATTTATTATCTTAAAATACAAAAATATTTAATATTTTCTCTTATAGGTAATTGATAATAAATAATAAATGCTATTTTGGTGCCTTAAGACTTGCAGTTAAGGCAAACATTAACAAAATTCATATAGTAATGAGTTTAATTTTAATATACTCTCAATGTAAAGTTTTTAACATTGTTAACCGATCATAAATCATCATACGTATGAGTTTTAAGATAATTATGATATGAGTCAAACTTTTTTAATAATGTGACAATTTATGATTGATTACCGGTGTAAAAAATCTTTATAGTGATAGTCCATACCAAATAGGTTTAATTAAGTTTTTAGTTCCTGAAAAATGAGTCACTTTTGGTTTTGGTTCCTACACTTTTTTTTTTCCGTTGGTTTTGATCCCTTCAAGTTCCAAAACTTTGGTTTTGGTCATTGTTGTTCATATTCATCTGTTAAGTGCTGACGTGACTAATAGACCGCCACGTCATCACTGCCACGTAGGCTAACTTTATAATTTTTAATGTCACGTAGGATTAAATAATAATTTTTATATTCTTTTAACATGTCAACACTGTCGCATAGACTAATTTTATAATATTTAATGCCACGTAGGATTAAGTATTATTTTTTTATATTCTTTTAATATATAAAAGTATATTAAAAAATTAATATTTAATCCTACGTGGTATTAAATATTATAAAATTAGCTTACGTTACAATACTGACGTGACGATCTCTTAGTCATGTCAGCATTTAACAGATGGATAGTGATGACATGGATCAAAACCAAAGGTTTGGAAATTGTAGGGATCAAAACCAACGAAACCAAAGTAAAAGGACCAAAACCAAAACTGACTCACTTTTCAGGGACTAAAAACTTATAATTAAACCTACCAAATAAATCCTATAGTAATTATGTGTTGCATCATATGAAAACAACAATTTCTTACTTATGGTAATCAGTCAAGGAAAGAATGATCATATTACTTTGCCATGATTCTTTGGAGTTCCTGGAAACATAGAAATGATATTCTGTGGAAAAAAACTCCCAATGCAGACACTATTCTCTGCCGTGCGAAGCAGAGCCTTGATGCTTGGGACTTGGCTCAGCTGAAGAGAGGTGCAGTCCAGAATGTTATCTCGCAGGACCTGTCTCCCCGTGGCTGGTTTCCCCCCTCTCAGGGTCAGCTAAAATGCAATGTTGATGCAGGCATCTTCAATGAGCTTCAGAAAACGGGCATTGGTTTCTGTTTAAGAAATCACTTGGGGCAATTCCTCTCGGCTACCACAGCTTGGTTAACACCTTCTCTTATACCCCGTGATGAAGAAGCCCAGGCGTTGTTGCATGCCATGCAATGGGTAGCTGACAAGGGTTATACAAATGTTGTTTTTGAATCTGATTGTCATGTGGTCGTGAATGAAGTTTTAAATCCTAGCATAAATCTTACTGAGTTTGGCTCTATTGTATCTCGGTGTAGGACTTTGCTTTCATCTTTTCCAAACTTTAGAGTAAGTTTCATTAGGAGACAAGCAAATATAGTTGTTCATATTCCTGCTAGAGCATCTATTATGTCAGCTAGTCTCTGTTCCTATTATGTTACTCCGCCTTGTATTGCTGTTCAAATTATGAATGAAATGCTATAAGCATGTTTTTGTCAAAAAAAAAAGAAAAGCATTACATGACATTTATCATTTCTACTTGAGGTAAAATGTATGTTTGGTTTGTTTTCTGATTTCATTTCAGTTGATATGTCTTCATTATTAATTATAAAAATGACATATTATTTTCACTTTGTTTCTTGTTTTCAAAGTTTTGTAAATAAAATGATGAAAACAATTTTTTCATGTTTTCATAATTCCTTTTAAAAATTTTGAAAACTGAAAATAAACCTAAACTCTTCTGTCAGATCTCAAACTTCTTTACTTTAACTACTTCATTTTTCATATTCCCCTTTTTGTTACTGCTTTTTGTTTGGTTGGACAATTTGTACAATCGCTGATAGATTCATATAGAAGTGATTTATCCATGATCCAAGTGAATATATATATATATATATATATATATATATATATATATATATATATATATTGAGCAGGTAGACATACTGTGAAAGCATACAAGCGCTTCTATCATCTTGTAATTCACTTGTTAGTTACACAGTAGATTCTGATCATAAGCATGCTTGTAAACTAGTTAACCTGTGAACAATGACATGGAGAAACTGTCAACGAAAATAACAATGAGAATACTCAATAAAAAAAGAATGCCATGGACTGGTTTGACTCATTTGTATTAGTGTAGAACTGAAACTAGACACTCGGCAGAAGTTATATGCTATATATGTGATCTCTATAAATAGCATGAATTTAGCAGAGCAAAAATGAAAACAACTCTTGCAATCAGCCACTCTTAGAGGCTATGTCAATACAAAGCTACAAAGCAGCCAAAATCATGCGTAAATTATTTGTTTTTATATGCCAGTACACAATGTTATAAACCGCAAGGAATTTGGATAGATTCTAGAGCAAGGATCATTAGAGGGAAGTTATTTCTTATCCTAGTAAAAGCACCACTAATTGTTCTAGAAAAAATATTTCAAGGGCTATCCACATGGTGACTTGCATCTATATTGGGGTGCTATATCCTCATTTTGTTGACATCCAAAGAAAGAAGTTTGTAGGTGGCTTACCCATTTTGCCACTCACAGCATCATCAATGTTAGCTGCTCCACTCATGGGTCCACTGCTTGTGCTCGGTGGAATCATTGTTTGACTATGCTGTACTGCCTGAGAACCATATCTGAATACATTCATCAGCTGCAAGACCAAAGCAACATGCTAACAAGGCAAATTAGTTTCAGTAGGTAAAACATGTGAAACAGGCATAAGGGATTTTATGAAAGGAAAAATGAAATTAAGTACCTTAACCTTTTGAAAAAAAACCAATTACCTGAGGTGCACTTTGCATACCATGATAGCCCATACAACGTGCATATTGCTCCAAAAGAACAGGATTTTGCATCTGATTTTGATAATTAAAGGCACCCAAAAGAGGAGTTTGGCACATTAATGTCTGGTTTGGTGTGTGAGACACAGATATTGTCTGAGCAAGTGGAACTCTTGGTAATTGCATCGGATTGTGAATAGGTGGAAAAGAAGGTGCAGCCATTCCCATACCAATTTGTGACATATAGTGCTGAATTCCTGGAAACATCGCTGGAGCCATACCAGATCCCATCCACATTACCTAGCAGCAAGGAACAAAATTGTTTAATTAAGTGGTGGCCAATGTGAGACAATTGTCATATGTAAGATATTATATGGCACTTGTACCTGAAGTTGTAACTGAAGTGATTTCAAGTATTCGATTGCCTCTTCTAGCATTGATGCTTTATCTGTCTGCACATATATTCCTTACTTAGTTTTTAAACCACAATGATTGAATCTTTTGAAATGGAGAATCAATTAAAACCAGAAAAAGCTGGATTTGAAAGTTCTTCCTCTTGTATTTAGTAATCTAAAACACTGAACAACACAAATTGAGCACCAACACCAAACTGGGTGCAATTGTATTGCAGCTATATCTGACTCTGAATGCATCTCCAATTAAGACAGTAACAAGTCTGCATGCATTATAATAACCAACCTTGCTACTGTGAGGTATGAGTTGTTGCAATGCCCTCATCTTCTCATTGATCCTATCTCTTCGTCTCTGCATTATGAGATGGAACTACCACTGGTAAGAGTAAAGTTTACAAAATTTTCAGTTTACCAGGAAAGTACCAAAACCCCCCACCCTTTCAGATAGATTATGCACTTCAGCAGCACGATTCCTTCGGGAAGACCCTGCCCGATTTGATGGCTTGTTTCCAAAAGCTGATTTGAGTTCTGTGTCCTATTACAGATACAGATATAGCTCAGCATGCAAAAGATTTAAAAGATAGAAAAATAAAAAAGGCAGGCATTTAATCTTGAAGGTAAATGGAGAGAGGGAGGCTTCACCTCACTTTGTTCCTCTGATTCTTCAGCATCTATACCTTTCCTTTTTTGGCCATGGTTTCTTGTAGATAGGGAACAAGCTTTTCCAATACTACCTGAGCCACCAGAAGATGAAGTCACAGCTGGTTTGAGCATCTCTGATTTCCCTTTTTCACTCTGAGGAATTGTTCTCTGGACATCATCTCTGACAGCTCCAGGCTCCGCAGATAAAGTAGCAGCCCAAACACCATTGCTTGATGCCCTGCTTACATCTGGGTCTTGTTGAGGGATGTGATTGCTGCCACAGTAACTGGAACCAGCTGTCATCCCAGAACACTCTCTATCCTCACTTTTTGATAGATTACCAACAACTTTGCCTCTAAAATGTGCATTAGCAGGTGCTGGAGAAAAATTAGGGGGTGCTGGTAAGTGAGAAAAGTTTAGGACCTTGTGTGGTACACCCAAGTCATTGTTTTTCTGAGATGAATCACAAAAATTAAATCTTGGAGCAGTCATAGGAATTCCTGATAATTCCTGAACACAGGAGGGTTTCACATTAGGTGATTGTGAACATACCATCACATCGGGAGCACTAGAAGCATCCAATTTGGAAAACTTCACCTCTTCAAATTGCCTGATTTGCTTATAAGACTCAACTTCACAGGGTGGAAGTTCAGATAAAAGGTTTGAACAGAATTCTTGTTCCAATGGATCCTCAATTGGGTATTGGATCCATGAGACTGTCGCATCTTCTTGAATCAAGTTTTTTGAGTTCCCAAATGGCTCACTAGTCCTTAATGTTGACTGAAAATCTTTCTCAACCTGTCTTGAGTCGATTGAATTCACAACAGGTTTCCTATGTGTTTGGCAGTTCAATACTACTTGCCCATTTTGCCATAGAAGCTCTACAAGTTCTTGGTCAAGCCTGTAGAATTCACCATGTGAATAGTTAAAATTTAATCAAAATTAATTTGGGACAAGAATAGTATGCTGCTTTGACATAGATAAATTGCACACACCCCATGGGTCTCTTTTGATTGGTAATACACGTATCACTCTCAAAACTCCAACCAGGAGCACTGTTGTTCATGGCTAACCAAACCAGTTATCTGTTTGCACAAAAAGAAGAGAACTTTAGATTTTGCATAGAAAATCAACATTAAAGACCGTTTTGAGTGCTAGATTTTGAACATGAGCACAATAAAATAATCTGCATAGACCAGCTAACTGAATAATCAAACAAGCATATAACAAACTTTTATTTTTATTTTAAAAAAAGGAATAAAAAAGAAAGGCTTTGGGTCATGTATGGAACTTTACCAGCAGAAGTGAGGATGAGGACAAACCGGTGAAATGGAAGCACAAGTAGTTTTTGCCATTCTGAATGGTACAAATAAATAATGCGCTGAAAATGCAACTCCAAGAGACCCAAAAAGGAAACATAACTCTCAATTACAATTTACAGTCGAAAGGTACATGCACATTAACAAGCCTAGAGAAATAAAAACAATGAAATGCAAGAATACAAACAAAACATTAAACTCTACAAATTAGGAAAAGTTAGAGACAGCCAGCTGCATTAACATTAGAAGACTCAAAAACATGGGCAAACATAAAAACAAATTCCAAAAAGAAAAAACAATGATTCACAAATCAATGAAGACTTTAATTACTTTGATAGATGAAAACTTATTCGTTTTTAAATTTCAAGCAAGGAAAACGACCTCAATTTTCTTTTTTCAACATTCACGTTAAGATAAGCAGCAGAAAAGAAGAAACCCACATAAGCTAAGGCAAAGGCAGTTTTTTCTGACTTGTTGAACTAAAAGGTGGCTAGATGCTAGAAACAGAAGCTCCTTGTTTGTTCCCTCCTCTGTGTCTAGCCCTCTGAGTGTGTGATTCTGCTGAGGGAAGTGTGAGAACATAATGTGGAACAGAGCTTTTAACAGCAAGAAAGACAGTGACATCACCAAAGAGAGAAAGAGAGAGCAAAAATCCCTTGGTAAACCAACGCCTATCTGAGTTGGATTCGTTTTTAAGTAGATAAATGTTAATATTGGATCGAAGGTTTTAAATAAAAGTCCACCATCGCAATTTGGCCGCAATGTTTTTGGAGGTATCCAAAACCGAAATGCTGACGGGACTTGGAATGTGAGCAAACCATAGAAATGATTTAAACATTATATATTTCATCTAAAACGTTATGATATTAGATGTATGAGTCCTCTCACTTATATATTATTCATCATATCTATTTTTATTCAATGTAAAACTTTTTAGTCACACTCGATACTCCAATAATTTCTCCTTTAAGGGTGAGTCTATTCATTCATCTCGTACGCTCCCCCTCAAGCATATAAGTGATTTGAATATCACATGTTTCATCTAAAATCTTAAAATATCAGGTTTACGAGTACCCTCACTTGTATATTACTTAACATGTCTATTTTTATCCAACATGAAATTTTTTACTCTCATTTGATATTCCAATACAGGAAAGAGATTTACTTTTTTAATTGGATTTTTTAATACAACGCAACTTCTAATTAAAAAGAAATCCCATTGTAAAACTGTGCTTGTGCTTCTCAACATCGAGAAAAACATGGTTGCATAGCTGTCAAATGATAAATGAACATGGGACCAGTTGACGGCTATAAAATAAGAAATAATAAGGTAAGGAAAATTTGGTTATCTGGCATTTGGTCGTTCATTATTTAAAACAAAAGGAAATCTAAAACTTCATGCACATTGTGGGTGCTATCTCCAGTTTCATAGAGTGTGATGCCACTTGGCATTGACAAGCTGTATTTTTATTGGGGAATTGATAAGGCACATCATTGTCAGAGAAAATGTGGCCCTCATGTTCATCCCAATTACCAAACACCAAGAAGCTATCTGAATTTATTATTAGTTTATTTTTACTATCTTGTTTTCTTATTTCAGTTTGCAATAGGAGAATTTTCCACATGTCCATTGTTGTAATTAATTATTATCAATTGGGTATACTTCATTTGAAGAAATTCTTGTGTCGACGTACTGTATTTGTAAGTTGTAATGTAAGAGATACCTGTGTTGTAAACGAACGTGGACCTGACATAGGTTTCCATTTTTCATGAGTGAGTATCCATGAAATCTAGCTTCTGATTGGATCTATCTGAGAGGTTTCAAAGCTTCTTTCAATTATAGTTAACAATTGAATGTTCTGTGTGGATCTAATCAATAAAGCATCAATCACATCCGAAATTATTCTCTACTAATTAAGCAACAAAAATTTAATTAAACTAAAAACTAGAATTATTGTCTATGACCCAAATTTTATAGTCATAATCGGTCAAAAGGAGAAGGAGAACCTTTCCCCTTCACAGCCCACCAAAGATACTCAATCCGTCTCATCCAAGGTGTAAAGAGTCTATTCATTAATACATCATAATAATGAATAAAATCCATCATAGTTAAACAAAACATAAGGATTTACATAGTCCTGTATCATAAGAAAAGAAAAGATTTGCAACCCATAACTAAATCGGGTGCAAACACTCAAAACATAAAGAGGCTCTCACATGGCATGCGGGACTCCAAAGCAGCTCCTAAGGGTAACATCCTAATAAAATAAAATAAATAAATAGAAATAATAATATTAGAATAATTACATAGTTTTGGGAAGCTTGGAACATATGTTTTAGGCCTTTGAAATAATTAGAAAGAGTAGGGAATAACTAAAATGTGACTAAGAGTGCGAAAATCCTTCATGACGCATAAGCATGATCGTGCTCATCTGTGGTATGCCCATGAGCACTAGCCATGCTGGGAGGAGCACACTCCGAGCCGCGTCATGCTCATGAGCACGCCCTTGTCGGAAACACGCGAGTTTTGACGTTGATGAGCATGTCCTTGCTCTTAGCAAAGAGCAGGACCGTGCTGGTTAAGAGCACGCTTGATGTTTAAGGCAGTTTGATAGACAATTAATGAAAGTTAAAGGTTTTCGAGCTGAAAAGAGGAATTTTATGAAGACTGGAGCTCGAAGCATGACTGTTCACAATGAAACACAGCCGTACATACCTTTCAGTTCAACTTGATCCAAACACGCCCTTTGTAACTGCCTGTACTGCTTTCAGGATTGCCGACTGTCCCCACAAACCAACACGGGTCTTTTTAGCGTGCTTTGTCCTCACTCACACGCTTTCTAGGAAACTTCCCAGAAGGTCACCTATCCCACAAGTGCTCCAAGTCAAGCACGCTCAACTATGGAGTTCTTATGTTCTGGGCTCCTAAAAAGAAAATGCATCTTGTTGGTATAGGTAGTACTAATCAATTCTTACAAACCGTCCTTCAACTGTACAGTCTCATACCTGCACAGCCTCAGGATCTCTATCATTTCGATGTGAATTCAATTCATTCATGTATCCCTTTGCCTAGAAGCCTGCCAAGAGCCACTCCTTGTCCGTGCCTCATGCACCGGTGATCACTCCCCGCCCTCATCAACCTCAGGCATTAGACCCTTACAAGTGTCTCAAGTTGACCTTGGAAGAAAAAGCATGCCCGTGCTGGGAAGAAGCACACCCGTGCTGGAAAGAAGCACGGTAGTGCTCAGTCGCATGCACTATTTGACGCTGTTTTAAGAAGTGTGTACGCCCATACTAAATTTATCATGACCGCGTATGAAGGAAGCACGGTCGTGCACTATGAAGCACGCCCGTGCTAGCGGCGCTGACAGACTAATTTTAGGGCTTTTTCTCTTATTTTTCTTATAAATAGAGGCTCTCTGTACTACTCTCTTCATCTTTGTTTTAGTAGTTTAGATTTCTAGAGTAGGATTTGCGCTTGGGGGTTAAGTTGGAGGTTTCTCATCTTCTTCTCAATTCTCCAAAATGCATATCCCCATGTTGATCTTGGTTTTATCTATGTCTATGGGTAGCTAATTTCATCACTAGAGTTGTGGTGAATCTTGTATTAGTAGAAACCCTTTTGCAATGTCTTAGCTTTAATTCGAATTCTATTTGATTTTAAGGTTGCAATTTGAATAGGGTTATTCTATTGTTCTTCATCTCATGTTAGGATTGATCACCCTTTGCATGTTAATAATCAATTAGTTGATCAACGGCCGTACTGCAACTAATTGGTAGACCTATAGGATAAACGGGGTTTAAATTATTGCATGACCAAACTTGATTTATTCTTCTCAATCATTCAACCTCTTTGCTCTTTATGCTTTCTAATCATTTAAACTCTTTGCCCGACAAACATTGGGTTGGTTCTGAAAGAACCAGTTTGAAACACAAGAAGGGGATTAAATTGTGTTTCTTACGTTTTTAAATCTTTTCTCAAGCAGATATATAAGTTATCGCAAGGGTTGGACGTTAAAACGATAACGGACACAAGGAGCATTTTCAAACACCAGTTGGACGCTTACTTAGAAGGATTAAGATAAAAGAAACAAGCATGATAAGAAAGCAATTCAATCCCAAGGAGTTAGTCAGAAAATAACCTAAAGCGAAAGCAAGGGAAAGAAAAAGAACACAGAGATGTTATCCTGGTTCACTCTTCACCAAAGAGCTACGTCCAGTCCTCTCTACTTGAGAGCTTTCTCCACTATAACAAAAACCCTTTGTTACAAGTATTCAACACCTCTTCAGGCAAGTATTCTACACCTCTTCAGGCACACTAAGTATATATTCTTTTACAGGCAAGCCTTTTCAGGCTCAAGTATTCTTTCTAAGCAAGCCTCTTCAGGCTCAACCAACTAAGGTTTTTGAAAAAGGTTTGTTCTACTAGCTCACTAAGTGTGAGGGTTTGAAATTAAGCTTATAACTCTAAACAAAACTCTTTGCAAGAAGTGATATGAAAGTTTAAGATTAGAGTAAGCATGTATGCTTTGATTTTTCTCTTGATAGCTTGTTTTCTTGTATGCTTATGTTTTTCTCAAGTTTTTGTCATCTGGTATCTTTAGAGGAGAGGGTATAAATAGCCTTCTGGCCTTGATCAATCTTCAGTCTTCAACGGTTGAAAAAGGATCCGTTCTGATCATGCATTAAATGCATTTGACCGTTGAGTCTGATAACTTGTTGAGGCTTCTGATCAGCAAAGTAGACTATCAGACTTGATAGCTAAAAGCAGGGCTGGCACCTTTTTCTTGTACTCGAAAGTTCCCTTTTGTCTTTCCTTTTGGGAGATAGTCAAATCTTTTTGTGTCAGGGACAGACTGGCTTCAGCTTTCGATGGTTCGAAGATTACAAAGAATGTTTGTCCAAAAGATACTAATTTTTACACATAAAATAATAAATTCAAATTGTTTACGTATGTGTTCGCGCTAAAAAGACAAATGACATTGGACTAAGTAGAGAACATATATACTAGAGAGTCTTTGGACTCAGATAAAAGATATATGGTTTGGACGAAGCAAGAACATTAGACTTTGTTTGACATGTTGTAAGTTTTTCGACTTAGGTTTTCTTGCACACTTAAGATAAAACATTAGTCCACAACAAATCTTTGTTCTCTTAAATTAGTCTTTTGTTAATATCAAAACTTAAGGGATTAATGGATCATAACCACTTTGGTTCTAACAATCTCCCCGTTTTTGATGATGACAAAACATACTAATTTGATTGAAATTTTTTTCCTAGAGAGCTGAGAAGCTCCTCCTAAGAAAAAAGACTAAAACAAAGCATAAAACTATAGTCCAATAAACACCGATATGAGACTTAGGCAATCATCATATGAAGAGAATGCAAATATATAAGCAATTAGACAAGCATGCTTAAGCAGATCAATCAAATTTTCCTTTCTCCCCCTTTTTGGCATCAGACAAAAGTGAGGGTAAACCATCATTGCCAGTGATATAAGTATATAAAAAAAAAATAAAGAGAAGAAATTTTATGAAGGTGGAGGAGGAGGAGGAGGAGGAGGAGGAGGTTTGGGAAGGAAATTCTGAAACATGGCCGCAATCTGTTGCAGCAGAACTGTATTGTTTGCCTCAATGGACCGTTGGATGAACTCTTGAAACTCTAGAGAAATAGCAGAGACAGAACTCTCGGTTATGGCCTTAGTTGCTTCAGGGTTTTGTTGTTCAGGAATCACACTTAGGGTATTGGACGGTGAAGGGTCAGCAGGATGTACCACAGAGAGAGGGATAGGTTGAGACTTAGAGGGTGCTTTCTCTGAGTCCGCAACATGCTCAACATGTTCTTCAGGATAGGGATCCTCATAGACGATCTCTGTGTCTCCTGATTCTTCAGGAATAACCTGGACTGGAGCAGTTGGATGTGCCTCAGAGTTAGGATCTTCTTGAATAACTGTTTTAGGTGCAAGTACATCAAGAATGATCTTAGCATCATCATATCTACTGTCTGTCATTCATCTGGGTTTAGGAACAGGAAGTGAGTCTGTCGGATACAGAGGAATTCGGAATATATCGTCCAGAATCATAAAATCAGCCTGATTTTGTACTGCCTTCTGAATGTGCGAGTTTTACTCTTTTATTCGTCTGATAGACTAGACGTTGAAGCTTCCTTGACACACCTCCAAATGAAGTTTTTCCATTAGATGCAAGCGTCCTTGTCATTCCTCTAAGAGGGATCTTTTTGTGAGACAAGGGCTAGCTCACTTGAGTCATCTCTGGGTCTGGTCCAGAACAAAGGGACAAAGGCTATTCTACAAGGCAACATCCATGTTTCAAGCCTTTTTCTTCCATATTTATTCTTGTTAGGATCCAACATCAGAATCCTTGGACAAGCTCGAGGAGGAACAACTCCTACTCTTGTGTCAGATGTTCTGCTCCAAAATTTCTTTGGTAGATTGTGATGAATCTTGGCTTCCCTTGACATATCACACTCCTTTCTGACAGCATAGAAAGGTAAAAAGTCCTTTACATCGGAGTATTCCTTCCAGTCTGAGGGATAGCTTGGAATGGACCTTATGTTACGATCAAATAGAAACCTCTTGAAGCCAAAGGACCTTGATCTTTTCTCTTCAGTCGTTTTGCAGCCTTCCTTTTCTTCATTGAGTGGAATCACATGCCTGCCCACATTGTAGTGGCACCATTGGAATGCTTTTTCCTTAATGAGATTAGGATAAAGCTTCTTGGGAGGGAACTTCTTTTGCTCAAGACAGACTAGAAGAGGTCCGTGAGCATTGTAGAGTTGGCTTGGCAGTGTTCCAGAGGGTGTATAAGGGATGGGATAATATCCATGTTCAGGAGGTGGACCAGAGGGGTTATGTGGTGGTGGAGAAGGTATTGGTATTGTGGTGGACGGATTGGACCTTTTGATGTTAAGAGGTGGAGGGAGGTGTGTGTTTGAGGAAGAGAGCAGGAAATCTTCTTTTAACATCAGCCCAGTTTGAGCTTTCATTTTCAAAGGTATCATAGATATGCGTTTTCTTTTGGGGTAAAGGATTTTGGGAAAGGGTGTTCCACAAGGTTCGAAAGGTTCAAGGATAGGTGGGGTTAAGGTTGTCCTTTGTGGTGAAGAGATGGTTTGTGTTTGAGGTGAGGTGGGGGGTGAAAGACCTATGGACGGTTGTGAGTCTATTGGTAAATCCTCAACCACAACGGGTTGCTCTACAATGGGTATAATAACTGAACGAGATTGAGGTTCAGTATTACCTCGAGTTTTGGACCAAGTGGTCCTTTGCCTTCGTGCAGAAGTTTTTGACCGAGCAGCTTCAGGAGCAGAGTCATTTCTTGGACCTTTGATCACCTTAGAGATAGGCTGATCATCATTATCTTCTTCTTATTCTTTGACGGATGCAAGAGTAGCTTTATTTTTCTTGCAGGTTGGATGGAAGCAGAGGTTGTTGTTGGACGACTAGAAGACAACTTTGCTTTTGGACGCACAGGCTATGTGGAGCGTCCAGCAGGGTCTTCTTGTTCAGACGCTTCAGCATCTTGAGTCTGATCAATTTGAACACCTTTTTGTTTTCCTTTCTTCTTGGACTTTTCAGTACAGTCCAGCCTCATCATCATCAAGCTTTGCTTGCTGAACTTTGGTTGAAGCACACGATCAATGCCATGAACTCCAATATATTGACGTTTTTGTTCTAGGGCCAGGGACTTGAGATCGTTGTACACCAGATGCTTCTCAAAGATTCTTGATAGGAGAGCAGCATAGATGATGGCGGTATTCTTCCCAGAGCCTTCAATGGCGTACTTAAAGCAAGTGAAGAGAAGATGTGGGAGATTTATTTGCCTCTCCAAAATCAGATACACAAGGCAGAACTGATGAGCCTTTGAAATGGAGTCCTTTGAGCCAGCTTTGTGAAGGATGGATTTGTTCAGAATCTAATGAAGAACCCTAGCCTTGTCAGTCATTCTCGAGGCTATCAGTTTGTCAGACAAATTCTTCAGAAGGCATTCCTTGATCACTACCACCCAATTCTTCTTCCCATTTATCTTCACAAGTGATTCCAGATTGGGCGCACCTAATGGCATTGGAGATGGTTGCCTCAAAGACAATTACTTTAGTGTTGAGGACCTTGTTTCTGATTTCCCTTGCTGAGATGGTAGGGTTAGTCCAGAACTCCCTTACGAGTGCTGGGTAGATGACAAGAGTACCCTCAAAGAAGCTTGACCAGCCGACAGCTTGAATGTTTGGGGAAACATCTATCCCGTGGTCAGCGAAGAACTTCAGACTAAACTTGAACTCAATTAGAACTTCAGCAGTCTTAACATCAAGAGCTTTTCCTTTGCCCTTAGCAGCAGCAGTCATGGAGGATGAAGAAGCCATTGTTTCAGAAAAAAGTTTTTCGCAAGAGAGTTTTTTCAAAGAGAGAAAGATGAAGATGAAGTGTTTGTAAAAGGTTCCACCTTTATCTAATACGATTTTATAGAACTAAAAACAGTTCTCATTTTCAAATAAAATATTTAAACAAAAAGAAAGGGGTGAAGGGACGTGCATTAAATGATTGACACACGTTCCAGACTTTGAAATTGTAAAAAAGTAGTTTTGCAATTATGGAAAACGGAACTGACTTAGTTAGGGAATGAGAACTAAATTTACCTTCGACAAAGATATAGTTCAATTAATGCAATGGACGCACCAGTCAACATATATATTGGACTCACATGTATTGGACTAAAGCAAATATTGGAAGCATGCATTGGACTCAAAATTAATCAATGAAATGCATGTTCAGATATTTTCTTATGAATGTGAACCTATCTTCAGCTAAAGGTTTGGTACCCATTGATGGTCAGTATCAACAAATTGAATATCAATTATTCCTTTTTGCATATAATCTCTAATGAAATGATGCTTGATTTCTACATGCTTTGCTCTAGAATGAAATATGGGATTTTTAGATAAATTAATAGCAGCTGTATTATCACACATTATTGGAATATTACTTACAAAAACATTGTAGTCTTCCAACTGATGTTTAATCCATAGAAGTTGTGAGCAGCAGCTTGCAGCAGTGATGTACTCTGCTTCAACAGTTGATAAGGCAACTGTGTTTTACCTTTTGTTGGACCATGAGACTAAATTGGCTCCAATGAAGTGACAAACTCCACTGGTGCTTTTTCTTTCCATTCTGTCTCCAGCATAGTCAGCATCACAGAATCCAACTAATCTCTATTCATCAAATGTCTTATACAATAGACCCAGTTTAGTAGAACCTTTGAGATATCTAAAGATTCTTTTAACTGCTAAGAGGTGAGACTCTCTTGGATCAGTTTGAAATCGAGCACATAAACAAACACTAAACATGACATCAGGTCTGGACGCAGTTAGATATAAGAGGGAACCAATCATACCTCTGTATACCTTTTGGTCTACCTTTTTATCTTTGTCATTTTCTGTTTAGTACGGATTTTGGATGCATTGGGGTGTTCATTGGTTTGCAGTCATCCAACTTGAAGCGTTTCAGAAGCTCCTTTGTATATTTCGCCTGATGGATATACACTTTGTTCGATGTTTGTTTGACTTGAAGTCCAAGGAAGAATTTTAATTCTCCCATCATACTCATTTCAAATATTTCTGCATAAGCTCGAAAAACTCTTGGCAAAGAGATTCACCAGTTGCACCAAATATTATGTCATCAACGTAAATTTGTGCAACAATAAAATCCTTTTTACTTGTTTTTCTAAAAAGAGTTGTGTCCACTTTTCCTCTTGAGAAGCTGTTCTCCATTAGGAATGTACTGAGTCTCTCATACTAGGCTCTAGGAGCTTGTTTGAGTCCGTATAAAGCCTTCTTAAGCTTATATACATGCTCAGGGTGGTTTTGATCCTCAAAACCAAGTGGTTGTAGAACATAAACTTCTTTATTAATGAAACCATTTAAGAAAGCACTTTTTATGTCCATTTGATAAAGCATGATGTTATGATGTGCAACATATGAGAGTAGTATGCGTTTGACCTCTAGTCTAGCTATTGGAGCAAAGGTTTAAGTATAATCAATACCTTCCTCTTGTGAGTAGCATTGAGCAACTAACCTTGCTTTATTCCTTACGACTTTGCCATCTTCGTCCAGCTTGTTTCGATATACCCACTTGGTTCCAATGAAAGACTTATCCTTTGGGAAAGAGATCAGCGTCCAAATGTCACTACATTGAAATTGGTTAAGCTCCTCTTGTATAGCGAGGATCCAACATTCATCTATTAGGGCTTCATCCACTGACTTTGGTTCCAATTCAGAGATGAAGGCAAAATCAGCTTGTTCTCTGAAGGTTGACCTTGTCCGGACTCTATCATTTGGTTTGCCAATGATTTGATCCTCAGGGGGGTAAGTCCTAAATTGCCACGAATGAGGGTTATTAGTTACTTGTTGAGACGTTGATGCGTCTTGACTTGCGTCTGATGCTCCATCTTCTTTAAGCGTTGGACGATCTTCTATATTGTTCAGATTCATATCTGCAAAAGATTCATGTAGCTCTGATAATCTCTTATTAGGCTATTTGTCATCAAACTTAACATGGATGGATTCTTCAACAACTAAAGTCATAGAGTTATAGACTCTAAAAGCTTTGGATGTTTCAGAGTATCCTAACATTATTCCATTATCTACTTTAGCATCAAACTTACCAATTTGATATTTGGTGTTTAGAATGAAACATTGATATCCAAAAGGGTGAAAATAAGATATGTCGGGTTTGCGTCCTTTCCACGATTCATAAGGAGTCTTATTCACGATAGGTCTTATGTATATTCTGTTTTGAATGTAGCAGGCAGTATTTATAGCTTCAACCCAGAAGTGTTTGGAAACAGAATTATCATTGAGCATTGCCCTAGCCATCCCTTGATGAGATCGGTTCTTTCTCTCAACAACACGATTCTGTTGTGGTGTTTTAGGGGCAGAGAAATTGTGATGAATACCACTTTCATCATAGAACCTTGGAAAAACTCATTTTCAAATTCGCCTCCATGGTCATTTCTGATTGAGCTTATAGATATGCCTTTTTCATTCTGGACTCGCTTACAGAATATAGTAAAGATCTTGATAGACTCATCTTTGTGAGAAAGGAACTTAACCCATGTCCATCTTATGTAGTCATCGACTATGACAAGCCCATATTTCTTACCTTTAACAGAAGCAGTCCTTGTTGGACCAAACAAATCAAGATGCAACAGCTGTAGTGGCCTTGAAGTACTAACAACGATCTTCAAATCAAAAGAGTTCTTAACTTGTTTTCCTTTTTGGCACGCATCACAGAGAGCGTCCAATCTATACACAATATTTGGTAAACCTCTTACGAGGTTATGCCTGTTTTGTCTTGAGATTAATCTCAGACTCGCATGACCAAGTCTTTTGTGCCAGATCCATCGCTCATCTTCAACAGACACTAGGCATGATACACTTTGATTTGAGAGTTCCCCCAAGTTAATCTTATAAAGATTGTTTTGCCTCTTGGCAGTGAATAAGTTGGACCCATCAGGGTTCTTGACTATACACTCACCTTTATTAAAGGAAACATCAGACCCACTATTACATAATTGACTTATGTTAAGCAAGTTGTGTTTTAATCCTTCAACCAACAGAACATTATCAATAGAAGGAAAAGGATGCTTACCAATCTTATCAATTCCAACTATCTTTCCTTTCTAGTTGCCTCCAAAGGGGACTCATCCTCCAGTCTTTTCACGTAGGTCTTGGAACATAAACTTTTTCTCCCGTCATGTGACGTGAGCATCCATTGTCTAAGTACCAGGACTGGGGTCTTCTTTGTGTTGCTAAGAAAGTTTGCAACAGGGATTATCATGTTTTTAGGTACCCATATAGACTTGGGTCCTTTTTGGTTAGTCTATGGTCTTCGTCCATGCATAAAATTTTTCTTTTTGTGTATGCATTTTGATAAGGTATGACCATTTTTCCACATAGATTGCAATAAACATGAGATGCTTGCTGCTTGGTTTCTTTTTGGTTTTTATGAAATTTGGAAACCGTATGATAATGATTGGGTCTTGATATTTTGTGAGAACCTTCTTGTTTCTCAGAGTCATAGCCTAAGTCAGACTTATCGTGAGGTGATCTTGAGTGCCTCAATATCAAGATTAGATTCACTGATCCTCCAACAAGCTTTGATACACTTTTGGTTAGGTCAGATACCTTTTGTTTGAGTCTGGTTACTTCGTGAGGTTCACTAGACTTAGAGGTGAGTTTATCAGTTAGACTGATGTTCTCAGCTTTCAGCTTATTGTTTTCTTCAATGAGCTGCTTATTTTGCTTGCTGGTATCTTCTAGTTCTTTCTTTATTTTTGAAAACTTTCTTTTAAGCATTATATATTGATGATGCAGTAAGGAGGAATCATTAAGCAGTTCATCATATGCTTCTTGAAGAGAATCAGAAATAGATACCTCGTCTTCACTTGATTCAGCGTGTGATGAAGTATTTGCCATCAGGCAGAGATTTGAGGAGGGAGGACTCCTTGGTCTAAACGGACAATCTAAGGTTGACAGCCTTTCTTTTGTAGTTTTGAATTGCAGCACCAACTCAAATCTTGCTCGATCTAGAGCATTAATGAGACAGCAGTTGGCACGAGCATTCAGCGAGTACCGTCTGATATCTTCATTCATCCAGTCTGCTTCAGGCTTGGACGCTGTTGAGTCATCCTCAAGAGTGATTGTTGGACGGTGATCTCCATCAATGAATACGTTCCACAATTCAAAGTTTTGAGCTTGGACGTATATTTGAATTACAGATCTCCAGTAAGGATAGTCCGTTCCATTGAAAATGGGTGGAACATTCCATCCTTTTTTAGAGGTGGCTTCTTGAGTTCTTTCTTTGGGAACAAAAAGTTGTTCATCATCCGAAGAGTCTTCATTTTGAGCATTGGACCATAAACAGAGGTTAGCTTCCCCATTTGCTTCTTCTTCTTCCTCAGAAGAATCAAGGTCTTCCCAAGTTACCATGAAGTTATTTTTCTTCTTTTTGAAGAACTTCTTCTGGTCTTTTAACATAGGATAGTCAGCCTTGAAGTGACCTAATTTGTTACACTCGAAACACACCAGCTGACTTTGTCCTTGGACTCAGTATGGTCCTTGAAGTTTTTCTTTTGAAATGGCCTTCTTTCCAACCCATTTTTCTTTCTCCACATATTTTGGATTTTTCTGGTGATGAAGGATAGTTCGTTATCGTCTGATACTTCACCATCAGATTGATCAACATCATCACTAGACTCATCAGCTTCTACAGCTTTTGAGTTGTTGGACTTATGAGCTTTTAAGGCAATCCCTTTGTTTTTCTTTCCAGGATTATCAAGATAAAGCTCCTATTCATGGGCTTGCAATGTCCCTACTAGATCATTTAAGGTCAAAGTAGAGAGATCTTTGGCATGGGTGATTGCAATAACAAGTGGCCTCCATTCCTTAAGTAAACTCCTAAGGATCTTAGTGACATTTGCCTTGGTAGTATAAAATTTCCCAAGGGATTTTAAGTTGTTGGTGATCGTCTGAAAATGACCTATCATGTCTAGGATGGACTCTCCTTCAGCCATAGTGAACATTTCATACTAGCCAACAAACATGATAATTTTCGAATCTTTTACCTTGGTAGTCCCCTCATGGAGATTTGACAAGGTATCCCAAATTTGCTTTGCTGATTCACATGCGTGAATCTTCTGAAATTCATCAGGACTAAGAGCACACATCAGAGCATATCTTGCTTTATGATTTTGTTCCATTCTGGCTCTTTCGACATCAGTCCAATCTTCTTCAGCTTTTTCTGTCCCATGAGAATTGAGACACATATTTGGACCATTCATGATTCTGGCCCAGAGAGCGGAGTTTGTACTGAAGATAAAACCTTTGAATCTCTCCTTCCAGTACAAATAGTGGGTTCCGTTGAAGAACGGAGGTCTGGTCATAGAAGTGCCTTCCATAACAGGTTGACTCCCGCTTGGCATGCCTTGTCCTGCCATATCTGCTGTAGGATCTTTTCCTCTACACGGCTAAGTGCTCAACGCAGAGGCTGAGCTCTGATACCAATTGAACCAACCTGTTTGAAACACAAGAAGGGGGTTGAATTGTGTTTCTTACGTTTTTAAAACTTTTCGCAAGCAAATATATAAGTTATCGCAGGGGTTGGACGTTAAAACGGTAACGGACGCAAGGAGAGTTTCCAAACACCAGTTGGACGCTTACTTATAAGGATTAAGATAAAAGAAACAAGCGCGATAAGAAAGCAATTCAATCCCAAGGAGTTAGTCAGAAAATAAACTAAAGCGAAAGCAAGTGAAAGAAAAAGAACACAAAGATGTTATCCAGGTTCACTCTTCACCAAAGAGCTACGTCCAGTCCTTTCTACTTGAGAGCTTTCTCCACTATAACAAAAACCCTTTGTTACATGTATTCAACACCTCTTTAGGCAAGTATTCTATGCCTCTTCAGGCACACTAGGTATTCTTTTACAGGCAAGCCTTTTTAGGTTAAAGTATTCTTTCTAAACAAGCCTCTTCAAGCTTAACCAACTAAGGTTTTTGAAAAAGGTTTGTTCTACTAGCTCACTAAGTATGAGGGTTTGAAATTAAGCTTAGAACTCTAAACAAAACTCTTCACAGAGAGTGATATGAAAGTTGAAGAGCAGAGTAAGCTTGTATGCTTGGATTTTTCTCTTGATAGTTTGTTTTCTTGTATGCTTGTGTTTTTCTCAAGTTTTCATCATCTTGTATCTTCAGAGGAAAGGGTATAAATAGCCTTCTGGCCTTGATCAATCTTCAGTCTTCAACAGTTGAAAAAGGATCCATTCTGATCGTGCATTAAATGTGTTGGACCGTTGAGGCTTCTGATTAGGAAAGTAGACTATCAGGCTTGATAGCTAAAAGTAGGGCTGACACCTTTTCTTTTTACTCGAAAGTTGCCTTTTGTCTTTCCTTTTGGAGATAGTCAAATCTTTTTTTTGTCAGGGACAGACTGGCTTCAGCTTTCGATGGTTTGAAGATTACAAAGAATGTTTGTCCAAAAGATACTAGCTTTTACTCATAGAATAATAAATTCAAATTGTTTGCATATGTGTTCGCGCTAAAAAGACAAATGACATTGGACTAAGTAAAGAGAGCATATATACAAGAGAGTCTTTGGACTCAAATAAAAGATATATGGTTTGGATGAAGCGAGAACATTAGACTTTGTTTGGACGTGTTGTAAGTCTTTGGACTTAGGTTTTCCTGCACACTTAAGATAAAGCATTATTACACAACAAATCTTTGTTCTCTTAAATTATTCTTTTGTTAACATCAAAATTTAAGGGATTAATGGATGATAACCACTTTGGTTCCAACAGGTTCATCTGGGGAAAAGAATATTAATTGTCTGACAAATAATTAATAATTTTAGTAGAGGGATTGATATCCAGAAAGCAACTGCGAAATTGAATAGAACTAGGATTTGGGGGGTATCGAACGTACAAATGAAACCACGACTCTAGGCTTCACACTCTTGATTTCAAAACCATTATTTCTCTTTTATTCATCTTTTTACTATTGCTTACGTCACAATTTTCTCATTCTTTCTATTGGTCTGAATAGCATAAGGATTTCTCTATTCCTGTAATCACTTGTGTAGTACTCATTAATCCTTTGGGTTCAATATTTGGACTTCCATCCTATATTACTTTTGCAATAGGGTGCACTTGCCCTTAAGTGTGTTCAGAGCGCAACATGTTTTTGGCGCTGTTGCCGGGGATTAATTTGTGATATTGGAAGAAGGAAATTCTAGTTACTTTAGACACCTTTTTTATTTTGATTATCTCTCTCTTTGTATGCTAATGCCTTTCCAAAAGTTTGTTTGTAGTTGATCTTATTTTGCAGTTAGGGAATCAAGAAGAACCATGGGTGAGAGGAAAACTCTTGGAGATTATTTTACCAATGCAGTGTTGGGATCTAAACTGTTGGTTATTCCAAATCCTTGGGCTAATTATGAGGAACAAGAACCAAATCTTGAAGAGAATTGAGCTAAATTTATGGAGTGGAACGATAATCAACTAGAGATTTTGGAGACTCAAATCTCCAACCTTGTTACATTGATGTCTCAAAAAGTCCAAGAATCACTAGCCTCTTAAGCTGGGCTTAAACAAGAGGATGAAGGCATAACAAAAAGCGAGCACGGCCATAAATCAGTCCATGTATGCCCATACATACCAGCCAATGAATCAAAAGGGAGCAATTATTAGGAGAGCAAACAAGTTGGATCCAAAAATTCTGATTTGGATAAGTATATTGGGTTACATGCATGTGTGGATATTTCAAAGTTCGCTCCAAAAGATAAGCTTTTCGTGCCTCATGAAGATTTCACTCGTAAAGAGGTTAAAAGAGGAGATTATCACTTGCCATTCGATCATGGAGAAATTAAAAGTACGTTCACATTCGAAGTGGCCACCTTGGTTCTTAAGGATTTTTTCCTACAATCGCCATGCTTTAAGCCATGGGATCTGGGAGCAAGATCTTATGTTTTGAACATACCTTGGTCTTTCTACCACAAGCTAAGGATCCGGGTGGTTTCTAAACTTTTCTTTTTATTTGTTTCTTGCTTTAAATAAATTAATTGCATCAAATATTTGTGTGGTTTCCATGAGTAGAATAGGGCTGATTTGCATGTGATTTTGAATTTTGTGTTGATGAGCATAGCCGTGCACGGTGGAATGATTTTCTTTTCCCTTTCCCTTCCTCTTGTGCTTTGTTTTTATTGCATTGAGGACCTTGCAAATTTTAAGTGTGGGAAGGAAAGTCTGTGATTTTATGCTTTTTCTGCATGCAATTAATTGCTTTGATAAAAACTAGGGGACCCTTTACAATTTTTTTTGAATGAATTGCTTTGATAGTCTCACAAGTAAATTTGAAAAAAATTGTCTTTTGAAAACTGAAAATTAGCAGAAAATTCTTTGTTTGATAATTTTTCATTAGACTTAGATTCTAAATGTGAGATTTGGGCTTTTATAGGGGTTAGGTTATAATGCTAAATTTGTTGATATTAACCTGATTTCTCAGGTTGATACATTATAAAACTTGTCTTGAGACCGTTTTGAGGCGAATTTGTTTTGTATGCATGTGGAAACCTGATTGGGGCACTCTTACGTATTTTTCTGGCCTACATTATTTTGATAAACACTTCCACTAGCTGTCCCATTTGAGCTTTTATGAAAATTATTTTTTTTGGTCCATGTTTTAAAAATTAAAAAATTGTTTTTTGGTGACCTTTTAGAAGTATATTGGAGCAATAGTTGGAATGTTTTGATGTGGATCCCATTCCGGAAATAAAAGTGTTAAAAATAAGCTTGCAAGTAAAAAAGGGCTTCTCACTCTATATATAGAAAGTTAAAATAGGTTCTTGAAATGTTTGTGGAAAAAGTGACAATTGCACTTTATGCTCTTATTTATGCTTCAAGAGGTTATTACTTAAATTTGTGGTTAGCCCTTTGCATATCCCTTTTCTTTCTCTATCACACCTGACATCAATGCCTTGGCCCCATTACAACCCATGAAAGACCCCTTCCTTTTTGCGTGCATGTGAATCATATTGTGGAGATTTCGTCAATAGACAAGCCTATGGTAATGTATTTTCATTTTGAGAATCTTGAGTGCTTAAAGTCTTTGCCCAATACACTAAGAGATTGTGAGTGGAGTGACCCATGGTCTTTGGAAAGTTTGATTTCAAGGAATTTAAGTTTCTAATTGGGTAATCTCTTGACTTCTTTTGAAAAATATATTTGTTCAACTATCTTTGACATTCTGAATATTCTGATTGTTTGGGTCCTCCTGATTTAAATTTGAAAATTGTTTTGAAAATTGTTTTAAGCTAGATAATTGCTTGAGGGCAAGCAATACTCAAGTGTGGGAAGTTGGATAAACCTCAATTTTGTACATTTTATAAGGGGTGATTGGGTTGTATTTTGGTGCATTTGATGATAATTATTATTGTATTTCACCCTTTTTCCTAAGTTTTTACAAAATTTGATGGTTAAGGCGGCTTGATGGACAATTAATGAAAGTTGGAGGTGTTTCTTCTGAAGACCGAAGCTCGAAGCACGGTCGTGCACAATAAAGCACGGTCGTACATACCTTTCAATTCAACAAGATCCAAACACGCCCTTACAAAAAGTCTCAAGTTAACCTGTGAAGAAGAAGCACGCCCGTGATGGGAAGAAGCACACCCGTGCTGGGAAGAAGCTCGCCCGTGCTGGAAAGAAGCATGGCTTGTTGACAAGTGACTCCAAACATAAGAGGGGGTGAATTATGTGTGATCTTGAATTTAAAAAACTTTTGCAAATAAAGCTCTTAAATAATAACTCGCAGAAAGAAAAATAACAATAATATAAATTACGATATTTAAAATGCGATAATTAAATAACTGAAATTAAAGTGCGATAAATAACTACGATAAAAAAAGGATAGGGAAAAGAGAAGGAACACGCAGATTTATCCTTGTTCGGCTACCAACTACCCCAGTAGCCTACGTCCAATCCCCACGGTCAACCATCAAGGGTTTTCACTCAATAACTAGCTTTTAAATCAGGTTCAGCTAGAAACCTTTACAACCAAGAGCACTTCTCACAGACCAGGGATACTACCTGCCCCAGTGACAGGGTCTCAACCAAGCTTAACAGGTGCTGGTAACCTTGAGAGCACTCCTCACAGACCAGGGATATAACCTCCCCCGGTGAAAGAGCCTCAAACAACCCAAGAGATATCACCTTTCTTGTCAATTGGTAACCAAAAGATGGTTTGAGTCGTTTGACTCTTACCACAATATAGCACTCTCAATAGTGCAGATAAGAAACAAATTGAAGCACAATACAATTCAAACTATATGGAGTAAAATCTCTCTCTCAATATAAGTATAATCAAAGTGTAGTAGAGAAGTGAGAGTGATAAAAAGATTTGACAGAGTTTTAGCGCAAATAGGATTAGTGAGTGTTGTGTGGATGGCTGCCTCAACATCCCTATTTATAGAAAAACATTTAAGCCCATAGGAATTAGGTTAAGCCCACTTAGAAAACAAGCTAATCGCGTCATAATCGATTATTGCAAGGCCATAATCGATTATCTGTTTATTTAGAAACACGCTGGAGAGGCAGTCACATCATAATCGATAATGCTAATCGATTATGGGTTCTCTGTTTGAAGCTCACTCACATGCATAAGAGCATAATCGATTATTCAATCGATTATGTACATAATCGATTATGCTAATCGATTACTTCTTCACTGTTTTCAAAACCAGCTTTTCAGATATATGATAATCGATTATGAGAAATCTATAATCGATTACTATCATTAAAAACCAACTGACTTTAAACTTAACGGCTGTTAATGATTTTATCCAATTGAATCATTTAAAGCCTATTAAGTTTTGTTTTTTACTCCTCGTATCATGTGTGTGCGATTGATTTTAGATTTGAGAGCTTTACTACCACTTACAACATGATCTAAACAAATAATACAAATAATGAAATTCCCTTAACCCCATCTTGAAAGACTTGATCTTTATCAAATTCTTTTCCGCTTTTTGTAGTCTAGTCCTTCTAGGATTTCCTTTTGTCTATCATCATGTTCATATTCTCCTTGACTTCTTTTGTCATTCATGCCCTTCGAGGAATCCTTTTGTCAATCATCAAAACTAAATAAATCCTATCAAGGCATATATTCACACGGCTGTGCTCAGTCCCGTGCACTATTTGACGCTGTTTTAGGAAGTCTGTACGCCCGTACTAAATTAACCATGGTGTAACATCTCGAATTTTTGTAACTCCAATTGAGTTGGTTAATCTCGATTAGGGCTTTGATTGGTTGTGTGATTTGTTTGGTGTTAGTTTAAGGCTTAGTTGAAAGCTTAGGAATAGGCTTCAATACTTTTGGAAGTGCCTAAAGTGTAACACGAGAAACTGAGGAAGTCATGAGTTTAGAAGGCTCTTCCCAGCTGAGAAGCACGCACATGCTCAAGCGTGTCCACGTTTGGACGTTGGCATGTTGCACGCTCAAGCGTGCTGAGTGCATTAGCCAGCTGGTGTGAGTTTTGACGCGTGTGAGACACGTGTCAGGCCAGGGAGAAGGAGGAGTGGACGAGGCTCTACGCTCAAGCGTGGGCACGCTCAAGTGTGCCGATTTCCCACGCTTAAGCGTTCACAGTAGATAAAGTTGGTGGAATTTTCCTTCTTCCTCATTTCTTCCATGAAAAACTTAGAAATTCTAGAGGATTCTAGAGCTTCTAGTGAGAGAAACAACTTCCATAGTGTGAGAAACTCAAGTTTGGAGGTGATCGAGGCATCGGAACGCGATTCTAACAATATCATTGTGATCGTAGCGTCTATTGTATATGTGTTGTCCTCGTGATTAGGACAAAGTTTGTGCTCATGATTATGCGAGGTTTGGAGGTGTTTTCGCGGCTGTCTTGGGGCTGTTCTTGGAGGAGGAGCTGCGAGCTAAAACTTGTGGGAGTGAGCCGGTGATCGCAAGGAAGTTCGCGCCAATTTTCAGGTGTGGGGTGAAAGAGTACCATTGTCGTCGGGAAGCCAAGAGTAGTGTAGATGATGTTTTGCTATGTGTAGGGAAGCCATAAACCCTACTAGAGGTTGAGCCCCGATAAAGTACCTAAAACCTAGGTTTAGTTTACTTTGGGCTATTACCGCTAAGTTTGAACCCTAGGTTAGATAACTGTTGATCGAGGATGAAATATGTTGCATGATTGCTATGTTGCTGTTTGTGGTAATTGCTACCTGTCTATGTGCCTATATGCCTACTTAGTTTATGATATGCTATGCTATGCTTGCTATGCTGTTGTTATTGCTGTTATTGTTGTTGCATCTGTTGTTATGCTATGGCGGTATGCCTATGTTGAGCTGTTGAGTGGCTGTGAGCCTGTGTAATGGAGTTGATATGGTGGATGGTTCCGCTGTTGAGATGTGTTCAGCTGGTTAAGCTGGAGCTATGGATCGTGGATGTGTGGCATCGTGTGCTGGTTTGCTATTGAGCGTTTAGGTGAGATAATCCGGTATCATCTCGTTGAGTTTATTTGCCGGATATCATAATTGCCAAGCGGCAAGGCCATAAGACAGGTAGTATAGGTTGCCAATGTCATGTGAGGTTAGTTGTACTTAAGTGCAGGTACGGAAAGCGGAAGGGGTGGTCAAGTGAGTGGCCTTGTGGATGTTGCCGGTCTCGGGAATAATCTACAATAACGGATGTGGTTGCTCCTATCGTGTTGTGATGCCCGAAGCAGCCCGGTTTGCCCGACTAATCCCTGAGCTTTCCACGTTCCAGGCTAACATTCCGAGGCAACCAAGACACCCCGGTCCCGGGAGGGGGATGCACTCTTATTGGTTACGGCGAGCGGTTCGGTTTCTTGGACAAGCTAACATGTACACAGTTCTTATCGTTTACCCAGATGTGGCATCCGCCAAGACGCCATGAGAGGGACTACATGTGGGCTGCATTAGCGACTTCTCACGTATCCAGCCGCAGAGGGTTCGCGCTGCAAGGCCATCGGAGGAGGATCGAGCAGTATTTGAGGACCTACAGGCGACGCCGGGTGGTGGTGTCCATCTCATCTTCAAAGTATGAGCCGTTGCAGGTTTATCACAGTACTCATGGAGAGGGCCAGGGTAGTTCCGGATATCTACACCGCTGATGGTGTAGGATGGCCAGTGCGTCGTAGGGTGTGAGGTGTGCGCCTTTTATGTATTTTGAGTGATGGATGTGGGTAGAGATGGTGAGTTATGAGAGCTCTTTTGTTTTGATGTACATGTTTTATGTTTCTTCCTTTTTATGTACAACAGTATGTATATGTATAGTATTTCAGTGCCCTACTGATGGGGCTACAGTTATGCATGTTTATGTATCTAGATATTTTATATCTGTGTTTGATTCTGATTGTTTTACCTTTCTGTATGCACTTGTATGTTTATCATGTTTTCTTTCGCTATGCTTCTTGGATAACGCGCTAATGTTATAATACCGTTAAGGTATATTTAATAATATAAGCTTGGGACTAATGAGATTATCCTACGTAAGCGGGATCGTCTCATTTTGGTGGTATTAGAGCAGTTTGGTTCTACAACGGACCTTGGGGGTTGTTGAGACGTCACAGTCCTTGGTAAAATCGTGAACCGAGGAGTCTGGAGCCATAACTACGAGTGTAGGAAGTATACTGGCTTCGATTGTTGATACCCGAGTTATGTAAACTATGTCTAGATTTGGGTAGAGTGTCCGATGCGCAAGTTATTGAAGTGTGATAACTTTTTTATTCATAAGGCATATAATGTGTTTACTTTTAAGTGCTATTGTATGTCTTATGAATCGAAACTAATAGCTCCTTTTTACAGGAATCTAAATGGCCCGCGGATGAGGTCGAGGAGGAGGTAGGCCGGCTGCTACTGGAGATAACAACAACAACAATGGGGACCACTCTGGTACGGGAAGTGGTGGTGGTACATCAAAAGCGATCAGAGCTATGAAGGATCTAGCTATTGCAATGCTACAACAGACACAGCAAACTGCATAGTTTATGCAGTGGCAAGAGGGAAGAGAAGCTAGGCAGAATCAGTTGAACCTGGTTAGGGGAGATGAGACCGTGGACACTGCTCTCAATGCTTTCATGAAGGGAAACCCTCCACAATTCCATGGAGAGTACAATCTTGAAGCAGCTGAGATGTGGCTACAAGAGGTTGAGAAAGTGTTCATGGCAATACACTGCCGACAAGATCGAAAGGTAACTATGTTGCGTTCATTCTGGTAGGAGCAGCGGAAGCTTGGTGGAAAAACAAGCTGAGACTGCTAGAAGTAGAAGGTAGGATCATCACTTGGGAACTGCTCAGAGAGAGTTTTCTAGAAAAGTACTTCCCAAGGAGTGTGAGGTAGGAGAAAGAGAAAGAGTTTCTGAGTCTGCAGTAGGATCAAATGTTCGTTGGAGAATATGTGATGCAGTTTGAGGCATTGCTGAAGTTTTCCCAGTTCTACCAGGTCCATCCAGATGAGGATTGGGTCTGTAGAAGGTTCGAAGACGGGTTGAGGCCCGAATTGAAGAGAACGATGCTACCTTTTGGCATCACGTCATTCCCGGAGCCCGTTGAGAAGTGCACAGTACTTGAAGGGCATGACAGGACAGGGGTAGTCCAGCCACAAGCTAGAAGTGGTGGACTAATCTGAAGCAACAGTCAGAGGGGAAGGAGCGGAAGATTCCAACATAAGGAGAGGCCTTATGACCGCCCAGCCCAACACAATGTTACTTATGGGGGCAGTAGCTCAAGTCAAGGAAAGCAAGGGATTTAGACGTGCTTCCGATGCGGGGGACTGGACTTGATCAAGAGTTTGCCATGGACCCAACATATCAAGTGTTTTAATTGTAATTAGATAGGTCACTTTGCGTCATATTGCAAACCCGGAATTAGCAGAAGAGCTCAGTTCCAAGAACAAGGCTAGAGAGCTCAAAGTAGTGGTGGGAGATCACAAGTGGCGAGTTAGCAGAGCCGACCACGAACCACCGGACGAGGGTTTGCCGTCAGGGGATCCGAAACCTCTCGATGCCCTGATTTGATACAAGGTAAATGTTTAGTCTCAGGTAAACCTTTGTCTATTTTATTTGATTCGGGGGCTACTCATTCATTTATATTGATAAAGTGCATGGATCATCTAGGGCTACCTGTTTCTTCGCTACCATATCACCTACTGATTCTATGCCTACGGGTGAATCCTTAACCACAATGTTTATCTGCTTGAAATGCCCTATCATAATAAAGAACCATACTTTTCTTGTGGACCTTGTCTGTTTGCCTATGCAACAGATAGACGTTATGCTAGGCATGGACTGGCTTTCGGCCAACATGTTGTGCTAGACTGTTCAAACAAAACCCTTCGTTTCTCAGAGCGATCTGGATTGATGCCTGCCGACGAGAGTATTCCGACGGGTGAACGATCGAAGGAGTATGTGGTGTTGTTCTCTTTGGAAGCCAAGGAAACTCCTAGTGTGAGAGCTTTACCTGTTGTACAAGAGTTTCCTGAAGTGTTTCCCGATGATGTTCCCAAACTGCCACCAAAGAGGGGAGGTGTAGTTTGCTATAGATCTTGTACCGAGGACTAGGCCTATTGCAATAGCGTTGTATTGGATGTTTCCAGTTGAGCTGGCGGAGCTTAAGAAACAGTTTGACGAGATGCTAGGCAAGGAGTTCATCAGACCTAGTGCATCTCCGTGGGGAGCTGCAGTGTTGTTTGTGAAGAAGAAGGACGGGAGCTCGAGATTATGTTTGGAATATCATCAGCTGAATAAAGTGATGATAAAGAACAAGTACCTGTTATCGAGGATAGACGATTTGGTGGACCAGTTGAAGGGAGCAGCTGTATTTTCTATGATCGATCTGTGATCTAGTTACCATCAAATCCGGGTGAAGAAGGAGGATGTGTCGAAGACTGCTTTTCGGAGTCGGTAATGTCATTACGAGTACTTATTTATGCCGTTTGGTATGACAAATGCTCCAGCTGTGTTCATGGTTGCTGCTGTGTTCATCGATGACAT
This sequence comes from Ammopiptanthus mongolicus, assembly GCA_039655645.1. Lineage (NCBI taxonomy): Eukaryota > Viridiplantae > Streptophyta > Magnoliopsida > Fabales > Fabaceae > Ammopiptanthus > Ammopiptanthus mongolicus. The sequence continues at coordinate 56,498,779 of CM077344.1, forward strand.
CCTTATTTACTCTTCGAGTAAAGAGGAACACCAAGAGCATATTCGTGTGATGCTGCAAGTGTTTAAGGACCGACAGTTTTATGCTAAGTTGATGAAATGCGAGTTCTGGTTAGGGTAAGTGCAGTTCTTAGGCCATGTGATCAATAAGGATGGAATCGCAGTGGATCCTGAGAAGGTCGAGGCTATAGTGAGTTGGGAAATCCCTAAGTATGTAAGTGAGGTGAGAAGCTTTCTTGGTTTAGTGGGTATCGGAGGTTTATAGAAGGATTCTCTAAGATGAGAAAAGGGGAAGACGTTCGAGTGGTCAGAGTCTTGCGAGCAGAGTTTTCAGGAGCTAAAGAGAAAGTTGACCACATCGCCATTGTTGGTTTTTGGCAGTTCCTTTAGGACGATTTGATGTATATTGTGACCCATCTTATCAAGTTTTGGGTTGTGTGCTCATGCAAGAAAGAAAAGTGGTGGCGTATGCCTGCATGCAATTGAAAACACATGAGCGAAACTACGCAACACATGATCTGGAGTTGGCTGCGATAGTGTTTGCATTGAAGATATGAAGACATTATCTATATTGTGCTAAATTCAGTGTGTATAGCGGCCATAAGAGCTTGAAGTGTCTGTTCGACCAGTGAGAGTTGAACAGCCAGCAATGAAGGTGGATGGATTCATAACGGACTATGAATTCGACCTGTAATACCATCCAAGTAAGGCGAATATAGTAGCAGATGCGCTTAGTAGGAAATCCCTGCACGTATCTACAATGATGGTAAAGGAGCTAGAGCTGATAGAGGCATTTAGAGATTTGAATCTTGATACGAAAATCGTCGAGGATAGGTTGAAGCTTGGGATGATTAAAGTAATTAGCGATTTCCTGGATCACTTATGGAAGAAGCAAGCTGAGGATAAGTACCTCAAGGATGTAAACCGGCTAATAGAAGAAGGTAAGACATCAGAATTCAAAAGAGGTACCGATGGTCTGCTTAGGTTTGGTGAAAGGGTTTGTGTGCCAGCGTATAGCGAGGTTAAGAAAATGATCTTAGTGGAAGCACACAAGAGCAAGCTGAGTTTTCATTCGGGGGTTACCAAGATGTACTAAGACTTGAAGAAGATGTCTTGGTGGCCGGGGATGAAGAAAGAGGTGGCCGCATATGTCCTAACCTACTTGGTGTGTCAGAAAGCGAAGATTGAACACCAAAAGCGAGCAGGGTTGTTGCAATCGCTAGATGTCCCAGAATGGAAGTGGGATAGCATTGCTATGGACTTTGTTTCTGGGTTGCCGAGAACTCAGAAAATGTGTGACACAATCTGGGTAATCATTGATAGGTTGACGAAATGTGTTCATTTCCTACCTATCAACCAGGGTTATTTTCTGGAAAGGTTGACCCGGATTTACATCAAGGAGGTTGTGAGGCTACATGCGGTACCTTTGAGTATAGTTTCAGATCAAGATCTGAGATTTACGTCAAGGTTTTGGAGGAGCTTGAACAGTGCCATGGTTGATTTTTGCTTATCATCCTCAAATGAACGGTCAGCCTAAACGAATAATTCAGTCATTAGAGGATCTTTTAAGAGCGTACGTGTTGGAGAACACGGGAAGTTGGGACGAGTTCCTTCCATTGATCTAGTTTACTCATAACAACAGTTTCCATTCAAGTATTAGCATGGCGCCGTACGAGGCACTGTATGGATGAAAGTGTAGGGCCGTTGTGTTGGTTTGAGACTAGAGAAAGCCAACTTTTAAGTCCAGAGTTGTTACAACAAACAACATAACAAGTCTATGTGATACGAGAAAAGATGAAGGCCGCAAGGGATAGGCAGAAGAGCTATGCCGACAAGAGGAGGAGACCCTTGGAGTTCCAAGAGGGAGATCGCATCTGCATGAGAGTTACCCGAAGAGCTAGAGTAGGCAGGGCAATCAAATCCACAAAACTTACACCTAAGTTCATAGGACCGTTTTAGATTCTTCCCTGAATCGGTCTCATAGCCTACCAGATAGCCTTACCACCTAATCTTTCAAACCTACATGATGTCTTTCACGTCTTTTAACTCAGAAAAAACTACCCTGATCCATCACATGTGTTAGAGCCCAAATCAATCCAACTGAAAAAGAACCTTAAGTACGAGGCTTTACCAGTATGGTTAGTGGAAAGAAGGATCAAGGAACTGCGCGGCAAACATATTCCTCTAGTGCGAGTGGAATGGGACTCAATGACTGGCGATTCAACATGGGAGCGTGAAGTTGAGATGCGCAAACGTTACCCGTTTTTGTTTGTAGGTATGCAAAGGAAATTTCGGGGACAAAATTTTCTTTAAGGGGGTGGTAATATAACATCCCAAATTTCTATAACTCTAATTGAGTTGGTTAATCTCAATTAGGGCTTTAGTTGGTTTTGTAATTTGTTTGGTGTTAGTTTAAGGCTTAGTTGGAAGCTTAGGAATAGGTTTGAATACTGTTGGAAGTGCCTAAGGTGTAACACAAGAAACTGGGGAAGTCAGGAGTTTGGAAGGCTCTTCTTAGCTGAGTAGCGTGCTAACGTTTGGAGGTTGGCATGTTGCAAGCTCAAGCGTGCTGAGTGCGTTTGCCAGCTGGTGTGAGTTTTGACGCGTGTGAGACACATGTCAGGCCAGGGAGAAGGCGGAGTGGACAAGGCTCCACGCTCAAGCGTGCATATTTCCCATGCTTAAGCGTTCACAGTAGATCAAGTTTGTGGAGTTTTCCTTCTTCCTCATTTCTTCCACGAAAAACTTAGAAACTCCAGACGATTCCAGAGCTTCTAGTGAGAGAAACAACTTCCACAGTGTGAGAAACTCAAGTTTAGAGGTGATCAAGGCGTCAGAACACGATTATGACAATATCGTTGTGATCGTAGCGTCGAAATGTACAACTTCGACCAAATGATTTCTCTATTCGACTAAGGTAAGCTCGAATCCCTAACACGCAATCTTCGTGTTCTTTGTGTTTCTTCAAGTTTCTACCTTTTCTCTTGAGCTTTGAGGTTTCCCTAGGGCTAACACTATTCCATATGTTTTGTCCTCGTGATTGTGAGATGTTTGGAGGTGTTCTCACAACTGTCTTTGGGCTATTCATGGAGGAGGAGCTGCGAGCTCAAGCTTGTGGGAGTGAGCCGATGATCAAGTGGAACTTCACGCCAATTTTCAGGTGTGGGGAGAAAGAGTACCGTTGTCGTCGCAAGGCAAGAGTAGCGTAGATGTTGTTTTGCTATGTGTAGGGAAGCCCTAAGCCTTACTAGAGGTTGAGCCCTGATAAAGTATCTAAACCCTAGGTTTAGTTTACTTTGGGCTATCACTGCTAAGTTTGAACCCTAGGTTAGATAACTGTTGATCGAGGATGAAATGCATTGCATGGCTGCTATGTTGCTGATTGTTGTAATTGCTATCTATCTATGTGCCTATATGCCTACTTGGTTTATGAATGCTATGCTTGCTATGCTGTTGTTATTGCTGTTATTGTTGTTGCTTTTGTGGTTATGCTATGGTGGTATGCCTATGTTGAGCTGTTGAGTGGCTGTGAGCCTCTGTGATCGAGTTGATATCGTGGATGGTTCCGTTGTTGAGATGTGTTAAGCTGGTTAATCTGGAGCTGTGGATCGTAGATGCGTGGCATCGTGTGCTGGTTTGCTGTTAAGCGTTTAGGCGTGAGGATCCAGTATTATCTCGTTGAGGTTGTTTGCTGCATATCATAGTTGCCAAGTGGCGAGGCCGTATGACAGGTACTATGAGCTACCAATGTCATGCAAGGTTAGTTGTACCTGAGTACGGATATAGAAAGCAGATGGGGCGGTCAAGTGAGTGGCCTTGGGGATGTTGCCGATCTTGAGAATAATCTACAGTGACAGATGAGGTTGCTTCTATCGTGTTGTGATGCCCTAACCAGTCTGATTAGCCCAACTAATCCCTGAGCTTTCCACGTTCCTGGCTAACGTTCCGAGGCGACCAAAACACCCCAGTCCCAGGCTTGGGAAGGGGATGCACTTTTATTGGTCACGACGAGCAGTTTAGTTTCTTGGACAATCTAACTCCTGTTCCGGTTTGGAACTTTGCGTTATGAGATTTGGCTGACATGCTGCATGAGATTAGTATCTCGGTCTAGAGGTTTGATCTGAGTGAGAGATCTATGGAGCTGGATGCCTGTTGCATGTGGTGATTCGAGAGATGTTTGGCTGTGTGAGATATGTGTCATATGTGCTATATTTGCTATATGTGCTACCTGCTGTATTTGTTACAATGTTACCGTTAACATATCGATATGCATGACATTGTATTCTTATCTCCCTGCTACTTCTTTGTATATTGCTGTTTCTGCTTTTCGTTCGTGTGAAGTGTAACACCCCACTTTAGGGGTCACGATTATTCAACACAAGACCATAAATTTAACAGCGGAAAATATATAAATAGAGCTTAACGAAAATATGGGTTTTTTTTTTCCTTTCTTTTATACTCAAGCTCCAAAACCATGCACGTATACTTACACCACAAGGATAATATGCATAATCATAAACAATACTAAAAGATAGAACATCTCTCAAAATACATAGGTACACATAGTAGTTTCAACATTGGACTATAGGAGAAAACAAAATAACATAAAGACAAGCTTAACCTGTACTACAGGAGACGTAGCTCCACAACATAAAGGGGAAGGGGGTACATAATAAATATACAGACACTGGGAAAGACTCTAGAGACTGGCCAAAAACTGACACTGTTCTACTCATCAGAGTAATACTCCTCTGGGTCCTCCTCGTCCTCCTCCATGGCTTCTTCCTCCTCGTTCTCATCCTCTAAGGCCTGCATGTCATAGCCACTAATGATTTGCTCTGCATACCGCAATGCCTCCTCATCAGTCCTCAACCACCACGTGTACTGACTCGCACTAGCAGGAGCTACCTCAGGAACGTCCTTCGGTACATCCGCTGGTACCTCCTCCTCCTCCTCCTCCTCCATATCCTCATCGTCAGACGAGAGGATAATGAGTGGAACAGAGAAGAATACCCTGGAGGAAGCCGGTGTCCTCTTACGAGCAGTCATCCTCCAATTCGCCCGCTGGCAAGGAATCAGAGGGTGTAGCTCGGAAGGCTAATAGGTAGGTCCTGGGGGTGGGACTATGGGAACGGACGGTCCGGCAGTAGACGCAGGCAAGGTGGATGTAGACGGTGCAGTGGATGGGGGTGGCATGGAAGCAGGGTCAACATATACGTCCCGGGGCTCCTCCCGATGAACTGTAGGCTGGGTACAAGGCAGCTGCGGATGATCACTAGGTGGTGGTGGTGGTGGCTGGGTGACCCCTGAGCTACCCTCACCACTGATTCGCAAAGTGCAGACTCTCTCGGACAGGCTCGTCATAGAGAAAGGTATCTCCCTCCTGCTCGTGAGACTCACGGCTCCAGTGTAGGTGCGTCGTCCGTCAGGAAGGATCGTCCAAGCGTCAGCCCTATCGTGAAGTGTCAAGTCTAAAGTCAAACGAGAAGGTGGGTCGCTCGCCATATCTACTCACCATAGCAAGATGAAACCGACACGAGCAGCGTGACAGCAAAAGTAATGAGGTGAGATTCCGCATATCGCACAAGCATAACAGCAGTGATAAAAGTCACGCACACACGCACCCAATCGGCAATTAGCACATGGGCTTCCACAGCATAAATATTAAATTACATGGCATCACAGTTAATATATCAATCAACAATAATATGGGTCAAATGTCAACTCAAGTATGCAATGACACTAATGCAACATGACTCAGACCCCTACTCCATGGAGCTAAACATAATCAGAGTGATTGGGAGAACATTTTCTGGATTATCTCAGCCCATAGTGCCACATCTAATGATTGGAATCATCATAACGGCTCACGCCAGACGTTCTTTACCCAAATCGTGATTTGCCTGGTGTTTCAGTCAGGACGTCAGTGCTTTTCGATGGATATCCACGACACAGAGGAGCTACTCTCTGGCCATATGTGTTTTCCCCACCCCGACGTCCCCAAGATCCTCATGATCGACACCTCAGACAATCGCACCTGCACCAAGGTGTAATCTCAACTCCTAGGCATCACGCCCAACTCATGCACAGATGCAGATGCATGTCAAGAAATGCTACAAACAGCCACGTACTACCTCATCACTGTAGCACCACGTTTTTCTCTTGATAAACCACAGGATACCCTTATGGGACCCACTTTCACACGACTTGCCATCAGTCGCCCATCCTTGGTTCCGTTCCTTGCAATCATGTACCACTTTGTCGTTTGTAACACGATGTTCATGTCTTATGATACATTAGTCCGTAACCTAGATGTATTATGAGGATCCACAAGGATACCCTTCATCAATCTTCTCACTTGTCTAACAAGGAACATTACTTTTATAAGTAACTCTTAGTGATTAAACATTATGGAGTCCTTAGATGATCCAAATCATCAAGGATGTGAGACATGATTTTGTCATGACCACTAGGCATTAGTATATGCCTTTTACTAAAATCTTTATGAGTCCATTAAGGAGTTCATATCGATTCCTTTAGGAGATAAAGCGTGTTTATACTATTATAGTGAAAAGCTTCAGAGTACTATCCTTATAGTAAAGTAGTTGATGAAATCTCCTTTATTAATTATAGTTTGAAAACTCTAATCAAGTGTCCATAAATGTCTCATTTAGTGTAAAACTCCTTTAAATTTGTTTTCTTAGTCTATTATTTAGTGTAAAAGAAAAACTACTTCTTATTTGAAAATCACCGATTTGGTTTCAAATGAAATATAACGTAGTAGGTTTTGGAAAGCTCAAAAAGGTAATAGTGTAAAACTCTTTGTTTTTTTTAAAGAAAGGCTTTGTAAGAATCCTATTTTCTCAAAGAAGAATTACTATCCAAAAATCCTTTAAAAACCATCTTGATTGACTATGAAGCTCTTGGTTCTTGAAAATCTTTTCTTCCAAAAACAACTTATTAAAATAAGTGGTTGATTAACATCAAGCCAACTTATTCTTAAAATAGTTCCTTCATGAAATCCAAAAACACTCATTTCACAACACATGGTTTTTTTGGAACCAAAACTTGGTTTCTTTGGAAACCTTTTCAATTTATATACCTCTTATACTTTAGTATGAACATATAAAACCCCTTAGCATCAACATTTTAAGGTTCTAACCCTACTTTCTATATCAAGGCCGAATGCCCCATAGAAATAGGATAGGTTTTCTTTGTTTTATATGCATTGTTAGAACCATATTAAGTTCATTTTACCATCACTTAAACATAGAAGCTTTGGCTTCCCTCCTCAACATGCAAGGCCGAACCTCTTATGCCCATATACACCCAAAATGAAGCCATTCAACAACATCCAAGGTAGCTAGAATAATCACATAAACATATAAGCAAGTTATCAAGGCAACTTAGAATATAAACAAGTTCAATCATTCTAAAATCCTACCCTTAGGTCTTTGGACCTAAGAATAGTTTTTCACCATGCCAAAATAATTTTCTTCTAGCATATACAAACACAATCACCATATCAACACAATTTAATATAACAACAAAGTAAAAAACTTTATAAGGAAACCTTAGATCTAGGGTTTTCCTTCAACAAAACTAGGAGGCCTTTATCACCATCATTTAAGGTGTGATATGGTTCACTCCCCCATTACCTTTTTGGAGCTTCCTTGAAGAGAAGAAGATGAAGACTTGGTCACCAAAACAACAATGAAAACCGTGACCAAGAGGAGAAACAAACAAGTTCAAAAACTTGATTTTTTAACTTCATAAACAATGATAACACAAGAATGTTCGCAAGAGTACTAAAGAAAAGAAACTAAGTTAGAAACTTACTCTTGAGTAAGGGTTCAAAAACAAGTTCAAGAAGCTTGAACCTTCTTGAATGATTCTTGAATATCTTTGAGCAAACAACTTCAAATGAAGAAATTCCAAAGATGAAAGTTGTTTAGATGAATGAGATAAACAAGAATATGAAGCTAAAATGATGAAATAAGGTGGGTAACGTTACTTACCAAGGCTGGCCGAAACTAGGAAGAGAGGAGAGAGAAGAGACAAACTTAAGAGTTTTAGTGCTTTTAAGTGAGAGGTTAGAATGAATGGAATAGTATTTTTGGTGTCTTGAACACCTAATGGCCGAAGTCCCCCTTCTTGTGGACTCCAAAACTTCATTAAATCTTGGTCATACAGAATGGAGGGCCAAGATGCAAGTAGGTAGGTGTGTTGTTGCTTATGGAGGGCTTAAGGACAAGATTAACCAAAAATGGTTAAGATACTTTTTCTATTAATGGTTAGTGTCATAAACTTGACTTGAAATGATGGAAAGAAAATCTTGGCTTCTCCCAAGATGAAATGGCCGAATGGCCTTAGCTAAATGTAACTAGAATAGTTACATTCCCATTGTGTTGCATCAGTTGGAAGATGAGGCTGCTATTATCTTGTGCCAATTGGAGATGTATTTTCCTCCATCATTTTTTGACATCGTGGTTCACTTAATTGTTCATCTGGTGAGAGAGATTAGATTGTGTGGCCCTATTTATTTAAGGTGGATGTACCTTGTTGAGTGATACATGAAGATCTTGAAAGGGTATGTGAAGAATCCACACCGTCCGGAAGCATCTATAGTTCAAAGATACGTTGCAGAAGAAGCTATTGAGTTTTGTTCAGACTACATTTCTAAAAATGATCCTATAGGGGTTCCTAAGCCTTGTCATGATGAGGCAAGATGTGAAGGCAAGTGTACACATGGTGTAATGGTTAAGAGCAAGGGTCGGGAGGAAGTGCTTCAAGCACATTTGTATATATTGAATAACACTGATGAAGTTCAACCTTACTTATGTGATCACAAAAGAGACGTCAAGTTAAGAAACCCTTGAATGGGAGAAAAGTGGTTGTTGAACATGCATAACAAGACTTTCTTAAAATGGTTTAAGGAAGATAATAGTACTGCTTCTGATACATTAAAATGGCTAGCACGTGGGCCTAGCTTTAATGTCATATGTTGGAGCGGATACGACATCAATATGTGTTCCTTTTATACAAAGGAACAAGATAACAAGAGTACCATGCAAAATAGTGGGGTTAAGATAGTGGTTGAGGCCATGCACTTCTCTAGTTCAAAAGATACAAACCCAATTATGGCACCGATTCCTTACTTTGGAGTCATTGAAGAGATCTGGTTGGTCGATTACACTAAGTTTACAGTGCCTGTTTTTAAATGTAAGTGGGTTGACAGTAAAAGTGATGTACAAATTGATGAATTAGGATTTACATTGGTAGATCTTGGCAAGGTAGGTCACACGGAAGAGCCTTTCATCATGGCTTCCCAAGTAAAACAAGTGTTTTATATCAATGATCCTTCTAACAAGAGGTGGTCAATGGTTCTCCAAGGAAAAAGCATGCATCTTAGTGATGAAAATGAAGATTCAACTCTTGATATTCCCGAGACTCCTTCTTTCTCAATACACATGCCTACTTTCATGGAGGAAAATGAGTTAGACGATGTACATGCCACCCGTGATGATCATCATGAAGGGATATTGATCTAGCTAAATTAAAGTTGACCATAGTGTAAGTTATGTTTATCCATGATGTGAGTTTTGTTTTTTTAGGGTTATATTTTTATTTATCAATAAATGTTTATTACTAAACTAATTTTTAGGGTATTTTTATTTATACATGTTATACTAACCTAATTTATTACTTTTTTTGTCTAAACAGGCATACACATGACTAATTCAGCAAACATCCCTCATTCACAGGATGAGTCGGTCACAGCTCCGCTCACTGATAGTGTAAGTTTTATTTATACATATAATGTTAATTAAGTAGGCTAATTATATTTTTATTTATCCATGTTAAGCTAAGGTTAATTTATTATTTTTTTGTCTAAACACGCATTACATAGGGCTGATTCAGCAGCGTCGGGTAGTCGCCTGGAGCCCATGGGACCCCTTGCTAAGAAATTCACCAGTTTTGTGGCTTTGGAAGCTAAAACCCATACTACCATTTTGTTTGATGATTGGGATCACGTACCGCAGAATGTGAAGGATCAGATTTGGGAGTCAATCACGATATTTTCCAATGATCTCTGTGTTTGTATTTACATTATTTAGGCATATTATGTGGATCATTACTAATTCCTCCTTCTTGTTCTGTAATTAATGTAGATCACATGGACCGTGCCAAATACTCCCGAACATCAAACAAAATGGCTTCAACTTGCGGCTAAGCGTTGGACGGGGTTTAAGTCTTTTCTGGATAGTAAGTACATATTTGGAGAGAAGATCGATGAATCTCCTCTTGATGTTTACTCGTTCCTTGATAAGGATACGTGGGATAGATTTTTTTTGAGCCGAGCCAGTCCTGAGTTTTTGGTTAAAAGGGAAAAGGGTAAGGCGAGTCAGGTGAAGAATGTCCACCCCCACACCATGTCTCAAGGTGGGTATAGATTGGTGGAGAAGAAGTTGATGGATGAGAAGTTGAGAAAGAGGGAGGAGAAGTTGAAAGGGCGGGTAGAAGCAGGAGAAGAAGTATGTGAAATTGTTGATCCTCCATCTCCACCCCCACGTGAGGACACATGCATGGAAGGACGAAAGACGAAATCTGGAAATTTTAAAGTTAAAGCCACACGCGTTGTTGCTGAAAAGATTGTAAGTAACACATTAAAAATACTACATTTCTACTTGTAATTGTAACACATTGTCTTACACAATTTTTTTTTAAAATTTTGCCTTCGTTCCACAGGGACGTTCAGATATCTTGCTCGTTGCTCTAGGGAAAGATGACCACCCTGGCCGTGTTCGTGGTGTTCCAGGGACGGTGGGCATTAATAAATTTCATGGAACACGCGGGTCACGTAGGCGAGTCGAGCAGGAGATCAATAAGGAGGAGCTTAAAGAAGAGGTTAAACAGGACGTTATTTTCGACCCAACTTTTAGTCAAGAGTTTATGTTTTCGCTTCTAAAGGACCCCAGCTTCACGCAAACGGTTTTGAAGGAGTTTTCATCAAGGCAATCCCAAGAAGTTGCCCAACCTTCACATATGGAGGTGGAGTTGTCGAAGCGGGAGTTGGAGTTGTTGCACCGGGAGTTGGAGTTGTCCCTGGTATTCATAATCATTCTCAATTACTTATGTTTTCTTTATTCTCAATCTCAATTACTTATATTTACGGTATTCTCAATTACTTATGTTTTCTTTATTTACAATTGAAGCCAAAGCTGAAGCCAGTAATGCTTTATCAATCTCCGTTAGCTCGTCTGTTTGCATTTGGTGTGGATTATTCTAATGATATTTTTGAAATTTCGATGGAACACGATGGCTTTGTAGGAGAACCTCTATTTGCATCGTTGGTGACGATATTCGTCAATTTTGCACTGATGGTGAATGGATAGCCAACATAATTCTAAGTATTTGGTGCACGTAAGTACATTTTGTGACCATATATATATTGCATATTAAATTAGGTATTCCAATTTTATAATTTATTTCAATATATTACGTAATTAACATCAACTTATTGCATATCTTAGGTATCTGCATCACCAATTACTTGAGAGGGGCAGCGATAATGTTTATGGATTCTTAGACCCCACCCTCACTCTTGGTAATTTCATGACTGATTACACTAAAGTCAGTGCATACATGCAGACCCTAATGGAAAGAAATCGGAAATAGATATATATAGCACCATTCGTAAGGAATGGCCATTGGCAGATACTCCTACTTATTCCTAGCAAGCATATTGTCGTCTTCTTCTGCTCGTGTCACTATGATCAGGCGAAGGAAGTGTTTGCCTCAATCAATACGTACGTAAACTTTTATTTAATTTAATTTAATTTATAACATTTGCTTTTATTTATACACATATAATTGACATGAATATTTTGTTTATCATAGAGCTATGAAGGCATGTAGCATTTCTTGCAAGTCAAAATCAAATCCTGATTGGTATATCCTAAAGGTAAGCAATTTATTAACAGTAATTATTATTATTATTATTATTATTATTATTATTATTATTATTATTATTATTATTATTATTATTACTATATATACATTAACTTGATATCCAATTTCATATTCATTTTTAATCTCGTAGACAATTACAAGGTTGGGAGTGTGCTTTCTATGTGATGTTTCATATGTTGAACATTGTCTCAGCTTCTATTACTAACGGATGGACGCAGGTAATTAATTTTCAAGTTAATTAATTATATTTTGTTTTTGTTGATAACTTAATTTAATGTTGAGTTTATTTGAACTTGTACAGGCTTTCAGTGATCAATCTCCTCTCACTAAACAAGAATTCAAAGACTTGAGGGTGCGCTTTGCAACCTTCTTTTTTAAGTATGCTGCAGAGAAAAGAGTAGAAAAAATAGATCCTGCATACTAAGAAGAGAATTATTAGTTTATATATGTATGAATTGTGTATAGAATTCTGAATTGTACTGACTAGCTTATAGAGAATTCTGAATTGTAGTTGGACTAGTTGAGTAAATAATATTGCAAAATCTGTATTCCGGAAAAGTATTGAGTAAATAATGCAAAATTCTGTATTCTGGACTTGTTAGAATTCTGGTTGTATGAGTGTACTGAATTTGTAGAATTCTGCAGGGAGCTGGGAATTAAATATGACCAGCATTAAAAAAATATATATACTTTTAACGTCGGTTTTATATAAAACTGACATTAAAAGTCAGTTTTCTAGGAAAAGGACGTTAAAAGTAAATATTTTTAAAAAAATATATACTTTTAACGTCCATTGTATAGACAAACGACGTTAAAAGTTAACTTTTAACGTCGGTGGCATAGGCAACGGACGTTAAACGAATATATTTAACGTCGGTTGAGAACGGACGTTAAATATCACACTTTTAACGTTGTTTGTATTTACGTCTGGTCTGAAACAGACGTTAAAAGTGCTTCATGCACTAATGATGAGTACCCCTCCATCTATTGGCAGACAGGCATCCATAGAAGAAGTTCCTACTATAGGGGACAACTCTGAAGCTCAAGCACAGCCGTACATAGCTGACAATGTGCTAGAAGAGTTAGTTGATAGAATCACAGAAAAAGACGAAGCTCCTGCTGAAAAGAGTAAGTCTGATGGTGAGCACGGTCGTGTACCAACTGAAGCACGGTCGTGCACCACTCCCGATGAGCCAAAAACGGTGAAAATCAATAAGGAGCCATAAAAGATTCTCTTAAGCATCGGTGATGCTAAAATTGAGGTTAAAAAGGGGAAGGTTGGGAAGGTAAAATTAAATGTTGGTACCAGAGAGGATGTTTTAAAAATGTTAAATTCTAAAAATCCCTGTCAATATTTCTCTCCTTTGATTTCTTCTTATTCTACTAATGATGATGTGGTTATTGCTAACAACTTTGAGTGTGTAAGAATGCAGAAAGAAATTCTTATAATACAGGATTTGAAAATAGTGGTGGATGATGGAAAAGCAAAAATGTCATCATCTTTTGAAGCACATCCTCCAAGGGGAAAAATTAAAACTAACATATACCACATGGTAAGGAAGCTATGAAGAGGCAATGCGTTAGATGCTAAATTTGCACTTGGAGAGCCCCCTGATTGACCACCTTTGAGGTACCGTCAAGTTAATGACGTTAAATAAGCGCTTTGCGGGAGGCAACCCGAGTTATTTTATTTATTTTGTTAGTTTTATTTTAGGATAGTTTATTTTATTTATTTTTAAGATAGTTCATTTTAATTTTAGGATAATAAAAATAAAAATAAAAATTTTTCTTCTCCTTCTTTCTACACCTATTTTTCAAGATTATTTTGTTCCATTGAGGACATTGCAAATGTCAAATGTGGGAAGTTGGAAAAATATACATTGCTACATCCAATTATTTGGCTTAACTCTCTTTTAAAATGAAGGAAACCCCTTAAAATTTTTTTTTTATTTTGAAAAATTGCTTTGATAGTCTCATAAGTGTGTTTGAAAGAGTGGGTCTTTTGAAAACTAATAATTGGCAGAAAGTTCTTTGATTGAAAACTTTTCATTAGACTTAGCTTTTAAATGTGATATTTGGGCTTTTATGGGGTTAAGTTACATTGCCAAATATTTTGATATTAACCATTTTTCCTTGATGAGTGCGATTCTTAGATGAATATATTCTAGAACTTATCCTGAGACCATCTCGAGGCAAATTTGACTTATGCATGTTGTAACACCCTGCTTTTCACTTCTATGTATATATGTGTTAATACTTGCTTATAGATGTTTGCATATGTTGTTTTTGCTTGTTTTTGGTGCATAAGTTCATAGTTGTAATAGTTCAGCCGTTAGAATAATCGATCCATCCGAGTCTAAATAACCTGTTTCACGGTTTTAGACATCCGATCGAGGTGATATTGGATGCGTTGGAAAGCTTAGAGAATTATCTACAAGTCTTATTCAGGTTTCAAGGCCAAAAACACATTTTCTGAAAGGGAAATCGATTTGGGAAATGGATTTCCAAGTGTAGAAATCGATTTCCAGAAAGTGGAAATCGATTGTTTAAAAGGCAAAATCGATTTCTTTGATAAGAAAATTGATTTGGCCGATGGAAAATCGATTTCCATGGTTGTGGAATCAATTCCCATGCGTGTCAGAGCTTGTGTATGTTGACAAGTGACTTCAAACACAAGAGGGGGGTGAATTGTGTGTGATATGTGTTTTTGAAAAACTTTTTGCAATTACGGCGCTTGAAGATAAATGACTGAAATTAGAAGCGCTATAAAGAAAATTGCTTGATTAATAAATTCTAGAAAGTAAATAGCAATAAAATAAATCGCTTAAATTAAATTGCAATAAAGTAAATGCGATAAATTAAATTGCAATAAAATAAATTGCGATAAATTAAATTGCAATAAAATAAATGCGATAAATTAAATTGCTGTAAGGTAGAAGACAATAATGAAAGGATAGAGAGAAAGAGCCGCAGATTTATCCTGGTTCGGCCACTAAATACCCTGTGGCCTACGTCCAGTCCCCAAGGTCAAACACCAAGGGTTTTCACTCAATAACTAGCTTTTAAATCAGGTGCAGCTAGAAACCTTTACAAACCAAGAGCACTCTCCACACAAAATAATGGGATATCACCTCCCTTTGTGCAAGAGCCTCAAGTTCAAGAGATATTATTTCTCTTTAAAGAAAAAGGGATTCACACCCAAGAACAAGAAGAAGTAGAAGAAGAATGTAGCACTCAAGTAGTGCAGATAAAGATTACAAATTGAAGCTCAAAGTACAATTCAAACTATATGATATGTATAGCTCTCTATTCAAAAAATAATCAAAAGTGAATATGTGAGAGTAAGTAATAAAATAAACAGAGTTTCAGATTGCAATAGGATTCGTGTATTTTAGAGTTGCCTTGGTATTCCTATTTATAGAAAAACTTTTAAGCCCATAGGAATTAGGTTAAGCCCATTTAAAAAACAAGGTAGTCGCTTCATAATCGATTATGGTATGTCCATAATCGATTATCCCTTGAGAAAAAACGCGCTGATTTACTTTCGCAGCATAATCGATTAGGATAATCGATTATGACTTCCCTGATTTGAGTGTAATCGATTATGACATATTCATAATCGATTATGTACATTATTTTGTTTGAAAACTTAACGGCTATAATGAAATTTCTATTATTTTTAATAAAAGCCTTTTAAGTTAACGTAATGTGTGTGTGTGATTGATTTTAAATATGAGAGCTTTAGAACCATTTACAAAAAGATCCTAATAAACACCGATTACAAGAAATAAAAATTCCCATAACCCAATCTTGAAGCACTTGATCTCCTTGATCTTCTTTTCCGCTTTTTGTATACTTGACTTTCCGGTTCCTTTTGTCAATCATCAAAAACTAGATTAATCCTGTCAAGGCATATATTCACATTCTCCCCCTTTTTGATGATGACAAACATCTCAAGGAGGGATTTGCTCTAATGACGAGATAGAGTATTTGAATTTTAAGAAATCAGAGTTAATGCACAGATAAAATACTCTACACCTTATTTTTATGCAAAATGTAAAAATAGCAACTCCCCCTAAAGCATGCAAACTCTCCCTGAACTATGCAATCATATAACTCTCCCCCTTTTGGCATTATCAAAAAAAGCGGGAAAAGTGCAAACAAGAGCAAGGCATATATTCAAGAAAGTTAGAAACAGTCCAAAATGACCAAAATGAACGTTACTGACCTTTTAATCGATTATGTAAGTGAGCATAATCGATTATGTCTTACCGTGTTGGCTCCTGATGCGCTCATCCATGACCCATAATCGATTATTGAGTGCCTCATAATCGATTATTCCTTTAGTGGCAACTTTTGGTATTCGCGAAATCGATTATGTAATCAATTATAGTCTGGGTCTTCGAATAATCGATTATCTAATCGGTTATTTGAGATTGTTGAGATGAATATATAATCGATTATGTAATCGATTCTCCTTCCTTGTTCTTGCATTTATAATCGATTAGTCTAATCGATTATGGTGCGTCTGACTTTTGTTCTTTTTCTCCCCCTTTCAATTGTAATCGATTATTGTAATCGATTCCTGGTCCTCTGACTTGTGAATAATGGATTATGCCTATGCTATAATCAATTATGGCTAAAGAAATTTGAATTTTAGCACATAGAGCATGTATCCTGTTTACACACTTCAACACACAAGTTAGGGATAACAAGGGAAAAAATAGTATGATGCACATTAGATATTTCATTCAATGCATGATTCATTAAGAATACCTAATTCCGTTCTTATGAAGAAGAAATTTTCTTTAGGCAATGGTTTAGTAAAAATGTCTGCGAGTTGCTTAGATGTTTCCACAAACTCAATCATGCAATCACCTTTTTGTACATGATCTCTTATGAAGTGATGCCTAATTTCAATGTGCTTGGTTCGAGAGTGATAAACCGGATTTTTAGTGAGGTTTATGGCACTTGTGTTGTCACATTTAATTGGAACAGTTCTAAGATTTATTCCATAGTCATTTAACTGTTGCTTCATCCAAATTATTTGGGCACAACAACTACCTGCCGCTACGTATTCCGCTTCGGCAGTGGACAAAGCCACACTGGCTTGCTTCTTACTATGCCAAGAAATAATGCATTTCCTAACAAGTGACAAGTCCCACTGGTGCTTTTTCGATCCATTTTGCATCCCGCAAAATCTGAATCCGAGTACCCAATTAAAGTGCAATCAGCACCTTTAGGGTACCATAAACCCATATTTTGTGTGCCAATGAGATATCTCATAATACGTTTTACCGCTGTGAGATGTGATTCCTTAGGGTTAGATTGAAAACGTGCACACATGCAAACACTAAACATTATATCGGGGCGACTTGCTGTAAGATAAAGAAGTGAACCTATCATACCTCTATACTTACTTACTTCAACCGACTTACTTTCCTCATCTTTATCAAGGTAGCAAGAGGTGCTCATTGGTGTGGATATTTCTTTGGCATTGTTCACTCCAAATTTCTTGAGTAGCTCCTTGCAATATTTTGCTTGATTTATGAATATTCCTTCTTTTGATTGCTTGATTTGAAGCCCAAGGAAGTAGTTGAGCTCGCCCATCATTGACATTTCAAACTCATTTTGCATTATGTTAGAAAAGTCCTTACACAAAGATTCGTTAGTTGCACCAAATATAATATCGTCCACATAAATTTGAACAAGTAAAATGTCATGCTTTTTATTTTTGATAAAAAGAGTGGTGTCCACTTTTCCTCTTTCAAAATCATTTTCAAGTAAAAACTTGCTTAGACGATCATACCAAGCTCTAGGAGCTTGTTTCAAACCATATAGAGACTTTTTTAGTTTGAAGACATGATTAGGAAATTCGAAATTTGAAAAACCAGGGGGTTGGTCCACATAGACTTCTTCTTGAATATAACCATTAAGAAAAGCACTTTTTACATCCATTTGAAAGAGTTTGAAATTCATAATGCATGCAAATGCAAGAAGCATGCGGATGGCTTCTAATCTAGCCACTGGAGCATAGGTTTCATCGGAATCTATGCCCTCTTGTTGATTATATCCTTTATCGACAAGCCTAGCTTTATTCCTAACAATTATACCGTTTTCATCAAGCTTGTTACGAAAGACCCATTTAGTCCCAAAGACTAACTGATCCTTAGGTTTGGGAACAAGTTCCCAAACATTGTTTCTTTCAAATTGGTTCAACTCTTCTTGCATGGCAAGAGTCCAATGTTCATCAATGATAGCATCATCAATATCTTTAGGTTCAATTTGAGATACGAAAGCCATGTAATGACATGCATGTTTAAGAGAGTTTCGAGTTGTTACCCCTTTTGAAATATCACCTATTATGTTGTCAAGAGGATGGTGCCTTGATGTTCTCCATTCTCTTGGAAGATTTGAGTGAGGTGAATCATCGATACTAAGAGGTGGTTGATCTTCATCCTTTTTCTCTTGACTTATTTGTTCCTCAAGGTGGTTATTTCCCAAAAGTTCTGCAAGATCATCAACACTTTCTTCTACCATAGATTTTGGGTTAGTCTCATCAAAAGAAACATGTACAGATTCTTCTATGGTCATAGTTCTTTTATTATAAATTCTAAAAGATTTACTAGAAACTGAGTATCCAAGAAAGATACCTTCATCAGCTTTAGCATCGAATTTGCCAAGGTTATCTTTACCATTATTTAAAACAAAGCATTTACATCCGAATACGTGAAGGTGAGAGATGTTGGGCTTCCTTCCCTTGTAAATTTCATAGGGCGTTCGTTTTAGAATAGGTCTTATAAGGACTCTATTCATGACATAGCATGCGGTACTTATCGCGTCTGCCCAGAAATACTTGGGAAGGTTGGTCTCATTGAGCATCGTCCTCGCTAGCTCTTCGAGAGACCGATTTTTCCTTTCCACCACTCCATTTTGTTGTGGAGTTCTTGGTGCGGAAAAATTATGCTCAATTCCATTTTCAGTACAAAAGGCCTCAAATGCCTCATTTTGGAACTCACCACCATGATCACTTCGGATAGATACAATGTTTATGCCCTTTTCATTTTGAATAACCTTAGCAAGTTTCCGAAAGGCAGCAAAAGCATCATTTTTATGAGAAATAAACAATGTCCATGTATAGCGAGAGTAGTCATCCACAATAACAAGCGCATAGTAATTACCACCAAAGCTCATAGTTCTAGATGGACCAAACAAGTCCATATGTAAAAGCTGTAAAGGCCGATTTGTTGAAACAACGTTTTTAGATTTGAAAGAGGCCTTTACTTGTTTTCCTTTTTGACAGGCGTCACACAACTTATTCTTTTCAAAACGAATCTTTGGTAGACCAATTACTAAGTCCTTGCGAACCAACTTATTTAGATGATCCATGTGAATGTGAGCTATTCTCCTATGCCATAACCATGTTTTATCCTCTTTGCTAATAAGACAGCATGCATCATTTGAAGGTAATTCATCCAAGTTAACCATGTAGATATTTCCAATTGTTTGTCCAATTAATTTAGTTTGTTTGTTATGAGAATCCATGACCATACATTTAGACGAATTGAACACTACCTCAAAACCTTTATCACAAAGTTGGCTTATACTTAGTAAATTATGTTTTAGGCCATCGACATACAAAACATTTTCTATGATGGGATTGGGACTTCTACCAATAGAACCAATACCAAGAATTCTACCTTTATTGTTGTCACCATAGAAAACATAGCCACCCTTTTTGGATGATATAGAGGAGAACTTGGTTTTGTCTCCCGTCATGTGCTTTGAACAACCACTGTCAAGATACCAATTAGAGTTCTTGGCCTTCAAGCACACCTACAACACAGAATCAAGTTTTAACCTTTGGTACCCAAATCATTTTGGGTCCTTGAGAGTTAGCTTTGGGTAATACGCCCTTTGGAACCCATGTCTTTATGCCATTCACTTCTTTATTTTTCCAAACATTGCAAATAGAAGCAGTGTGTCCTTTCCTACCACAGTGAAAACATTTGACAAAGGGGCTACTTGATGTGTTGTTTGGACAAAAGAATTTTTTGAAAGATTTTTCATGAATTTTCGGGCGAAAGCCCAAACCAGCTTTGTCATAAGTACCTTTTTGATTTCCTAAAAGAACATTTAGATTATCTCTTCCCATAGTAAATTTTGCAAGCGTGTTGTATAAATCCTCGATTTTATTTTTCAAAACGCTGCATTCATCACACTTAAAAACTTCATTCTTTTTGTTTTCACAAGAAGTGCATGGGGAGGTTTCGATTGGAACGACTTGTTTTTCTTTAAGAGCTTCCATTTCGTTGTTCAAAATACTTATTTTTGTTTCAAAGAAAGAAATGTTTTTCTTAGATGAAGAAATTCTTTTGTGCAGTCTAACATTTTCATCATTTAACTCCTCACAGGCAATAAGTAAATCATCATAAGTTAAATCAGTTTCAAGCTCAAAATTGTTTACCTCATCTTCCTCATGGTTGGCCATGAGACATAAATTTGCTTCTTCATTATCCGATTCGTCGGAGGAGTCCATGTCGTTCTCATCCCACGCAATATAAGCTCTTCTTGCTTTTCTATCCTTCTGTGGCCTTTTACCTGATTTTTCATGTTTCTTTTGGCCTTGAGGACAGTCGGGTTTAATATGACCCTTTTTGCCACAGTTGTAGCATGTTGGATTGAAGGAAGTTCCTTCCCCCTCATTTTTCTTTTGAGGATTGAAGAATTGTTTTGCCTTGCCTTTCTGTCTCATGAATTTTTTGAACCTTTGAACAATTAGGCTCATATTTTCCTCGTTTTCATCAAGGCTATCACATTCATCAAGGTCGTCTTCTTCTTCTGTTTTATTGATACTTGCTTTGAGAGCAATACTTTTCTTTTTCTTATCGGTTTCCTCATTCTCAATGAGTCGATTTAGTTCGAGCTCATGTTCCTGCAATTTTCCAAACAGAGTTGCCAAAGACATAGAAGATAGATCTCTAGATTCAGATATAGCTGTAACTTTAGGTTGCCAACTTCTATTTAAACATCTAAGAACCTTATTAATTAAATCTTCATTATTGAAGGACTTCCCAAGAGCTCTAAGATGATTAATTATATGGGTAAATCGTTTTTGCATATCATGTATGCTTTCACCCTGTTTCATCCTAAATAGCTCATACTCATGGGTTAATGTGTTCATTCGAGCCCTTTTGACCTCGGTAGTACCTTCATGGGTCAATTGAAGGGTGTCCCACATTTCCTTGGCGGTCTTACAATTTGAGACCCTATAGAACTCATCCTAGCTTAGAGCTGCAGTGATGATGTTCCTAGCTTTCAAATTATATAGGACCTTTTTCTTTTCCTCGTCGGTCCAATGATTTCTTGGTTTATTCACCACTGCATCATTAACTGAATGAGTGGGAACAAATGGACCATTTTCCACAGCGTCCCAAACATCGAGGTCTACTGCCTCAAGAAAGATTTGCATCCTTTCCTTCCAATAACCATACCCTTCACCATTGAACAGTGGGGGTCTGTTTGTGGAATTGCCCTCATTTTTTAAAACCGTTTGAAGTCATGTTACCTCTTGAGGCGATTTAGCCCTTTAGACAAGAGTTAAGCTCTGATGCCACTTGTTGACAAGTGACTTCAAACACAAGAGGGGGGTGAATTGTGTGTGATATGTGTTTTTGAAAAACTTTTTGCAATTACGGCGCTTGAAGATAAATGACTGAAATTAGAAGCGCTATAAAGAAAATTGCTTGAATAATAAATTCTAGAAAGTAAATAGCAATAAAATAAATCGCTTAAATTAAATTGCAATAAAGTAAATGCGATAAATTAAATTGCAATAAAATAAATTGCGATAAATTAAATTGAAATAAAATAAATGCGATAAATTAAATTGCTGTAAGGTAGAAGACAATAATGAAAGGATAGAGAGAAAGAGCCGCAGATTTATCCTGGTTCGGCCACTAAATACCCTGTGGCCTACGTCCAGTCCCCAAGGTCAAACACCAAGGGTTTTCACTCAATAACTAGCTTTTAAATCAGGTGCAGCTAGAAACCTTTACAAACCAAGAGCACTCTCCACACAAAATAATGGGATATCACCTCCCTTTGTGCAAGAGCCTCAAGTTCAAGAGATATTATTTCTCTTTAAAGAAAAAGGGATTCACACCCAAGAACAAGAAGAAGTAGAAGAAGAATGTAGCACTCAAGTAGTGCAGATAAAGATTACAAATTGAAGCTCAAAGTACAATTCAAACTATATGATATGTAAAGCTCTCTATTCAAAAAATAATCAAAAGTGAATATGTGAGAGTAAGTAATAAAATAAACAGAGTTTCAGAGCGCAATAGGATTCGTGTATTTTAGAGTTGCCTTGGCATTCCTATTTATAGAAAAACTTTTAAGCCCATAGGAATTAGGTTAAGCCCATTTAAAAAACAAGGCAGTCGCTTCATAATCGATTATGGTATGTCCATAATCGATTATCCCTTGAGAAAAAACGTGCTGATTTACTTTCGCAGCACAATCGATTAGGATAATCGATTATGACTTCCCTGATTTGAGTGTAATCGATTATGACATATTCATAATCGATTATGTACATTATTTTGTTTGAAAACTTAACGGCTATAATGAAATTTCTATTATTTTTAATAAAAGCCTTTTAAGTTAACGTAATGTGTGTGTGTGATTGATTTTAAATATGAGAGCTTTAGAACCATTTACAAAAAGATCCTAATAAACACCGATTACAAGAAATAAAAATTCCCATAATCCAGTCTTGAAGCACTTGATCTCCTTGATCTTCTTTTCCGCTTTTTGTATACTTGACTTTCCGGTTCCTTTTGTCAATCATCAAAAACTAGATTAATCCTGTCAAGGCATATATTCAAAGTGTACGCGTTTTGGTTACCGAGCTATGCTGTGTACGGCCCATTCGTCCTAAAACGTCCCTAACAGTTATATATACATAGCGTATGACCTAAACCTAGTATCCACACCCTATTATACACACTTTTTGCCTCTTCTCATCCCTAAGAGCTCTAATTGATCTCTTGCTCTAGAAAACCCAAAGGACGAATCCTGCTTTGGTGTTCTTCGTCAAGAACATGCCGTTGTTTGGCTAGTCTATCCCTGCTGCTAGAGTTAATCTCCTAAGTTAGAAACCAAGGTGAGTTTCTAATCCTAGATTTGTTTTCCCTTTCAATCCTTAACTTAAAGATCGACTCTGCTTTCCAGTGTTGCGATCGTGTTCAAGTGCTGAACCCGTAAGAAGGAACCGTAGCAGAACTTGGCTCTGTTCTCTTTCCCTTAGGCTGTGAATCGTCATACCAGGTATAGGGGGGAAAATTAGTCATGAATATGTGGGTTTTGGGATAGGTTAAGATGAAGGGGTTAACCCATGATCCCTATGTATGCCTGCGTATGCCTATGAATGTTGTTATGTTGTCTTCTAGCTATATGAGTAATGATTGTGAATAATTTGATGTTATAACATGTTTATAACTATGATTTCATGATTTATATGATCGTTGATGAATTGATGATGATGAAAATGCTGTTTATGCCATGATATGGTGCTTTGTTAACCCTATGCTATAAGAACATAGTTATAGGGAGAAAATAATTAGACAATGTGAGGTTGATGACCAAGGATTAGTTTGAGAACCCTTAGGATATGATTTATGAGTGTTGGACTAATCAAATTGGTGATAAATAGCTTAGGCTCGAATGATATGTTAATTAGAGAACGTAGACTAGTCCGATAGTGGAGAAAACCCGCTGCTGTGTGATCTGACACCCAGAAATTGATTTCCAGCACATGGAAATCGATTTGAATCCTCCAAGAATCGATTTTCCGTGTTCAAAATCGATTGGGGAAATCGATTTGAACATGTTGAAACCAACTTCCAGAGATTGGAAATCGATTTGAAGACTTGAGAAATCAATTCCAGAGATTGGAAATCGATTCTCACGTGCCCAGGAGCAGTTTTGACCCCTTATGCTTGATGGATAGTGTTATGTAGGCTTGTTATAATCTTAATAAATATATGATTTGAGGTTTAAATATTAAGGTTAAGTTATAATCTTAATAAAATATGAATTGAGGTTTAGATAATAAGATTAAGTATAATACTTAATAAAGATAATGTCAAGTTAAGACTTAACAAAGAGAACAATGAATAAGACGATGATGTTATTGGTAACGACGTACTGTTACTGATGTTGGTTAAATCATTCTTGATGCTTATTGGTCAAGTTTGATGTTGACAAATCATCTTTGATGCTTGTTGGTCAAAGTTGATAGCCATGTAATGGTGTTGATGATGGATGGTTGGACATGTGTTTGCATATTGATGAACATTGCACGCATCATATGTTGAAGTTGATATGTTGGGTGGAAAGCAAACGATGAATCGCGATAGTGGAGGCCACGATGGGTGTTAACCCGGCCTTGCGGGTACATTGGGTAGGGAAGTTCTAGGTGACATGGGCTAGCTACCTATTGTTGGAGTGACCTAATGAATAAGCTTGAGTACCCTGACTAGCCACTATACGTTATCAGGATTAATGAGAGTGTTCGGGGATGGCCCATGGTCTGGCATATCATCCATGTTGATAACCGGACATGTACTCCTAATCTTCTTTCTAGAGTTAGAGTTTTTGGCCACATGCATACGGAGTAGTGATGTTGCATTCGCATTGACATGCATCTTTGGTATATATATATGTATTGATTATACATGTGTTGGTTGATGTATGTTGTATGTCATCTTAATTACTATTCCATTCCGTTTACATATATTTATGATTGTATTTCTCACCCCTACCTTTTGTTGTTCTTGTGCATATGATGTTGCATGTGCAGAGGAGGGTGAGCATGCTGACGAGGAGTGATCCCGTGGAGATCTCTCTTAGTAATAGTTGTTAGGATTTATGTTCAGTTGTTTAGTTTATTCCGATGTATTATCGGTATATGTATACCAACTTTGATATATGACATTGGGATTTGGGATATGTTTATTATTTATGTTTTCCGCAGTTTGTTTTTAAAGGATTTTGATTATTTCAGATTCCTACGTTTGAGTTATAGATGATGTGATGCACATTACCCTTGAGGAAATGTTTTTATTTTCATTATTATATATTTTTTTTAAAGACCTGTATGATTTTATTTATATTTTAATTTTTATGCGGGGTAGTAGGTGTCACATTTAGTGGTATCAGAGCCAGTCTGTCCTACAGGCCGGGGTATGTGTCTGTTGTGTATTCTTCTGTGTACTCTTATATGATTGTCTATGACGATGGTATAGAGTATTAACCGTTTAGTTTTGTTTTGCTTAACTTTCGATATTGAGCAGTTTGCTTGAATGATGCAGGAAGTTATGGCGGGTAGAAACGATCGTGCGATTGCTGATGCCCTGGAAGCATTAGCTAATGCCATATGGCAAAATCAGAATCACAACGGAGGTGGACCTGCTGAATTTCAGGGTTTGGATAAGTTCCAGAGGAATAATCCGCCATCCTTCAAGAGACCTTATGACCCTGAAGGTGCTTAGACATGGCTCCGAGAGCTTGAGAAGATCTTTCGGGCCATGACATGCACCGATGCTCAGAAGGTTACCTTTGCTACCTTCATATTGGTAGAAGAAGCTGAACTTTGGTGGGAGAATTGCCGCCAACGTTTGGAAGCTGAAGGCACCGTTGTTACTTGGGATGCCTTCAAGGAGAGATTCTTGGGGAAGTATTTCCCTGCTGATGTACGTGACAAGAAGGAGATGGAGTTTCTGGCTTTGACTCAGGGAAACATGTCCGTTGGGAATTATGCCGCTAACTTTGAGGAGCTGTCACGTTACTATCCACTCTACCAGTATTGTAATGATGATCGCTCCAAATGTGTGAAGTTCGAGAATGGTTTGCGTCCAGAGATTAAGCAAGCCATCAGCTACCAGGAGATCCGTGTTTTCCCCACCTTGGTGAACAAGTACAGAATCTTTGAGGAAGACTACAAGTCCAGAGTTTCTCAGTTCAAGAGTTCTGGTCCCCAAGGTAGCAAGAGGACGACCCAACATGACAAAGGAAGACAACAGTTGGCACCAGTTGGTCGTGGGTTCAAGTATGCCAGCAAGAAATCGCAGTATACGTCGGGACCAGCCAGTGGCGGAGGATTTGCCTCTTCTAGGCCCATCAGGTGTGGCAAGTGTGGTAAGGAGCACTTTACTCGTGACTGCAAGGAGACAGACATCATCTGCTTCAAGTGTGGGAAGCCTGGTCATATCAGTAATGATTGTAGTGGAGCAAAAACGGAGCCACAGAGTGCCAGCAAAAGTTTTCAAGCCAATCGACTGAGGACAAGTGGAAGAGTCTTCACTCTCAGTGGAGCTGAAGCCTCAGAATCTGAAGACCTGATTCAAGGTAAGTGCCTCATCAAAGGGACTCCTTTAATAGTGTTGTTTGATTCGGGTGCGTCACATTCCTTTATATCACATGACTGTGTTGAGTACCTTAGATTACCTGTTGCCCAACTTGAATTTGATCTAGTTGTTGCTACCCCTACCAATAAGCCTGTTATTACCTCACATATTTGTAAGGGTTGTTCCATTGTCATTGATGATAGAAATTTCATAGTTGATCTGATATGCTTACCCCTTAACAACTTGATGTTATTCTTGGTATGGACTGGTTATCTGCCAATCATGTCCTTTTAAATTGCTTTGATAAAACTGTTGTTTTTGGAACTGCTGTCGATCCTAAGGATCCGAGTTTTCTGACTGCCAACCAAGTCAAGGCTTCTATTACAGAAGAAGCCCAAGTATACAGGATCTTATCTTCCCTGGAAGTAGAGAGAAAGGCTGAAGTTAAGGATGTGCCAGTTGTGAGAGAGTTCCCAGAAGTTTTTCCCGAGGATATTTGTAGTTTGCCACCTGAGAGAGAGGTTGAGTTTAGCATAGACTTAGTGCCAGGTACAGGACCTATATCCATAGCACCATACAGGATGTCTCCTCTAGAGCTAGCTGAGTTGAAGAAACAGTTAGAGGAATTGCTCCAGAAGCAGTTTGTTAGGCCTAGTGTGTCTCCGTGGGGAGCGCCAGTGTTGTTGGTGAAGAAAAAAGATGGCAGTATGAGGTTGTGTGTCGATTACCGACAGCTCAACAAAGTGACTATTAAGAATAGGTATCCTCTTCCTAGGATAGATGACCTTATGGACCAGTTGATAGGAGCTTGTGTGTTTTCTAAGATAGATTTGAGATCAGGCTATCACTAAATTTGGGTCAAGTCTGAGGACATTCCAAAGACTGCGTTCAGAATGCGCTATGGACATTATGAGTATCTAGTTATGCCTTTTGGTGTGACTAATGCCCCTGCTGTGTTCATGGACTACATGAACAAGATCTTCCATCCATACTTGGATAGGTTTGTAGTTGTCTTCATAGATGATATCCTAGTATACTCTAAGACTAAGGAAGAACATGTGGAACACTTGAGGATAGTCTTGGAAACCCTTAAGGAAAAACAGTTGTATGCCAAGTTGTCCAAGTGTGAGTTTTGGTTAGAAGAGGTGAGTTTCTTAGGACACATCATCTCTAAAGGAGGGATAGTTGCGGACCCAGCTTAGGTAGAAACCATGCTCCATTGGGAAGCACCTAAGTCAGTGACCGAGGTTAGAAGTTTCTTGGGTTTGGCCGGGTACTATAGGAGGTTTATAAAAGGATTCTCTAAGATAGCTTTGCCTATGACCCGCCTTACTAAGAAAGGTCAGATCTTCGTGTGGGACTCTAAGTGTGAGGAAAGTTTTCAGGAGTTGAAGAATAGGTTGACATCTACACCTGTGCTAGTGTTGCCCATTCCTAGTGAACCTTTTGCAGTGTACTGTGATGCTTCGAAGCAAGGTTTAGGTGGTGTGTTGATGCAGAATGGTCAGGTAGTAGCTTATGCTTCCAGGCAGCTTAAGAACCATGAGAAGAACTACCCTACTCATGACTTGGAGTTAGGAGCTGTAGTGTTTGTCTTAAAAATTTGGAGGCATTACCTCTATGGAGCTAGATTTGAGGTCTTTAGTGATCATAAGAGTTTGAAATACCTGTTTGACCAAAAGGAGCTGAATATGAGACAGTGTAGGTGGATGGAATTTCTTAAGGATTATGAGTTTGAGTTGAGTTACCACCCAGGTAAGGCCAATGTAGTGGCTGATGCTTTGAGTAGAAAAACCTTACATATTTCATCCTTGATGGTTAGAGAGATGGTTTTGATAGAGGAGTTTAGAGATTTGAGTTTAGCTTGGGAAGTTACCCCTAAGAGCATTAGGCTAGGAATGTTGAAAATCACTAACAGTTTGATGGATCAGATTAGAGAAGGGCAAAAGATAGATGTATACCTTTTAGACCAGAGAGAGTTGATTGCTGAAGGTAGAAATCTCAGGTTTAAGGAAGGGACTGATGGAATTTTGAGGTTCCAGGATAGAGTTTGTATACCTGATGTTCCAAAGCTTAGGAAGTTGATCCTTGAGGAGGGACATAGAAGTGGTTTGAGTGTTCACCCAGGAGCCACAAAGATGTATCAGGATCTGAAATGGATGTTTTGGTGGCCTAGAATGAAAAAGGATGTGACTGAGTTTGTGTATGCTTGCTTAGTGTGTCAGAAGGCTAAGATAGAGCACCAGAAACCTTCAGGTAAGTTGCAACCTTTGAGTATCCCTGAGTGGAAGTGGGATAGTATCTCTATGAATTTTGTGTCTGGACTCCCTAGGACTCCAACTGGTTGTGATGCCGTATGGGTTGTTGTGGACAGGTTAACCAAATCTGCCCATTTCATTCCTATGAACATGGAATATCCATTAGAGAAGTTGACTGGGTTGTATATCAGAGAAATAGTTAGATTGCATGGTGTACCCTCTAGCATAGTTTCAGACAGAGATCCTAGATTTACCTCTAGATTTTGGAAAAGTTTGCATGAGGCCTTAGGAACTAAGCTTAGATTGAGTTCAGCTTATCACCCACAGACCGATGGTCAGTCTGAGAGAACAATCCAATCCTTAGAACACTTGTTGAGGGCGTATGTGCTAGAGCAGTCTGGTAGTTGGGATAAGTTTTTACCCCTTTTAGAGTTTACCTACAATAATAGTTTCCATTCCAGTATTGGGATGGCACCTTATGAGGCTTTGTATGGGAGGAGGTGTAGGACACCCTTGTGTTGGAATGAGCCTGGAGAGAATGTTGTGTTAGGACCTGAGGTAGTGCAGGAGACTACAGAGAAAGTGAGGATGATACTAGATAAGATGAGAGCGGCAGGAGACTACAGAGAAGAAAAACTCTCAAATTCCAGGAGGGGGATCATGTGTTCTTGCGAGTTACTCCAACAACTGGGGTTGGCAGAGTAATGAAAGCGAGGAAACTTACTCCTAGATTCCTTGGTCCTTACCAAATTCTAAAAATAGTCGGTGAAGTCGCCTACCAGATAGCCTTACCCCCGTTCTTGTCAAACCTTCATAATGTGTTTCACGTGTATCAACTTCGAAAGTACATTTATGATCCAAGCCATGTGATAGTACCCGATGTTATTCCACTAAAGGATAACTTGACCTTTGAGGTGTTACCACTTCAGGTTGAAGATCGAAGGGTCAAGCAGCTGAGAGGAAAGGAAATTCCCTTGGTCAAGGTCATTTGGAGTGGAGCTACAGAACAAAGTGCTACGTGGGAGTTGGAGAGCAAGATGAAGGAGTCATACTCGCATCTGTTTACTCAAGGTGAGTAAAAATTTCGAGGACGAAATTTTTATAAGGGGGTGGAATTGTAACACCCTGCTTTTCACTTCTATGTATATATGTGTTAGTACTTGCTTATAGATGTTTGCATATGTTGTTTTTGCTTGTTTTTGGTGCATAAGTTCATAGTTGTAATAGTTCAGCCTTTAGAATAATCGATCCATCCGAGTCTAAATAACCTGTTTCACGGTTTTGGCCATATCTTGAGTTCTAGACATCCGATCGAGGTGATCTTGGATGCGTTGGAAAGCTTAGAGAATTATCTACAAGTCATATTCAGGTGTATAGGCCAAAAATACGTTTTCTGAAAGGGAAATCGATTTGGGAAATCGATTTCCAAGTGTAGAAATCGATTTCCAGAAAGTGCAAATCGATTGTTTAAAGGGCAAAATCGATTTATTTGATAAGAAAATCGATTTGGCCAATGGAAAATCGATTTCCATGGTTGTGGAATCGATTCCCATGCATGTCAGAGCTTGTGTACACGTTTTGGTTACCGGGCTATGCTGTGTATGGCCCATTCGTCCTAAAACGTCCCTAACAGTTATATATACATAGCGTATAACCTAAACCTAGTATCCACACCCTATTGTACACACTTTTTGCCTCTTCTCATCCCTAAGAGCTCTAATTGATCTCTTGCTCTAGAAAACCCAAAGGACGAATCCTGCTTTGGTGTTCTTCATCAAGAACACACCGTTGTTTGGCTAGTCTATCCCTGCTGCTAGAGTTAATCTCCTAAGTTAGAAACCAAGGTGAGTTACCAATCCTAGATTTGTTTTCCCTTTCAATCCTTAACTTAAAGATCGACTCTGCTTTCCAGTGTTGCGATCGTGATCAAGTGCTGAACCTGTAAGAAGGAACCGTAGCAGAACTTGGCTCTGTTCTCATTCCCTTAGGCTGTGAATCGTCATACCAGGTATGGGGGGAGAAAATTGGTCATGAATATGTGGGTTTTGGGATAGGTTAAGATGAAGGGGTTAACCCATGACCCCTATGTATGCCTGCGTATGCCTATGAATGTTGTTATGTTGTCTTCTAGCTATATGAGTATTGATTGATGAATAATTTGATGTTATAACATGTTTATAACTATGATTTCATGATTTATACGATCGTTGATGAAGTGATGATGATGAACATGCTGTTTATGCCATGATATGGTGTTTTGTTAACCCTATGCTATAAGAACATAGTTATAGGGAGAAAATAATTAGACAATGTGAGGTTGATGACCAAGGATTAGTTTGAGAACCCTTAGGATATGATTTATGAGTGTTGGACTAATCAAATTGGTGATAAATAGCTTAGGCTCGAATGATATGTTAATTATTGAACGTAGACTGGTTCGATAGCGGAGAAAACTCGCTGCTGTGTGATCTGACACCCAGAAATCGATTTCTAGCACATGGAAATCGATTTGAATCCTCCAAGAATCGATTTCCAAGGAGTGGAAATCCTTGGAAATCGATTTGGCCTTGTAGAAATCGATTTCTAGAATCGATTTTCCATGTTCAAAATCGATTGGGGAAATCGATTTGAACATGTTGAAATTGATTTCCAGAGATTGGAAATCGATGTGAAGACTTGAGAAATCGATTCCAGAGATTGGAAATCGATTCTCACGTGCCCAGGAGCAGTTTTGACCCCTTATGCTTGATGGATAGTGTTATGTAGGCTTGTTATAATCTTAATAAATATATGACTTGAGGTTTAAATATTAAGGTTAAGTTATAATCTTAATAAAATATGAATTGAGGTTTAGATAATAAGATTAAGTATAATACTTAATAAAGATAATGTCAAGTTAAGACTTAACAAAGAGAACAATGAATAAGACGATGATGTTATTGGTAACGACGTACTGTTACTGATGTTGGTTAAATCATTCTTGATGCTTATTGGTCAAGTTTGATGTTGACAAATCATCTTTGATGCTTGTTGGTCAAAGTTGATAGCCATGTAATGGTGTTGATGATGGATGGTTGGACATGTGTTTGCATATTGATGAACATTGCACGCATCATATGTTGAAGTTGATATGTTGGGTGGAAAGCAAACGATGAATCGCGATAGTGGAGGCCACGATGGGTGTTAACCCGGCCTTACGGGTACATTGGGTAGGGAAGTTCCAGGTGACATGGGCTAGCTACCTATTTTTGGAGTGACCTAATGAATAAGCTTGAGTACCCTGACTAGCCACTATACGTTATCAGGATTAATGAGAGTGTTCGGGGATGGCCCATGGTTTGGCATATCATCCACATTGATAACCGGACATGTACTCCTAATCGTCTTTCCAGAGTTAGAGTTGTTGGCCACATGCATACGGAGTAGTGATGTTGTATTCACATTGACAAGCATCTTTGGTATATATATATGTATTGATTATACATGTATTGGTTGATGTATGTTTTATGTCATCTTAATTACTATTCCATTCCGTTTACATATATTTATGATCGTATTTCTCACCCCTACCTTTTGTTGTTCTTGTGCATATGATGTTGCATGTGCAGAGGAGGGTGAGCATGCTGACGAGGAGTGATCCTGTGGAGATCTCTCTTAGTAATAGTAGTTAGGATTTACGTTCAGTTGTTTAGTTTATTCCGATGTATTATCGGTATATGTATACCAACTCTGATATGTGACATCGGGATTTGGGATATGTTTATTATTTATGTTTTCCGCAGTTTGTTTTTAAAGGATTTTGATTATTTCAGATTCCTACGTTTGAGTTATAGATGATGTGATGCACATTACCCTTGAGGAAATGTTTTTATTTTCATTATTATATTTTTTTTTAAAGACATGTATGATTTTATTTATATTTTAATTTTTATGCGGGGTAGTGGGTGTCACACATGTGGAACTCTAGTTGGGGCATGTTTAGGTATTCTTTTCTGGCCCGCTTTTATTTTGTTAGAACACTCCTTTTAGTTGCCCAATTTTGAGCCTTTATAAAAATTCTTTTCTTTGGTCCCTATTCTGAAAATTAAAAATTATTTTTGGTGACCTCTTGGAAGTATAATGGAGCAACAATAGGAATGTATGACAGTGGATTCCTTTCAAAAATAATGTTAAAAATAAGCTGGCCGTAATAAGAAAAAGAAAAAAAAAATTTCTTCTCTCTTCTCGAAAAGAAAAAGAAAAATAAAAATCAAGATTAGAGAGAAAACAAGAAAAAGAAAGACCTTATAGCGAAGGAAAGAAAGGAATGGTTGAAGAAAAAGTAATAAGATCCTTGAAATATTTTGTGAAAAAAGGTGTCAATGCACTTGATGTTCTTTTATGTTTCTAAGGGTCATTACTTTGTTTTATTGATTTAGCCCTTCGATTATCCCTTTTCTTTCTCTATCTCATCTGATATTAATAACTTGGCCCCGTTACAACCCATGAAAGACCCCTTCCTTCTTCTGCATGCATGTAGATCATATTGCAGAGATTTGGTCAATGAACAAGACTATGGTAATGTATTTATTTGAGAATCCTGAGTGCTTTCATATCTTTGCCCAATACACTGAGAGAATATGAGTGGAGTGATCTTTGGTATTTTGTAAAGTGTGATTTCAAGGAATTTAAAGTTCTAATTGGGTAATCTCTTGACTCTCTTTTAAAAATTATACTTGTTTGACTATCCTCGCAATTTTGGAAAACTCTGTTTGTTTTGAGTTCTCTTGGTTTAAGTCTGAAGTTTCTTTTGAAAATTATTTTAAGCCATATAATTGCTTGAGGACAAGTAATGTTTATGTGTGAGAAGTTGATAAACCTCAATTCTGTGCACTTTTATAGGAGGTATTTCGGTTAATTTTTGATGCATTTCATGATATATATTATTGTATTTCACCCATTTTACTTAAGTTTTGATAGAATTGATGTTTAGTGGCAGTTTGATGAACTTATGAAGATTAATGAAGGATTTAGAGCTAAATTGGGCAGAATACTGAAGTTTTGAGGCTAGCACGACCGTGCCATGTGAGAGCATGCCCGTGCCAACCCTCCAAAGCCATCCATCCAAACAAAGCCTTACGAAAAGACTTGAAGCTGACCTCTGAAGATTTAGCACGGTTGTACCAAATATCAGCACAACCATGCCAAAGTGAAGCAATGCCTGGCTCAGAGAAAAAATGCCTGACTAAAGCAAGCACGGTCCTAATCGCGAAGAGAACGGCCGTGCAAGAAGGTGAGCACGCTCGTGCTGAAGCCCGTGTACTAGAACGCTGATTTGTGAAATTGGTACGCCCTTACATATTTGAGAAAAGCCTTACATAATGAAGAGCACGGTCGTTCTGACTAATGAGCATGCCCGTGCTGCCTGTACATAAGAGATTTTTGCATGTATCCCTCGTCACCGTTTTGATCACAACTTGAGCTCTAGATGTCTGATTGAGGCGTTCTTAGTGGCGTTGGAAAGCTTACGAAAAGATCTACAAGGCTGTACAAGATGACATTTGGCACGGCAGTGCTAAATTCAGCACGGCCGTGCTATATCTTGTGTACTATGACGCTATTTTACGGACAGGGAGCACGACTGTGCTGAATTTAGCACGACCGTGTTGGAGGCACTGACAGCAAATTTTAAGGCTTTTCTCCTATTTTTCCTATAAATAGAGGCCTTTGTACCACTCTCAACATCAGTTATAAGTTGTAGACTTATTTTAGCAGTTTTTAGTAGTTTATTTTCTTGTTAGTTTTGATTTCTAGAGTAGGATTTGGCACCTGGAGATTAAGTTGGAGACAACTTCTCCCTCTTCAATTCTTTAGGATGCGTTTTCCAATGTTGAACTTGGTTTTCTCTATTACTATGAGTATATAAATTCATCACTAGAGTTGTGGTGGATCTTGTGTTAGTAGAAACCCTTTTCGCTGTGTCTTAGCTTTAATTCAATTCTATTTGGTTTGAAGGTTGGAATTTGAATAGTGTTTTTCTGTTGTTCTTCAACCCGTACTAGGATTGCGCACCCTTTGTATACTCTTAATCAATTGATTGACATTTTGGTTATCAAGCCCAACTAAATTGGTAGACCTATAGGATAACTGGGGTTTAATATCTAGATTTGCGGAAACGTGATTTATTCTTTTGAATCATTCAACTTCTTTATTCTTTATGCTTTCTAATCATCTAAACTCTTTGTCTGACAACCATTGGGTTTATTTGGGGAAAATAATTTGCTTAACAAAAAATTAATATTTTGCATAGAGGGATTGATATTCGTAGAGCAACTGCGAAATTAAATAGAATTAGGATTTGGGGGATATCGAAAGCACAAGTGAAACTACGGCTCTAGGCTCTTTTACTCTTGATCTCTTAACTCTCTTTATCTCTTTCATTATCTTTTACTATTACTCTATTATTATTCATTTTCTAAGTTCTTGATTAGCCTAAATAGCATAAGGATTTCCCTATTCCGGTATTTTCTTTATTACTTAGTTATCTAAATTAATCTCTTAGGTACGATATCTGGACTTCCATCCTATATTACTTTTTTTTTTTTTAAGCAATCATCAAAAGGAGCCTCGTTAAAACCTTTTGATGCAAAACCCTCCTTAGGGATAAAAGCATCATAAAGGAAAGAGTACCCCTAATGCCCTTTTATTAATAAAAACAAAAAACAAAAAAGAATACAAGAATCATGGGGGGGCATAGACCTGACCCATGGATAAATTACCTAAATCTATAGTTTGGATATCCAAACCGATTTCTAAAAAACTCACCATGAATAAAACTTGGGGTTGAGTTCCACCAAGCTAAACCATTAGTCCTAGTACCATGATTAGCCAATAAATCAGCACAAGTTTTTCCCTCCCTAAAGACATGAGAATAAATGAAATGCATTTTCCTAGATGAAGACAAAACATTCAACCACATATTCCTAAGAGACCAAGGAACAATGGAGGGAGAGGAGAAAGCACAAATGAGCAAAGTTGAATCACATTCTAGCCATAGATGATGCCATCCTCTATCATAGGCAATTTCAATGGCCACAATAGCTCCCATTAATTCAGCATTAAGCAAATAGGACACTCCAATATTCAGTGCAAAACATCCAAGAGATGCTGAAAATTTGTCTCTAAAAATCCCCCCACAAGCAGCTATTCCTGGAGCACCTTGAGCAGAGCCATCGATGTTCCAATTGAAGCTTGGAGCCTTGCAAATAACTTCTATAACAACTGGAGCCTTACTCAGCTTAGGTATAACTGAGAAAGCATGTAAGATTTTGTTATCTGCAACATTGTTGAAAGAGAATCCTGAAGACAAATTTCCAGTAAGTAGCAGCCTGAATAGGAACTCTTTCCCCCTCAAACCGAACTTGATTCCTACTGTACCAAATGTACCAAAGAGAATTAGCAATTCCAGAAAGGACAGTGTCTCGGGTTTGAGAGCTTCTATGCTGATCAAGTAGAGATAGAACTGACATCATTGAAATGCAGCAAATATTGACAGACAAACAAGATGCCAACCAAGTCCACATTTGAGTTGCAAAATCACAATGGAAGAAAATATGATCAGTTGTTTCATAAGCTTTGTAACATAGACAACAAATGGAAACAACATAGCAGCCTTTTTTCCAAAGAACATCATCCGAAGGCAACATGTTATGTATAATTCTCCAGATAAAAAGAGACCTTGATGGAGGAATGGATTTGTACCAAATCAGATTTCCCCAACTAACTTGTGAATGTATCGAATGTAGATAATCATAAGCAATTTTTAGTGTAAGATCACTTGTTTTTGATCCATCCCAAATCTGAGAATCAGGAACAGGATCTGAAGGTATAATATACTGATCAATCTCAGCAGCAAGATCATTGGATTTCTATAAGATGATCTCAGGGATAGACCACCTTCCACCTATTATGAAATCCTTTACTTTAGCATGAACAAAATAATGAATAGAATGAGGAATATGAAGAAAATCAACCACAGGTTTGCTAAGCCATTTGTCAGTCCAAAAATTGCAAGAAGATCCATCACTAATATGCCATTTACAATTATCCAAACCAGAATCAATATGAGGTTTCAAACCCAGCCATCTAGAGGAGGAAATATGGAGCCTTGTGAACTTTTTTTTAACATGCACCCTAGCTCTAAGAAGTTTAGACCATTGCTTATCCGAAGTAACAAATTCCCAACTTAGCTTTACACTACAACTGAAAAGGGATTAGACAGCGTTTATTTTTTGCCTACAACAGCGCTTACAAGCACTGTTCATGTAACTGCTGTGGTAGGTTGGAAGGAAAAGGCAGCGATTCTGAAGCGCTGTCTAAAAGATAATTAGACAGTGCTTTCTTGAGGAAGCGTTGCCTTTGTTGTGACTAAGACAGCGCTTCCTCAAGAAAGCGTTGTCTATATACCATACACAAACACAACACTTTCTCAAGGAAGCGCTGTCTAATTATATTTTAGACAGCGCTTTCTTTAGGAAGCGCTGTGTTTTGTTATTTTAGATAGAGGAAGCGCTGTCTATACCCTTATTTTTTTTAAAAAAATTTACATTCTTTTTTCAATTATCCCCCAGCACTCAGCAAAACCAATACATACCAGCTGCAATTTCTCATCAAAACCAGTACATATATACCAAAATAACCATTCAAGTATAATTTCTATACCTTACTAACACAGTATACAAAAGTAAGGTTAACTTAGTTGCATATACAAAAAGAAGTCTGCTCTTAAAATTTCTACTACACTAACAGTACTAACAGAGATTCACTAACAACACTTATACACTATATACACTATAACAACACTTTACACTACATACTATAGCTTCACTACTTACTATACACTTATACTAGCTAGCTGTAGGTGCACTTCATATATATCCAAGCTTGTTGCTGCCCCTGCACACAAGATACACACAACTTAAATTTACAACACATCAACAAATTACATATACACACACACAATCACTTGCACAATGCACACAAACCTAATAGGAGAGGCACTACTCTAACTTATAACATCATAGTATATGTGTACTCTACCTTTATTTTTGGATAAAATTCGTAACAACATAGCGACACCACTCTGCCCTGAGTTCAATAAGTTGGTCATCATAATATCTGTCAAATTTACACTCAGGAAAGTACTGAAAATGAAAATTAAATCAATTAGAATTAAAGTACATTCAATTAATGATAAAATGTGTGTAATTTAATTATTAAACTAGAGCTAAAATTACATACCGTCGTTGGGATTTGCGTTTGATTTTGAACGACGATATCCTTGGTAAACTTCAGGACATAGTAGCCACAATCGTCGCTATTCGGTTGGCGGGGGCAATATAAAACCGAAAATAATAAATTAAAAGTTTCAAGTTAATTTTTAACCTAAATAATTGCATAAGAGTTTTTGTAAATACCTCTATAGATATCCATTTAGTCTTGGACGACTTAGAATATCTCGACTTGGCTCCTCCACTGCAGGCATGATGAATTAGCAAAGCCCTGATTTCAAAATCAAACAACTTCAATAAGTTACATAATCATGATCACTATTTATATATATGAAGATAAAAATAAATGCATATATGCTTACCGATTATAGATATCCTTCATTTTTTGGCGAATGTTATAGTTAGTATGCAAGGGGTCAAAATAGTACACTATGTCTTCTTTGGGATTGATCGCTAACAATACCCAATGATGCCTACAAAAAGGTTTATTATAGTTAGCAATCATCACATTTCACAAAAGAAAACAATATTGCTAACTATGTGATATACTATATGATTTAATGACTCACCCTACGTTGCACGGTGACAAAAACAAGGTCTCATAATCTGGATTTTCTAATGACAAGCGATCAGCTATATATTGTTTATGCCCAGATCCTACTTGCATAGCTGTTCGTAAAGGGCATAGAAATCTGAACCTCCGAGTCCTTTGTTCAGGTACCAGAAACATATGGTACAGGTATCTAAAATTAAAACATGTATATAAATTAATAGATTAATAATAAATCAAAATTTTAGACGAGATATAACCTTTAAAGTTTGATGTAATACCTGAGATATACACTAATAACAGAGAACCCCAGCCATTCATGATTAAGGATTTCTTTGATTTCAGTATCACCACCGAGCATTAATGTGTGCTCATAACCCAGAATGTCTTCCTCCATATGAATATTGACTTGATCATTCCCCAATATTGTTAGCACATGGACTCTATGGTAGACTATGAAATCTGTACCATGTGCTACAAGAGCCCGAGAGAGTTGAGATTTTTTCCAATTTTTGACTGGGGATGTAACTGACCCCTTTGTGTGCTCCTTGCCAGCTACAGTAGGGGAAGGCCGAGGTTTTGTCACTTTCATGCCAGCTGTGTTCTCCGACCCTTTGCCCTTACCCTTGGATTTAGATTTGGATTTTTGGGGTGCCTATATAAAAAACATTGACCACCTAATTTAACAAACATATA
Organism: Ammopiptanthus mongolicus; assembly: GCA_039655645.1. NCBI lineage: Eukaryota > Viridiplantae > Streptophyta > Magnoliopsida > Fabales > Fabaceae > Ammopiptanthus > Ammopiptanthus mongolicus. The sequence goes on from CM077344.1 coordinate 56,537,933, forward strand.
TATGATAATGAATCCTATTTATTGACATAAACCTTGTCACATACACCTATGAGGCTGATTGGCCATGCCACATAGGTACCTACTACCTGTTCCACTGTCATTATATCTGCCTCCTCAAGTGGTACAGGCAATGGTGCATCACCCTCAACACCAAACTCAACTGTAACTTTCACATGACTAGGAGGCAATGGTCGGTTATGCAGTGTCACACCCGGTTCGTTATAGACCATCCCCCTAGCTACAATGCGATGAGTTGGGCTTGACAAATATAGGTTGCATGGGTTGTTGCCCTAAACCAATGATAAACAAAATATTAATATGTGAACTGTCAATGCAATACGTACAAGTAAAGAAAACAACATAACAATTATTACCTCAGGAGGCATATGAGTGCAACTATCTCTGACACTACGTGGAGTAGGTAAATCAGGCTCAGGCTCATGCTCATGCTCACGTCCCTCCATCGTTGTCTTGTTCTGTATGCAGCTTTGCAACGCTCGAACTTGTTGCACCAGATCAGCTACTTCCCTCCTCAACTCCACCACTTCAGCAACATCTGCTTGTTTGGCGCGCTGTTGTGTTCCTACGATAGTTTTCTGTGAGGGACCAAATCCCACGCCCCTATAGCGACCAAGATACTCTTTAGCGGGTATGGCTCTGGCAAGGATGTCATGGCAACCAACACAATCTGTTATCTCCCCCTGTGATACAGACTGTGATATGGTATCCTGAGACACAAATATTATTCACAAAGATGTTTCACATTATTCACAAATATCAAAAGAGGATTACAAATGTAAATGTTAATATGAGAACATATACTTACAATTCTTTCAGCCACCTGCCTAGAGTTGGGATTTACAATCACACCCTGCTCATTCATACGGGCTTCTGGCAACAAAATATGCCGTTCAATGCTTTCAGTTTCTGGGTCTCATCCTGCCTCCCGCAACTGTACATTTGAACAAAAGAATTGAAATCCATCAATGCTAAGAAATAACCAAAAAATGCGTTAAATAAACTGACTTATTGTACATACCTTTTTTTCCTCAATGCCGGCATACCCTACATTCCCTTTATGGTAAGGGTAGGGAGGAGATGACGCTCTCTCCCGATTTTCACTGCTTATTTTCTACATAGACACAGAAGTAAGTATTAATGCACACTGTGTAACGGCCCGGACTGCTTTAAGGATTGCCGACTGTGCCCACAAACCAAAACTTGTCTTTTCAGCGTGCTTTGTCCTCACTCACACGCTTTCTGGGAAAACTTCCCAGAAGGTCACCCATCCCAGAATTACTCCAAGTCAAGCACGCTTAACTTTGGAGTTCTTAAGTGATGGGCTACAGAAAAGAAGATGCATCTTGTTGGTATAGGTAGTACCAATCAATTCTTATAAGCCTTCCTTCAACTGTACAGTCCCATACCTGCACAGCCTCAGGATCCCTCTCATTCCGATGTGAATTCGGTTCATTCATGTATCCCTCCGCTAGAAGCCTGCCAGGAGCCGCTCTTTGTCCGTGCCTCATGCACCGGCGATCACTCCCCGCCCTCGTCAGCCCCGGGTGTTACATGCCCAACAGCTTCCGCTTGGTTCGTCCCCGAACCACACCGTACTGGGAGAGGTCCGCTCTGATACCATTTGTAACGGCCCGGACTGCTTTAAGGATTGCTGACTGTCCCCACAAACCAACACGGGTCTCTTCAGCGTGCTTTGTCCTCACTCACACGCTTCCTAGGAAAACTTCCCAGGAGGTCACCCATCTCAGAATTACTCCACGTCAAGCACGCTTAACTTTGGAGTTCTTAAGTGATGGGCTACCGAAAAGAAGATGCATCTTGTTGGTATAGGTAGTGCCAATCAATTCTTATAAGCCTTCCTTCAACTGTACAGTCCCATACCTGCACAGCCTCAGGATCCCTCTCATTCCGGTGTGAATTGGTTCATTCATGTATCCCTCCGCCTAGAAGCCTGCCAGGAGCCGCTCCTTGTTCGTGCCTCATGCACCGGCGATCACTCCCCGCCCTCGTCAGCCCCGGGTGTTAATGATGTAACACCCGGGGCTGACGAGGGCGGGGAGTGATCGCCGGTGCATGAGGCACGAACAAGGAGCGGCTCCTGGCAGGCTTCTAGGTGGAGGGATACATGAATGAACCAATTCACACCGGAATGAGAGGGATCCTGAGGCTGTGTAGGTATGGGACTGTACAGTTGAAGGAAGGCTTATAAGAATTGATTGGCACTACCTATACCAACAAGATGCATCTTCTTTTCGGTAGCCCATCACTTAAGAACTCCAAAGTTAAGCGTGCTTGACTTGGAGTAATTCTGAGATGGGTGACCTCCTGGGAAGTTTTCCTAGGAAGCGTGTGAGTGAGGACAAAGCACGCTGAAGAGACCCGTGTTGGTTTGTGGGGACAGTCAGCAATCCTTAAAGCAGTCCGGGCCGTTACACACTGACCTAAATAAGTAGCAATGCATAGTATACACAAAAGTAAGTACATACCAAAAAATCCTCATCTTCAGTCCGTTTTATGACAAAGGCTCTCCAATCCTCTGGTCGTATACTCTCAGCATATTTGGGTGGAGGCTCTTGTCTGACATTCCCACCATCATCTCTCAGCCACTTTGTCGTTAACTTACTTCTGAAGTTGCGGTGTAATTTTCCGGCTTCCTTAAGTATCATGTCTCGCCGGGTCTTATCAACATTAAAACAGGCCTGCAAAGACAATAAAAAAATGTCACAATATAAATATGTTTACATAATTAACTAATGCTAATTAATTTACCAGTATATCAGGCCAGATGTCATCTTTCAGACCGTCCAAATCTCTTGACTTCCAATTGCCACAGGTAATTGGGACCATCTGCCGCACTATAGCCCTAATGTAATTAACCAACTACTTATTATTTGTACCAATTGGCTGACCCTGTACATTCCAAGTAACTTAAAAATATTTGATGAAATGTATAAATTAAAGATAACAAACTATAGAATCAAACCATTAACTGCTATTGAGTTAGTAATATATTACCTCAAGTCTCACTCCTCTACTCCTATGACGGATGATATTCTTCTTAAAAGTCGGTCCACGACGCCTCATATTTTTCTTAGGCTCGGCCCCACTATCATGACTGGGAGATGCCATTTACCTGTAACAAAATTAGACACACAAGTAAAAACGTCAATTCACAATCATACAAGTTTATTTACAGAAATCGATGAATGAAAATTTAATTGATCAAGAAATTAAAAAAAAACATAATGACTACATACATGTTTAAGTCTATCTTTTTCTTTTCCTTGTTGGATTAAGATTTGTGTCTCTCTTTTTGGTACGAAATAATGGATTGACCTAAAGCCCCTCATCATGATCATTTCTAATATACATATCATCTTCTCTAGTTGGATTAGCCTCGAGTGATTGTGATGTCCCGGAGAAAGGATCATCCTCAATATCAGCATCTTCACGTGTTTGATCATTAATCTCATTAAGAATCATTTTGTTAGATAATAGAACAATGGACCAATTTGTATTAGCTGGATCGGTGACATAGAACACTTGATGAGCTTGCGATGCTAAAATAAAAGGTTCATCTTTATACCCCACTTTATTGAAATCCACCCTCATGAACCCCAATTCATCCATTTGTACACTGTTATTATTGTCAACCCACTTACAATGGAACACAGGCACCCGAAACATAGTGTAATCCAAACCCCATATGCGTTCAATGACCCCGAAGTATGACATGTTTGCGTATATAGGGTTTTGTCTTTGGCACTTGAGAAATGCATAGATTGAGCTACAAGAGTCACCCCACTATTTTGCAATGTACTCCAATCATCTTGTTCTCTTGTATAGAATGTGTATCCATTCATCAGATAAACGGTGTAAGAGAAAACATGCATAGTTGGACCCTTCGCTAACCATCTTAATCTCTCCGAAACTGAAGTAGGATTTATAGTCAACTTTGCAGAAATATGATCTTTAAGCCACGTGATAAAACAATGATTGTGTTCTCTTGTTAACCAAGTTTGAGTCTTATTTGGATAAGAACTCTTAAGTAGGTCCTTGTGTTTTACAACAAATAGCTCAACCTCATCGGCATTGTGAAGAACATATAAATATGCTTGCTCCCATTCTGTCCTTGGTATAGTCAATATTTCAGTTCCAGTAATTCCTTGCCCTATGGTTCTTTCTCTGTGACGAGACACTGGCAGCCCTACGGAATATTCAATATTGGATAGGTATTCGGTACAGAATTCAACCGCTTCTTCGACTATGTACCGTTCAACAATACAAACCTCTGGTCGAGATCGGTTTTTCACATACCTTTTTAATATTTTTATGTAATGCTCAAACGGGTACATCCATCTCATATAAGCTGGCCCACACAATCGTGTCTCTCTAACCAGATGGACGGTTAGATGACCATTATGTCAAAGAATGAAGGTGGGAAATACATCTCAAGCTCACACAGAGTCACAACAATTTCTTTTTGCAATGCTGGCAACTTTCCAGGGTAAATCACTCTGCTGGAAATTGCCTTGAAGAAGAAACAAAGTTTAGTTAAGGTCTCCCGCACTTTCTTGGGCAAAATGGATCGCATACCGATGGGTAGCAAATTCTCCATGATAACATGGCAATCATGGGACTTTAGACCCTTTAACTTGAGATCTTTCATTGATACGAGGTTCCTAATGTTTGAAGAGTACCCCTCTGGAACCTTAACTCCATGAAGAAACTTACACAAAACAATTTTCTCTTTTCTAGATAGAGTATAAGCAGCCGGAGGTAAATATGTACGTTTCCCCTTCTTTACCGGTCCCAATTCTCGTCTCAATCCCATACTAACCAAGTCTAGCCTTGCATTGATGCCATCTTTAGTCTTCCCTGGCACATTGAGTAAGGTACCAATGACACTGTCAAATATATTTTTTTCAACATGCATGACATCAATGAAATGTCTTACGTATAATGACTTCCAATAAGGGAGCTCAAAGAAAATAGACCTTTTCTTCCACCCTCGTGTAACAAGCTCTCCCGCAAAAGGTTTCCCGAATTCAATATTCAAATCTTCTACCTTTTCAAATAGTTGCACACCCGTCAACGGAAAAGGATCTCTACGTTCTTATGTATTCCCATTGAATGCTTTTCTCCAAAATCTATAATGATGACTCGAATGCAAAAATCTACGATGCCCAAGGAAGATATTCTTCTTACGATGTTCCAACCGCATCCAATCTGTACTATCTTCACATATAGGGGATGCACACTGACCTTTGGTACTATATCCTGACAGATTACCGTATACCGGAAAATCATTAATTGTGCCGAAGATCATGGATTTCAAGGTGAAACTTTCTTCTCTATACCCATCATACACATCTACACCCGTCTCCCACATTTGCTTCAAATCTTCAATTAAATGAGCCAAGTATATGTCGATATCATTTCCTGGCTGTTTCGGCCCAGAAATTAACAAAGACAAACCATCGTATATTTGCGCTTCATGCATAGCCATGGAGGTAGGTTATAAATCACCAAAATCATAGGCCATATATTGTGAGAGCTACTTTGAACACCATGCAGGTTAAATCCGTCAGTAGACAATGCAAGTCGTAGGTTTCTTGGTTCTTGCCCGAAATCAACATAATCATGATCAATTCTTTTCCATTGTGGAGAATCTGCTGGGTGACGCAGCTTGCCATCTTTAATCCTTTCATCCTCATGCCATGTCAAGTTTTTTGCATCTTCTGAACAACGATACATGCGCCTAAATCTGGGAATTATGGGAAATACCACAAGACCTTCTCTGGAGCCGATTCTTTCTTCTTATACCTTGAGGCATTACACTTAGGACACGTCTTTAACTTTGCATAGTCATTCCAAAATAAAATGCAATCGTTAGGACAAGTGTGTATCCTCTCATAGCTCATGCCAATAGATCATAACATTTGTTTAGCCTCATATGTCCGATTAGGAAGCACATTATCCTCCCGCAACATATCTTTCAATAGTGTGAGTAAGTCCGTAAAGCTCTTGTCAGTCCATCCATTGCCTGATTTCAAGTTATACAACTTTAGCATCGCTAACAATCTTGTGAAGTTAGTACAACCCTCATATAATGGTTTCTCAGCATCACTTATCAACTTCTCAAACATCTGAGGACAATCATGGATATCTTCTTCAACCGTGTGTGTCATCTCCTCAAAATAGTCGCCCTCAAATGTATTTGTACCTGTATCATCTGACACATATCTCCCACTATTACCCATATATCTAGATTCATCTCTCCTCTCACCATGTTTTGTCCAATATGTATAACTTTGATCAATTCCATAGCACACTAAATGTCCTTCCAACTCAGCTACACTAACTCGTCTTGTATAACAACAACTTAAACAAGGACATACGATTCTACTAGGGTTTTCTGCATGCCCAATTGCAAACCTAATAAAATCTTGCATTCCGTCCTTATATTCCATCGACAAACGATTGGCAGACATCCACTTCCGATCCATATTTTCACAATCTACCACAAGTTTAGAGAGATTGATGTCTACATTCAATGAGTACGACATGCATGCATGGTGCATATGTCTACTTGATACTACAGGGTGGGGTTCCTATCCTATCCAAGATTGTAAATTTTGCATTATATTATTGTATATCTTAGATACTTCTTGTTCTAAGAAAAATTTGGCAGCATTTCCCCTTGGTTCTCCAAGCACACAACTTAATTCAGGTGCTATTATGACCCAAATTAGGTATATACCCAGAGAACAAAGAGAAAATACAAACCAATGACATTCTTAGATCAAGAAGGAAATAAGACATACAATAATATGGATTGAATGCAAAGTTAAAATCTCAGACTATCCACTTAGGACAATTCAAGAACAACTTGTATATTGTGCCCAAAACAATATACAAATCGTTCTTGAATAGGAAACTACGGTTAATGCATGTGTATACCGATGCTAAAATAAACATGTCTAATGTTACAACTAAATGATTAAAAAAAGTCAGGGGAATAGCAAGTACCGTAGTGAAGCCGAGCAGCTTGAACAGCAGAGAGTTGATTGATAGAGGTGCCTGAGAGAAGCAATGTTTTATTAGTTTCTTTATTTCTTCCGAAATCAAATACCAAATTTTAAAGGAAGTACCAAGAGCTAGTCAAGTAAGCTACCTGAGAGAGGAGGCAACCAAGCACACCAACAAGTTTGCTCCAATCGAGCAAACATCAACAATGAAACTAAAACTGAAATCAAGCAAACACGAGCACACACACATATACATATCAGAACTCATAATTGATCACTAACCTATCAACTAAGAAGCAATGTATAACAAAGTAGACCAAATCAAACCATGCTTACCTTTTCAACAAGATGCTTTTTAGGAGGTGCAAGCAAGTAGTTCGGAATGCAACCCAACTGGCCCAAGATTTCAAATCTCTGCACTGGAAATAACACACAACTACATCAAAAACATAAATCCAACCTGAGATAAGTTGAGACATAGATCTTAGGTTCAATGCTCTTGTAAAGCATAAAATACTAACCATTTTATACACATTATGGTTAGGAAAAAAAAAAAGTTGAATTCGAACATGAAACAAAGTCATTGTGTATGCACATTACTCAACAGTACAACCAACACCACAAGGGCCAAATTCATGATTATCAACTCCAGGGAAATGACAGTGTCTGCTTCTTGGCAAATGTAAGAGATGATGGATTAAAAAAACTCAAGAACTATCCCTATGACAGTATTGAAAATGTGTCACGAGTGAGCTATGACGGATTAGACATTCCATAACAAAAAATCTTTCTACACATTGCATTTTTTTCACTACATTACCAATTCTCTGTTCTGTACCAATGTCATTTGCTAACAAAACCAAATCAGAGCAGGGGTGTTGTCCTCATTCTCATCATTTAATTAAAATATAAGCTGAAAATGTAAAATACAAGAATTCAACCGCCTAATAAGATAATCTATGTTACTATTTTAAAATTTCAAATTTTACAGTATACAGGGAATGAAGGGGTTACAAGGAAGAGGAGGGTTTGCAGTGAAGAGGGGGTTACAGGGAATGATTGGTTACCTGGGAGCTTGTAGTGAAGAGGAGGGCTTTCAGAGAGAAGCTGGCTGTCACGTTGGGTGAAGAGGTGGTTCTCGCGGTGGTTCTCGCGTTGGGTAGAGAGCAGGCCGCACGAACAATGCACTTAATGAGAGGTGGCTCTCGCGGTGGTTTGAGAATGGTGTTTATGATGGTTCTCGCGAAGGTTAAGGTTTGAGAATGGTGGCAATGATGAGGATGAGTGGCGTCTGAACTTAGGTCGTGGAGGGAGGAATGAACAGTACGTGAGTGTTTTGTGTGAGCGCACGAGGGGGAGGAAGTATACGTTACGAAAATTTAATGCAAGGGAAAAGGAGAATAGACAGCGCGTACTAAAGAAAGCGTTGTCTTAGTGTGACCTTAGACAGCACTTCCTTGAAAAAGCGCAGTCTATTCCTATACCTTAGATAGCGCTTCCTCAAGGAAGCGCTGTCTATTCTCTTATCAACATTTTAACAGCGCTTTCTTGATCAAGCGCTGTTTATTCTCATTCATCTAACAGCGCTTCCTAGGAGAAGCGCTATTGCACATTCTCCGCATCATTAAACACAGCGTTTCACTAGAAAACGCTGTTGAAGGTGCGCTTCCAAAGGCATAAACTGGCGTAGTGTTTAGTATAGCAGCCCTGTTGATACCCCTGATGGATCTCAATCCCAATCCACCAGCAACCTTAGGTGAAAAAACCAAAGACCAAGTTGCAGAAGCTACCTTTCAAACCATCACATCACAGACCAAATAAAATTACTGAGCCATCTATCAATCATTTTAACAATTGAAATAGGCCAAACATAAACATGAAAGGAATGGAGAGGCATACTATGAATGACAAATTGCACTAATTGGACCCTTCCCATGATTGAAAGCAAAGCACCTTTCCAAGTAGATAACTTTGTTTTAATTCTGTCTGCTAAGGGTTGCAAGTGAATTCTTCTTGGTTTTCCCTTGAAAAAAGGAACACCAAGATACATGAAAGGAAGATGACTAATACCAAAGCATAGAATGTTGACTATGCTGTGAAATCTGTTTGAAGCAATTGAACCATTATAAATTTTGGACTTTTCTTTGCTGATATACTGACCAGAAGCTTCACTATATCTATTGAAGATTCCCATGAGATTCTCCATATTTCTTTTGTTCCCCTTGTAGAAAATTAACAAATAATCTGTATAGAGGACATGTGAAGGAACAGAGTAGCCCCTTGGATTGGACATAGGAAGAAGATTACCTTGCTGCACCATAAGAGAGATGGATCTACTCAAAACCTCTTCTGCTAAACAAAAAAGAAGTGGAGATAGAGGATCTCCCTGCCTCACACCTCTTTTACAAGAGAAGAATCCCACCGCATGACCATTGACAAGAATGGAGATCCTTGCTGAATGAAGAATCACCTTTATCCAATTGCAAAAAATTGGATCAAAACCAAAAGCTTCCAGAGTCTTTAATAAAAAATTCCAATCCATTGTGTCAAAGGCTTTTTTAATATCAATCTTCATGGCTATATTCCCACCAAAACACTTTTTATCAAGTAGGTTCACAGCTTCGGATGCAACATAGATACAATTAGAAATACTCCTACCTCTTATGAAGCCCCTCTGATTTTCAGTAATGAGAGAAAGAGCAATAATGGCCAATCTGTCAGCATGAATTTTTGTGATAATCTTGAATTGATAGTTAACCAAAGCAATTGGCCTAAACTGAGTGACTGAGTATGCATTTGATGTCTTTGGTATAAGAACCACATTATTTGAATTCATGTTGGGAAGCAACCAAGCTTGTCTGAAAAACTGAGAGACTGCATTAAAGACATCCCTTCCAACAATATCCTAATATTCTTGATAAAAGAAACCACCAAAGCCATCCGGACTAGGAGCACCATTAGCATTCATTCCAAAAACAGCATTCTTCACCTTCTCCCAAGAAGGCATACTGATGAGATTTTTGTTATCCTGATTAGAAACTTCATGACTAATGGTTTCATTGATTAAACCATTATCAATACATGTATTAGAACTAGCAAAAAGATCCTTGTAATATCCAAGAATATGCTCCTCAATGTCCTGCTGATTCTCCAAAATAAGATGTCCATTTTTCAGCATAGTGATTTTCTGAGAAGCATGCCTTACTTTAGCTAACTTATAGAAATAAGTTGTGTTCCTATCTCCACAAGTATGCCAATCAACTCTTGATTTCTCCATTCAAAACAACTCCTGAGCATGAAGAGCCTGATTAAGAATTAGTTGAGCAGAATCCTCCTGAATCAACAAATCATCTGAGTGTCCATGTGAGGAAAGTTCCTCCTGCACAGATTTTACATGTTGCATAGCTAAATCAACATTCTGGTGAGAGTGTCCATGTGAGGAAAGTTCCTCATGCACAGATTTTAAATGTTGCATAGCTAAATCAACATTCTGGTGAACATCACCAAAGCCTTCTTTGTTCCAAACCCTGAGAACCATTTTTAAATTCTTCAATTTCTGGGAGAGAGTAAACATAGGACAGCTAACCACTTCCTTTTTCCAGCTGTCAACAATCACAGAAGCACAATCCTTATGAGATGACCACATTCTCATAAATTTAAATGAAGAGCTGAAAGTTGGAATACTGTTCTGAAGCTTGAGCAGAATAGGATAATGATTAGAATTACATCTTGGCAAAGTACAACAAGCAGTACTGTCCCAGTATGAAAGCCATGAGTCATTAAAAATCACTCTATCCAATCTTATTTCTGTATGAGCAACACCCTTTCTTCTATTTGTCCAAGTGAGTTCTGCCCTAATAGTTGGAAGGTGAATCAAATTGATGGTATCTGACCAAGATTTGAACTCATCACAAGCAATTCTTGATGGTAAACTACTGCCTTTATGTTCATGAGCTCCAACAATTGCATTAAAATCTCCCAAGTAACACCAAGGACCATCAAAGCTATGACTCAGCTGAATCAGATCATTCCAAAGAGATCTTCTAGTAATATAGGAAGTGGAAGCATAAACAGCACTAAAATACAGAAGCTGATTTTCCCATAAAACAGAAAAAGTAACATGCTGAACAGAAGCAACAATGACAGTAGGATTTATATAAGATGTGCAAATACACCATAGATTAGGTGCAAGAGAATTCCTATCATTCATAGCAAAAACCTTTAAATTTAGCTTGGACCAAAACAAAGTTGGAAAATTGCATAATTCCATTCAAGGCTCCGCAATAAGGATGATATCGGGTTTATTATTCAAAATCATGTTTTTAAGAACTAACCTTGTATCTTGGTTAGCAATACCTCTAGCATTCCAAAAGAGAACCTTCATTTAGACAAAATGGAAAGGCCTACGCGGGACCTAGTATTCCTGACCACAGCTTGATTCTACTTTTTCTTCAATTTCTTAAGCTGAGATTAAGAAATAACTTTTGAATAACTATTTTCTGCCAAATAAGAAGCTGCCATATTTCCCACAGCATCATTAGAAACAATTCTGGCATCTGCCTCAACATGATCTTCTCCCTCATCAGCATTTGTTGCCAACAACAACTAAGAGATTTTTTTGAACCTGAGGATTCATATTAGTAGGTGTTTGGAACCTTCCACTCAAATTTCCAGGAACCCCCCTTGACATTTCAACAAAGTGAATATTAGGATTAGACTCAAGCCTATCTCTTGCAGGTATTGCTGATTCTGGAACTACATCCAATAAGACAGTCTGATCATTGTCCTTGTTAATCAAATCAGCCATAGTTTCATCATAAATATTTTCTATTGAATCTGAGTCATCATCAACAGAAACATCATTAGGAATTGTATCACTTTCAAGCCTTATACCATCATTTAAAGCCAAAAGATCTGGTCTCCTGCTCACACTAGAATTTGGATCTGCCTCAACCACAGGATCTAAACCATACACAGGATCCACCCGAGCAACTGTTCTATTGTGATTCAATTCTTGAAACAAATGATCATTCACCTTATAAAAACCTACATCAGTAGTAAAATTATGATTAAGATCTGAATTATCCACAAGAATAGCTTTTCCTTTCGAAAGAGCATCAATCTGTTGCAGCATAGGCATGACAACACCATTTTGAATTGCCTCATTACTCATAGGAACCTCACAACCACCTACCTCATCAAGATTATTGTTATGCATATCATTAAAAACCTTATCATTGGTTTTAGGCACGAAGACTTTTCTTTGTTTAACCACTGTTTCCTTAACAGGCTTAGCATCTATCTTTCCACTAGACTTGAGACAATTAGCTAAAGAATGTCCTATTGCTTGACATGATGAACAAAAGTCAGGCAATTTCTCATATTCAACGCCAGTGAAGAATGCAAAACTCTCCCTTTCAACAAGGATTTGTGATCGCAGTTTACAATTTAGATTAAGATCAATCAAGACCCTTGCAAAATGTCCAAAAGATTTTTTACTTGTTGCTTCAACAAGACAAATTGGGACTCCTATACCACCAGCTATTGCAAAAAGGATCTTAGGACGCCAATACTCTTGTGGAATACCATAGAACCTTACCCAAACTTGCACATTCGTATACTTTAAGGAATAAGCACTCAAATCCTTTGTCCATGAAAAAAGTCTCAAACTTCCAGGGCCAAGATTCCACAACCCTACTGCCAAAACACTCTGCAAGTCTTCCAAAGAAGAAAAGGAGAATTCAAAGAATCCTTTTCCTAAAGATATTATGTGCCATGGCCTGATTTGATTCCATAACCCCTGTAACTTGCAGCGCAAGTCAGCAACCTTCATAGGCACATTAGCTTTAGACAACTTTAGATGGTTCTTACAGCTTTCAAGGCCAGCCAAGTACTCACTCTCTGGAATCTTGATAAAGATTTCATCACCCTTGATACATGGCTTGGGTAATTGGCTTAAAGGTACCGAACAAGAATTGCTCAAGGACTTCTTTTGGATATTTGTTTTTGGATCGGAAATAGATTTAGGAGGGGAAGAAGAAGAGTTATTGATCAATAATTCAGGGCACAGAATGGCAGAGGGACAATCGGAGCTGATATCTATGGCAAAAGAGGAGCCTTGTGATGCAAGGAAACCAAACCCTAGCAGAGCCGCCCCATCCTTCCCTCTTTATTAGTCTAAATAACATCAAAAATCAAATTAAAATGAAATAGTAAAAGAGGGATTCCGTCCTATATTACTTCTACGATAGGGTACACTGCCCTTAAGTGTATTTTGAACGCAACAGTAGTCCAGCCTGTCAGAGACTATCCCCAGGGTCCAAAAGAAAACTCTCATGAGGAAGGTATATGAAGTTGAATAGCCTTCTCTAAGACAATCAGGAAGGACAAGCCCTCTATCAGCTCCCAATCTCATAAAACAACTGCAATCTCTTCTCCTCCAAAGGTATCCTCACCCCCATCTCCTTAGAACTTACGAATTCATTCCCCTGCACATTCATCCTCTCACCCACAATCACCCAATTTACCATCACCACAGGAATATGAACCCACTGTTCTTTCCTCTGAAATGCTCCATCCTATCAAAAATTGGAATTGGAAAGTATCTACAGAATTTCTTCGGAAACCACATGCTAGCTTTCCCAAATCTGACCTCCCTCCATACAAACCTCGTTTCTTTACCCCCCAATACCCAAAGATCTTCTTGATCCATTCACTGCTTATAGGGTGAACTTTATGAAGATTGGCTTTGTGGAGTCTAAACAATATTTGTCAAGGCAAAATGTTGTGGTTAAGCACACCATTCATTGCATGCTTGACTCTCACATTGAAATGAAACATGAGACTTGGATCTATCTTAAGCCAGACTTGTTGGAACCAAAAACCCAGAAGAAAAAGTCTCTATTTGTATGCCAAACCAAGGCACTGTCTCATTGATACTGACGACAAAAGACAGAAATTTGAAAAGTGGACTACTTCAACGTGGTTTACAGCTCCTCCCGCAAGGTCTGTCAAAAATATCAACTATTGTTCTGGTCTCAGTTGAAGACAAGCTTCAGACGTCTCTCCTGGGTCAAAGAGTGAGTTTTTATCAGATTCAATGAATCGGATATCGTGATAGAACCACGAAGAGAAAATCCTTTCAGCTGTATTCCTTCTACCCAACCTTTAATTGCTCTTCTTTTCTTAAAATTCTTTTTATTTTACCTTTTCAAGTTTTTACCTTCTTAGGATATACTTCTCTTACTTGCTTTTAATTTCAATGGTTTTTAAATTTATTTACTGCAAAAATTTGCAAACTTCCTTTTCTCAGTCATTTAAAACCTTCTATCTTGGAAAAACTTGTTTCTTTTTCTTTTTACTTTAATTGCATAGAACCATCTCACCCTTATTTTGTTGCTCCTCAATTTCATAATCTCCACTTTTTCTTCTTTTCTCCTCTTTCTTTTTAAAATTTCCCCATTCTCATCTCCGTTTCCTCTTTGTTTTCTACCCCAACCGTTTTGGCTTTACCCTGGTACCCTGTTGTACCTTCTCCTCCTCCTTCTCCGCCTCATGCCTCTACCGTTGATCAAATTCAGTATGAGGACCATGAAGCTTGAAGGTTTCTTACCCAGCTGCTTACAGAGTTTTGTAGTTTTCAAGCTATTGTTAGATTTTATGAATTGTTTTTTGGCAACACAATGATGCCAGTGATGTTAAATATGTTCTTATGTACATTCATTGCATCACTCATTATGTAAGCAGTTAGTTGTATAATAATATTTCTGTTGTCTTTCCTTTACTTCTCTTGTCATGCATCTCTTTACTTCATATATCATGCATTCCTTTTTGGTGATGCCAAAAGGGGGAGAACATTAAGGAAAAGTATCAAATGTAAAAAAGGACATGCTAACACAAAAAGTTTTATTTAATCTTTTATGATTGTCTGTTGTCCTTTTTACAAGGTTTATTAATGCAACATCCTAAAATACTAATATAATTATTTCTTATGCTCAAGGGGCAACATATATACATCTATCTCACAAAATGCAGTTACTCCTCATAACAAATACAATATATATATATATATATATATATATATATATATATATATATATATATATATATATATATATATATCGATGTAGAATAGGTTTGCTTTAAAAACAAAAAATTAGTGTACTGGCCAACTAAAAGAGTAATTAATTGGAAAACTTGTTTTTAGTCAAATATATAGTCAGAATGGCCGCCAGCAGCAAGGGGCGTAAATGAATTGGTAGGGTGCATTACGATGTCAAATTTAATTGAAAGAAAGTGATGGTGAAAGAGGTTTCTAATGGGCCTTTTTTGTAGAGAAAAGACTCAAGTTGATTTTAAGAGATATAAAATAAGAATAAATCATCCGAGACAGGCAAAACAACACCGTCAGTGAAATAGAAGAACGTCTGTGCAGCGCCGCAAGCGAGAAGAAATAGTGTGACTGCTGTGTTTTGGGTGATACAAGGAAATGCTTTATAAAAAGGATTCGTCAGTAAGAAACGCTTGAAGCTTTTTGGAGTTTTGGAGGTCTATGAAAGGTGAGTAGAAATACTCTTTCTCACCCTTCCATGATGCAAATTGTCTTGGGGTTGGTTTATGCTTTCAAAAATATGTTTTTTGGAAAATAATCATGTGTTTGATCAAATCCTGATTTTACAAATTTGGGGGTTTTCCTTCTAAGGTGTTCCTGCAGTCAATTAAATGTTTATTATTGAGATTGATGTCATGATATATATGATACATATGTGATAATTGGTTGAATTGACATGCTATATATGCATTATTTGATGATATTTGTGATATTGACATGATTCAATAACTGTTAATATGTTGACTGATGTTTGCTGCAATACCGCCTATGATAGGGGTATCGAAAGTAACACTGCCAATGAATTGGGGTGTCGAAAATAACTGTTAATATGTTAAATGTTGTTGGCTGCAATACCGCCTATGATAGGGGTATCGAAAGTAACACTGCCAATGAATTGGGGTGTCGAAATATGAAATACCACCATGATGGGGCATCGAAAGTAACATCGCCACACGTTGGGATGTCGAAATGAGTAATACCACCAGTGTACAATGGTTGGTATCGAAATGAGTAATGTCACCGAAGAGAAGGTGACATCGAAATACCTTCATGAGTAAGGTAGGCAATGGGACGCCATTGTTATGTGCAGTTTGAAAGTCATATGACATATGAGGATATTTGGAATTATTTGATATATGAGATCTTGTCATACTTGATTTATGATGTGTTAGTGATGACTGTTGCTACCAATAATAATTTATATTATTATTATTATTATTATTATTATTATTATTATTATTATTATTATTATACACTATTTTGAAAATAGCGGGTACCATGGATAGTTTTTCCGGTTACCGCACCGGCTGAGAACAATGCTTTTGTGAAAACCTATTAAAATGTATTTCTGTTCACTAGGATTTTATATCTCATTAGTAGTATTGTTTTCAGAGCCTGAGGACGACCCTGTTGAGCAGCCAGACGTTTGAGGACTTTAATCCAGTAGTTAGTTTGGTTAGTATTGTATGGCATATGCCAGAAGGACCTTTATTATCTTTTAGTTATTTCCTTATGCGAGATGTAATAGATGCCCTGTTTTGAGGTTTTGAAACTGATTATGTTATTTTGGTTTTGAATTAATGTAAACAATTATTTTGGATTAATATTATATTCGGTATTTATTTAAGAAAATTTTTATTTTTCTGGTTTTATTTAAATTATTAATTTGGGTTACTAATGTAACGAAGGGCTTTACAATTAAAATCATAAAATGTATGTCATCATCAAAAAGGGCGAGATCGTTGAGTCTCCAAGCGTCTGATACTGCTTTAAACCTTGAAGTTTTGATGAACCCAAACATTTATAGAATGATTTAAATAAACCATGTGATGTCTTCTAATCATCTTATTCAAGTGTAAGATGTATCATCAAATAAGACAGAACTCAAGGTTATATTCAAAGCGTCTGCTTATATACAACGTCTTATTTGAGCTATCGCTATCATCTGTTATCCGCATATCAAGCGTCTGAGCCAGATAACTTTTGAAGACTAAGATCCAAGAATTTCAAAGAAGACAGACGAGTCTTCTCGCGGTGTCTAACTCATCTTTACTCTCTTCCTCAAGTAACAAATATGAATCTTTTTGAATTATGTTGGGAACATATTTAAAAAGAATTACAAGGACTCTCTATTGAAAAAGTCAAATAAAGCTACATCTTCTGAGTATCGTACCTGACACCTTTACTCTTAGTACGCAACAAAGTCACTTTACAACTGATAACTCTGAGTGATTACACTAAAGAAGAAAATCTGCACTGCAAAAATCCTGATGATTTGCTTTTCGCTCTGCTCTACAATAAAATGTAGTACTTCAGTACAAGAATACCCTCAACGTCTTGCAATACATTTAATGCTTCATCAAAACGACTCTATTCCATTTATGGTTTCTCTAAAGACTTGAAATAAAGCAAGCATCAAAGATGGAATGTCTCACAACAGATTTATTGCTGAGAAGTCTATAAATAGAAGACTCTGAAGTTTTGAAAAATAAGAATATTACAAGCAAGCTGAACAAACTCTCATTAATTGTATAGCTTTTAATTCTTCATTCCTTCATTTACTTCTCAATCATTTTTAAATCCTAAGAGAAGTTATTGCGCAGTCATACCCTACATACTTCATATTCACTCTGTGAGTTTAATCTGGTTGACTTGCTCATTCAAGCTAAAGTTGCTGCTTCAAAAACAATTTATTTGTTTTGTTCAAGCTTGGAGAGGCTAACTGAAAAGACTTGTTGAGCCTGGAGAGGCTAGGTATGCAAACAATACTTGTTGATCGAGCCTGAAGAGGTTAGGTATGCAAACAATACTTGAGCTTGGAGAGGCTAGGTGTGCAAAGAATACTTGTCTGTAATCTGATCAGTTATGGTAAAACTCTTAGTTAAGCAAAGGACTGGACGTAGCTCAAAGTTGGGGTGAACCAGTATAAAATCGCTGAGTGTGATTCTTTCTTTCCTTCAACTCTTTATTATTATTGTTGAGATAACTGCTTATATCTAACCAGGGCTAAAAATGATTTGATCTTTAAAAACAAACTTATTTGTTTCGTTTTCACTTCTTCAGACGACTACTTGTTTTGCATGTTTATACAAAAAGTTTAAAGTAAACACTATTCAACCCCCTTCTTGTGTTTATTGAGTTTATTTCAGTGTTTTATTTTGTTCTTATTTTAAATTTACAAAAAAAAAATTGGTTTTCCAAATAATACATAATTATATTATTCAAACATTATTTCACCATATATCGCATAGGCCCATCATCTAGTATATATAAAAGTAAGGTAGCTTGAAGTTGCCCTAGGAATAATTTGGTAAATTACTCTACCATCAATTTGGTAATTTGAATAATGTTGTAGGGTAATTTTGTAAATTTTGCCCTTTTTTTTTATTTTATTTATTTCCATGTCTAAAAATATAATTAGACATACTAAAGTTGTATTTTTTTTATTTAAAATTCAAATTAGAATTATATTTTGTAAATTACAATTTTTTTCGGTCAATCTTCGTAAATTTTTTTATCTATCTAGCATTACCCTCATTCACTTCCTTCTCTCTAGCTCTTCCTCACTTCCCTACGTCATATTGGTCATCAACGTTTACTTTGTGGAATTTGTAAGGTTGCTTTTTGTTTTTGGCAAGAATCAATGTGACATTCAACGAGCCAAGTCAATATAACCAATTCAATGTGCCATTGAATGGTATTATGAAATTTTATTCAATTTTAAAAAGGGTTGTTAATGATTCATCCGGTAAAAGAAGTCTTTTGAAAATGAAATTAATTCCTGTAGACTACATTAAATAATATAATAATAGAGTACGGAGAGTACTGTGCTGTGTGCCATTCAATGGTATTATGAATTTTAAGCCAATTCAGGAAGGGTTGTTAATGAGTTCATCCTTTAAAAGAAGTCTTTCGACAATGAAATAATGGAGTATGGAGAGTTTTGTGTTGCTATGGCACGTATCCTCCGACCATTACCTACTTTCTTGGTGACCTTTTTTGATTGCCTTAATTGGTATTTTGTTCCAAACGAGCATCCTTAATTGGCATCCGTAAAATGCTATTGGGAATTTCTTTTACCAGGTTTCCAACGGAAAGAAAAAGAATGAGTTAAATTTTATATATAAGCACATGGTACTGCATATAGTGAATTAAGTTGAAGAGAAAAAAATAAATATTGATCGATTAGCTTCATGTTGTTTGATAAACTGGGGAGAGGTTATTGAACAAAGAAGAGAAAACTGGATAGAAATGCGCAGTCTCCAAGGCGTGTGTGAGACATCTCTCACCCTATTAAAGAAACCTAATTAACTAGCCTTAATCGTCTTATTAACTGTTAGCGCGCTTATGAAATATACGAAGATATTTAAAACTTTTAAACACACGTATAGGGTGTACAACATACGACACATAAGGTAGATGGCCCCCTCAATAAGGCCTACAACATACATACATCATGTCACATCAGAGTACATGGTATAAGGAAAACGTGGTACAATACAAGTACGATCATCCAACTGACTGGCTTTCCTCACCTAAAACCAACAAAACATAAAACAAAAAGAGACTCATTGGTCATATAAAAAGAGACTCCAACGCCACACTGAGACTAGTAGGGATAGCATGAACTCCCCACAGATGCTCCCCTACGCCTTCGGTAGACTCTCAGCGGCTCATGTAACACCCTTAAATCTGTATCTGTCATTTTTCTATCTTTGAGTGAATCTGTTGTGAATAAATTGTCTGATAACCCTAATTCGGTTAAATTAAATTAATAACCGAAAGATGATGAGTAGGATTCAATAGGGAATTTGAAACTCATATTAACAATCATAAAATAGTGTTTGAGTTATGTCTGTGTTTTGATCGCAGACCAGTAAAAATGTTATTATTTTAATTGTGTGACGTCCCCAAGTCCCACTCGAGGAAATCCCATTATTTTAGAACCCAAATATACTATTAATCATAACCTAACGATTACGCCCTTATTAAAACAACGATAACATATGATCAATTTAAAAGCGCACATTATCAGAGTGAACACAACGGGATAAGAGAAACATCCACACGCAGTACATATATATATATATATATATATATATATATATATATATATATATATATATATATATACATGGTGGCCCCATCAGTAGGGCTAAGTTATAATACAGACGGAAGTACATAAAAAAATTGAAAACATAAAATGAACAAGGTACATCCAAGGACCTCTAAAAAGAACTCTCATTGCTAACCAGCACTCTCCCCAGCCCACTCTCAAAATACATCGAAACCTTTCCACACAATCTTGGAGACGCACTGGTTGGCTCTCACCCTCAGTGGTGAGGATGCCTTGAACTACCCTGTCCCTCTCCATGAGTGCGCCTATAAACCTGCATAGGCTCATACTCGGATGAGGAACTCGGCACTACAATCCTACGCCTTTGAGCTGCCCTCAGGTACCGTTCCCTACGCCTGCGCTGTCCTCTGTGGACGAAGCCTCTCCTGCTGGATACTACAAAAGAATGGGGTGCCACCCACAAGTAGTCCCGCTCTCTCTGCATCGGAGGGTGCCACATCCGAGGGAAGGGAAGAAACTAGTACACGCGATAAGGTCCGATGATGTCCACATGTGGTGGTGTGCCGCTCCGGAAGATCAAGCTGATAGGTCCGGTGTAAACGGCCAAGAAGGTTGAGGGGTCCACCTACCATCCCCTCTCGTCATGGTAGACTATCTCAATGTCCCCCACCCGTGATAAATGGGTGAAGCCTCGGGTTCATTCTGATCCTCCGCCAACTGATCGTCTGTCTGCACAACCGAATGTACACATACAAGAAATACAGGGAGATAAGATATACAACACATCTATAACAGGGATGATTCAATGCAGAACATATAGCAAACACAATCATCTCTCAACATCACGACACCACGGTCGTTCCCTAACTAGATGTACAATACTCTTTCTATGCATGCAGGCCGGTACTAAACACCCTACTAAGGGCAACATCACGTCCGCATATCGGACAACAAGTTGGTTTGTTCCGGTAATCCGTTCCGCTCGCCGTGACCCATAAGAGTGCATCACTGCTCAACTATCCCAAACAAAGAGGGTTAACTGGGCCTCCTCGGAAGATCCACTGAAAACTGGAAAGACTCAGGGTCCAGTCGAGATAGTAGGACGTGCTTAGGATCGCCACGACATGATAGGCGCTACCATACCGGTCTCATGTAGGTACACCTGTGTCCAATATATCCCCAAGATCATGCCGACCTACCCTTCCGTTTCCCGCACCCGCACTTGGTGCACCAACCTCGTATGCCTCACAGCATACGGCTCGCCACTTGGCATCAAATGAATATGCTCTGCATGTCATCCATCTCTCTTGAGCTGATATCACAACACATGCAAACTTTCTCTTAGCAACATTAGCTCCATGCTCCATAGGTACACATACAAGCTCCAAACTCCACTGTAATCATACGAGCTCCAAGCTCCACTTGCACCCATATGAGCTCTAAGCTCCCATCATGACCTTATGACCTCCAAGATCCACTATACCTCAGAGCTCAGTCATCAGCTCAAACATCCACCACGGGGTCAAATCCCTAATCATGCTAAACTTCCGACTCATACATACACGCATTTCCAAATATAATGCAACAGTTCATCAATTATCAACATCCTTCATAAAGCAATAAACATCATACATACCAATATGCCATTATCATCAACATATCATGCATCTCTTGCAAATAACAAATATCATAACTAGCAAGTACACGTATATCAACACAAAGCACATATTATCATGCATCACAAATCTACGAACTTAGGGTATCAACTATAACAGTGATAGCCCAAAGTAGACCAAACCTAGGGTTTAGGTACTTTGTCAGGGCTCAACCTCACGTAGGGTTTAGGGTTCCCCCACACACATAAAACATACAATATAGCTATATGGACTACTCTTGCCTCGTGTAACTCTTTCTCCCCACCTGATAGTGAAAGTGGTGATAAGCACTAACACAACGAGCAATCCTTTGCTCCTCTCCATGTCTCACAGCCGTAGCCCACCTATTCCAACAGGTTTCGCACGCAACTTCCAAACTTGCCCTAATCAGGGAAATAACACGTAGAATATTGCATTAACCCTAATACGAAGTTAAAACCGGGAAAAGAAGTTTAAACCAAAAGAGAACATTGTATAGGTACAATGTAGGTAGATACGGAACCTTGGCTTACCCTTGACGGATCATGAAAGTAAACCAGTAGAATTGGAGTAGGAGTCGCGCTGATCACGAAAACACGATTGGAATTGGAATCGGATCGACGAACGAATCACAAACTTGCCTCAAAGCTTGGAACTGTCTCTAGAACTCTCAGTCTCGAACTCTCTCTATCTCCGTAAATTTTGTAAACTCCCCTCAGTGAAAATGATGAAGTATATATAGGAAAAGTTTCTAGTGTCCACGCTTTAGCATTCCAACGTTTGAGCATTGGCTTCCTCAACTCTTGAGCGTTGACGTTTCCTCACCGCCAAGGCACCGCCCATCACGTGCCAGCCGTGATGCGTAACCGACACATGTCACTTTACGTTCCATCACAGTCAGTCACTGGCCAGAGGGTCCACGCTTGAGCGTCCAAAGCTCTCCATGCTAGAGCGTTAGCACGCTTGAGCGTCCCACTGGTGCACGCTTGAGCCTTCTGCTCCTAATCCTTTGTTCTTTATTCTTCTCTCATCCAATTCATTCCTACTTTTAACATACTCTCTAAACACACTTTCAAGTTATGACAGCAATTATTGACAAACATATACATATTCAATATAG
Organism: Ammopiptanthus mongolicus; assembly: GCA_039655645.1. Taxonomy (NCBI): domain Eukaryota; kingdom Viridiplantae; phylum Streptophyta; class Magnoliopsida; order Fabales; family Fabaceae; genus Ammopiptanthus; species Ammopiptanthus mongolicus. The sequence goes on from CM077344.1 coordinate 56,560,926, forward strand.
ACCATCTTTCTCAATTAAAGTTTCCAAAAACTAGGATGTTGCATTACCACCCCCTTAAAGAGAATTTCGTCCCCGAAATTCCTCGTTCATACCTGTAAACAAAGACGGGTACTGTTGGCGCATCTAAGCCTCTCTTTCCCATGTTGAATCTCAGATTATCGGATCCCATTCCACTCTCACCAAAGGAATCTGTTTACTGCGAAGTTCCTTGATCCTTCTATCCACTATCTGAGCAGGTAAAGCCTCGTATTCAAGGTTCTCTCTTAACGGGATTGATTCGGGCTCTAATACAGGCGATGGATCAGGGAAATACTTTCTAAGCTGGGATACGTGAAAAACATCATGAAGTCTTGATAAGTTACGTGGTAAGGCTATCTGGTAAGCTACTGGACCAATTCGGCGAAGAATTTGAAATGGTCCTATAAATTTGGGTGTAAGCTTTCTGGATTGAATTGCCCTGCCAATACCAGTCCTTGGAGTAACTCTTATAAATACATGATCGCCCTCCTGGAATTCTAAAGGTCTCCTCCTCTTATCAGCATAGCTCTTCTGCCTATTCCTTGCGGTATTCATCTTTTTCCGGATCAACTTAACTTGTTCCGTCGTCTATTGTACCAACTCAGGTCCTAACAACTGATTCTCTCCAGTTTCATAACAACACAACGGAGTCCTACACTTCCTTCCTTACAAAGCTTCATACGGCGCCATTCCAATACTTGAGTGATAATTGTTGTTGTAGGTAAACTCAATCAAAGGAAGAAAATCATCCCAACTTCCCGTGTGTTCCAACACACATGCTCTTAGTAAATCTTCCAACGATGGAATCGTCTGTTCTGACTAACCGTCTGTTTGGGGATGATAAGCAGAACTCAAGTTCTCAACGCTCCATTCAAGCATTTCCAGAACCTCGAAGTAAACCTCGGGTCTCGGTCCGAGATAATACTCGAAGGCACACCATGTAGACGTACCACTACCCTGATGTAAATCTGAGTCAGCCTCTCCAAAGAATAATTCTGGTTGATAGGCAAGAAATGAGCGCATTTCGTTAACCTATCTATGATGACCCAAATTGCATCACACTTCTTATGAGTCCTTGGCAACCCAGAAACAAAGTCCACTGCAATATTGTCCCACTTCCATTCCGGAACATCCAACGATTGCAATAATCCTGCTGGCTTCTGGTGTTCCACTTTCGCCTTTTGACACACCAAACAGGATAGGACATAAGTCGCCACTTCCATCTTCATCCCTGGCCACTAGAATAACTTCTTCAGATCCTGATACATCTTAGTAGCCCTTGGGTGAAAACTCAACTTGCTGTTGTGTGCTTCTTCCAAAATCATATTCTTAACTTCACTATCCTCAGGCACACTTTAACACCTCGATTTTTCAAAAGCTCTGTAGAGCTAATTAATCAGTATTTATATGTTTGTATTTTATTAAAAGACCTAGAGAGGGTAATAAAATAATCCGAGACCATATTCATGCCCAACGTTATTGTATGAAGCTACGATTAAATTTTGAGTTGAAAACTCAAACGGAGCTCGGTCTGCGTTTTTACACTAATAGTATGGTTTTACTACTCAGCAGACCTCAGATTGACCCATGAATGAGACAGTAAGTCTTAGAATTCAATTCTCTGCGTTTTGGTTAAATTTCACAAAAATCACTTCCTGACCTTCGTTCGAGCGAAATCCTTAATCGGGTGACAAACGGAGCCGTATATGGACTTACCGAGACCCTCCAACAGATAATCTTGATATCACATCATGTTATATCACTTGGGAGAACATACCAGAGTCGTCATGACGTTCGAAATATCGGGACGCAAAATGACCAAAATACCCCTAACTTAACCTTTTTCACTTTTACCATTTTACCCTTGAAGGAAATGACCATTTTGCCCTTAAATGACTTAATTAAAAGGCTGGTCAGCCCCCATTCTCAGCCCCTAACCCATGCACAACAGCCCCAAGGAGAACTTAAAAGCTTGATCTTCCTCCTTGAACAAAAGGCCACCATTTTCATGAACGAAAAGCTTGAATCCATGGAAGAAAAACTTGATTCCTTGATCAATCTTCATCATTCTTTAGGTAAGATCACTTCTATGATCTCTCAGCTTCTTGAATCTCTTCTTATTTCATTATTTAAGAACTTGATTTCTTGAGTTCCAACTTTAAGATCCAAATTTCAAAAATTCATAGGAAATTGTAGAAAAATCCTTTTAATGAGAAACCAATTTCTTTGAGCTCACTTCATCATCCTCTACTTAAACCCAAGAGCATATGATCCAACTCTCATCCTAGCCTAATTTTCCAAAAGTGGCCGAACCCTTGAAGTGATGATGAATAGTGTTTTTGTTCAATTTTTGATTTCTAACTCTTGATTCCATCCTTACCTCTCCTATTGTCTTTGTATCCAAGTGATGGAAAACCAAATCAATCCCTAGCCATGTTTTCCTTTTTATGGCCGAGACCTTCAATGTGAAGAACATTGAATTTTGTTTCATATCTTTAAGCATTAGGACTTGATTTAGTGTTAATCAAGCTTAAGAACCAACCATCCAAAAGATTGGAACCAAATGAGATCCCTAGCCCTTTTCACCATTTTTGGCCGAACCTTAGACCATTCTCGGGGAAGGAGAACTCATGTTTGGATGTTGATGATTATGTTGCTATTTGTTGATGATTTGTGTGGTTGTATTTTGTAGTTGTTGTCGGATACTCGGATGAGGAATCGGGAGAATTCATGGACCGATTGGGCGACTTGCTTTCGGAGGATGACTCCAAAAGGTAAGAGGAGATTAGCTCCAATGAGTTTGATAACCACATGAGGATGGTTGTGGTATGTTTGTGATTGAATATTAAGGTGTGATTTGTGGTGTTATTGTCTTGAATGAATTATTTGATAAGGAGATATTTGTTGTGTATGAACTTAATGAAATATATGCTTGAATATTTGAATATGAATTGTGGCATGGATGCCTTGAATGAGAATTGATATGTATATATATTATATCCTGGACTGGTTAAGAGCGTAGCACTGGCTATAACTCAATAATGAAGATTAAGCTAACTAAAACACTTCATCAATGGTTTTGGAAATGTTTTGATTTTGAGGAATGAAAAGCTCCTAAGCTAAAGGTCATAATGGCCAATTTTACTAAAAAGTTACTAAGTAAGAATCCAAAATGATTTTGAATAAGACTTAGGAAGTTGAGAGTTAGTGAGGAAAATAGTGAAAAGTTGCTTTATCATTATTTTCTGAACATGTTGTACAAAGAAGAAAAAATTGAAAAGTATTTAGTTTGCCAAAGAAAGTATCTTATGAAAGTATTTGATGTTCCGAAAACGAAAAAGTTTCTTCATGAAAGTTACTCCGGTAACGATCTTTGGAAAAATGTTTTAAAACGAGGGAACCTTTAGAAAAGGTTTTTTAAGCCAAAATCCTTTGAAAATGTATCTTTAGAACTTGAGTCTTCGAAATTGATTTATAACGAAAAGTTTTTGTGGAAAAGAGTTTTAGAGTGAAAACGAATTTTAGTTTCTAAAGAGAACCTGTGTTTTGTTTTTGAGTTTTGAACTACGAAAATGGATTTGATGAAACTGGTGATTACCCCTTCACCCATGTGAAGCACATGAACCTAGTGACCGAGACGTCTGGCTAAAGTTCTGTGACATGAACGGACTTTGTGTCCTATATGCGAGTCTAGTGTCCGCGACGTCAGCCTAGCACATCGTGGATTGAGCACTCAGACTACATGTCCTATGTTTTGGAAAAGAGAAAGAATGGACTTAGTGTCCTATGCAAGTCTAGTGTCCGCGATGTCGGCCTAGTACTTCGCATCTTGAAATTTGAGTTGAATGGGCTATATGTCCTTTAAAATGAGTCATGAGCCTTGTGCCTTGACAAAAAAAGAAAGAATGAAAGAAAAGAACGAACGAAAAGAAAGAATGGAAAACCTCCTGCATACATGCATGAGTTGGCCGACGTGCCATTTGAACCGAGCTACAACCCAAGTGGTTGAGAATTGAGCCAGTTAAGACTGCTAGGTCTATAGGGGCATTCTGTGTGTCGAAACTCCACAAGTGGCCGGAGGCCTCGCGACCCCATGCCATGGTAAGTCAGCTACCCAGCACGAATGAACTCGATCAGAGACTGGACTATTCAGGATATGGTTTGACGTGTTACCCCAAAACAATTGGAGCTCGGACCTAAATTGAGAGGCCGACTCACGAGAACAATTGTGTTATTGGAGTATTCACGGCCTATCGCTCGAGGAAGGGGAGTTAAGAGTCTTCGAAGTACATGAATTACAAAGTTGAGAAGTCTCATGCCTTCATTTGATTTCTCTTGATGAATGAGTATGATATTTTGAAAGTAATATTATGTTGGATAATTATATTTTATCGCATGACTGTGTTGATGCATTATTTGTATGCTGCTTTACTTGTGTGGCTATTACGATAAACTTGTGTAAGAGTATTTCACCCTTGCTTGTACATGTTGGACACCCTGTTGTGTTTTTTGAACACATGTGCAGATATTTTCCAGCGGTCCTCTGGGTCAATGCGGGACCCTGTAGCTGAGTTCCTTGGTGTCGACGACGAAGACGAGTGGACTGTCGAAGACGAGGCCCAATATTATTTGGTCGATGCATGCTAGGTAGTATGTTTATTATTCTTAGAGTTTTGTTAGACCAGCTCTTAGGGTTTTGATATTTAAAGTCAGGTCCTTTGATCGCGACTCAGTATTATGTGTACGGTATAATGTGTAATAAGAAATCGAATTGATGTGCCTTAAGGCAAAGTTGAATGACATATATAAATAATGATTTTGAATTTATTCCTTTGTTATTGTAGAAGTCTTTGATTGGTATCAGAATTTCCGCAACAAGTTTAATAAATATCTTTTCGAAAAGGTTTTAATTAACCTAAAAATAGAATTTGGCTTAAGAACTATGACACCTCGAAGGGGTGTTACACACGCAGATTCGATCGCCAAACCTGATGAGACCATCCAAACCCCTCTTAAACTCAAACGTTTCACCTTCCTCGATCGACCGGTTAACCTTCTTAAGGTACTCATCCTCAGGTTGCCTTTTCCAAAGCAGATTCAGGAAATCGCTAGTAACCTCAATCATCCCAAGATTCATCTTATCCTCAACGATTTCCACGTCCAGATTCAGATCTCTAAACTGCTCTAACAACTCAAGCTCTCGTACCATCATCGCTGATACGTGTAGGGATTTCCTACTGAGTGCATCCACTACGACATTGGCCTTACCTGGATGGTATTGCAGGTCAAATTCATGATCCTTTATGAATTCCATCCACCTTCTTTGCCTCATATTCAACTCCTTCTGGTCAAACAAATACTTTAGACTCTTATGGTCACTAAATATGCTGAATTTAGCACCATACAAATAGTATCTCCATATCTTCAATGCAAACACTATTGCAGCTAGTTCTAGATCATGAGTCAGGTAGTTCCGTTCATGCACTCTCAACTACCTGGAGGCATATGCCACCACTCTTCCTTCTTGCATGAGGACACAACCCAGTCCTTGATATGACGCATCACAAAACACGTCAAAACGTTCTAACGGATCTTGCAAAACCAACACCGACGACGTGGTTAGCCGACGCTTCAGCTCTAAGAAACTTTGTTCACAAGCTTCCGACCACTCAAACGCCTTCCCTTTTCTCGTCAATTGCGTCATAGGCAATGCAATCTTAGAGAATCCTTCGATAAACCGCCTGTAGTAGCCCGCCAAACCAAGAAAACTGCGAACCTCGCTCACAGACTTCGGGCTTTCCCACTTAACTGCCGCTTCAACTTTAGCAGGATCCACCATGATTCCATCCTTGTTGATCACGTGTCCTAGAAATTGCACTTCCTCTAGCCAGAATTCACACTTAGAGAGCTTCGCATATAACTGCCTATCCTTCAACACCTGCAGCACTACTCGAAGATGCTCTTGATGTTCCTCCTTACTCGGAGAGTAAATAATAATGTGGTCGATAAACACAACAACAAACTTGTCTAGGAACGGTCGGAATATCCTGTTCATATAGTCCATGAACACAGCCGGAGCACTAGTCACACCGAACGGCATAACCAAATACTCGTAATGCCCATACCGACTCCGAAAAGCAGTCTTCGGTATATCCTCCTTCCTCACTCTGATTTGATGATAACCAGATCGCAGATCGATCTTGGAAAACACAGTTGCTCCTCTCAACTGATCCATCAAATCATCTATCCTTGGCAACAAATACCTATTCTTTATCGTCACTTTATTGAGCTGATGATAGTCCACACATAACCTTGAACTTCCATCCTTCTTTTTGACGAACAGTATCGGAGCTCCCCATGGCGACACATTAGGTCTGATGAATTCCTTGCCTAGCATCTCATCCAACTGTTTCTTCAACTCCGCCAACTCTGCTGGAGACATTCGATAAGGCGTTATCGAAATAGGTCCAGTTCCTGGTACAAGGTCTATGGTAAACTCGATCTCCCTTTTCGATGGTAACCCTAGAAAATCATCCGGAAATACCTCCTAAAATTCCCGCACAATCGGCAGCGGTCCCATGTTCGGAGTTTCCTTCGCTTCCAAGGAGAATAGCACCACGCACTCTCCAGATCGTACACCCTTCGGAATACTTTCATTAGCAGGCGTCAATGCAGATTGCTCAGAGAAACAAAAAGTCTTATTTGAATAGTCCAGTATCACATGGTTAACCGAAAGCCAATCCATGCCTAAAATAACATCCATCTGCTACATAGGCAGACAGACTAGGTCAACAATGAAATGTTTGTTTTCTATTATGATAAGGCATTTCAAACACACAAACAAGATAGTCAATGAATCACCAGTAGGTGTGGAAACAGTAAGGTCATAGGGTAAAGATGAAACTAGTAACCCTAAATGATCCATGCACTCCATAGAAATAAATGAATGAGTAGCCCCTGAATCAAACAACACAGATAAGAGTTTGCCTGAAACTAAACACTTACCTTGAATCAGATCTGGCCATCGAGAGGATTCAGCCCCCTCATGGCAAACACTCTTCCCGTAGCTTGTGGTCTCGCCGCCTGTCCAGTCACACCAGACGGTTGTGCATTCCCTTGTCTACAGTCCTTAGCCATGTGCCCTTGCTTCCCACATGCATAACAAGTTATGGTCCTCCCGGCCGCTTGACTTTTGTAATCTTGAGCCATGTGTGGTCCTCCACACTTGAAACATCCCTGTAACCCCTGAGTTGCACTCGGTCCTTGACTTCCAGCCTCTCCAGTCATCTGTGCTGGTCTCTGATATGGCCCCCGGCCACACTGAAATCTTTCGCCTCTACCTCTCTGGTTACTGCGGATAGGTCCTCCGCTCCTGGTCGCCACTTCTCTTCTCCTTTCGATGTTCTCAATTGCCGAACACCGATCCAGCATCTCAGGAAATACAGAAAAACCCAACGGTACTATGGCCTTCTGAATCTCATATTTCAAACCATCTTCAAACCTGCGGCACATCCACTCCTCGTCTGGATACCGCTGATAAAACTCTGAGAATTTAAGTAGCGCCTCAAACCTTGCTACATATTCTCCGATCGTCATGTTGCCTTGCTTCAAACTCTGAAACTCCTTGTCTTTTTCCCTCCTGGTCATCCGAGGAAAATACTTCTCCAGAATACATTCTCGGAACAGCCCCTAAGTTACGGCTCTTCCTTCAGCTTCAAACAGCCTCTGCTTCCCTTTCCACCACATCTCTGCTTCTCCTACCAACATGAAAGAAGCATAAGAAACCTTCTGAGCTTCGTCACAGTGTGTCGCTGCGAAGATCTTTTCCAATTCTTGAATCCACAACTCTGCCCCCTCGGGATTGTAGTCCTCGTTGAACTGAGGAGGTTGTCGCCTCATGAAGGCATCCAAACCAGCATCTTCAGTTCTGACATTCCACTGTTGCTGTTGATTCTCGCGGCCCAGCTAAATGAGTTGAACATTCTGTTGCGTTTGCTGTAGCATAGCAGCAGCCATATCCCTCATAGTCCTGAGGGTTTCGAGCGACTTAGTAGCTCAATTTCCAGTATGTGAAGCTTCAGCCTCCTGGCGTCCATTGGGTCTAATCCTACCTCTGCCTCTACCTCTTCCTCAAGCGATCGGTTCTTGATTCAAGTAACCGTTAGCTCAGAGTCCAGACATGATAAGCAACATAAGTACATACATCTACTTATCATTCATAAAAGCACTACAACAATCAATCGCGTCCATCCTACCCCTCTAGACATAGTCGTACTCCCTAGCAGAGATGACATACTTTGCAAGTTCAACTCCCTAATACCTCATAGTCTTGGTCCCCGACTTCCACATTTCAGATAGGACCAAACTGCTCTGATACCACCGTAATGTGACGTCCCCAAGTCCCACTCGAGGAAATCCCATTATTTTAGAACCCAAATATACTATTAATCATAACCTAACGAGCACACGCTTATTAAAACAATGATAACATATGATCAATTTAAAAGCATACAATATCAAAGTGAACACAACGGGATAATCGAAACATCAACACGCAGTACATATATATATATATATATATATATACATATGGTGGCCCCATCAGTAGGGCTAAGTGATAATACAAACGGAAGTACATAACAAAACTGAAAACATAAAATGAACAAGGTGCATCCAAGGACTTCCAAAAAGAACTCTCATGGCTCACCAGCACTCTCCCCAGCCCACTCTCAAAATACATCGAAACCTTTCCACATAATCCAGGAGACGCATTGGTTGGTTCTCACCCTCAATGGTGAGGATGCCCTGAACTACCTTGTCCCTCTCCATGAGTTCGCCTATAAACCTACATAGGCTCATACTCGGATAAGGAACTCGACACTACAATCCTGCGCCTCTAAGCTGCCCTCTGGTACCGCTCCGTACGCCTACGCTGTCCTCTGTGGATGAAGCCTCTCCTGCTGGATACTACAGAAAATTGGGGTGCCACCCACAAGTAGTCCCTCTAACATCCCGATTTTCTGTGAACTTTGATCGAGTTGGTTAATCTCAATTGAAGCTTTGGATGATTGTGTGAATTGTTGTGTGTAAGTTTTAGACCTAGTCTGAAGCTTAGGAATAGGCTTGAACAAGGTTGGAAGTGCCTAAGGCGTAAAACGAGTAACTGGGGAAGTTAGAAGGCTGGAAGTTCTTCTCCCGCTGAGCTTGACGCTCAAGCGTGATAGAACTTCACGCTCAAACGTTGAGACGCTTAAGCATGGGAGAGGCGAACGCTTTTCAGTGTGCTGAGTGCGCTGTGCAGCTGTTCTGAGTTTGGACGCGTGTGAGACACAGGTAAGGCCAGGTAGCAGGCAGAGTGGACGTGGTTCCACGCTCAAGCGTGCAGTGTGATGAACTTTTAAGCATGGATAGCAGAAACCATAAGTGGAGCTTCCACTTTCATCTTCTCATTCTACACGAATTGGAGAAATTTTCTGGGTTTAGTGAGAGAGGCTTTGAGGTTTTTAGAGAGAGAAAGCTTGCTTTCAAGGCAATCGAAGTACCAGAATGCGATTCTGACTATACCGTTGTGATCGCGGCTGATTTATCTACAACTCTGACGGATTAGTTTCTCGATTCGCCAAAGGTAAACTCGGATCCCTAACACACGTTCTTCGTGTTCTTGGCGTTCTTAGAGTTTTTACCATTTCCTTTAATCTTTTGAGCATGCCCTAGGGCTAACACTATTGTGCATGTGTTGTGCTCATGATTAGGGCAAAGTTCGTGCTTGCGGTGGTGCAAGGTTTGGAGCTTGAGACCGCGGCTGTGAGGGGGAGTTCGTGGCTGTCTTGGGCTGAGAGGGCTGCGAGCTTGAGGAAGGAGGAGCAGTCGGTGATTGCCTAGATTTGCGTGACGATTGTTCAGGTGGGGAGAAAGAGTACTGCTGGCATCGAGAAGGCAAGAGTAATGTAGTTGTGATTTCTACTATGTGTAGGGAAGTCCTAACCCTACTAGTGGTTGAGCCCTGATAAAGTATCTAGACCCTAGGTTTAGCTTACTTTGGGCTATCGCCGTTAAGGTTGGAAACCCTAGGTTAGCGAACTGTTGATTGAGGATGCTTGCTGTCGTATTACTGAATGTGCCTATTGTTGCTGTTGCTATCTGTCTAAATGCCTATGTGCTACTTGGTAATGTGATATGATGCTTATATGATGTTGTTGATATTACTGCTATCATATTGATGTTATTGCTGTTGTTATTGTGCTATATGCGATGATATTGAGACTTGTGGCGGAATATCGTAGAATAAGTTTGGCTGTGTGCCGTGTTGTTGTCGGGTTGATATCGTGGATGGTACCGTTGCTGTTATGCTCACTTCTTGAGGCTGTGGCCGTGTTTGTTTGAGTTGTGGTTCGTGGATGCGTAGCGTCGAGGCTGTGGCCGTGTGGATGCAGTGGCATCGTGTTATTTCTGATTGAGATCTTAGGCGTGAGATCCAGTATCAAGCCCGTTGAGGATGTTTGCTGCATATCATCATCAGCTGCCAAGTGGGGAGGCCGTATGATAGGTAGTATGGGTTGCCAGCATCATACGAGGTTAGCGGTACCTGAGTGCGGGTGCAGAAAGTAGATGGGGCGGTCAAGTGAGTGGCCTTAGGGATGTTGCCGGTCTCGGGAATAGTTTACAGTGACGAATGAGGTAGCTCCTATCATGTCGTGATGCCCGATCCAATTCGGTTTGCCCGACTAATCCCAGAGCTTTCCAGTTGTTCCAGGCTAACGTTCTGAGGCGACCGAGGTACCCCGGTTCCGGTGTGGAAGGGGATGCACTCTTATTGGTCATGACATGCGGGTCGGTTTCTTGGACAAGCTAACTGCGTTCCGACAGAGAACTTGTTCCGGTGTGGACTTGTTCGGGTGTGGAACCGTTCCAGTTGGGAACCTGCATAAGTGCGTTTTTCGGCCGACATGTTGCATGGGATTAGTAGCCCAGTCTAGAGGATTGATCTGAGTGTGAGACTCATGGGATGGATGTCTGTTGCATTTGTTGTCTCGAGAGATGTGTGCTGGAATGCAGTAAATGTTATAAATGTGATATTTGTTATATGCTACCTGTTGTGTGTGTTTACTGCATTACTGTTGTTTTCCTACTTTTTGACGTGTTGTATTTCTTATCTCCCTTTTGTTTTTCCTTGTTGTCTTTTCGGTGGTTGCTTGAAGACGACGAGCCAGCGGAGATTCAGCATGGACCCGAGACTTCACCCGTTCATCACGGGAGCACCACGGATGCCGGTGCTGGGCGATATTGAGATTGTATACTATGACGAGAGGGGATGGCGGGTAGACCCCTCTACCTTTTTGATGGTCTACACAGGACCAGTCAGCCTGATTTTCCAGAGCGGTACACCTCCGTATGGAGATATCATTGGTCCCTATCGCATCTACCAGTTCGTCCCCTTTTCGAGGATGTGACGACCTCCGAGGCAAAGGGAGCAGGACTACACATGGGTGGCACCCCAGTCATCGGTCTTGACCAGCAGGAGAGGTTACGTCTACCGAGGCCAGTGCAAGAGGACTGAGCAGTACTTGAGGACCTACCGCTGGCGTAGGATCGTGGTGTCCAGTTCTTCGTTTGAGTATAAGCCGATTGTGAGTTATAGGCATATTCATGCCGAGGGTCAGGGTAGCTCAGGGCATCCTCACCACTGATGGTGAGAGCCTGCCAGTGCGTCCTAGGGAGTGAGCTGAGAGCTTTTGATGTATCTTTTGAGAGGGGATAGGGGTTGCTGGTGAGCTCCGAGTGTTTTCTTTTGCTCTTGATGTATTTTTGATTTCTATGTATGTACAGTGCCCTACTAATGGGACTAACTTATGCATGTTATTATATAGTTATGCTTATTTTGCGCTTTATACTCTGATCATCGTTTGCTATGCTTATGGTTCTTGTTTACGTTGTTTTGTTTTCCGCAACGCTGCTTGTATACCATGCTATCGCTTTATATACGGCTAGGCGTAGTTAATAATAATAATGTTAAGAGGTTGGGACTAATGGGAAGGCTTCATACGTATGGGGTCGTCTCATTTTGATGGTATCAGAGCAGTTCGATTCTAAATCAGGCTGTGAAGGTTAAGTGTACTGGCTTTGACGGTTGGTAACCAAGTTGTATCAATTGTGTCGGGTTTCGGGTAGAGTTTCCGATGCGCTAGTTATCGAAGTGTGATAACTGTTTTTATTCATAAGGCATATGATATGTTTAACTGTTAAGTTCTATTATATGTCTTATGAATTGAAACTGATAGCTCCTTTTACAGGAAGCTAGATGGCATGTGGAAGAGGAAGAGGTGGAAGGCCGGCTACGACCGAAGGCAACGATAATAACAACAACAACGGTAACCACTCAGGGACGGGAAGTGGTGGTGACACCTCAGAAGCAATGCGGGCCATGAGGGACTTGGCTACTGCAATGATGCAACAAACTCAACAGACTGCCCAGTATATATGCAAAGGCAGGAAGAGAGAGAAGCTAGACAGGATCAGCTGCACACAGTAAGATGAAACGAGACGGTGGATACTGGTCTCAATGCTTTTATGAAGGGATATTATCCCCAGTTCCACGGAGAGTATAACCCTGAAGCGACGGAGATGTGGTTGCAAGAAATAGAAAAGGTATTCACGGCCACACACTATAGAGAAGACAGAAAGGACACATATGCTGCCTTCATGTTAGTAGGAGCAGCAGAGGCTTGGTGGAGAACCAAGGCCAGACTGTTCGAGGCCAGAGGAAGGGTGCTGACATGGCAACTGTTCCAGGAGTGTTTTCTGGAGAAATACTTCCCGAGAAGCGTCAGGCAAGAAAAAGAAAAGGAATTCCTAAGTCTGAAACAGGAACAGCTATCAGTTGGTGAGTACGCGATGAGGTTTGAAGCGCTACTCAAGTTTTCGCAATTTATCAGATCCTCCCGGATGAAGAATGGGTCTGCAGGAGGTTTGAGGATGGACTAAGACCTGAGTTAAAGCGAGCAATGCTGCCTCTAAGTATCAGTTCTTTCCTCGAGTTGGTGGAGAAGTGTACAATGGTTGAAGGTCATGATCGAGCAGGGATTGTCGCGCAACAAAGGGCAACTGGTGGACCTGTTCGGAGCAGTCAAAGTGGCAGAAGTAGCAAGTTCCAAAGGAGAGTAGGGCCATATGATCACCCGGCTCGATTCAATGTCAACCATGGAGTGAACGACTCCAATCAAGCACAACAAAGGATCAAGACTTGTTTTAGGTGCGGAGGACCACATTTGGTCAAGAATTGTCCGAGGACCCAACACATCAGGTGTTTTAATTGCAATCAGATGGGTCACTAAGCATCAATCTGCAAGCCCGGAGTGAGCAGAAGGGCTCAGTTTCAGCAGCAGAGTGGTAGGACTCACAGTGGTGGAGCGAGATCAGTCGTGGCAAGTCAGCAGAGCAGGCCACAGAAGAACGGAAGGGTGTTTACCGTGCGAGGTTCTGAAGTCTCCCAAAGTCCTGATCTGATCCAAGGTAAGTGCTTAGTTTTTGGTAAGCTTTTGTCGGTTCTGTTTGATTCGGGGGCTACGCATTCTTTCATATCAGTAGAGTGTATGGATCATTTAGGGTTGCCTGTTTCTGCATTGCCATATGACTTAACTGTTTCAACACCTACCGATGATTCTTTAACAACCCTATCTGTATGCCGTTAATGCCCTGTTACGGTAGAGAACCATCATTTTCTTGTTGACCTTATCTGTTTGCCTATGCAACAGATAGATGTAATCCTAGGCATGGACTGGCTTTCGGCCAACCATGTAATGTTAGACTGTTCAAACAAAACTCTCAGTTTTTCCGAGCAATCTGGATTGATGCCTGCCAACGAGAGTACTCCGTCGGGTGAACGATCGGACGAGTATATGGTGTTGTTCTCTTTGGAAGTGAAGGAGACTCCTAGTGTTGAAGCTTTGCCTATCGTGCGAGAGTTTCCGGATGTGTTTACCGATGACGTTCTAAGATTACCACCAGAGAGAGAGGTGGAGTTTGCCATAGACCTGGTACCGGGAACTGGACTTATATCGATAGCATCGTATCGGATGTCTCTAGTGGAGCTGATGGAGTTAAAGAAGTAGTTGGAAGAGATGCTAGGAAAGGAGTTTATCAGACCTAGTGCATCTCCATGGGGAGCTCCGGTATTGTTTGTGAAGAAGAAGGATAAGAGTTCGAGGCTATGCGTAGACTATCGTTAGTTGAACAAAGTGACGATAAAGAACAAGTATCCGTTACCGCGGATAGACGATTTGATGGATCAGCTGAAAGGGGCAGCTATGTTTTCTAAGATCGACCTGCGATCTGGATACCATCAAATCCGGGTTAAGAAGGAGGATGTGCCAAAGACTGCTTTTCGGAGTCGGTATGGTCACTACGAGTATTTGGTTATGCCGTTTGGTGTGACTAATGCTCCAGCTGTGTTCATGGACTATATGAACAGGTTCTTCCGACCGTTCCTTGACAAGTTTGTTGTTGTGTTTATCGACTGAGATGACCCCACTTACGTAGGATAATCCCATTAGCCTCGGACATTAACGCAGTTAACAAACATACGAGGATATTTAAACTTTAAATGTACATACATACATACGTACTGTATATACATACACTGTACATGTCACATACCATTATCAAAGTAGCACAAGTCATAAAGAGGAAAGCACGGTATAAAATACACAGACGACTTCCTCTCCTCGCCCAAAATACATCAAAAGATAGACTCACTGGTCACAACACTAAGCATACTAACACAAACTGCTCCAGCCTGAACGACGGATACTCCTCGCTTGTTCTCGCCGCCACTCAGAATCTCCCATGATTGGGGTCTACGGCTCTCCCACCAGCATCGGGTTCGTATGGAGTTCCATCTGGCTCCTCGTCATCTGGTTCTACTACCGGTTCTTCTTATCATTTTAAGAACATACAATATAGGGAAAACAGGGGATAAGAATTGCATCTCACCAAAAATAGGGATAAAAGTAAAGCAGATAAATTAATAGCACAACCATACACACAATCGTCACCAACAACCATCCTCAGGTTTATTGATCTTAACTACTCATCTCACACTCTCATGCACCTAGACCTGACATGAAGACTCGGCCACATTCCTATGTCACAACGTATCCCCTACCAAGCAGGATACTCATCCCCTACCAAGCAGGATGAAAGTCAAAAGTCGTCCGAGTTGCAAGTTCCATTACACCCACGGGTACATTACATCCCCTACCAAGTAGTATGCTCACCCCTAACAACCAGGGTGACAGTATTCCCCATTCCCGATAGGAATAGCTGTCCCCGTGTCGGAAGGCACATCAGAGATCTCAGAAGCTCACAGTAGACCTACCAAGCATCTATCTGTAGTTCCGGTTTGACCTCGCGTAATCCCAGATCTACGCGGCTGTGACATCACCACACAATGCAATCTAGCATGAATCCTCATGACTTATTTCGATTAATAGCTTAGCAACTCAACCCCGTCACCTGACACACTGAACACCAACATTCCCTACCAAGCAGAGTGTTCACGACTATCCATAGTCCTCAATCATTTCACCAGGTTGAGTGCAATAGCTTATCACCACGACATGATCTTATCCCACACATCACCCAATTCACAACGATCATCACTTAGTTCTAAGCATACCAGCAGTCACATATGCAATATCATATTATCTCACAGCACATTATCACCATATCATCGAATAAGGTAAATAGACATATTATCATAACATCACTCATTAAGACAGTAAAGCATGTTATCATGAGCATAACAGAGCACGTATTCACAAATACATCATAGCAAACATATAAGCATATTAAACATATAATCTCGACCAACATAGTGTCAACCTATGGTGATAAACCTACAATGCCTAAGTCTACATTGGTACCAATTTTCGGTAATTGTTAATGTGGACTTGGGTGTTGTCGGTCACTCAACCACTAGTAGGGTTTAGGATGCCCTACGCATATTGATATATTCTACTCTACTCTTGCCTCCCCGACGAGTGTAATTCTTTCCCCCACCTTAGAGCGATTGACGCAAAGATCACGAACTCGACCACCGTGAGCTCTCCACCACCACAGCCACCACGCCGGTCTCCTCCACCACCGTGAGCAGCTCCAGCAGCACCACCACCACTGCGACTGTCTCCTCCACCACGAGCACCGCCGCGACCTCGAACTTTGTCCTAATCACGGAAACAACGTACAAACCACATTATTAACTCTAGGGCAATACCAAAACCAAGAAGATTCAAGGGAGAACCTCGAAGAACACGAAGAACACGATGGTCGACGTGTTAGAGATTCGAGCTTACCTTCGAGACAACGAGAAACTAATCCGTAGAACTCGTAATACTCAAAGACCTGATCACAACAGTGTAGTCGGAATCACGATCCGATGCCTCAATCTCACTCTAGCTCTTTCTCTCTCTAAGAACCTTTGCCTTCTCTCTAAACTCTGAAACATAGGAAAACTCAAATGGTTTTCGTGCTAAGTGAAAAGAAGAGAAAAAGCTTAAGTGATGCTGTCAACCTGCCCACGCTCGAGCATAGGAAAACTCCATGCTTCAGCATTGGCACGCTCTGACGTGGGACGCTGATTGCAACGTCTCTGCCACGCGTCGCGTGCGTGCTGACATGTACACCCCCATGCATCCCCCCTTCCATGCTCTGACGTCAACTGTCAACGTTTGAGTGTGGGGTCTCTCCACGTTTAAACGTTGGACGCTGATTTACTCTGTTCTTTCACATTTTTCCACTTTCTGGACCCGTTCCAAGGCCAAATTGTCCCAAATTTGAACCATGGCTTCCTCAACACATAAGGAACCTAATTAATCCGTTAAGCATTCTTAATTATTGTGCCATACACTAATCAAGAAAACGGGTTGTTACATCGACGACATCCATGTATACTCTTCGAGTAAAGAGGAACACCAAGAGCATCTGAGGGCGGTGTTGCAAGTGCTAAAGGACAGGCAGTTGTATGCTAAACTGTCGAAGTGTGAGTTTTAGTTAGAGGAAGTTTAGTTTCTAGGCCATGTGATCAGTAAGGATGAAATTGTAGCGGATCCTGCGAAAGTTGAGGCCATAGTGAGTTGGGAAAGCCCTAAGTTTTCAAACAAGGTGAGAAGTTTTCTTGGTTTAGCAGGCTACTATCGGAGGTTTATAGAAGGATTCTCTAAGATTGCGTTACCTATGACGCAGTTGACGAGAAAAGGGAAGACGTTTGAGTGGTCAGAGGCTTGCGAGCAGAGTTTCCAGGAGCTGAAAGGAAGACTGACCACGTCACCTGTGCTGGTGCTACCAGATCCTTTAGGATGATGTGATGTATACTATGATGCATCTTATCAAGGCTTGGGATGTGTGCTCATGCAAGACAGAAAAGTGGTGGCGTATGCCTCCAAGCAGTTAAGAGTACATGAGCGGAACTACCCAACGTATGATCTAGAATTGACTACGATAGTGTTTGCATTGAAGATATGGAGACACTATCTTTATGGTGCTAAATTCAGTGTGTTTAGCAACCATAAGAGCCTAAAGTATCTGTTCGACCAGAAAGAGTTGAACATGCGGCAGCGGAGATGGATGGAATTCATAAAGGACTATGAATTCAACCTGCAATACCTACCAAGTAAGGCGAATATTGTAGTAGATGCGCTCAGTAGGAAGTCCCTACACGTATCTGCGATGATGGTAAAGGAGCTAGAGCTTTTAGAGGCGTTTAGAGATCTGAATCCGGAAGCGGAAATCGAGGATAAGCTGAATTTAGGGATGGTTAGAGTAACTAGCGATTTCCTGAACCTGTTGTGGAAGAAGCAAGTTGAGGATAAGTACCTCGAGAGTGTGAATTGGTTGATACAAGAAGGTAAGACTTCGGAATTCAGAAGAGGTACAGATGGTCTGCTTAGGTATGGTGACCGGGTTTGTGTGCCAACGGATATAAAAGTTAAGAATATGATCTTGGAGGAAGCGCACAAGAGCAAGATGAGTTTCCATCCGGGAGCTACCAAGAGGTATTATGATCTGAAGAAGCTGTTCTGGTGGCCGAGGATGAAGAAAGATGTAGCAGCTTATGTCCTAACCTGCTTGGTGTGTCAGAAAGCGAAGATTAAACAGCAGAAGCCAGCAGGGTTGTTGCAATCGCTGGATGTCCCCGAACGGAAATGGGATAGTATTGCCATGGACTTTGTTTCTGGGTTGCCGAGAACTCAAAAAAGGTGTGATGCAGTCTGGGTAATTATCGATCGATTGACGAAGTGTGCTCACTTCTTACCAATCAGCCATAGTTACTCTCTGGAGCGATTAACTAAGATTTACATCAAGGAAGTTGTAAGGCTGCATGGGGCACTTTCGTGTATCGTTTTGGACCGCGATCCAAGGTTTACCTCAAGGTTTTGGAGGAGCCTACACAGTGCAATGGGAACTAAGTTAAGTATGAGTTTTGCTTATCATCCTCAAATGGATGGTCAGTCTGAACGAACAATTCAATCATTGGAGGATCTCTTAAGAGCGTACGTGTTGGAAAACACGGGAAGTTGGGACGAGTTTCTTTCATTGATCGAGTTTACTTACAACAACAGTTTCCATTCTATTATTGGGATGGCGCCATATGAAGCACTGTACGGACGAAAGTGCAGGACTCTGTTGTGCTGGTTTGAGATGGGAGAAAGTCAGCTGTTAGGTCCAGAGTTGGTACAGCAAACAACGGAACAAGTCCATAAGATACGGGAAAAGATGAAGGTTGCAAGGGACAGGCAGAAGAGCTACGCTGACAAGAGGAGAAGGCCTTTGGAATTCCAAGAAGGCGACCATGTTTTCATGAGAGTTACCCCAAGAGCTGGAGTGGGCAGGGCAATCAGATCCAGAAAGCTAACACCTAAATTCATAGGACCGTTTCAGATTCTCCGACGAATCGGCCCTGTATCCTATCAAATAGATTTGACACTAAACCTTTCAAATCTTCATGACGTCTTTCACGTCTCTCAGCTCAGAAAATATCATCCCGATCCATCACACATGGTAGCGCCCGAATCAATTCAATTGAAAGAGAATCTGGAGTACGAAGCTTCACCTGTTCTGATCTTGGATAGAAGGATCAAGGAGCTACGCGGTATGCACATTCCGTTAGTCAGAGTGGCATGGAACCCAATGACTGGTGGCTCAATGTGGGAATGTGAGGCTGAGATGCGCCAGAGTCATCCCTATTTGTTCACAGGTATATGACGGAAATTTCGGGAACGCAATTTTCTGTAAGGGGGTGGTAATGTAACATCCCGGTTTTCTGTGAACTCTGATCGAGTTGGTTAATCTCGATTGGAGCTTTGGATGATTGTGTGAATTGTTGTGTGTTAGTTTTAGACCTAGTCTGAAGCTTAGGAATAGGCTTGAACAAGGTTGGAAGTGCCTAAGGCGTAAAACGAGTAACTGGGGAAGTTAGAAAGCTGGAGGTTCTTCTCTCGCTACGCTTGACGCTCAAGCGTGATAGAACTTCACGCTCAAACGTTGAGACGCTTAAGCGTGGGAGAGGCGGACGCTTCAGCGTGCTCAGTTCACTGTGCAGCTGCTCTGAGTTTGGACGCGTGTGAGACATGTGTCAGGCCAGGGTGCAGGAGGAGTGGACGAGGTTCCACGCTCAAGCCTGGATGGATCCCACGCTAGAGCGTGGCAACGCTCAAGCATGTAGTGTGATGAACGCTTAAGCGTGGACAGCAGAAACCATAAGTGGAGCTTCCATTTTCATCTTCTCATTCAACACGAATTGGAGAACTTTTCTGGGTTTAGTGAGAGAGGCTCTGAGGTTTTTAGGGAGAGAAAGCTTGCTTTCAAGGCAACCAAAGTACAGGAACGCGATTCCGACTATACCGTTGTGATCGCGGCTGAGTTATCTACAACTCTGACGGATTGGTTTCTCGATTTGCCAAAGGTAAACTCGGATCGTTAACACGCGTTCTTTGTGTTCTTCGCGTTCTTAGAGTTTTTACCTTTTCCTTTAATCTTTTGAGCTTGCCCTAGGGCTAACACTATTGTGCATGTGTTGTGCTCGTGATTAGGGCAAAGTTCGTGCTCGCGGTGGTGCAAGGTTTGGAGCTTGAGACCGCGGTTATGAAGGGGAGTTCGTAGCTGTCTTGGGCCGTTCTTGGAGAGAGGGCTGCGAGCTTGAGGAAGGAGGAGCAGCCGGTGATTGCCGAGATTTACGTGACGATTGTTTAGGTGGGGAGAAAGAGTACTGCTGCCGTCTGGAAGGCAAGAGTAATGTAGTTGTGATTTTTGCTATGTGTAGGGAAGCGCTAACCCTACTAGTGGTTGAGCCCTGATAAAGTATCTAGACCCTAGGTTGAGCTTACTTTGGGCTATCGCTGTTAAGATTGGAAACCCTAGGTTTGCAAACTGTTGATTGAGGATGCTTGCTGTCGTATGACTGAAAGTGCCTATTATTGCTGTTGTTATCTGTCTAAATGCCTACGTGCTACATGGTATATGTGATATGCTGCTTATATGATGTTGTTGATATTACTGCTATCATGTTGATGTTATTGCTGCTGTTATTGTGCTGTATGCGGTGATATTGAGAGTTGTGGCGGAATGCCGTAGAATAAGTTTGGATATGTGCCATATTGTTGTCGGGTTGATACCGTGGATGGTGCCATTGCTGTTATGTTGACTTCTTGAGGCCGTGGCCGTGTTTGTTTGAGCTGTGGCTCGTGGACGCATGGCGTCGAGGCTGTGACCGTGTGGATGCAGTGGCATCGTGTTATTTCTGATTGAGAGCTTAGGCGTGAGATCCGGTATCAAGCCCGTTGAGGATGTTTGCTGCATATCATCATCAGCTGCCAAGTGGTGAGGCCATATAACAGGTACTATGGGCGGCCAGCGTCATACGAGGTTAACGGTACCTGAGTGCAGGTAAGGAAAGTAGATGGGGCGGTCAAGTGAGTGGCCTTGTGGATGTTGCCAGTCTCGGGAATAGTTTACAGTGACGGATGAGGTAGCTCCTATCCTGTCATGACGCCCGATCCAGTCCGGTTTGCCGGACTAATCCCAGAGCTTTCCAGTTGTTCCAGGCTAACGTTCCGAGGCGACCAAGATACCCCGGTCCCCGTGTGGAATGGGGATGCACTCTTATTTGTCACGACGAGCGGTTCGGTTTCTTGGACAAGCTAACTCCGTTCCGACACAGAACCTGTTTGGGTGTGGACTTGTTCGGGTGTGGAACCGTTCCAGTTGGGAACCTGTATAAGTGCGTTTTTCGGCCGACATGCTGCATGGGATTAGTATCCCAGTCTAGAGGATTGATCTAAGTGTGGGACTCATGGGATGGATGTCTGTTGCATTTGTTGTCGCGAGATATGTGTGTTGGAATGCAGTAAATGTTATAAATGTGATATCTGTTATATGCTACCTGTTGTGTGTGTTTACTGCATTACTGTTGTTTTCCTACTTTATGACGTGCTGTATTTCTTATCTCCCTTCCGTTTTTCCTTGTTGTCTGTTTGGTGATTGCTTGAAGACGACGAGCCAGCGGAGATTCAGCATGGACCCGAGACTTCACCCGTTCATCATGGGGGCACCGCGGATGCCAGTGCTGGGCGATATTGAGATTATATACCATAACGAGAGGGGATGGCGGGTAGACCCCTCTACCTTTTTGATGGTCTACATAGAACCAGTCAGCCTGATTTTCTGGAGCGGTATACCTCTATATGTAGATATCATTGGTCCCTATCGCATCTACCAGTTCCTCCCCTTTTCGAGGATGTGGCGACCTCCGAGGCAGAGGGAGCAGGGCTACACATGGGCGTCCCCCAGTCATCGGTCGTGACCAGTAGGACAGGTTACGTCTACCGAGACCAGTGCAGGAGGACTGAGCTGTACTTGAGGACCTATCGCAGGCGTAGGATCGTGGTGTCTAGTTCTTCGTCAGAGTATGAGCCGCTTGTGCGTTACAGGCGTACTCATGGCGAGGGTCAGGGTAGCTCAGGGCATCCTCACCACTGATGGTGAGAGCCTGCCAGTGCGTCCTAAGGAGTGAGCTGAGAGCTTTTGATGTATCTTTTGAGAGGGGACGTGGGTTGCTGGTGAGCTCTGAGTGTTTTCTTTTGCTCTTGATGTATTTTTGGTTTCTACTGGACAATATGTATATGTATGTACAGTGCCCTATTGATGGGACTAACTTATGCATGTTATTATACAGTTATGCTTATTTTGCGCTTTATACTCTAATCATCGTTTGCTATGCTTACCGTTCTTGTTTACGTTGTTTTGTTTTCCCCAACACTGCTTGTATACCACGCTATCGCTTTATATACGGCTAGGCATAATTAATAATAATAATGTTAAGAGGTTAGGACTAATGCGAAGGCTTCATACGTATAGGGTCGTCTCAGTCCCGCTCTCTTTGCCTCGGAGGGTGCCACATCCGAGAGAAGGGAAGAAATACAAGCAGATAAGATATACAGCACATCTATAACAGGAATGATGCAATGCAGAACATATAGCAAACACAATCATCTCTCAACATCATGACACCACAGTCGTTCCCTAACTAGATGTACACATACTCTTTCTATGCATGTCGGCCGGTACTAAACACCCTGCTAAGGGCAACATCACGTCCGCATATCGGACAACAAGTTGGTTCGTTCCAATAATCCGTTCTGCCCGCCGTGACCTATAAGAGTGCATCACCGCTCAACTATCCCAGACAAAGAGGGTTAATTGGGCCTCCTCGGAAGATCCACCGGCAATTGGAAAGACTCAAGGTCCAGTCGGGATAGTAGGACGTGCTCAGGACCGCCACGACACGACAGGCGCTACCATACCTATCTCATGTGGGTACCCCTGTGTCCAATATATCCCCAAGAACACGCAGACATACCCTTCCATTTTCCGCACCCGCACTCGGTGCACCAACCTCGTATGCCTCACAGCATACGGCTCGCCACTTGGCATCAAATGCATATGCTATGCATGTCATCCATCTCTCTTGAGCTGATATCACAACACATGCAAACTTGCTCTTAGCAACATGAGCTCCAAACTCCCATCATGACCTTATGAGCTCCAAGCTCCACTATACCTCAGATCTCAATCATCAGCTCAAACATCCACCATGGGGTCAAAGCCCTAATCATGCTAAACTTCCGAATCTCATACATACACGCATTTCCAAATATAATGCAACTGTTCATCAATTATCAACATGCTTCATAAAGCACTAAACAACATACATACCAACAAGCCATTATCATTAACATATCATGCATCTCTTGCAAATAACAAATATCATAACTAGCAAGTACAAGTATATCAACACAAAGCACATATTATCATGCATCACAAATCTACTAACTTAGGGTATCAAATATAACGGTGATAGCCCAAAGTAGACCAAACCTAGGGTTTAGGTACTTTGTCAGGGCTCAACCTCTTGTAGGGTTTAGGGTTCCCCCACACACATAAAACATGCAATACAACTATATGGACTACTCTTGCCTCCCCGAGTTGTGTAACTCTTTCTCCCCACCTGATGGTGAAAGTGGTGATAAGCACGAATACAACGAGCACTCCTTTGCTCCTCTCCTTGTCTCACAGCCACAGCCCACCTGCTCCAACGGATTTCGTACGCAACTTCCAAACTTGCCCTAATCACGGAAATAACATGTAGACTATAGCATTAACCCTAATACGAAGTTAAAACCATGAAAAGAAGCTTAAACCAAAAGAGAACATTGTATAGGTACAATGTAGGTAGATATCAGCTTACCCTTGACAGATCACGAAAGTAAACCGGTATAATTGTAGTAGGAGTCGCGCTGATCACGAAAACACGATCGGAATTGAAATCGGATCGACGAACCGATCACAAACTTGCCTCAAAGCTTGGAACTGTCTCTATAACTCTCAGCCTCAAACTCTCTCTGTCTCTGTAAGTTTTGTATACTCCCCTCGGTGAAAATGATGAAGTATATATAGGAAAAGTTTCTACTGTCCACGCTTTAGCGTTGGAATTCTCCACGCATTAGCGGTCCAATGTTTAAGAGTTGGCTTCCTCAACACTTGAGCGTTGACGTTTCCTCACCGCCAAGGCACAGCCCATCACATGCCAGCCGCAATGCGTAACCAACACGTGTCACTTTACGTCCCATCACTGCCAGTCACTGGTTAGAGGGTCCACGCTTGAGCATCCAAAGCTCTCAACGCTAGAGCGTTAGCACGCTTGAGCGTTCTGCTCCTGATCCTTTATTCTTAATTCTTCTCACATTCATTCCTACTCTTAACATACTCTCTAAACACACTTTCAAGCTATGACAGGAATTATTAACAAACATATACATATTCAATCTAGACCATCTTTCTCAATTAATGTTTCCAAAAACTGGGATGTTACAAATTGGGTCTGTGATGTTTCGGATTTGGGCCCGAGACCAGGAGATATTCTAGCCCAGAACTCTAAGTCATAGAATTACGAGCCAAATCAAGATTCTGACGACACAATGAATCCTTCTCTAGCTCATCAATGGCTTTCTCTCTCTAATTTATCTCTCACTCGCACGATTTCTCTCTTTATCT
The DNA here is from genome assembly GCA_039655645.1 of Ammopiptanthus mongolicus. Taxonomy (NCBI): domain Eukaryota; kingdom Viridiplantae; phylum Streptophyta; class Magnoliopsida; order Fabales; family Fabaceae; genus Ammopiptanthus; species Ammopiptanthus mongolicus. Next base: position 56,585,547 of record CM077344.1, read on the forward strand.
CTGCACATCTCTTCTCTTCTCCTTAAACAAACTACACCATTGTCTTCACCTCTTCAAGCTCTATAACTTTGGTGAAGGAAGTTTTGTCAAAGGAGCAACTTTATCTTTGGACCAACTTAAAGACACCATCTTTTTCCTTTCCTTCTTCAAGAGTAAGTGGTCCTATACTCATTTTCTACAACTTCTGTTCTTGAAGTTCATGAAACATCAATACGCAAACCTTAAACTCGTGATTGAACTAAATAAAGGAGACGATAATATTGATGTTACATTGTGCTTGATTTGGAGTGATTTTATGAACAAATGGCCACCAAAAACCATGTATGTAGATTCGTCCATATGCTTATTTTGAGGGATAGGAAGTTGATCTTGGAAAACTAATGAGGTTTACATGTTTAAGGATGGATCTAAGTATGATTGGAACTAAGAAAAATCATGAATAAAATCAACCCCTATGTGAGGATGTGTATTCGGTTTCTAGGGCATTCCTCACATAGAAAATGTTTTGATTTTGTAACATTGTGTTTAAGTAACTAAGTGAAGTTAGTGTAATATAGTAAAATCAAGTTTGCAAGAAAAACCTATCACCCCAAAGGATGAGGTAGGTCACGGCCTTAGTATTAAAATTAGGGTTTCAAGATGAGTTTGTAGTTAATTTATGATCATATGATTTACCTAAGTCATAGATTTATTTAATTGAGCTAGTTTTGAAAGGATCAAGTATTATTAAGATTTGTGATCATACACTTCAAGTAAGTGTTTTCAAAAATGTATTTCAAACTAAATGAATGAAAGGTGACACCATGGTTTAGGCATTGGAATTGACCATACTATTTAGCTTGATAGCTTGTTTGATGGCTATCCATGGTTTGTCAGTTGTTGACTCACAAGAGTTCCATATGGAGATTAAAGAGTTATGATAAAGAAACTATACCTTTGGAGCATTTCACTAGTTAATTACTTCATGTAACCTAGAAGAATTAGCTTATCACTTTAGTGAAAAATAGTTGTGAGACGACCCCACTTACGTAGGATAATCCCATTGTAACCTAATTCTAAAACATGCGAAAATTGAAAACCTAAGATACATAAATAACATAGGCAACCCATTACGAACAACATATACATCTAAGTACCATTATTCTTAAGTACATTTATCAGAGTGCGCTACTAAGGTTGTATACTTAATACAATAACCTTCAAGAGTAAAGATACATAACCAGCATACTAAAAACCACTAATATATTGTTCCAGTCCTCTCACCAAAATACATCAAGATTTAAATACTCAAAAATCTTGTACATACTGTATTGGCTAGACACTAACATAAACTATCCTCTATTCCGAATTCTTCAACATTGGCATCGACGGATCTTCCACCTGTATCCGGTTCTTAAGAGATGCCATCCTTTCCAGGAATAGGATCCTCAACTGAAGTGTCTTCTCCACGAGCCATAAGAGAAAACATACATAGAAAAATATAGGGAGATAAGAATCTAACACAAACATCATATATGGGAAAGAAACTCATAGAATAACACATATAAACATCACATATATGAACATCACATAAACATATACACAACTATCTCCCAATCATATCACTCATGATCAATACTTATGCTACATGTATCTCATTCCTACATGCATGTCGGCCGATATCTCAAATCTCGTTTTCTGTAACACCCCGATTTTCGAGTTTTCCTAATTATTCAGTATTTATGAACTTATATTTTATTCAAGGCCTTAGAAATGGCAATAAAATATTCTAACTAGATAGGAATGTCCTACATAACCATAGGAAGCCATGGTTAAGTTTCGGGCGAAAGCTCAAACGGAGCTCGGTCTGCGTTTTTCACGGATAGTGGTCTTTTTCTACTATCAAGACCTAATTTCGACTCGTGAACGAAACAGTTAGGTTTTATATTTTATTTCCAACAATATTGGTTATTTTGAAAATATTCAAAATAAAAGTCGTCATACGACTTTCTTGGACGAAAACCTAAATCGGGTGAAGAACGGAGCTGAATACGGGATTTCAATGACCCGCTACGGATAAGATTGAAGTCACATGGTGTGCTATGACTCATCAATGACTCATCAGTTTAATGATTAAGTTTAGAAAATATCTAGACGTGAAATGACTAAAATGCCCTTGACCCGTTTCATAATTACCATTTGCCCTTGAATGAAAAGACCGTTTTGCCCTTGAGAATTTATGGAATAACCATTCTGACCCTGTGACTCACCATGTCATCATTACCTTTCTAGAAATATCTAGATATTTATAAGGGAAATGACCAAAATGCCCCTAGTCTTTGAAGGAATTACCAAATTACCCTTTTGATTATTTACAAGTTTGCCATGACATCAATTATATATATTTCTCTCTTTCTCTCTCTTGGCCATTTCGGCCACACTCTCTCTCTCTTCTTTCTCTCACTTGTTCATCCAAATTCATAGAGTTCTTGAAGTTCTTCATGTGTTCTTCATAAGTTCTTCACAAAAACCCTAGTTTGATCTTCAAAAGTTGAAGTTTTTGAGTGAAAACTTGTTTCTTCTTCACTAATATTTGATCCTAGGAGGTATGATCCTCATCGTAACTCTCTCAATCTCTCTATTTCATCTCTTGAATCACTTGATTCATTAAGATCCAAGTTTAGATCTAGAACTTTGAAAATCCATAGAAAATTGTAGAAAAATCCTATGATCATGAAACCAATTTCTATGAAACCATCATGATGTGTACTTTGAGTATCTAGAAGCATGAACCCAAAATAAATTTTCTCCCTATTCTTCCATGGGTGGGCCGAATCCTAATCATGATGAAAGGATGGGTTTTGTTGTAATTTTTGGCTATACAACACTTGTTCTAGCTTACTTGATGTCTTTGAACCCTAAACCCAAGAGCAAAACATCAACCAAAGCTCGTAACCTATTTCTCCTCTTCATGGCCGAAACATATAGGGTGTAGAACCATGAGTTTTGTCTCAAATTTTTGGGTCATGAGACTTGATTTAGTGTTAATCATGCTTAAGGACCAACCATCCAAAAGTTTGGAACCAAATGAGATCCCTAGCCTTTTTATCTTTTCATGGCCGAACCCTATACCTTCTTGGGGAAGAAAACTTATGTTATAGATTGATGTTGCTTTGTTGTTTGAATTGAATTGTGTTTGATTGTTTTAGGCAACGCAAACGGAACCGGAGCCGGAGCCGAGAACCGATCGAGTTTGCATGAACTTCCTTTGTGAGGTAAAGGGAGGTAGTTCATTTTGAGTTTGGTAGCCTCATGGCATATGATTGATTAGTGTGTTATGATTGAATTAAGACTTGATTTATATGTTTACTTATATCCTGGATTGATTGGATGTTAAGTGTTGTGCATAGTTGGTTATTTGATATAACTGTGGCATGGATGCCTTGGATGATATCTTATTGTGATATTGAACTATTGATATATATATATATATATATATATATATATATATATATATATATATATATATATATATATATATATATATCTATACATATATTTATATCCTGGATGAGCATAGGACTGGCTATGTCACGATAATTGTTAAAAGATTCGGAATCGAAAACAAAGTTTTGAAAAACGCGTTTTGAAATTAAAAGTGGCTTTTGGAAAACATGTTGCTTTTCAAGAAAAGTTAAGTTCTCTTTTGAAAAGTATGTTCTTTTGAAATGTATGTCCTTTTGAAAATTATGTTCTTTTGAAATGTATGTTCTTTTGAAAAGTATGTTCTTTTGAAATGTATGTTCCTTTGAAAAGTATGTTCTTTGGAAAAGTATGTTCTTTTGAAATGTATGTTCTTTTGAAAAGTATGTTATTTTGAAAAGTATGTTCTTTTGAAAAGTGCTTTTGTGAAAAGTCGTGCAAAAAGGTGTTTGATTCTGTAAAGTGTTTAAAAAGGGCGTGAAACCTTAGAAAACGGTTTTGTTTTCAAGAAAGGTGATTTTCCCGGAAAATGTGGAAATGTTTTATTTCAAGAAAACAAAAGTGTATTTTGTTTTCCAAAGTTGTTTTGAGAAAGTTTGACCGAAAAGAAAAATGATGAACCTTTGAGACGAACCAAAACCTAGTGGCCGAGACGTCGGGGCTAGTTTTTTGTGGATTGAGCACTCGGACTTCGTGTCCTATGTTTTTGATTTGAGTGGGCTTAATGCCTTTTTGAAACAAGTCGTGGACTTTATGTCTCGACATTTGAATGATTTGAGTGGGCTTAATGCCTTTTTGAAACGAGTCGTGGACTTTATGTCTCGACATTTGAAAGAATGAAGCGAAGAAAACAGAAAACTTTCTGTGTACATGCATGAACCGGCAGACGTGCCATTTGAAACCGAGCTACAACTCTAGTAGTTGAGAATAAAATCAGTCAAGACCACTAGGTCTATAGGGGCATTCTGTGTTCGAGATCCCGCAAGTGGCCGGTGGCGTAGCAACCCCGTGCCGTGGTAAATCGGCTGCCAAACACGAATAAACTCGATCTGAGACTGGCGTATTCAGGATATGGTTATGACGTGGTACCCTGGAACAATTGGAGTTCGGACCTAAATAGAGAGGCTGACTCATGAGACCAATTGTGTTACGGGTGTTACTACGGCCTATCGCTCGATGTTGGGTAGTAGGAATCTCCGGAGTACATGAATTAGAAAGATGATATTGAAGTCTCATGCATTATTATAACTCATGATTGTGTTTGAGATATTATATTGTGTTGTATAAATAACTGTTCATATAACTGTATTTATGCTGTTTGTCGCCTGTGCGGCTATCATGATAAACTTATTATATGAGTATCTCACCTTTGCCTGTACATGTTGGACACCTTGTTGTGTTTTTGGAACACATGTACAGATGTTGTTCATAGGTCCCCGCGGAGACGTGAGGACTCGGATGACGGAGCGTTCTGATGAAGTTGACGTTGGGTTGTACCCCAATGGCTACTTTAAGCCGACCAGCTTAGGAGTCTTTTATTTTGAGTAGTCTTATATTACTGCACGCTTTTGAACTTATGTTTTCAAGTTTGTGATATGTTATACAATAGGTGAATACCGATGTGCTGTAAGGAGTTTAGTTCTTCATCTTGAGTTTGTATTGTCTATACATGCAGAAAATTTTTAGAACCGCGTTTTCGAACGTAACTATTTAATTAAAGTATTTTCCGAAAGCAACCAGCGTTTTATTTTCTTGATTTAATTCCGCATTAAAGTCCGAGTATGTGGCACCCGCGAGGGGGGTGTTACATTAGTGGTATCAGAGCTGGTCGAGTCTTTCGGGAATCCTTGGGAAGTGAGTCTGTTATGTTTATGTTGTGTGATCTCTGTGAACCTTGTTTGAATTGTTTCTCTGTTGAAGCAATGTGTGTTGACACACTAGTTTTGATTTATGTTTCCTTATTAAGGTATGTCTGGTTTACCTTGTAGGGAAACATGAATCTTAGAGGCGGTCATGGTGGAGGTTGCGGCACTGCTGACAACAATGTTGATGACAACAACATCAATCGATCTATCCAGGCAATGGTTGGTATGGCGGCTGCTGTTGCTGAACAGAAAGCTACGATGGCTCAACAGAGTCAACAGAACCAACAAAGAGCGGATCTTGCTGCTCTTAATCCACCGCAGTTTCACGGGGACTGGAAGTGCGAGAGATTTCAAGGAGGTTTGCGCTTCGGGATCAAGGAGTCAGTGTTACCACTGGAGATCCGTACCTTCGGACAAGGAAGGGAGCACAAGAGTACTGCGGGAGGACCGTCTAGGTCCAGGAACCCAAAACAATACCAGCACCAGAGAGGGAAGCAGTCCCAGAAGAAGCCATATTCTCGACCTCAAGGGAGCAATCAGAAACAACAATCGTATCATCTTGTCGCTTCTATTTACGGCGGTGGGAGTGGAAACAACCAAAATCAAGGCCAAATCCGGAGGTGTTTCAATTGTGGGAAACACGGGCATCAAGCTGACACCTGCAATCTGAAAGGAGTTCTATGTTTTCGATGCGAGAAGATAGGACATTTCATGAGGGAGTGCCCTACACCAAAAACCAAGCCGACTGTCAAGAATGTTTGAACTGCTAGACCCACAGCGAGGGGAAGGGTTTATACCATGACTGGCGTTGATGCTTCCAAATCTGATGATCTCATACAAGGTAGTTGCATCATAGCTGGTAATCTCCTAACTGTACTATTCGATTCGGGTGCAACGCATTCGTTATCTCTTTGGATTGTGAGAAACAATTAGATTTTCCTGTTTCTTCGCTATCTTTTGATTTGATTATCACAACTCCAATTGCTAAGCCTGTTACTATTAATACAGTATGTATGAACTGTCCTATTACTGTTCATGATATGAACTTCCTTGTTGCCTTAATATGTTTGCCTTTGACTCTATTGGATGTGATCTTAGGCATGGATTGGTTATCTTCCAACCATATCCTTTTAGACTGTGCACATAGAACCTTAGTTTTTCCTCACCCTGAGATTTCTGGATTTTTAACTGCCAACCAAGTAAGAGCTTCTTGGAAAGAAGGAGATCAGGGGTACATGCTTCTATCCTGTTTAGAAATCGAGAGGGACGCTGTCTTGAGCGATGTGCCGATTGTGAAAGATTTCCTGGAAGTTTTTCCAGAGGACGTACCAGGTTTGCCACCTGTGAGGGAAATCGAGTTTGTGATCGACTTAGTTCCAATATTCGGTCCGATCTCTATAGCCCCTTATAGGATGTCACCTACGGAGTTAGCCAAGCTGAAGACTCAACTAGAGGATCTGATGTCTAAACGGTTTGTGAGGCCAAGTGTGTCCCCGTGGGGAGCACCAGTGTTGTTGGTGAAGAAGAAGGACGGGAGTTCAAGACTCTGTGTGGATTACCGTCAACTGAACAAGATTACGATCAAGAACAAGTATCCTCTACCCCGCATAGATGACTTGATGGATCAACTTCAGGGAGCCGCTGTCTTTTCAAAGATTGATCTGAGATCCGGTTATCACCAGATCAGAGTAAAGAATGAGGACGTACCTAAGACTGCCTTCAGGACTCGTTATGGTCACTATGAGTACCTCGTGATGCCTTTCAGAGTGACGAACGCACCTGCTATCTTCATGGACTACATGAACCGGATTTTCCGTCCGTATCTAGATCAATTCGTTGTCGTGTTTATCGACGATATTCTCATCTACTCGAAAAGTTCCGAGGAGCATGAGGAACATCTACGACAAGTTTGCAAATCCTTCACAAGGAAAAGCTGTACGCAAAGCTACCCAAGTGCGAGTTTTGGCTGAATGAAGTCAAATTCTTAGGACACGTGATTTCGAAGGCAGGAATTGCCGTCGATCCTACAAAAGTAGAAGCAGTACTTTTATGGGAGAGACCCAAGACTGTGACAGAAATCCGCAGTTTCGTTGGACTAGCTGGTTACTACAGAAGGTTCGTCGAAGGATTTTCAAGGATTGTTGCGCCGTTGACTCAGCTAACGAGGGAGGACCAACCGTTTACGTGGACTGACAAGTGTGAGGAAAGTTTTCAGATGATGAAGGAGCGTTTGACAACCTCACCAGTGTTAGTACTACCTAAACCAGACGAACCGTACGAAGTGTACTGTGATGCTTCGCATCAAGGATTAGGATGTGTGCTTATGCAACATCGGAAGGTGGTAGCGTATGCTTCACGCCAGTTGAAGATTCATGAGAGGAATTACCCGACGCACGACCTAGAGTTATCTGATGAAGATCCGGAGACACTACTTGTATGGATCCAAGTTCGACGTCTTCAGTGACCACAAAAGTTTGAAGTACCTGTTTGATCAAAAGGAACTTAACATGAGGCAGGGACGTTGGATGGAGTTTCTTAAGGACTACGACTTCACTTTGCTGTACCACCCTGGGAAAGCAAATGTCGTTGCAGACGCTCTGAGTTAAAGAGCTAGATTTGTTAGAACAGTTTCGTGATCTCGATCTGGTTGTGGAAGTGAACAACGAGAAGATTTGTTTGGGAGTGATCAAGGTATCTAGTGGATTGATGGAGACGATCCGTGAACAACAAGGAGAAAAAGGAGTTACTGGGACAAGAGAAAGCTGCAGAGTTCAGTTTGGGAACTGATGGCATCTTGAGATACAATGGAGGAGTTTGTGTACCGAGCAACTCGGAGATGAGGAAAATGATTCTGGACGAACCTTTGTACTTACACTCCTGCGTAACCCTCAGTGTATTAGACATTTGAGTGGATTGGTTTAAAAGTAACCTTTGGCCTAAAATTTTTCATGTCGTTCTATCGAAAGATTTGTTAGGACTATTCCTTGAGTTGTAACACAGACAAATTCCTGATACTAAAAGTTTCTTGATGAAACTTAGTCGAATCACTTTTACTATTGGTAACTGTGATCCAGTCTGAAACTTTTGCCAGACTGTTTACCTTTCGATTCCCTGGTTTGTTGGAGAATTCGTATGAAAGAGGGGACTTTGTTAGAGTCATGGTTGTAAACATGTATTAGCTATGCATTTTTACACTTACGAACCTACTGAAGAATCTTTTACATACTGGATATTCCTGTACTCATTTCCGAGAGATAAAATCCTTCTATATACCTTCCTGTGAAAGTAAGACCAAGAAAATTTCTTCTGTCGGAAGATTTCTCCCTTAATCTTCGAGGGCCGAATAGCGATCAAATCCAATTGTTTGCCCTTAACTCAAGTGGATGAGCAAGAAGACGTTTCGATCTTTGAAGGACTGGGTGGGAGTAAGAGTGTTACTCTAACTACAAACATCCTATCAGCAGGATAGACGAGAAGAGATAGGCATTCTGTTAAAGTATGGTGTGGTGGATGAGATGTGGAAGCTGGGGATCAAGGGGACCCTGTCAAGTTTTGAGTCGCGAAATTTCGAGGACGAAATTTTTTTTTAGAGGGGTAGTAATGTAACACCCCGATTTTCGAGTTTTCCTAATTATTCAGTATTTATGAACTTATATTTTATTCAAGGCTTTAGAAATGGCAATAAAATATTCTAACTAGATAGGAATGTCCTACATAACCATAGGAAGCCATGGTTAAGTTTCGGGCGAAAGCTCAAACGGAGCCCCGATCTGCGTTTTTCACGGATAGTGGTCTTTTTCTACTATCAAGACCTAATTTCGACTCGTGAACGAAACAGTTAGGTTTTATATTTTATTTCCAACAATATTGGTTATTTTGAAAATATTCAAAATAAAAGTCTTCATACGACTTTCTTGGACGAAAACCTAAATCGGGTGAAGAACGGAGCTGAATACGGGATTTCAATGACCCGCTACGGATAAGATTGAAGTCACATGGTGTGCTATGACTCATCAATGACTCATCAGTGTAATGATTAAGTTTAGAAAATATCTAGACGTGAAATGACTAAAATGCCCTTGACCCTTTTCATAATTACCATTTGCCCTTGAATGAAAAGACCGTTTTGCCCTTGAGAATTTATGGAATAACCATTCTGACCCTGTGACTCAGCATGTCATCATTACCTTTCTAGAAATATCTAGATATTTATAAGGGAAATGACCAAAATGCCCCAAGTCTTTGAAGGAATTACCAAATTACCCTTTTGGTTATTTACAAGTTTGCCATGACATCAATTATATATATTTCTCTCTTTCTCTCTCTTGGCCATTTCGGCCACACTCTCTCTCTCTTCTTTCTCTCACCTGTTCATCCAAATTCATAGAGTTCTTGAAGTTCTTCATGTGTTCTTCACAAAAACCCTAGTTTGATCTTCAAAAGTTGAAGTTTTTGAGTGAAAACTTGTTTCTTCTTCACTAATCTTTGATCCTAGGAGGTATGATCCTCATCTTAACTCTCTCAATCTCTCTATTTCATCTCTTGAATCACTTGATTCATTAAGATCCAAGTTTAGATCTAGAACTTTGAAAATCCCTAGAAAATTGTAGAAAAATCCTATGATCAAGAAACCAATTTCTATGAAACCATCATGATGTGTACTTTGAGTGTCTAGAAGCATGAACCCAAAAGAAATTTTCTCCCTATTCTTCCATGGGAGGGCCGAATCCTAATCATGATGAAAGGATGGGTTTTGTTGTAATTTTTGGCTATACAACACTTGTTCTAGCTTACTTGATGTCTTTGAACCCTAAACCCAAGAGCAAAACATCAACCAAAGCTCCTAACCTATTTCTCCTCTTCATGGCCGAAACATATAGGGTGTAGAACCATGAGTTTTGTCTCAAATTTTTGGGTCATGAGACTTGATTTAGTGTTAATCATGCTTAAGGACCAACCATCCAAAAGTTTGGAACCAAATGAGATCCCTAGCCTTTTTATCTTTTCATGGCCGAACCCTATACCTTCTTGGGGAAGAAAACTTATGTTATAGATTGATGTTGCTTTGTTGTTTGAATTGAATTGTGTTTGATTGTTTTAAGCAACGCAAACGGAACCGGAGCCGGAGCCGAGAACCGATCGAGTTTGCATTGAACTTCCTTTGTGAGGTAAAGGGAGGTAGTTCATTTTGAGTTTGGTAGCCTCATTGCATATGATTGATTAGTGTGTTATGATTGAATTAATACTTGATTCATATGTTTACTTATATCCTGGATTGATTGGATGTTAAGTGTTGTGCATAGTTGGTTATTTGATATAACTGTGGCATGGATGCCGTGGATGATATCTTATTGTGATATTGAACTATTGATATATATATCTATACATATATTTATATCTTGGATGAGCATAGGACTGGCTATGTCTCGATAATTGTTAAAAGACTCGGAATCGAAAACAAAGTTTTGAAAAATGCGTTTTGAAATTAAAAGTGGCTTTTGGAAAACATGTTGCTTTTCAAGAAAAGTTAAGTTCTCTTTTGAAAAGTATGTTCTTTTGAAATGTATGTCCTTTTGAAAATTATGTTCTTTTGAAATGTATGTTCTTTTGAAAAGTATGTTCTTTTGAAATGTATGTTCCTTTGAAAAGTATGTTCTTTGGAAAAGTATGTTCTTTTGAAATGTATGTTCTTTTGAAAAGTATGTTATTTTGAAAAGTATGTTCTTTTGAAAGGTATGTTCTTTTAAAAAGTGGTTTTGTGAAAAGTCGTGCAAAAAGGTGTTTTGTTCTGTAAAGTGTTTAAAAAGGGCGTGAAACCTTAGAAAACGGTTTTGTTTTCAAGAAAGGTGATTTTCCCGGAAAATGTGGAAATGTTTTATTTCAAGAAAACAAAAGTGTATTTTGTTTTCCAAAGTTGTTTTGAGAAAGTTTGACCGAAAAGAAAAATGATGAACCTTTGAGACGAACCCAAACCTAGTGGCCGAGACGTCGGGGCTAGTGTTTTGTGGATTGAGCACTCGGACTTCGTGTCCTGTGTTTTTTATTTGAGTGGGCTTAATGCCTTTTTGAAACAAGTCGTGAACTTTATGTCTCGACATTTGAATGATTTGAGTGGGCTTAATGCCTTTTTGAAACAAGTCGTGGACTTTATGTCTCGACATTTGAATGATTTGAGTGGGCTTAATGCCTTTTTGAAACGAGTCGTGGACTTTATGTCTCGACATTTGAAAGAATGAAGCGAAGAAAACAGAAAACTTTCTGTGTACATGCATGAACCGGTAGACGTGCCATTTGAAACTGAGCTACAACTCTAGTAGTTGAGAATAAAATCAGTCAAGACCACTAGGTCTATAGGGGCATTCTGTGTTCGAGATCCCACAAGTGGCCGGTGGCGTAGCAACCCCGTGCCGTGGTAAATCGGCTGCCAAACACGAATGAACTCGATCTAAGACTGGCGTATTCAGGATATGGTTATGACGTGGTACCCTGGAACACTTGGAGTTCGGACCTAAATAGAGAGGCTGACTCATGAGACCAATTGTGTTACGGGTGTTACTACGGCCTATCGCTCGATGTTGGGTAGTAGGAATCTCCGGAGTACATGAATTAGAAAGATGATATTGAAGTCTCATGCATTATTATAACTCATGATTGTGTTTGAGATATTATATTGTGTTGTATAAATAACTGTTCATATAACTGTATTTATGCTGTTTGTCGCCTGTGCGGCTATCATGATAAACTTATTATATGAGTATCTCACTTTTGCCTGTACATGTTGGACACCTTGTTGTGTTTTTGGAACACATGTACAGATGTTGTTCATAGGCCCCCGCGGAGACGTGAGGACTCGGATGATGGAGCGTTCTGATGAAGTTGACGTTGGGTTGTACCCCAATGGCTACTTTAAGCCAACCAGCTTAGGAGTCTTTTATTTTGAGTAGTCTTATATTACTGCATGATTTTGAACTTATGTTTTCAAGTTTGTAATATGTTATACAATAGGTGAATACCGATGTGCTGTCAGGAGTTTAGTTCTTCATCCTGAGTTTGTATTGTCTATACATGCAGAAAATTTTTAGAACCGCGTTTTCGAACGTAGCTATTTAATTAAAGTATTTTCCGAAAGCAACCAGCGTCTTATTTTCTTGATTTATTTCCGCATTAGAGTCCGAGTATGTAGCACCCGCGAGGGGGGTGTTACATTTTCAATCTCGAGAGCCATAGTTAGTTGTCCAGGGACCCTTTCCGCTCACCGTGACCAATAAGAGTGCATCCAGCTCCAACTCTCGGGAGAGGTATCTTGGCCGCCTCGGAAAGTCCACCTGCGATGTGGAATACTCAGGTATCTTGGCCGCCTCGGAAAGTCCACCTATCCGCCACTTGTGATAAGTCCCGAGCATGATTACATCCCCAAGATCACGAAGATCGTCCCTTCCGTATTCCGTACCCGCACTCAGGTACACTAACCTCGTGTGTCCCATACCACACGGCTCGCCACTTGGCACATGATTATGCTATGCATGTCAACCATCACTTGTGCCACCAATATCTCAATATTCATCTCAATCCTCAAATCACTTTATTCATGATACCATTATATCCATCACTTTATCAATATCCATCACTTTTCCTCACATATGCATTGTGGCACTTTGATTCACTATCCATATCATTATCAATCATGCAACATGCATACATGATATTCAATATCTCAACATACTAAATCAAACATATAACATCATCAAATTCATACTGTTGAGCATATCATTCTAAGCTTATAAACACATAATTCACATAAAACACATATAAGCTTATAAGCACATATATCATATAGAGCACATATTCACAACCACACCAAATAGGTCAATCATCCATCTAACCATAGTCATCTAGCCTAGGGTGTATTCTTAGTGGTGATAGCCCAAAGATACCTATACCTAGGGTCTAGGCAATTTGTTAGGGCTTAACCTAGTAGGGTTTTCAATATACATTATTATAATCTTGCCTTCCCGATGGATGTGAGATTCTTTCTCCCCACCTTAGAGCAATGTAGTAACTATCACGAACCCACGAGTACTTGTTCACGGCCGCAACCCCGTTCTTCCATTGGTACCCGTACACGCTTTAGAACGATTAAACACGATCTCCTCCTCCTAGATGATGAAGAAGATCAAGCTTGTCAAGTTTGCTACTCAAAGTTCTTAGAGAATCCTTGAAGAAATGGAGAGAAATTGGAGTAGAAGCTTGAAGATGCTTTGAAGACTTGAAGTGGAGAAGAAGATGAAGAAGAAAGAAAGTGCTAGAGGAATGGATGAGGGGATTTCGTGGCCTATATAAAAGGAAAGGATAAGGATGTTCAAAAATTACTTAAGGGTAAAATGGACATTTCACCTAGGAACAAAATTGGAATTTTACCAAAAGTTGCACTAGAAACTTCAACACTTGAACTTAAAGAATAAAGTGAGGGAGAAAGAAATATGAGATAGGATATGTATAGATGAATGGCATGTAATATATATGAAGGAAGGGTAAGGATTGTATAAAAGTTACTTAGGGGCAAAAAGGTCATTTCGTTTAGGGGCAAAATTGTCATTTTCTACACCATAATCATTACTATGGTGAGTCACCTATGTGACTCACCCTTGGCCATCATTATCATGATGACTCACCTAGGTCAGTCACTCATGTAATTATTGCATGTGGATAGGATAAGGTGAGGTGGCTTTGAAGGCGACCTTATGCTTATCCATTACTGGCTCCTGTAATCCCGTCGCAGACCGGGTTTCGTCGGAGTCTTCAACCCAAACCATAACCATAATTCTCTATGAGTAATGTAGAGTAAAACAATATCTGTGTTGTATCCAAAAAGTGGATACATAGGGATAAAATCAAACACCGGACGAGAGACGTGGTTCCTGCACGTGATTAGTCAATGGATGAGTCATCACTATGACTCATCACTATCATGAATACTCCACCGTGACTCACCACTATGAGTCATCCATGTCATGATTACTTTTCTAAAGTAGTCATGATTACTTCTCCAAAATATCTTGATATTTACAACTTTGCCACTGTAACTCAGATAAGATCCATATACTTTACTGATGTGAAAATTGGGATGTTACATATTTGTAATAGAATGAAAGAAATGAATATAATTAGTGTAATAGAATGAAAAAAATGAATATAATTAGTGTAATAGGAAGTACCTTTAAATAATTCTAGGAAAATGAATTATATCAGTACTGTAACATCCCGTTTTATCAATATGTGTTTAAGGCATGAGTTAAGTATGTTTAAATGTTTGGATGTGATCTATATCATATGATAGAGCTATGGTCCAAATTCGAAGAGATTTGGCCTCGGAACAAGCTCAGAAAGCACGAAAACGTAAAAGAATGGGTCAAATCAGCGTCCAACGTTTGGTTGTTGAGTGACCCAACGCTCAAACGTTGACCGTGGACGCTCGAGCATGGGTAAAGCCCACGTCAAAGAGTGGAGAGTACGTGCGTGGAGAGAACGTGTCAGTACGCAAGCGCGTGCATCAGAATGGGCGATGCCTTAGCAGTGAGGAAACGTTCCACGCTCAAGCATAGGAAACTGGGATGCTCAAGCATTCCCACGCTCAAGCTTGGAGTGTCCCCATGTCAAAACGTTCTCAGTCTGACAACCTTGTATAAAAGGACCCGAAACTTCATTTTTCAGCTTTTTCATGTTATTCTCCTTCTTCTTTCTTCAAAAAACACACATAGGACCTTAAGGCAACCATTTTTAAGCTTCCTGGAGCTTGGTTTGAGGTGATTCAAACATCAAAACTCAAATTTGATCGTCCCATCATGTTTGTATCTTCGTTATCTTCGTATCTGACCGATCAGTTTCTCAAATCGTTGAAGGTATGTCGTAGTTTTGTATATGCCGATGTCGTCAACATTGACGTGCTTCGAGTGTTCTTTGTGTATTTCTTAGTTTTGATCCTCGTTTCGATTCATTTTAGATCTAAGCATGATGTATACGTGTTGTTTCCGCGAGTAGGGCAAAATTCGAAGTTGTGCTCATGATCATACGTGGTGTGAAGGCTGTGGCTGTGAGGAGGAGGTTGGAGAGCTTGGTTGCTTTCGTTGTGTTCATGAATTTGTGCATGTCGTTATCAGGTGGGGAGAAAGAATCACACATTCGTTGGAAAGGCAAGATTAGAATAATATATATTGACATGTGTAGGGGAACCCTAAACCCTACTAGAGGTTGAGCCCTGACGAAGTACCTAAACCCTAGGTATAGGTATCTTTGGGCTATCACCACTATGATTATACCCTAGACTAGACGACTATTTATGGATGGATGATTGGTATGTTTGGTGTGATTGTGAATATGTTCTCTGCAATTTATGTGTTTATGAGTTAGATTGGTATGCTTGATGTGCTTAATATGCTCTATGAGATTTGTGTTTTTATGCTTAGCTTGGTATGTTGAGAGGTTGGATATTATGTTGCTTGCTACTATGGATGATATTGATAGTGAATGAAAGTGCCACATTGCATGTTGTGAGGTAAGAGGTTGTGGATACCGTGGTATCGCGGAAAAGTTCATTATGAGTATTGAGATAATGGTGGCACAAGTGACGGTTGACATAGCATAATCATGTGCCAAGTGGCGAGTCGTGTGGTATGAGACACATGAGGTTAGTGTACTTGAGTGCAGGTATGGATTACGGAAGGGACGATCTTCATGATCTTGGGGCTGTAATCATGATCGGGACTTATCACAGGTGATAAATGGGGTGGGGATGCACTCTTATTGGTCACGGCGAGCGGAAAGGTTACCTGGACAAACTAACTTAGATTCTCCGAGACTGAGAACGAGTTGAGATATCGGCCGACAAGTATGTAGATTTGAGAAACATATAGTATAGGCGATGAGTATGAACAATATAATTGGGAGATGTCTGTGTCATGTGACTCCTTGAGATGTTTCTATACATGCTTGCGTGTTGTGCTTGATGTGAAGATATGCTATTCTATGATTTCTTTCCCATATATGATGTTTGTTGTAGATCCTTATCTCCCTATTTTATCTATGTATGTTTTCTCTCTTGGTACGTGGAGAAGATGTTGCAGTTGAGGAACCGATTCCAGAGGAGGATGGCATTCCCTATGAACCTGATGCCGGCGGGAGAGCTGCAGATACCAATAGTGAGAGACCTGGGGTAGAGGGTGTTGGGGTTTCAAGAGGGATACTTTTCAAAAACAATTTTCAAAAACATCTTGAGCGGAAAAATCCCTTTACTAAAAGACCCGTATTGCACATGAATCACGAGGATATTGCGTTTACCTCTTGAAGTGTAGCTCTACCGCGAACACTGTGAGCGCGCCAACAACATCGGTTAGCCAAAAATACTGATATTTACGATGCTCATAACTTTCTCTCCAGACCTCGTATCGCAAAACTGAATGGTGAAGATGTAGAGCCACATGTCACGAACCTGCTGTCCAAAAATCAGCACCATCCAACGATTAACGAATCTCGGATCGCGAGATTACGATAACTGTCCAGCCATAACCACCATAAGAAAAGGCTTTTCTATCATCAGTGTTGCAAAGTAGCAATACCTCTACTCAGTCTATGCGAGCAAACCAACGTCAGCGATAGCGTAGTGCTAGCTAGCAGGATTGGGAGAGGCACGATACACACAAAGAGAAAAGAGGGCGCGCTGTCAAGGGTGTACAGCGGCCGTTATGAGTGCTCTGTATTGTGTGTTACTTTAAGTGACGTGCACAGCTTACTAATAGCTGTCACTCACTTAACTTAACCCACTTGGGCCACTGTACGCTACAGGCCCAATGTTTAATTATTAATTAAATCATATTTAATTAATCAATTAAACCTATCCTCATTTAATTATCAATCAAATCATATTTAACCAATCAATTAAATCAATCCCATTTAATTATTAATCAAATCATATTTAATCGATTTTTTATCAGTTTTCTCATGGTGTGAATCCTAGTTTCTCTGCTAGGATTTGCATGATTCTTGCATGACAAGTTTTCTCATGGCATCTTATTGTCCATGGCAATTCTTGTTTCCTGAACCCATCATTGCTGCGAATTCTTCTCCTTCTACCCACTCTCCATCCTCTCCAATCCCTTCTCCTTCTCTACCTCCTTCAGTTGTTCAAACAAAATCTTTTGCGCAGGCTTTAAAAAATTCGTGTGATGTGATGTGTCTTGTTCTCAGTTGCCTCATCCCTGTATTGAAGGTGACACAGTTTCAATAAAAATATCAGAGGATGAATACAATAAAGGTCTTGATGCTTGTAAGCTGAATCTTCATGGACGCCTTCTTTTATCCAAAGGTGATAAACCAATTAAGGTTGTTGAGCTTCAAGAAAAGTTGGCTAAGCTTTGGAAGCCAATCGGCCAATGGCATTTAACATCATTAGGCAGAGGATACTTTGAATTTAGCTTCTCCTCTAATGATGATCTTCGAAGTGTTTGGAGTGTAGGAACATGGAATTTGAACCCTGGTTTATTGAGGTTGTCACAGTGGTCACCAGATTTTAATCCAAGAAACCAAAAACAGACGCATACTCAATGTTGGATTAGAATCTATGACCTTCCCCAAGAGTATTGGCGGCCATGAATCTTAACAGAAATTGCTTCAGGAATTGGTACTCCGATATCAATTGATGAGATGACTAGAAAGAGGTTGTAAGGTCACTATGCTCGGGTTTTAGTGGATCTTGATCTCACAGAAAAACTTCTTTATGAAATTCTTGTTGAAAGGGAACAATTTGCTTTTATTGTAGGCATCGAGTATGAGAAGCTTCCTGCTTTTTGTGATCATTGCAAGACAATTGGGCATTCTATTCAGGAATGTAATAAGAAGAAAGGAAATCCTTTATCTTTCATTCAAAAAAATAAATCTATAGTTGGTAGATCAGTTTCATATGTTGCAAAGAATGATCTAGATGTGATTAAAAATCAGCAACATTCTGATATTCAAAATGTGGGTCCCATTCAAGAACCTGATATTGTTATTGCTGTTGAGAATAGTTAGGGTAATAATTGTGTTCCTGAAAAAGTTGATGATATTGGTGATCTTCAGCATAACGATGTGGATGATGAGTCAGATTCAATTGAAAATATTTATGATGAGTCTATTGGTGCAGTTAATGTAAATGTTATTGAGCCTGTTGAGTAGGATGATCTAATGCATGACAAGGAGCAAGCTTCAGTTGATCAAGTTGATGATACCCCTAATAATAATGCGAAGGCTGACTGGTCAACTCAGGTTAATAATGAAATGACGATGTTGTTCTGTAAGGATAAAGATGCACACATTGATGAATCAAATGAGTTTGAGGATAGGGTTGTTGATAATTCTAATGATGTTGTGGCAACAAATTTTGAGCCTGTTGTGTCTAAGTCTCAAAGGAAAAAGCAAACTCAGCAGCAGCAGCAAGCTACAAAAGCAGATGTTAGAAATACCCGATCAAGGGTTGGTGCCAAAAACCTTGCTTAATGAAAGTCCTTTATTGGAATATTAGGGGAGTGGCCAATCAACCTTCAAGATTGGTTCTAAAGAAGTTATGTGTTTCGCATAAACCTGATATTTTATTAATCTCTGAGCCATGGATGATTTTTGATAATTTTCCTTCAAATTTCATGAGGAATCTTGATCTGAATTTGTTTGCTGTTAATAGTAGAAATTCTCAGTCTCCTAATATTTGGTGTTTTTGCAAATCTAATATGAATCCCTATTTGATTGCATGGCAGCATGTTAGTTTTTCTTTCATTTGGCAGAATCAGCAAGTTTTCCTTTCTGCTATCTATGCCAGTACTGATCAAGTGCAGAGAAGAACTCTCTGGTCTGAACTTCGTAGTTTGCAACAAAGCTATGATGGTCCATGGACTTTTATAGGCGATTTTAATGCTGTTTTGGGAGCTCATGAAAAAAGGGAGGGAAATTTACCTTTGCAAGTTTCGTGTGATGAGTTTAGCAATTGGTCTGATAATGGTTCTTTGACTCACATTTTGACAAGGGGAGCAAAGTTTACTTGGTCTAATGGCCGAAGAGGAACTGCTTTGACTGGATAGAGCTATTTGCAATGATGCTTGGCTTGACTTCTGGGATAGTACAGCCTGCTGCACTTTGACAAGAAGTAGATCAGATCATTATCCACTTCTGTTAACTATGAGTAGAGGTGTTCAAACCTTTCCTTCTCACTTTAAATTTCAAAGCATGTGGAATGAGCATCCTGATTGTCAGAAGCTGATTGCTGAGGTCTGGAATAGACAGGTACATGGCTGCCCTATGTTTGTTTTGGCACAAAAGCTAAAAAATCTAATGAAGGAGCTTAAAGTCTGGAACAAGGAAGTATTTGATGATGTTCACATTAAAGTTGAAAAAGCTCAATCTGAAGTTGATTTCATCCAGAATTTGATCCAGATAGATGGTTTTTCTTATTCTCTATTGAAAAAGAAAAAGAGGCTCAGCTGGAGTTACATAGAGCATTGCATTATCAAGAAGCCTTTTGGAAGGAAAAGTCAAGGATTAATTGGCACAAGTTTGGTGATAGAAACACAGCTTACTTCCATAAAGTCACCAAAATCAGAAATGCATCAAAACAGTTATCCATTCTCAAGCATGGTGATCTGATTTTGGACAATCACGTTGCGATTGAAGACCATGTTCTGCAATATTACAAAAATTTATTTGCTATAGATAACAACTATTCTCCAAATGGTTTAATTGATTCAGTAATTCCTTCATTGGTAGCTACTATGGACAATGCTTTACTCACAAATATTCCTACTATAGAAGAGGTGAAAAATGTTGTTTCCATGAATAGCAATGGTGCTCCTGGCCCGGATGGATTTGGAGGAAGTTTTTATCAGAAGCATTGGGATTTAATTGCCAATGACGTGTTCAAATCAGTTCTGCAGTTCTTCACTCAAGGTTGGATATTACTTGGCTTGAACTCAAATTTGGTTGTTTTGATTCCAAAATTTAATGGAGCTGATACTATTGATAGCTATAGGCCTATTGCTTTAGCTAACTATCAGTTTAAGATAATCTCAAATATTTTGGTAGATAGACTCGCTTCTATAGCTCCTAAAATTATTTCTGAAAATCAAAGAGGATTCATAAGAGATAGGCATATTTAGGATTGTGTTTGCATTACCTCAGAAGCTGTTAATATGCTAGATAAGAAAGTTTTTGGGGGAAATTTGGCATTGAATATTGACATTAAGAAAGCTTTTGATACAATTGATTGGGGTTTTCTTTTAAAAGTCCTTCATTCTTTTGGCTTTGATGATAAGTTTTGCAACTAGGTGAAAGTGATCCTTGAATCTGCCAAGCTGTCTATTTCTATAAATGGCCATTCGGTGGGTTATTTTAGCTGCAAAAGAGGAGTGAGACAGGGAGATCCTCTTTCTCCTCTTTTATTTTGCATAGCAGAAGAGGTTTTGAGCAGAGCCATTTCCTCTTTGGTCCAAACTGGTAACATTCTACCAATGGCTAGTCCGAGAGGATTCCAAACTCCTTCACATGTTCTATATGCAGATGACATCATGATCTTTTGTAGAGGGACAAGAAAAAACATTCAATCTATCATGGATCTTTTTAAAATTTATGGAGAGGCTTCGGGACAACTGATTAGCTCAAATAAATGTAAGTTTTTCCACGGTTCAATTCCTGCTAGGAGGCTGCACAGTATTTCCTCTATCCTTGATTTCTCTCAAGGTAAATTACCATTTACATATCTTGGTGTTCCAATATTTAAAGGGAAACCTAGAAGAGTTCATTTGTAACCTTTGGCAGATAAAATTAAACTGAAATTGTCTAATTGGAAAGGTTCCCTACTATCTATCATGGGCAGAATTCAGCTTGTTCAATCAATTATACATGGTATGCTAGTTTATAGTTTTCATATATGTGCTTGGCCTATTTCTTTGCTGAAAACTATTGATAATTGGATAAGGAATTTTGTTTGGTCTGGGGATATAAATGTTAGAAAAATGGTGACTGTCAAGTGGAGTACAATCTGCTCTCCAATTTCCGAGGGTGGTCTTGGACTTAGGTCTACTAGAAAAATAAATGAGGCAACATCTTTGAAGCTATGTTGGGATTTATTATCTTCTGATAGTCAATGGTCGAATTTTCTTAAAGCTAGATTTATAAAGGATAAAACCAAAGTCTCTCAGTATGTTACTTCCTCAATTTGCCCTGCAATTAAAGGTAGTTTCAATTCAGTTATTGCTAACATGTCCTGGCAGCTTGGTGATGGTAAAGATGTTAGTTTCTGGCATGATATTTGGCTTTCTGATTCAATAACTAATTTGCTGAATATTCCTTCTGATTTGCATCATCTTTTTCAATCAAAGGTTTGTGAATTTATTTCCAATTATGCTTGGAATATTCCTGATGAGTTGTGCAGTAATTGCCCCTCCATTTTTGCTGATATTCAAAAGATAGATATTCCGAAATTTCCTTGCAATGATCAGGTTAGATGGTCTAATTCTATTTCTAGTTCTCTTACATTCAAAGAGGCTTATTCGTTTGTTGTCCCTAAGAAGCAGGATCTGAATTGGTGTAAACTTATCTGGCAGCCATGTATTCCTCCCTCTAAATCATTTTTGTTTTGGAGGCTTAATCATAAAAAGCTTCCAACTAATGAACAATTATTTGCTAGAGGCTGTATCATTGTTTCTATGTGCAGTCTTTGTAAGAATAATTTGGAGACTTCTGATCATTTGTTTCTTTCCTGTTCATTTGTTGTTGGTCTTTGGAGTTGGTTGAGTAATATTATTGGCTGCAGCATTGATTTGGCTTCCTATGAAACAGTTTTAAATACTTGTAGCAGAAATTGGATTATGCAGGGTCGAGATCTTGTTCTTGCTGCAATTTTGTTTACTTTCTGGATGATTTGGAAGTGCAGGAATAATTTGAGATTTGATAACAAGATTATTTCTTTTAATTTAGCTATTAACTTCATAGTGACAGGTGTTTCTTTAGCTGCTAATTTGTCTGCTGGCACCATATCTTCTTCCATGAGGGAGTTTACTATTTTGAAGAAATTTAATGTTCTTGGCCATGCTTCTCGAGCTCCTTCTGGTAAGGAAGTTATGTGGTATCCTCCTATATGTAATTGGGTGAAATGCAATACGGATGGTGCTTCTAAAGGTGCTCCTGGTTGGTCTGCCTGTGGGGGTATTTTTAGAGACTATAGTGCAGCAGCCCTCGGTTGTTTCTCTGCAAATCTTGGTGTCACTTTCTCTTTACATGCAGAATTGATTGGTGCTATGATGGTAATTGAGCAAGCAAGTTTGAGGGGTTGGAAATATCTTTGGCTAGAGTGTGACTCCTAACTGGTGATTTCAGCATTTAAATCTCATAATATTGTGCCATGGAAGCTTCGGAATAGATGGTTTAATTGCCTTCTAATTGTAAAAAGCATGAATTTTCGTGTTTCTCATATTTTTAGGGAGGGTAACTCATGTGCCGATAGGTTGGCAGTACATGGACTTTCTATACAGAACTTTGTTTGGTGGGATTCTATTCCTTTCTTCATTAGGGAAGATTTCTTCCATAATAGGTCTTATCTTCTTTTTATAGGTTAAGATGATTTTTCTTTGCATGGGTTTTGGTTTATGTCCCCCCATGGTTTCTTTGTATTTTTTTCTTTTCTTATTAATAAAAAAGCATTAGGAGTACTCTTTCCTTTATGGTGTTTTTATCCCTAATGAGGGTCTTGCGCCTAAAGGTTTTAATGAGACTCCTTTTGCTGTTTTGCTTAAAAAAAAAAAATCATATTTAATCAATCAATTAAATCAATCCCATTTAATTATTAATCAAATCATATTTAATCAATCAATTAAATCAATCTCATTTAATTATTAATTAAATCATATTTAATTAATCAATTAAATTAATTCTTTGAACATTTACTCTATGCGTGTGACCCTATAGGTTCTCAATTAATTGGCAATAATATTAATTATTATTACTCATATTTATAATCAATTAATATTATAAACAATGAGCGCCATCTAGCAATACATGATTGCTACCCAATTAATTAGAATATTGGTGATACAATTAAAACCTTGTTGTAACCATATATAATGTGAAGTCAACGTCCTTTTGTCTCAATGTCTTAATTGAACACAAGGCATAAATGTGTCATCTTTGTTATGTCCAATTATTTATTTCTTGATCTAGTAATTGACGTATGATCATATGGGCCCAATATCGCATATTGTCCCACCTTAGCATGGCCATGCATTTCTACGTCGCATACCATCAAGAGGCCTATAGACATTACTCCTATTATGTAGGAGGGACGAATCCTATCTACATCACTCACATTCCTCAACATGTTTCATTGCAGACCCAATAACTATCTTTATAGTTGTCCTGTTACAGACAATGTTTAATAGTATTAAAGCCTACAACTACATATGTTAGAAATCGTAGTGACTTCAAGTTGAAGGATTACTTCACTATGGTCACCATGAGAATCGCTTATGACACTTACATAACTATTATGCAACGTTCTCATAGCGGGTCACTCCAGTATAAATATTCCACTAATATTTATACCTATGTGAAGACTTGATATCTTATATCTATGACCCGTGAGATGTGGTCATCAGTACACTCACATAATAGTCTCAATGTATTATTATTGTCCTTATTAATAATAATACTTGACTAAGGATATTTAAGAATAGTGTTCTATAATTTAATGGCATCTCACGGTCAAGTCATACTTGACGTTCCATTAAATGAACTACCTATTCTAAGGACTTTATTATGCTATAAATATGATCATAAAATATAACATAATAAATAAATGCCTTATACATATATCAAATATATGATCAAAGTCATGATACAAATGATTATCTATTCAAAATAGATTGGCCACTAGGGCTTACCCTAACAGAGGGTAGTTCACGGCCACCATATCATCCTTATTGATATGAGTGCCTAGCCAGTGCGTCTCAGTAAGCATGAGAGTCTTGAGTATTTATATTTTGATGTATTTTGATGAGGTGGGCTAGGACGAGAGATAGCATGTTTTATTAGTTGTTTTTGGGTATGCCATTAAGATGTGTACTCTGACGGAGATACTTTATGGATGCATGTACTTACATCTATTAGTGTATTGTATGTACTCACTATATGTTTAAAGTTTTAAATTTACCGCGTGTTCTAAGATTAGATAATTAGGTTACTAATGAGGCGGGACGTCTCATTTGGTGATATCAGAGCAGTTCGGTTCTAGACCGGACTGTAGGGTTATGTGGACCTTGCAGTTCAACACGATCAGAATCCAGAACGGTGAGTATAGGAAGTGTATTGGCCTTGTTAGTTGGATCCACCTCGGATGTTGACTATGATTAGAGATGGGTAGAATGCATGTCTGATGAATGTTTGCTTGATTGCTTTTGTGTAGTGTGGGATATCAAAAGATAGGAATGCTTTCTTATGTTATATCTTTGGAATGTTGAGCTAACGGTTGCTTTTATAGGAACCAATGGCTCGAGGGAACGGACGTGGAAGAGGGAACATGGGTAGAGGTAGAGATAAGCCAGTTGAGGCAGAGGAACACAATCATAATGGAGAAAACCCCAGAATAGGTGGTAGTGAGGAAACTACTACCGAAGCAATGAGGGTTATGTCAGAATTAGCAACAGCTATGTAGCAGCAGACTCAACAAAACGCTTGGTTCATGCAGCGTCAGGATGAACGGGAGACTAGACAACAACAGGTGAATCTCGTGAGAGGAGAGGAAATGGCGGAGATAGGATTGAATGCCTTTATGAAGGGCAACCCTCCACAGTTTCATGGAGAATACAATCCAGAAGCGGGTGAGTTATGGATCCAGGAGATCGAGAAGATCTTTGTTGCCATCAACTGCAGAGAAGACAGAAAAGTCACATATGCTTCCTTCATGCTAGTGGGAGGAGCTGAGGCATGGTGGAAGAACAAGTTAAGCCTACTAGAGGCTGATGGAAGAGTGATCACCTGGGAGTTGTTCCGAGGAAACTTTTTGGAGAAATATTTCCCGAGAAGCGTGAGACAAGAAAAGGAAAAAGAGTTCATGATCCTGAACAGGACAACATGTCTATGGGTGAGTATGCAATGCGATTTGACGCATTTCTAAAGTTTTCACAGTTCTATTAGGTACACCCGAATGAGGAGTGGGTGTGTATCAAGTTCGAAGACGATCTGAGGCCCGAGTTAAAGCGGGCAATGCTGCACCTGGAAATTAATCAATTTCCAGCCTTGGTCGAGAAATGGACGGTGTTAGAAGGGCACGATCGTGGTGGAGTAGGTAAGCAACCACCGCAGCCAAGGAGCGGAGGACCTATCTGTAATAGCAATCAACGAGGAAAAGGCAGAAGGTTCCTACAACAGGCAAGACCTTATAATCGTCCAGTGCAACAAGTGGTGAATGTTGGGGGAAACCAAGGGCAGGGACAGCAAGGCCCTGTGAGATGTTTCCAATGTGGGGGATCGCAGGAACTTCCCCGTACAGAACCAGAATCAGGATGTCGTCTGCTACCAGTGTGGCAAGACTGGCCACAATTCTCGTTTCTGTAGGCAGGGAACTGCCGAGAGAGGTACTACTCTACAACAGGGTGGAGGGCCACAGGGAACTGGAGCGAGGCCATAGTCGAATCAGCCTATGCAACACCCTTTCCCAAGTGTCACATTCCCGAACGATTATAAGGCCGAAAATAATATTAATGCGAAAAATATGGTTTTATTTTTCTTTCTTTTAGCAATGATACAATGGGATTAGTAAAGTAAGTAAAAATAAATGAACTTAGGTTCACCATGCATTTCTAGAAGTCATACAAAATTACGTACAGAAATAGAAACAATATTGTATATAGACATAGGTCCAAGCCTAACTGATAAAAGTATATAATTTAGTACTAGGAGTCACAACTCCCCAAAAGGTACAACTGACACTTGGACACAGCCCTGCCAAAACAAAACAACAAAAGGAGTCCCCCTCTGGACTCAAAGTATACGCTGAACTAAACCGTCGTCACGCCCATGTTCTTAAGCAGAAACAGTAATACCAGCAGCAAAGATATGTAGATATGGGTGAGATTCCTAATCATCAACACAGCAAAATAGCATAAGTAAAAATAGGACGACCCACTAAGTAATAACATACTTATCATGCATACCATAAATCTCAAGATATCATGTTAATCAATTAGCATCATAATATAAGGGATCCTCGAAAATAGAATAGTGATGTACAACAAGTAAATGTAATCATCAACAGCCATGCAATGCAATGCAATGTACATGACTCAATGCCATATGCCACAAGGGTGAAACTCTGACCCCTACTCCATGTAGCTAACAAAGTGTTGGAGAGAGTGAATGGGAGGACATGTTCCGGTTAATGCCAGCAATGGGCAAGATGCTACAACAAATGTAACGTGCACGTATCTGGCTTTATGGACACACTATCGACCAAACATGAAAAGTACGGCAGCTAGTCAAAGATGTCACAGCAGTGCACGGAATACCACGACACAGAAGAATCACCAACTGGTCACTTGTGGAATTTCGAACCATGAAATCTCTCAAGACCATTTAAGATCCTCACCGTAAGATTCGCACTAGCATCTAGGTGTAAGCTCACTCCTAGGCTCAAGGCCTTAAAACTCATGCAATGAAATGCCAATGCTTACACAAAGCAGATGCGATAAAGAAATGTCTATCCACCGGATAAACCTCAAGGTTTGCTAAGGTTCTCTTCCTTAGGAATTATACGTGTCTTTATATTATAAAACTTTTATCAACTGGATAAATCTCATGATCCCTCCGGGATCGAGTCATCACAAGACTAAAATAATTGAACGATTGACCTGGATCCGAATCACCGGTCCGTCATCGAACTACTGTTTCAAAACCCAAAACGTTTTGTTTTTGTGTTTGTGTCTTATGAATTACATCTCAAGTCCTAAGTGTTATGAAGAAGGATTGAGAATCCTCTTAGATAAGTCTTTGTTCCTTTCAAAGATATTAATTCATTGGATTACAAATAATGACATAAGTATTGATTCACTTAAGTCTTATGAAGTCATTGATGAACTAAATCATCAATGGTATAGTGCATGGTCTTGTTCCACCATATACTATACTTAATTATCTCTTTTATTTTACTCTAAGTTAATTACTTAACTTGGGTTTTCAAGCGTAAAACCTTAAGATTTAGAGTTGAAACTCTCGATTTGAGACTTTCTAAACAAAAACCTTTCTAATTGAAAACTCATTTGATTTGAAATAACTTTGTTACTTGCTTAAAGTAAAGTAACTTAACTAATTTGAAAAGGGTTTTTCCTCACTAACTTAGTGTCAAAACCGTGCTCTAAGTTAGTGTAAAAGAAAATAGAATTTTATTTGGTTTTCAAACTATGATTCAATTAGTTCAAACTTGAGGACAAGGTCCTCTTTATACTTTGTGGATTGAATGTTAACTTAGTTTGAAAATGAAGGTGATATCCCATTAAAACCTAAGGTAACTTCATATTCCTTTTACTTCCATGAAATCACTTTCATCATTTTACTTTTAAAGCACTTAGTTAATTGGATAAACTATGACTAAAGTAAAAATACATTTTCACCTTAGTAAAAACACTTGAAGGTCAAAACACTATTTGATCTTTGGATCAAAATCACTTCTTATTTTGTTTTGAAATATATGTTCGTAAAACATTTTTCTAACTTTTCAAAACATTGAATGTTCAAGAACAACTCATGCTCTTCCTTTTTCTAGTCAAGGCCGAATACTCCATCACATGGGATGTGAAGATTTTGCTTCACTAACTTGTCAAGTAATATCTCAAAATGCTCACAATATTATGATGAACAATAATCAAGCATCATTCAATCATAATCAAGCATAAAAATACTTACTTGATCTAGAGATCAAAGTATAGTTTTCAACATACATGAAAATATTTTTCCATCCAAGCATACATCATCATAAACACATACTAAGCATGGAACCATTATTACAACCATGTTGTCAAGGAGAACTTCATAAACAAAGTAGTGAACCCAAACAAAAGGATTTCACCCAAACAATGCATAAACAACCATTTTCACCTTCCACCAATTTTGGTGTGATAAGGTTCACTCCCCATACCTTTTGTGAAGTAATCTTCCGAATGAAAATCATCTGACCGGTTCCCGAATCTCCCGATTATTCTCCCGAATACTCAACACCAACTACATTCACACAATAAATTCAAACATCAACAATTATCAACACAAATTTTCCTTATGTCCTTAGACTTAGGGTTCGGCCATAGGGCTCAAAAATTAGCTAGAGATGTCTAAAATTTCCTATCTCTTAGATGAATGACCCTTAGATATACCTAACACTAAAACAAGTCTCATTACTCAAAACTTGAATCAAAACTCAAGCTTTTTCACGGCCTCATCATACCCATATGGGCTAGAGAACTCTTTTGGTTATAAGATCTTGGATTATGAGAGAGGGCAATGAAACTAACTCATAGAAATTGGTTTGAAATTAAAAGGATTTTTCTACAATTTTTCATGGTTTTATGAAGTTTAAGCTTCAAACTTAAGCATAGCTTGAAAATGAAGTTTTAATGGAAGAAAATGAAGATTGAGAGATCAAAGGAAGAGTTCATACATCTTAGAAGATGAAGATGATCAAGTTTATCAACTTTGTTTCACAAAATCACTTGAAGTTTCTTAAGGAAAATGAGAGAAAATGTGAGAAAGTGTGAGGAAAAATGTGTTATGAAGAAAAAGGAGTGAATGGTGAGGTTTGATGAAGGTGGGGCGTGTGAGATGAAGGTGAGGGCAAGGGTGTCCAAAAATTTCACTTAAGGGGCAAAATGGTCTTTTCACACAAGGTTAAATGGTAATTATGAAAAAGGTTAGGGGTATTTTGATCTTTTCGCGTTCAGATATTTTATAGCGTCATCATGAGACTGGCACGCTTTCCTGGGTGATGTGACCTGATGTGACTTCAAGATTATCCGTTAGCGGGTCCCGATAAATCCCTATCTAGCTCCGTTCATCACCCGACTTGAGATTTCTCCCGAATAACTTATATTATTTCGCTTTTTAGTGCGAATAACCAATTTTAGCAAAATTGTAGGAAATCCAATTCTAAGACTAACTATTTCGTTCACAAGCCAAAATTAGGTCTTTTGAGAAGTAAAATCATATTGCCGGTGAAAAACGCAGACCGGGCTCCATCTGAGTTTTCGACGCAAAATTTAACCATAACTCCCTAAGATAACGTAGAGCGTGACTATGGTCTTAGTTTATTTTATTTCTTTTTCTAAATCTCAGATAAAAATATAAACTCATTTACACAGTTTACTGACCTGAGAAAGCTTAAAAAATCGAGATGTTACATTACTACTATAACACCCCGATTTTCAATGCCTTTGTAAGTTGTATAATTAAGTTTGTATTTTATTCGAGGTTTTATAAAATGAAATAAAATAAACCGAGACCATTTCAACGCTATCATAGGAAGCTACGATTAAATTTTGGGCTAAAACTCAAACGAAGCCTGGTCTGCGTTTTTCATTGACAGTAGTATTTTACAACTATAAAGACCAAATTTTGAATCGTGGAATAGGCAGTTAGGCTTAGAATTCCATTCTCTACAATTTTGCTAAAATTGGTCTTAACCTTAAAATGTGAAAATAATATAAACTATTCAGGCATAATTCAAACCGGGTGACGAATGGAGCTAGATATGGATTTACCGTGACCCGCTAACGGATAATCTTGATGTCACATAAAGTCGCGTCATCTAGGAATGCGTGCCAAGTGTCATGATGACTTTCAAAATATCTGAACGCGAAATGACCAAAATGCCCTTGGTCTTTTAAAGAAATGACCATTTGGTCCTATGGAAAAGACCATAATGCCCTTAATGAAAAAAATTGTGGACATCCTTGTCCTCCCTTCGTCTCCCACGAAATAGACCAACCAAGGCAGCCCCTCCACCATTTTTTCTCCTAACACCATTTCTCTTCAAGCTTTCTCTCCATTTTCAAGCTTGATGTCTAACGATTTTTGGTGAATCAAGTGAGGTTTCTTGCTCATTTTCATCACTCCATTAGGTAAGATCACTTCTTTGATCCTTAAACCTCATGAATCTTATCTTAATTCATGTTTGAAAACCATGATTCAAGTAGATTTCAAGTTCTAGGTTCAAACTTCAAAAATCTCTAAAAAATTGTAGAAAAATCCTTTTAATGTCAAACTAATTTCTATGAGCTAGTAGAATCATCCTCTTCCATAATCCAAGTGCTTGTAACCAAAAGATCCCTCTATCTCATATGGGTATGAGAGGTCGAATCTCACCCTTTTGGACCATTGGAGTTTTGATTCAATATTTGTCTATAGGAAGCCTTGATCTAGTTCTATCACACTTAGATGGTCTTGAATCCAAAAGTGTGTGATCAAAAAACTTCCCTAGCCTATTTAATCATAGGATGGCCGAACCACCAATTTGGGGTAAAATATGAAGTTTTGATTCAAGTTTCAAAATTGAGACTTGATTTGGTGTTATGGTTACTTAAGGATCCTTACTCCAAGAGATAGGAATTTTTAGACATCTCTAACTAATTTCCTAGCTATATGGTCGAACCTAGGTCATGGGATATAGTGAGAATTCGTGTTGTTAGTTATTGGTGCTTAGATTGGTTGTGTATTTATAGTTGTTGCCGGGTAATCGGACGAGAAATCGGGCGACTTTCTGCTAACCGGGAAGCTTCGAGAGGTAAGGGGAGATTAACTCCTATAAGTTTGATAGCCGCATAAGGTTGGTTGTGGTATGATTTTGATGATGTTATTTGAATCAATGTTAATGATTTCTCTTGTGATGTATATGTGAGAATGATTTGGTAAGTGCGTGATTGGATATTGAAATATGAATTGTGGCATTATTGTCTTGAATGAGATATTGGATATTGAAATATGAATGGTGGCATTGATGCCTTGGATGATATGATGTTGAATTAAGATATGATATATATATATATATATATATATATATATATATATATATATCCTGGACTGGTTAAGAGCATAGCACTGGATATAGCTCAATAATGAAGAATTAAGCTACTTAAAAGTCATAATAAATGATTTGGAAATGTTTTGGTTTGAGATATGAAAAGCTTTTAAGTCAAATGGCATAATGGTCAATTTTACGAAAAAGCCACTAAGCTAAGAACTCAAGAGGAATTTCTAACAAGATTTAAAAAATTGAGAGTTAGTGAGGAAAATAGTGAAAAATTACTTCATCATTATTTTCTAAACACATTGTACAAAGAAAGAAAAACTTGAAGAGTATGTAGTTTGTCAAAGAAAGAATCATCTGAAAGTATTTGACTTTCCAAAACGAAAAAGTTCTTCATGAAAGTTTGCTCCGATAACAATCTTTAGAAAAATGTTTTAAAACGATGGAACCTTTTAGAAAAGGCATTTAAAGCCAAAATCCTTTGAAAATGAATCTTAAGTTTTTGTGGAAAACAAGTTATAGAGCGAAAACGAGTTTTGGTTTATACCAAATAGATTCTGAGTTTTGTTTTCAAGATTTGAACTACGAAAATGAAATTTGATAAAACTGGTGATTTTCCTTCACGCATGTGAAGCACATGAACCTAGTGACCGATACGTCGGGCTAGTGCTCTGTGAATTGAGCACTCAGACAACGTGTCCTGTGTTTTGAAAAAGAATGGACTTTGTGTCCTATATGCAAGTCTAGTGTCCCCGACGTCGGCCTAGTACATCATGGATTAAGCACTCGGACTATGTGTCCAGTGTTTTGAAAAAAAGAATGGACATAGTGTCCTACATGCGAGTCTAGTGTCCGCGACGTCGACCTAGTACTTCATGAATTAAGAACTTGGGCTACGTGTCCTGAAATTTGAATGAACGGGCTATATGTCCTTTAAAACGAGTCATGAGCTGTGTGCCTTGACAGATAAAGAAAGAATTGAACAGGAAAAAGAAAAACAGAAAACTTTTTGCATACATACATGAGTGGGCCGACGTGCCATATGAACCGAGCTACAATCCAAGTGGTTGAGAATATGAGCCAGTTAAGACCATTAGGTCTATAGGGGTATCGTGTGTTCGAAACTCCACAAGTGGTCGGAGGCATCGCGACCCCGTGCCGTGGTAAATCGGTTGCCCAACATGGATGAACTCAATCAAAGACTGGACTATTCATGATATGGTTGGACTTGGTACCTCGGAACAATTGGAGCTCGGACCTAAATTAAAAGACCGACTCAGGAAAACAATTGTGTTATGGGAGTATTCGCGGCCTATCACTCGAGGAAGGGAAGTTAGGAATCTCCGGAGAACATGAATTAAAAAGTTGATATTGAAGTCTCGTGCATTATTATAACTCATGATAGTGTTTGAGATATTATGTTGTATGAATATTTGTTATTCCAACTGTATTTATATGTGGATGTATGTATTATTGTATGCTGTTTTACTTGTGTGGCTATTATGATAAACTTGTGAACGAGTATCTCATCCTTGCCTGTACATGTTGGACACCCTGTTGTGTTTTTTGAACACATGTACATATATTTTCCAACGGTCCTCTAGGTCACTACGGGACCCTGTAGCTGAGTTCCTTGGTGTTGACGACGAAGACGGGTGGACTATTGATGACGAGACCCAGTATCATTGGGGCGATGCCTGTTAGGTAGTATGCTTTATTTTTCTTAGTGTTTTATTAGACCAACTCTTAGGGTTTTTGACGTTTAAGTCAGGTCTTTTGACCATGACCCAGTATGATATGTATTAAGAAATTGAAGTTATGTACGCCTTATGGCGAAGTTGAATGAGTTTTATTGATGATGAGTTTGAATTTGTTATTTTGCTGTTATTAAAATTTTCAATTGGTATCAGATTTCCGTAACTAGTCTAATGAGTATTTTCGAAAATGTTTTAATTAACCGAAAAAGAAAATTTAGGGTACGAACTATGACACCGAGAGGGGGTGTTACAATAGTGGTATCAGAGCTGGTCGATGTCTTTTGGGATCTAGGTTATGGATTCATGATGTTTTTGCTGTGTTTACTCTGTGTTTTGTTTTGATAGAGGACAGTAAGAGTGAGAACAGTCTGTGATGACTTGTTCTTTTTGGAATGCAACCAATTGGATTGGCTGGATCCGATGATTAAGATGCATTAAGACTTTTAAGAGAAGAGTTATCTGAGTTATTAAGAGGTGAAATCTAGGGTAAGCTTTGAGACAGCTCCTTAGTCAGTTCGAACAAACAAGCTTGAATATGACCTCTACTTTATGAGTCAAGTATGTTAGACTCTTAGCTATCAAGTGAGTGAAGACTCCCTTATAAGCGAAGGACGTTTGATTGTTAGGAAAGTTTGCCGAAAGAACGAGTGTGCCTTAGGCAAGTGTAAGGATACCAAAAAGTTTTTGGAGTAGATACATACGTAGCTAGTAAGCGACCATAGGAATGGCAAGATAACGATATGTACTCTAATAGAGTTGAGAGACTGGACTGGAATTCCGGTAAAGCAATAAAAGTGTGGAATCCAGTGAAGTTTCTTTTGATAGTATTTTAAGAAATGATTGGAGCCTCTGCTGTTTGTGGGTTTGATGAATAGGAAAATTTTTCTCCATTAGGATAAATGAAAGGCTACACCTTATGGGTAGACTATAATCCATGTTGATGGTGGTGAAGAATTCGTATAATACCTAAGTATAACTGTTCGAAGTTGCGAATTATCAGAGATTGAGTGAACCAGAAGTGAAATAGGAACTTTGGCTATAGAACAAGTGTCCTGAGGACTGGTATTGTAACACCCCCCTCGCGGGTGCTACATACTCGGACTCTAATGCGGAAATAAATCAAGAAAATAAAACGCTGGTTGCTTTCGGAAAATACTTTAATTAAATAGCTACGTTCGAAAACGCGGTTTTAAAAATTTTCTACATACGTAGGCAATACAAACTCAAGGTGAAGAAATAAACTTCTTACAGCACATTAGTATTCACCTATTGTATAACATATGACAAACTTGAAAACATAAGTTCAAAAGCGTGCAGTAATATAAGACAGCTCAAAATAAAAGACTCCTAAGCTGGTCGGCTAGAAGTAGCCATTGGGGTACAACCCAACGTCAACTTCATCAGAACGCTCCGTCATCCAAGTCCTCACGTCTCCGCGGGGACCTATGAACAACATCTGTACATGTGTTCCAAAAACACAACAAGGTATCCAACATGTATAGGCAAAGGTGAGATACTCTTATAATAAGTTTATCATGATAGCCGCACAGGCGACAAACAGCATAAATACAGTTATATGAACAGTTATTTATACAACACAATATAATATCTCAAACACAATCACGAGTTATAATAATGCATGAGACTTCAATATCATCTTTCTAATTCATGTACTCCGGAGATTCTAACTTCCCAACATCGAGCGATAGGCCGTAGTAACACCCATAACACAATTGTTCTCATGAGTTGGCCTCTCTATTTAGGTCCGAACAACAATTGTTCCAGGGTACCACGTCATAACCATATCCTGAATAGTCCAGTCCCTGATCGAGTTCATTCGTGTTTGGCAGACGATACCACGGCACGAGGTTGCTACGCCACCGGCCACTTATGGGATCTCGAACACAGAATGCCCCTACAGACCTAGTGGTCTTAACCGGTTCCATTCTCAACTACTAGAGTTGTAGCTCGGTTTCAAATGGCACGTCTGCCGGTTCATGCATGTACACAGAAAGTTTTCTGTTTTCTTTGCGTTCATTCTTTCAAATGTTGAGACATAAAGTCCACGACTCGTTTCAAAAAGGCATTAAGCCCACTCAAATCAAAAACACAGGACACGAAGTCCGAGTGCTCAATCCACATTTATTCTTTCAAATGTCGAGACATAAAGTCCACGACTCGTTTCAAAAAGGCGTTAAGCCCACTCAAATCAAAAACACAGGACACGAAGTCCGAGTGCTCAATCCACAAAACACTAGCCCCGACCTCTCGGCCACTAGGTTTGGGTTCATCTCAAAGGTTCATCATTTTTCTTTTCGGTCAAACTTTATCAAAAAAACTTCGGAAAACAAAATACACTTTTGTTTTCTTGAAATAAAACATTTTCACATTTTCTGGGAAAAACACCTTTCTTGAAAACAAAACCGTTTTCTAAGGTTTCACGCCCTTTTTAAACACATTACAGAATAAAACACATTTTGCATGACTTTTCACAAAACCACTTTTTAAAAGAACATACATTTCAAAAGAACATACTTTTCAAAAGAACATATATTTCAAAAGAACATACTTTTCAAAAGGACATACTTTTCAAAAGAACATACATTTCAAAATAACATACTTTTCCAAAGAACATACTTTTCAAAAGAACATACATTTCAAAAGGACATACTTTTCCAAAGAACATACTTTTCAAAAGAACATACATTTCAAAAGGGCATACTTTTCCAAAGAATATACATTTCAAAAGAACATACATTTCAAAAGAACATTCTTTTCAAAAGAACATACATTTCAAAATAACATACTTTTCAAAAGAACATATATTTCAAAAGAACATACTTTTCCAAAGAACATACTCTTCAAAAGAACATACATTTCAAAAGAACATACACTTTGATTTTTAAAACACGGTCTTCAAAACTTTGATGTTGTTGTCATCAACCATTGCCTGGATAGATCAATTGATGTTGTTGTCATCAACATTGTTGTCAGCAGTGCGCAACCTCCACCACGACCACCTCTAAGATTCATGTTTCCCTCACAAGGCAGACCAATCATACCTTAATAAGGAAACATAAATTCGTGCGTTAAGTGCTAGTGTGTCAAGTAACAGTGTTCTAGTGTACTAGTGTGTCAACACACATTGCTTCAACATAGAAACAATTCAAACAATGTTAACACAGAGATCACACAACACAAACATAACAGACTCACTTCTCAAGGATTCCCGAAAGACTCGACCAGCTCTGATACCACTAATGTAACACCCCCCCATGCGGGTGCTACATACTCGGACTCTAATGCGGAAATAAATCAAGAAAATAAAACGCTGGTTGCTTTCGGAAAATACTTTAATTAAATAGCTATGTTCGAAAATGCGGTTTTAAAAATTTTCTACATACATAGGCAATACAAACTCAAGGTGAAGAAATAAACTTCTTATAGCACATCAGTATTCACCTATTGTTTAACATATTACAAACTTGAAAACATAAGTTCAAAAGCGTGCAGTAATATAAGATTGCTCAAAATAAAAGACTCCTAAGCTGGTCGGCTAGAAGTAGCCATTGGGGTACAATCCAACGTCAACTTCATCAGAACGCTCCGTCATCCAAGTCCTCACGCCTCCGCGGGGACCTATGTACAACATCGGTACATGTGTTCCAAAAACACAACAAGGTGTCCAACATGTACAGGCAAAGGTGAGATACTCATATAATAAGTTTATCATGATAGCCGCACAGGCGACAAACAGCATAAATACAGTTATATGAACAGTTATTTATACAACACAATATAATATCTCAAACACAATCATGAGTTATAATAATGCATGAGACTTCAATATCATCTTTCTAATTCATGTACTCCGGAGATTCTAACTTCCCAACATCGAGCGATAGGCCGTAGTAACACCCGTAACACAATTGTTCTCATGAGTTGGCCTCTCTATTTAGGTCTGAACAACAATTGTTCTAGGGTATCACGTATTACCATATCCTGAATAGTCCAGTCCCTGATCGAGTTCATTCGTGTTTGGCAGCCGAGACCACGGCACGGGGTTGCTACGCCACCGGCCACTTGTGGGATCTTGAACATAGAATGCCCCTACAGACCTAGTGGTCTTAACCGATTCCATTCTGAACTACTAGAGTTGTAGCTCGGTTTCAAATGGCATGTCTGCCGGTTCAAGCATGTAAACAGAAAGTTTTCTGTTTTCTTTGCGTTCATTCTTTCAAATGTCGAGACATAAAGTCGTTTCAAAAAGGCATTAAGCCCACTCAAATCAAAAACACAGGACACGAAGTCCGAGTGCTCAATTCACATTTATTCTTTCAAATGTCGAGACATAAAGTCCACGACTCGTTTCAAAAAGGCATTAAGCCCATTCAAATAAAAAACACAGGACATGAAGTCCGAGTGCTCAATCCACATTTATTCTTTCAAATGTCGAGACATAAAGTCCACGACTCGTTTCAAAAAGGCATTAAGCCCACTCAAATCAAAAACACAGGACACAAAGTCTGAATGCTCAAGCCACAAAACACTAGCCCCGACGTCTCGGCCACTAGGTTTGGGTTCATCTCAAAGGTTCATCATTTTTCTTTTCCGTCAAACTTTCTCAAAACAACTTTGGAAAACAAAATACACTTTCGTTTTCTTGAAATAAAACATTTCCACATTTTCCGGGAAAAACACCTTTCTTGAAAACAAAACCGTTTTCTAAGGTTTC
This sequence comes from Ammopiptanthus mongolicus, assembly GCA_039655645.1. NCBI lineage: Eukaryota > Viridiplantae > Streptophyta > Magnoliopsida > Fabales > Fabaceae > Ammopiptanthus > Ammopiptanthus mongolicus. Next base: position 56,623,440 of record CM077344.1, read on the forward strand.
ACGCCCTTTTTAAACACTTTACAGAATAAAACACATTTTGCACGACTTTTCACAAAACCACTTTTTAAAAGAACATACTTTTCAAAAGAACATACATTTCAAAAGAACATACTTTTCAAAAGGACATACTTTTCAAAAGAACATACATTTCAAAAGAACATACTTTTCCAAAGAACATACTTTTCAAAAGAACATACATTTCAAAAGGGCATACTTTTCAAAAGAACATACATTTCAAAAGAACATACTTTTCCAAAGAACATACTCTTCAAAAGAACATACATTTCAAAAGAACATACATTTTGATTTTTAAAACACGGTATTCAAAACTTTGATTTCGATTCCAAGTCTTTTAACAATTATCGAGACATAGCCAGTCCTATGCTCATCTAAGATATAAATATATGTATATATATATATATATATATATATACATACATATATATCAACAGTTTAATATCACAATAAGATATCATCCAAGGCATCCATGCCACAGTTATATCAAATAACCAACTATGCACAACACTTAACATCCAATCAATCCAGGATATAAGTATATATATACATCGAGTCTTAATTCAATCATAACACACCAATCAATCATATACCATGAGGCTACCAAAATCAAAATGAACTACCTCCCTTTACCTCACAAAGGTGTTCACTTCAAACTAGATCGGTTCTCGGTTCCGGCTCCGGTTCCGTTCGCGTCGCCTAAAACAATCAAACACAATTCAATTCAAACAACAAAGCAACATCAATCTATAACATCAAAACATAAGTTTTCTTCCTCAAGAAGGTATAGGATTCGGCCATGAAAGGATAAAGAGGCTAGGGATCTCATTTGGTTCCAAACTTTTGGATGGTTGGTCCTTAAGCATGATTAACACTAAATCAAGTCCTATAACCCAAAAATTTGAGACAAAACTCATGGTTCTACACCCTATATGTTTCGGCCATAAAGAGGAGAAATAGGTTAGGAGCTTTGGTTGATGTTTTGCTCTTGGGTTTAGGGTTCAAAGACATCAAGTAAGCTAGAACAAGTGCTATATAGCCAAAAATTGCAACAAAACCCATCCTTGCACCATTAATAGGATTCGGCCCTCCCATGGAAGAATAGGGAGAAAATTTATTTTGGGTTCATGATTCTAGATACTCAAAGTACACATCATGATAGGTTCATAGAAATTGGTTTCATGATCATAGGATTTTTCTACAATTTTCTATGGATTTTCAAAGTTCTAGATCTAAACTTGGATCTTCATGAATCAAATGAATCAAGAGATGAAATAGAGAGATTGAGAGAGTTAAGATGAGGATCATACCTCCTAGGATCAAATATTAGTGAAGAAGAAACAAGTTTTCACTCAAAAACTTCAACTTTTGAAGATCAAACTAAGGTTTTTGTGAAGAACTTTTGATGAACACTCAAGAACTCATGAAGAACATGAAGAACAAGTGAGAAAAGATGAAGAACAAGAGATAGAAGAGAGAGAAAGAGAGCTGGCCGAAATGGCCATGAGAGAGAAGGAGAGAAATATATATATATTGATGTCATGGCAAACTTGTAAATAACCAAAAGGGTAATTTGGTAATTCCTTCAAAGACTAGGGGCATAAATGTCATTTCCCCTATAAATATCTAGATATTTCTAGAAAGGTAATGATGACATGGTGAGTCACAGGGTCAGAATGGTTATTCCATAAATTCTCAAGGGCAAAACGGTCTTTTTATTCAAGGGCAAATGGTAATTATGAAAAGGGTCAAGGGCATTTTAGTCATTTCACGTCCAAATATTTTCTAAACGTAATCATTACACTGATGAGTCACTGATAAGTCATTGCACACCATGTGACTTCATCCTTATCCGTAGCGGTTCACCAAAATCTCGTATTCAGCTTCGTTCTTCACCTGATTTAGGTTTTCGCCAAAGAAAGTCGTAGGACGACTTATTTATTTTGAATATTTTCAAAATAACCAATATTTTTGGAAATAAAATATAAAACCTAACTGTTTCGTTCACGCGTCGAAATTAGGTCTTGATAGTAGAAAAAGACTACTATCCGTGAAAAACGCAGACCGGGCTCCGTTTGAGCTTTCGCCCGAAACTTAACCATGGCTTCCTATGGTTATGTAGGACATTCCTATCTGGTCAGAATATTTTATTGCCATTTCTAAGGCCTTGAATAAAATATAAGTTCATAAATACTGAATAATTAGGAAAACTCGAAAATCGGGGTGTTATAGGTATCAGTAGGGGAAAGAATTACAATGGATCCTATATGAATGGGAGTATTGTCTTGTTAATAGAACTTAAGACATTGATCAGCAGAGATAAGTAAGACATATGAGTTTAGACTCGGTCGCAACGACCACTATCTAAGGATATGGTTGACTCCTTGTTTTGATACTTTCAAATTTCGAGGACTTGGACTAAGTTTGATATTAAGTTTGGATTTTCACTTAGATGTTGGAACTCTTAAGTGAGCTTGTTGGGATTTAGAGTGCATTAGAGTTGTTGGTGAGATTGAGACGTGTAATAACGGAATAAGAACTAGTTTAAGTGTTTGACTTAATCATGGAAGTAAGTCTTTCGTGGAGGATTGGTAGTAGAGAATGACGGACTAATAGGTCAGTGAAAGAGGGAATGACTTTCCCGATAGTCGATGGATGAGCAAAAGACGGATGATAAGTTTCAAGAGTTAATTTGATTTCTCCAAAAGAGTAGGACCGTGTTGAAATTGTTTCCTTGACGAAACAAGGTGTGTTGTCACACAAGGGTGTGCGTTTGTTGAGTTCTAATCAGGTTGAAGCCTGGTGAGAACTCACGTTTAGAGAGAGGTACTTGTGTTCATGTTGACACGTCGTCCTTTTGGGATTGTGTTAGACATTTGGACAAGGTGCCTGTCTGGGAAGATTTTCAGGAGAAATTTTCTGAGAATATTCCGAGTTTGCATTGCAAAGGACATTCAGTCACATCTCCATCGCTTGTGTAGAGTATCACCTACAAAGCTGGCTGGGTTGGACTGCATGAAATGGAATTTCGTTTGGTTCTCATTAAATTTGTCATCATCGGCGATGTTCTCGTAATTACTCCAAGAGTCATGAGGAACATGAGGAGACTCTGCGTCAAGTATTGCGGACCCTACACGAGGGGAGTTGTCGTGAAGTCAAGTAAGTACGAGTTTGACTCGATGGTGGTAGAAATTCTTAGGGTATGCTATCCCAAACAAGCATTTGTACTCATAATCCTACATAATCCTCAATGTATTAGACATTTGAGTGGATTGGTTTAATAGTAACCTTTGTCCTGGACATTTTCATGTCATTTCATCGAAAGATTTGTTACGACTATTTCTTGAGTTGTAACACAGACAAATTCTCGACCCTAGTATACATATACATCATTCAAACTCATCTCTAAATCTTCACTCAAGACATCATAACACATATATCAAACATGCACTATGAAGCTACTCAAACTTAAATGACTACCTCCCTTTACCTCTCAAATTTGCTTAGTCCAAACTTGATCGATTCTCGGCTCCGGCTCCGGTTTCGTTTGCGTCGCCTAAAACAATCAAACACAATTCAATTCAAACAACAATTCAACATCAATCTATAACATAAGAACACAAGTTTTCCTTCCCCTAAAAGGTATAGGGTTCGGCCATGAAAGGTAAAAAGAGTTAGGGATCTCATTTGGTTCCAAACTTTTGGTTAGTTGGTTCATGAACTTAGTTAACACTATTTCAAGTCCTATGACTCAAAAATGTGAAACAACACTCATGGATTTTCCCCATGAAGCTCTCGGCCATATAGGGCAATTTAGGCTAGGAATTGATTTGGTTTTCCATCACTTGGATTCAAGGACACTAGGAAAGCTAAGGGTGGAATCAAGAGTTAGAAATCAAAAATTTGATGAAAAACACTATTCATCATCACTCTTAGGTTTCGGCCACTTTGGGGTTTTAGAGCTAGGATGAGACTTGGATCATGAGCTCTTGGGTTTAGATAGAGGGTGATGAGGTGAGTTCAAAGAACTTGGTTTCACCTCCAAAGGATTTTCCTACAATTTCTTATGGATTTTCAAAGTTTTGGATCTAAGAATGAGTTTCATGAAAATGGAGTTTTGATCTTGATATTGAAAGAGATTCAAGAAGATATGAGACCATAGAAGTGATCTTACCTTAAAATGGATGAAGATTGGTCAAGAAATCAAGTGATTTCAACAAGCTTTCAAGGTTTTCTCAAGGATTCAATGGAGGTTTTCATGGAGGAAGAAGATGAGGTGTTCTTGGCTCTTCAAGAGGGGCTGGCTGCGTGATAAAGGGGCTGTGAAAGGGCTGGTCAGCCTTCTAAAAGGTTCATTAAGGGTAAAAAGGTCATTTGGTTCAAAGGGTAAAATGGTAAAAGGTGAAAAGACTTAAGTTAGGGGTATTTTGGTAATTTCGCATCCCGAAATTCCCGATCGTCATGACGACTCTGGCATGCTCTCCCAAGTGAGTTGACATGATGTGATATCCATATTATCCGTTGTCGGGTCCTGGTAAGTCCATACGCGGCTCCGTTCTCCACCCGATTGAAGATTTCGCTCGAATGGAGGTCAGGAAATGATTTTTTTGAAATTTTTACGAAATTTAACCAAAACGTAGAAAATCGAATTCTAAGACTTACTGTCTCGTTCACGGGTCCATCTGAGGTCTTCTGAGCAGTAAAATCATACTGTCAGTGTAAAAACGCAGACCGGGCTCCGTTTGAGTTTTCGACTCAAAACTTAATCGTAGCTTCCTACGATATCGCTGAGCATGATTATGGTCTCGGAATATTTTATATCCCTTTCTAAGACCTCGAATAAAATATAAGTTCATAAATACTGATTAAAAGAAAAACTCGAAAATCGGGGTGTTACAGTCTGTTTGAGGATGATAAGCCGAACTCAGCCGTAACTTCGTTCCTAAGGCTTCATGTAAACTCTGCCAAAACCGCGAAGTAAAACATGGATCTCAATCTGATATGATGCTTGAAGGTACCCCATGCAGTCTCACAATCTCACTGATATAAATCTGAGTCAGCTTTTCCATGGCATACTTGATATTGATAGGTAGAAAATGAGTTGGTTTTGTAAGCCTATCAACTACTACCCAAATGGAATCGCACCCCTTAGGTGTCCTTGGTAAACACGTCACAAAATCCATCGCTATGCCGTTCCATTTTCACTTTGGGATATCACTCCATGAGGTAAGATCACTTCTTTGATGTTCAACCTTTGCTTTTTGACACACCAAGCAAGACGCCACATAATCAGCCACATCTATTTTCATGCCTTGTCACCAACACAACCGCTTCAGGTCTTGTTACATCTTGGTTGATCTTGGATGCATACTCAACTTGCTTCTATGAGCTTCGTCCATAATTAACCACATAAACCCATTCTCCTCGTCTTAAGATTCCATATGTTCCTTCTTTGTATTCAGATGTCATCCCTTTCTTCAGATTCCCTTGTTCTTCCTCTAGATACTGGTCGTACACTTGTTTCTCCTGAATCTGATCCATCAGATCACATGACATTGTAACCATGCCCGCACAAAGTCTCCCTGGCATACTGAACACGGACAGATGCATATCTTTGAACTGTTCTAACAGCTCGTGTTCCTTAACCATCATGGCAGACACATGTAACACTTTCCTACTTAGAGCATCCGCTACCACATTAGCTTTCCCCGGGTGATATTGTAACTGGAAGTCATAGTCCTTCAAAAATTCCAGCCACCGTCTCTGCCTCATATTGAGCTCATTCTGATCGAACAAGTACTTCAAACTCTTATGATCGCTGAAGACATTGAACGTCGAACCATACAAGTAGTGCCTCCAAATCTTCAAAGCAAAGACCACCACTGCTAACTCCAGATCATGGGTAGGTTAGTTCTTCTCTTGCACTTTCAACTGTCTCGAGGCATAAGCTACCACTTTTCGTTTCTGCATCAGAACACAGCCTAACCCCTGATATGAAGCGTCACAGTATACTTCAAAAGGTTCACTTGGATCTTGTAACACCAACATTAGCGAAGTAGTCAGCCTCTTTTTCAACTCCTGGAAACTCTGCTCATAGGCCTCGATCCACTCAAAAGCTTTATCCTTCCTCGTCAACTGGGTAAGGGGTCCTACAATCTTAGAAAATCCCTCGATCAATCTCCGACAATACCCAGCCAAGCCCACAAAACTGCGTTTCTCAGTCACTACGGTTGGTTTCTTCCATTCAAGAACTGCTTCAACTTTTGACGGATCTATAGCAATTCCTTCCTTTGAAATCACGTGACCCAAAAATTGCACTTCATCGAGCTAAAACTCACACTTAGACAGCTTCGCGTACAACTGTTTCTCCTTCAGAACTCGAAGAACCACACTAAGATGTTCAGAGTGTTCTTCCCGGTCTTGTGAATAGATGAGTATGTCGTCTATGAAAACAACGACAAACTTATCTAGGTAGGGACGAAAAATCCTATTCATATAATCCATGAATATGGCTGGAGCATTCGTCACCCCAAAAGACATTACAAGGTACTCGTAGTGCCCATAGTGTGTTCGAAACCCTGTCTTTGGTACATCTTCAGGAAAGACTTCCGGAAACTCGTTCAAAATAGGCACATGCTCTAAGACTAGCCCGCTCTTAACCTCCAAAGAAGATACCAACATGTATCCTTGAGCTCCTTCTCTCAAAGAAGCGTTTACTTGGTTGGCAGTCAAAAATCCAGAATTCTCAGAACTAGGAAAGATTAAGGTTTTGTTTGCACAGTCTAACAGGATATGGTTAGAAGATAACTAATCCATCCCTAATGATTACATCCATTTGCGAAAGAGGCAAACGGATCAAATCAATTAAAAACGTTCTATCTTTTACAGAAGTAGAACAATTCAAACAAACTTTAGCAGTTATAACAGGCTTTGCAGTAGGTGTAGAAATCACTAAATCAAAAGGTAAAGAAGACACAAGCAATCCCAAAAGGTTCACACAGTCATATGCAATAAAGGAACGTGTTGCGCCTGAATCAAACAGTACAGTTAACGTATTACCTTCCATGACGCACTGACCTTGGATCAAGTCTTCATTCTGAGAAGCCTCAGCACCATTCACAGTATAAACTCTACCCTTTGCCTTAGGCCTTGCTGCTTGCACATTATTGGCAGAATGTGCAACTTTTGATTGCACATAGTCGCATGAAGTATGCCCCGGTCTCACACACTTGAAGCATATTATCCCTTTGATGGAGCATTCTCTGGTGGCATGATTATTCTTGCCACACTTCATACACTTGTTTGGGGTGTTTCCAGACTGATTAAAACCCCCACTGCTTCCTCCTATAGAACGTTGTTGTTGACCTCGCTGCTTTGAATATGGTTTCCATCGAGATCTGTTGTCGCGACCACTGTTGCCTCTGTGGAACCTAGTCGGTCTAGAACTCTGCCTTCCTTCACGAGTCTTCATCAGATCTTCGATTAGGAAGCACTCGTCTATCAAAACTAAAAACTCTCTGATCTTGAGAGGTAGCACCACTCCTAGAATCTCGTTCCTTAAACCTTCTTTGAACTTTGCGCACTTCCACTCCTCATCCGGATGAAGATGGAAATACCTCGAAGACTTCAACAGGGACTCAAAACGATCAGCATATTCTTTGATAGACATTGCTCCTTGAAGTAGCTGTAGAAACTCCATTTCTTTCAACACGTCTTACATCCATCGAAAAACACTCGTTCTGAAGGACTATGCGAGTGACAACTTACAAGAAGGCAAAAGCATCACTATTCTATCCAATATCATTCCTTTTCAGAAATAATAATGTAGAGAATAGCAAACAATTGTTGTCTTTCTTACAGAAACACAACACAAAGAATGAACAACACAAAAGGATAGACCGAAGTCATCATCCTTTCCAACATTGTTTTCTCTCGGAAACAATAACGCAGAAAACAATCAGAGAAAACACAACACAAACAAGACAGACCATAACCTACAAACCCCAAAAGACTTGATCTGATACCAAATAATGCAACACCCTTTCCCAAGTGTCACATTCCCGAACGATTATAAGGCCGAAAATAATATTAATGTGGAAAATACGGTTTTCTTTTTCTTTCTTTTCGCAATAATACAATAAGATTAGTAAAGTAAGTAAAAATAAATGAACTTAGGTTCACCATGCATTTTTAGAAGTCATACAGAATTACATACAGAAATAGAAACAATACTGTATACAGACATAGGTCCAAGCCTAACTGATAAAAGTATATAATTTAGTACTAGGAGTCACAGCTCCCCAAAAGGTACAACTGACACTTGGACACAGCTTAGCCAAAACAAAATAGCAAAGGGATCCCCCCTCTGGACTCAAAGTATATGCTGAACTGAACCGTCATCACGCCCATCTTCTTAATCAGAAACAGCAATACCAGCAACGAAGATATGGAGATATGGGAGAGATTTCCAATCATCAACACAGCAAAATATCATAAGTAAAAATGGGAGAACACATTAAGTAATAACATACTTATCATGCATACCATAAATCTCAAGATATCATGTTAATCAATTAGCTGCCTAATATAAGGCATCCTCGAAAACAGAAAAGTGATGTACAACAAGTAAATGTAATCATCAACAATCATGCAATGCAATGCAATGTACATGACTCATTGCCATATGCCACAAGGGTAAAACTCTGACCCTTACTCCATGGAGCTAACAAAATGTTGGAGAGAGTGAATGGGAGGACATGTTCTGGTTAATGCCAGCCATGGGCAAGATTCTGCAACAAATGTAACGTGCACGTATCTGGCTTTACGAACACACTATTTACCAAACATGAAAAGTACGGCAGCTAGTCAAAGATGTCACAGCAGTGCACGGAATACCACGACACAGATTAATCACCAACTGGTCACATGTATGCCTTTCCAACCATGATACCTCCAAGATTATTTAAAATATCACCGTAAGATTCGCACTTGCATCAAGGTGTAAGCTCAACTCCTAGGATCAAGGCCTTACAACTCATGCAATGGAATGCCAACGCTTACACTAAGCAGATGCGATAAAGCAATGTCTATCCACCGGATAAACCTCAAGGTTCATTAAGGTTCTCTTCCTTAGGAACTATACGCGTCCTTGTATTACAAAACTTTTATCCACCGGATAAATCTCGTGATCCCTCCGGTATCGAGTCATCACAAGACTGAAACAATTGAACGAATGACCTGGATCCAAATCACCGGTCCGTCATCGAACTATTGTTCCAAAACCCAAAATGTTTCATGTTTGTGTTTATATCTTATGAATTACATCTCAAGTCCTAAGTATTATGAAGAAGGATTGAGAATCCTCTTAGATAAGTCTTTGATCCTTTCTAAGATATTAATTCCTTGGATTTCAAATAATGAAACAAGTATTGATTCACTTAAGTCTTATGAAGTCGTTGATGAACTAAATCATCAATGGTATAGTGCATGGTCTTGTTCCACCATATACTATACTTAATTATCTCTTTTCTTTTGCTCTAAGTTAATTACTTAACTTAGGTTTTCATGCGTAAAACCTTACGATTTAGAGTTGAAAACTCTCGATTTGAGACTTTGTAAACCAAAGTCTTTCTAATTGAAAACTCATTTGATTTGAAATAACTTTGTTACTTGCTTAAAGTAAAGTACCTTAACTAATTTGAAAAGGGTTTTTCCTCACTAACCTAGTGTAAAAACCATGCTCTAAGTTAGTGTAGAAGAAAATAGAATTTCATTTATTTTTCAAATCTATGATTCAATTAGTTCAAACTTAAGGACAAGGTCCTTTTTATACTTTGTGGATTGAATGTTAACTCAGTTTGAAATTGAAGGTGATATCCCATTAAAACCCAAGGCAACTTCATATTACTTTTATGTCCATGAAATCACTTTCATCATTTTACTTTTAAAGCAATTAGTTAATTGGATAAACTATGACTAAAGTAAAAATACATTTTCACCTTAGTAAAAACACTTGAAGGTCAAAACTCTATTTGATCTTTGGATCAAAATCACTTCTTCTTTTGTTTTGAAATATGAGTTACTAAAACATTTTTCTAACTTTTCAAAACATTGAATGTTCATGACAACTCATGTTCTTCCTTTTTCTAGTCAAGGCCGAATACTCCCTCATATGGGATGTGAAATTGTTAAGTAATAGCTCAAAATGCTCACAATATTATGATGAACAATAATCATGCATCATCAATCATAATCAAGCCTAAAAATCGTTACTTGATCTAGAGATCAAAGTATGGTTTTCAACATACGTGAAAATATTTTTCCATCCAAGCATAAATCATCATAAACACATACTAAGCATGGAACCATTATTACAACCATGTTCTCAAAGAGAATTTCATAAACAAAGTAGTGAACCCAAACAAAAGGGTTTCACCCAAACAAAGCATAAACAACCATTTTCACCTTCCACCAATTTTGGTGTGATGACGTTCACTCCCCATACCTTTTGTGAAGTAATCCTCCGAATGAAAATCGTCTGACATGTTCGCGAATCTCCCGATTATTCGCCCGAATACTTAACACCAACTACATTCACACAATCAATTCAAACATCAACATTTAACAACCCAAATTTTCCCTATTTCCTTAGACTTAGGGTTCGTCCATAGGGCTCAAAAATTAGCTTGAGATGTCTAAAATTTTCTATCTCTTGGATGAATGATCCTTAGGTATACCTAACACTAAAACAAGTCTCATTACTCAAAACTTGAATCAAAACTCAAGCTTTTTCACCCTATAGGTTTCGGCCTCATCATACCCATATGGGCTAGAGAATTCTTTTGGTTACAAGCTCCTAGATTATGAGAGAGGGCAATGAAACTAACTCATAGAAATTGGTTTGACATTAAAAGGATTTTTCTACAATTTTTCATGGTTTTATGAAGTTTAAGCGTCAAACTTAAACATAGCTTGAAAATGAAATTTTAAAGGAAAAAAATGAAGATTGGGAGATCAAAGGAAGAGTTCATACCTCTTAGAAGATGAAGATGATCAAGTTTATCAACTTTGTTTCACAAAATCACTTGAAGTTTCTTAAGGAAATTGAGAGAAAAGGTGAGAAAGTATGAGGAGAAATGTGTTATGAAGAAAAAGGAGTGAATGGTGAGGTTTGATGAATGTGGGGCGTGTGAGATGTAGGTGAGGGCAAGGGTGTCCAAAAAAATTCACTTAAGGGGCAAAATGGTCTTTTCACACAAGGTTAAATGGTAATTATGAAAAGGTTAGGGGTATTTTGGTCTTTTCGTGTCCAGATTTTTTCTAACGTCATCATGACACTGCCACGCTTTCCTGGGTGATGTGACCTGATGTGACTTCAAGATTATCCGTTAACGGGTCCCGGTAAATCCCTATCCAGCTCCGTTCGTCACCCGATTTGAGATTTCTCCCGAATAACTTATATTATTTCGCTTTTTAGTGCGAATAACCAATTTTAGTAAAATTGTAGGAAATCCAATTCTAAGACTAACTATTTCGTTCATTAGTCAAAATTAGGTCTTTTGAGCAATAAAATCGTACTGTCAGTGAAAAATGTAAACCTGGCTCCGTCTGAATTTTCGACCCAAAATTTAACCGTAACTCCCTACGATACCGTAGAGCATGACTATGGTCTTAGTTTATTTTATTTCTTTTTCTAAACCTCAGATAAAAATATAAACTCATTTACACAGTTTACTGACCTTAGAAAGCTTGAAAAATCAGAGTGTTACAGCTTGCAAAGCCGCAAGCTGCGGGGAGAGTGTTTACAGTGAGAGGGACTGAATCCTCTCAATCTCCTGATCTGATAGAAGGTATGTGCTTAGTTTCCGGAAAGCTCTTGTCTGTACTGTTTGACTCAGGGGCAACCCATTCTTTCATATCTTTGGAATGTGTGGATCACCTGAAATTGCCTGTATCTTTGTTACCATATTACCTAATAGTTTCTACCCCTACCAGTAATCCTTTGATCACCATGTCAGTTTGCTTAAAATGCCCTGTAATTGCTGAAAATAGAAACTTTCTTGTTAATCTCATATGTTTACCCATGCAACAATTAGATGTAATCTTAGGCATGGATTGGCTTTCGGCTAACCATGTAGTTTTGGACTGTGCAAACAAAAGCCTTGTCTTCTCTGAGCAATTTGGATGTGCGTCTGCCAATAATAGTGATGTTGTGCATAGGAAGCAAACTCAAGAATACGTGATGCTATTCTCTATGGAAGGAAAGGAAGAATCTAGCTTAGAATCCTTGCCTATAGTATGAGAGTTTCCGGAAGTTTTCCCTGATGATGTTTCGGGTTTAGCACCAGAAAGAAAAGTGGAGTTTGCCATAGACATAGTACCAGGGACGAGACCTATTTCGATAGCACCTTATCGAATGTCTTCGTTGGAGTTGGCTGAGTTGAAGAAGCAGTTGGATGAGATGTTGGGAAAGGAGTTTATAAGGCCAAGTGTTTCACCATGGGAAGTGCCGGTGCTGTTTGTGAAGAAAAAGGATGGAAGCTCAAGGCTGTGTGTTGATTACCGACAGCTGAATAAAGTTACCATCAAGAATAAGTATCCATTACCAAGGATTGATGACTTGATGGATCAGCTGAAAGGAGCTGCAATTTTCTCTAAGATTGACTTACGGTCTGGTTACCATCAGATCCGAGTCAAGAAAGAGGATGTACCAAAAACTGCATTCAGAACTCGATATGGACACTACAAGTATTTAGTTATGCACTTCGGCGTAACGAATGCTTCGGCTGTGTTCATGGATTACATAAATAGGATTTTTCGACCCTATTTAGATAAGTTTGTCATTGTTTTCATCGATGACATTCTTTTCTATTCCCCAAATTGGGAGGAGCATCGGGAACATCTTAGGATTGTACTCCAAGTTTTGAAGGATCGACAACTTTATGCGAAGTTGTCTAAATGCGAATTCTGGATAGAAGAAGTTCAGTTTCTTAGGCAAGTGATCAATAAGGAAGGAGTACCTGTAGATCCTGCAAAAGTGGAAGCAGTGTTGAAGTGGGAACGTCCGAAGGCGGTAGGTGAAGTTCGCAGTTTTCTTGGGTTGGCAGGATATTACCAGATGTTTATCGAAGGATTCTCTAAGATTGCATTACTGATGACGTAATTGACGAGGAAAGGTAAGACCTTCGAGTGGACAGAGGGATGTGAGCAAAGTTTTCAAGTGTTAAAGAAAAAGTTAACAACATCTTTGATGTTGGTGTTACCCGATCCTTTAGGAGAGTTTGAAGTATTCTATGATGCTTCATACCAAGGTTTAAGATGTGTACTTATGCAAGACGGAAAAGTGGTGGCATATGCTTTAAGGCAGTTAAGAACTCATGAGAGGAATTACCTGACTCATGATCTTGAATTGGTAGCCATCATGTTTACGTTGAAAATATGGAGGCATTACCTATATGGAGCTAATTTCAAAGTGTACAGTGATCATAAAAGCATGAAATACCTTTTTGAATAGAAGGAGTTGAACATGAGGTAGAGGAGGTGGATAGAATTGACAAAAGAACTATGAATTCGATCTACATTATCATCCAGGAAAGGCAAATGTTGTAGCAGATACATTAAGTAGGAAATCTCTGCATGTGTCTGCTATAATGATAAAGGAGTTAGAGTTGATCGAACAATTCACATATCTAAATCTCGGAATAATGGAGTTATCTAGGAATAAGATGAATCTTGGAATGATCACTGTTACCAGTGATTTCTTGAGGATAGTTAGAGAGAAGCAAAAAGAAGATCAGTACCTTCAGAAAGTGAAAGAGATGATAGAAGAGAAAAAGACCACTGATTTTAGAAAAGGTACAGATAAGGTTATTAAATTTGGTTATAGGATATGTATACCGGGAAAGGTAGAGCTCAAGAAAATGATATTGGAAGAAAGTCACAAGAGTAACCATAGTTTTCATCTTGGAGCCACGAAGATGTATCAGGATCTGAAGAAAATATTTTGGTGGCCAGGAATGAGAAAGGAAATAGCGGAGTATGTGCTATCTTGTTTGACATGCTAGATAGAAAAGATCAAGCATCAAAAGCTAGGTGGTATGTTGCAATCCTTGGATATCCCAGAATGGAAATGGGATGGTATCGCAAGGGATTTTGTAACGGGATTACCAAGGACTCCAAAAGGGTTCGATGCAATTTGGGTCATCATTGATCGGTTAACAAAATCTGCACATTTCTTAGCCATCAATGAAAAGTTTTCTATGGAGAAGTTAACCCAAATCTATATAAATTAGATACTAAGGTTGCATGTAGTGCCTTCGAGTATAATTTTGGATCGAGACTCGAGATCTACGTCGAGGTTTTGGAGAAGTTTGCAAGCTGCTTTGGGAACTAAGTTAAGGTTAAGTTCATCTTATCATCCTTAGACGGATGGTCAATCTGAACGAACGATTCAATCAATGGAAGATTTGTTAAGGGCTTGGATTTTGGAACAGACGGGAAGTTAGGACAATTTCTTGCCATTGATTGAGTTTACCTATAACAATTGTTTCCATTCGAGTATCGGTATGGCACCTTTTGAAGCTTTGTATGGAAGGAAGTGCAGAACTCCACTGTGTTGGTATGAAACAAGAGAGAAACAAATCTTAGGCCCTAAGATGATACAACAAACAACGGAACAAGTGAAGCTGATAAGGAAAAAGATGAAAGCAGAGCAAGATAGGCAAAGGAGTTATAGTAACAAGAAGAGAAGACCCTTATAATTCTAGGAAGGAGGTCATGTCTTCTTGAGAGTGTCACCAAGGACTGGAATTGGTAGAGTGCTTAAATCCAGAAAGCTTACCCCTAGACTCATTGGACCTTTTCAAATTCTTTGCCAAGTTGGTCCTGTAGCCTATCAAATATCTTTACCACCAATTTGTCAAACCTTCATGATGTGTTCCATGTATCCCAACTGAGAAAAGACTATCGCGATCCATCACATATAATTCAACCAGAGTCAGTACAGATAAGGGAGAATTTGGAATACGAAGCATTACCTGTAAGGATCGAAGACCGAAGGATAAAGGAACTCCGTGGAAAACACAACCCTTTGGTAAAAGTGGTTTGGAATGCAACAACGGGAGATACAACATAGGAAAGAGAAGTAGATATGTTGCAACAATACCCTCATCTTATCTAAGGTATGTTAAATTTCGGGGATGAAATTTCTTTTAAGGTGGTGGTAATGTAACATCCCGTTTTATCAATATGTGTTTAAGGCATCAGTTAAGTATGTTTAAGTGTTTGGATGTGATCTATATCATATGATAGATCTACGATCCAAATTTGAAGAGATTTAGACTTGGAGCGAGCCTAGAAAGTGCGAAAACATGAAAGAATGGGTCAAATCAGAATGGAGTGTCCCCACGTCAAAACGTTCTCAGTCTGACAGCCATGTATAAAAGGACCTGGAACTTCATTTTTTGGGTTTGTCATGCGGTTCTCCTTCTTCTTTCTTTAGAAAACACATATAGGACCTTGAGGCAGCCATTGTTAAGCTTCTTGGAGCTTGGTTTGAGGTGATTCAAGCATCGAAACTCAAATTCGATTGTACCATCGTGTTCGTAACTTCGTTATCTTCGAGTCTGACCAATCAGTTTCTCAAATCGTTGAAGGTATGTCGTAGTTTTGTATATGTCGATGTCATCGACATCGACGTGCTTCGAGTGTTCTTCATGTTCTTCGTATATTTCTTAATTTCGATCCTCGTTTTGATTCGTTTTAGAGCTAACCATGATGTATACGTGTTGTTTCCGCGAGTAGGGCAAAATTCGAAGTTGTGCTCGTGATCGTACGTGGTGTGAAGGCTGCGGCTATGGGGAGGAGGTTGGAGAGCTTGGTTGTGTTCGTTGTGTTCGTGAAATTGTGCACGTCGTTATCAGGTGGGGAGAAAGAATCACACATTCATCGGGAAGGCAAGAGTGGAATAATACATATTGACATGTGTAAGGAAACCCTAAACCCTACTAGAGGTTGAGCCTTGACAAAGTACCTAAACCCTAGGTATAGGTATCTTTGGGCTATCACCACTAAGATTAGACCCTAGATAGACGACTATTGCTGGATGGATAATTGGTATGTTTGGTGCGATTGCGAATATGTTCTCTGTGATTTATGTGTTTATGAGTTAGACTGGTATGCTTGATGTGCTTAATATGCTTTATGAGATTTATGTGTTTTTAGGCTTAGCTTGGTATCTTGAGAGGTTGGATATTATGTTGCATGCTACTATGGATGATATTGATAGTGAACGAAAGTTCCACATTGCATGTTGTGAGGTAAGAGGTTGTGGATACCGTGGTATCATAGAAATGTTGATTATGAGTATTGAGATAATGGTGGCATAAGTGATGGTTGACATGCATAGCATAATCATGTGCCAAGTGGCGAGTCGTGTGGTATAGGACACACGAGGTTAGTGTACCTGAGTGCGGGTATGGATTACGAAAGGGACGATCTTCGTTATCTTGGGGATGTAATCGTGCTCGGGACTTATCACAAGTGACGGATGGGGTTGCTCTTATTGTGTCGGGATGCCCGCTGGAGCCTGGTTATCCCGATTGGACCCTGAGCATTCCACGTCACAGGTGGACATTCTGAGGAAACCAAGAAACCCCTCCCAAGAGTTGGAGTGGGGATGCACTCTTATTGGTCACGACGAGTGGAAAGGTTACCTGGACAAACTAACTAAGCTTCTCCGAGACTAAGAACGAGTTGAGATATCGGCCGACATGCATGTAGATTTGAGATACATATAGTATAGGCGATGAGTATGAACGATATGATTGGGAGATGTCTGTGACATGTGACTCCTTGAGATGTTTGTATACATGCTTGTCCGTTGTGCCTAATGTGAAGATATGCTATTCTATGATTTCTTTCCCATATATGATATTTGTTGTAGATCCTTATCTCCCTATTTTCTCTATGTATGTTTTCTCTCTTGGCACGTGGAGAAGATGTTGCAGTTGAGGAACCGATTCCAGAGGAGAATGGCATTCCCTATGAACCTGATGCCGGCGGGAGAGCTGCAAATACCAACAGTGAGAGACCTGGGGTAGAGGGTAGTTCACGGCCACCATATCATCCTTATTGATATGAGTGCCTGGCCAGTGCGTCTTAGTAGGCATGAGAGTCTTGAGTATTTATATTTTGATGTATTTTTATGAAGTGGGCTGGGACGAGAGATAGCATGTTTTATTACTTGTTTTTGGGTATGACTTCTTATGTATTTTTCGTTTAGCAATTGTTGGGTAGGCAATATGCCATTAAGCTGTGTACTCTGACGGAGGTACTTTATGGATGCATGTACTTACATCTATCAGTGTATTGTATGTACTCACTATGTGCTTAAAGTTTTAAATTTTTCGCGTGTTCTAAGATTAGATAATTAGGTTACTAATGAGGCGGGATGTCTCAAGTACCTTATGAGGAAAGAGATTTCAAAGTATTTTGGAATGATTTTAACAAAAGGATTTCACATGTTTTGGAAATTCAATGTTTTACGCTAAAAGTCAAAGTTTCACACTAAAGCAATGTTTACCAAAAGTCAAAGTTTGACTAAAAGTCAAAGTTATTTTCAATTAGATCCTTATGGACTCAAAATATAAGACTTAACTAAACAAAGAATGTTTTTGGTTGCTTGCTCGGCAAGTAACTGCGCTTCAAACAGGAAACAAAGATGATAAAGGATCAGATTTGAGAATCCATCATCATCATAATACACTTAAGCGTTTGGGAAACATGGATAGTCCAATGAGGTGTTTGGATCCAAGAGTTTGGTACTATCCAATCACCTATAGAAGGGCATCAAAAAGAAAATGCATAAAGACCAAAGCTTAAGAACAATCGGGAACCAATGATAGACCAATAAGGTGTTTGGATCCAAAAGTTTGAAAACTATCATATAGGCCTCTAGAATGGCTTGGGTTGCCAGAGTAATATTGAAGTTTATCCAGTTGAAAAACATGAATGTATTCGCCTTGTAGGCTTAACCATATTGCATATAAATTTGAGTCTAAGGCCTGCGTGCCTAGGAGGTTGAGCTTACACCTAGTGCGAGTGCGGATATTAGGGTCACGATCTTCAGTGATCTTGGCAATGTCAGAGTTGGAAAATCCACAGATGACTAGTTGGTAGCTCTTCTGAGTCATGGCATTCCATGCACTGGTTAGACATCTGCAACTAGACACCAATTTATCTATGGTTTTAGAGTGTCATAAAAAAATCCTATGGTTACTATTAACAAAGAAATTGGAAGCACAATTTGGCCCTAGGCTGGCGCTTTGATGAACATGTACTATTACCACTCCTTCCGATTTGTCCCATTATAGCTCCGGAGTAGGTCAGAGTCTTGATGGTTGCATGTTTGGATTGCACCAAGGTCATATTATGCATATTTTACTGCATCTGGTATTTGAGGACCTAGGTGGACAGGAGGGTTGTATTTGCCGTCACCCCATATCTTCGCCGGGAGAACATTGTTGGAGCTCATGGGGAGAGGAGCACTCGTCTAACGAGGCCACCGGAAAGTTCCTCTTCTCATATGCCAGGTGTACGATTGATTAGAGCCAGAGCTGCTAGAGAGGCGTCACCTCAAGAGCGTTTAGTCTTCGTTCACCCTCCCGGATTCCCACATCTGAGGGGCGGGGCATGTGTGATCACTGCTCCCCAGAAATGGGTGAGACCTTGTCCACATCCCTTTGTTTGGCCCCTACCATCAAATGATGAGGGGACGGTGGAGGTGATAATGAAAAGGAGGAGGGCACCGAAAGTGACCTTGAAGAGGATCCCTCAGATCCTCCCTCTGAATAGTATGCTCACTTGGCCAATGTGATAGAAGTTGTGTGTGATCTTGTACCTTTATTTAGTTGGTACTTATATAGGGGCTGTGACGCCAATATTTTGAAAAACTTATTTGGTACTTATCATGTACTTTATTTTGTATGCATTTATTCGGTACTTTTGACTGTGCATTATGGATCACAATGTTTATGGTATGAGTTGTTGTAATTGATGCCTATTTAATTTTGAAAATACCGACTAGAATATAAAAAGAAATTTCCAAATCATCATTTTATAAACCCGAAGGATATATGTATATAAGTATAATCTGCTATTTTCGGCCGGTTATTATTTATTATTTAATTTTCCGCACTTAGTGACACTCTTCGGAAAAAAGGGTGTTACATTCTTGGTATCAGAGATAGCCGAGTCTTTAGGCGTTTGTGTGTTTGGTCTGTCTGTTTTGTGCTATGTGTTTTTTGATTGATTCTGTGTTGTCATCTTCGTAGGGGGTTATATTGATTGATTTTTTGCATATTTGAGTTTGGAATAATTATCCAGATGTTGAAGGAAAGTTATGATTGCTAGAGGTATGGAGATAACTGTTAACGCTATCTGAGAGTTGGCTACTGCGATGACGCAACAAAGAGGAAAGAGCTGCTGGTGGAAAAGGTTTGGATGAATTCCTCAGGAGGAATCTACCTCAATTCAAAGGAAAGTTCAACCCGGAGGTAGCTGAGCGATGGATCCAATGTCAGGAAAAGATATTTGGAGCAATAGGATGCATTGAGCTAGATAAGGTGATCTACGCAACTTATCTTCTGGTTGATGATGCTGACTATTGGATGGAGAATGCTTGAAGGGTCATGGTGTAGCACCCTGATTTTATAAGCTTTCTAAGAACAGTAAACTGTGTAAATCAGTTTATATTTTTATCTGAGGCTTAGAAAATGAAATAAAATAAACTAAGACCATAGTCACGCTCTACGCTATCGTAGAGAGTTACGGTTAAATTTTGGGTCAAAAACTCAGACGGAGCCTGGTCTGCGTTTTTCACTGACAGTATGATTTTACTGCTCAGACGACTTAATTTTGACTCGTGAACGAAACAGTTAGTCTTTGAATCGAATTTCCTACAATTTTGCTAAAATTGGTTATTCACACTAAAAAGCGGAATAATATAAGTTATTCGGGAGAAATCTGAAATCTGGTGACGAACGGAGCTGAATAGGGATTTACCGGGACCCGCTAACAGATAATCTTGAAGTCACATCAGGTCACATCACCTAGGAAAGTGTGCCAGTGTCATGATGATGTTAGAAAATATCTGGATGTGAAAAGACCAAAATACCCCTAACCTTTTTCATAATTACCATTTAACCTTGTGTGAAAAGACCATTTTGCCCCTTAAGTGAAATATTTTGGACCTTCTTACCCTCACCTTCATCTCACACGCCTCCTTCACTTCATGAAGCCTTCACCATTTCATTTTCTCTCAAATTCTGTCATTTTCAAGTTTGGTTCTTAACATAAATTGGTGAAACAAGTGTTGAATCTTGTTCATTCTTCATCATTCAAGAGGTAAGATTACTCCTTTGATCCTTAAACCTTATGAATATTCTCTTAATCTTGTTTGAAAACCATGATTTCTATAAGTTTCAACTTCTTGATCCAATCTTCAAAAATTCATAGAAAAGTGTAGAAAAATCCTTTTAATGTCAAACCAATTTCTATGAGTTAGTTTTATCATTCTCTTTTTGTGACACCCTCAACCCGGCATCACATTTGTTACCCAAATCCATACAAAAGCCTTGCTGGTTTACTTTCGGAAAAACAATTTTCTTTAACTATATCTCATTAAGTCTTGAAAATCGTGATAAAATTTTTTCTTATTATGACAGTAGTAAATGATAAATACTCAGATTAACATCAAAAGACTCGTATATATATATATATATATATATATATATATATATATATATATATATATATATATATATATATATATATATATATATGCATCATCAGTTGGTTATGTACAAAGGAACGGTGGACAAGATCTCCCTTTTTAAAAGAACTAGCAGTAAAATAAAATATTAACAACTCTAAAAAAACTGGGTAGCGATAGTCTGAAAATCATATCACTAAAACTCATGGCCATCAGTAGCCGACAATAGACTACCCAAAAATCGCTCCCCAAAAGAAAGTCTAACACCCTACACTGGTCAAAGACTAGGAGAAACCGTTGGACAGTCCCCCAAAGGAGGGCCTAACATTCCCATCAGAAGAGAGATCAGGGGAATCTACATCCCCATCTATCATTCCCGCACCCCCGGGCCTCCTGCCGGAGCATCCCCATTCTCTAGAGGATGATACTCAGGTGTCTCCTGAGGATCCTCCTCCTCGGGATCCTCTTCAAGATCCTCCTCCGGCGCCACTGGCACCAAGACGAATGGAGGGGGAGGAGTCAAAGGCGGCTTCTGCTGCAGGGGCTAGACGACTGGGATCTCGTGCTGTAGGGATCCCTAATCCACTAGTTACTGTAGGATCATCCAGATAGGCGGTAGTGGAATCTGAAAGGTCTCCACAGTGTGGACTCTCTCCTGGGGTCCCACCTTAGTGTTCCCTCAGAGTGTGTAGTCTGGCCTTGTGTATGCCGCACTGGTGGCTCCTAGGTGTATGACCCTTGCAGCAGGGTCCTTGCATCAGTCAAAAGTAAGGGAGCGAACCCCCAAGAATGCTAGTCCCTCGGTCTCCAGTCCCATCTGTACACAGATAACCATATATGCCAAAAGAAAGACACCACAGTCCAAAAATACAGCAAGGGTGAGAAACCAATATATGAATCCAAAAATGACAACTATATACCCCAAACACAAACAACAGGTTCATATAGGCATATCTCACATATCATCAACATAACAAATATGTCACTGTATATCACAATACTATAAATAACACACAAGGCCTCGTGCCCAACAATCATCGTTATTTTCAAAAACGTATGCATGACACTTCCACATATGTCATCTAAGGTTAGATTCTTAATTTCCGGAAATCCCATCATCGTTCAACGAGCTGATCTGGCACAAAATTCATTAGCCTTCAGGCAACAATGACTAGCACCAACTAGCTAAAACATAAGTACATGAATCCCATGAGATCTCACATGAGCACGCAAATCAGAGATACTTACATTGTAATCACGTCATACTATATTGTCCAACTCAAGGCACAATACGTTCTCATAACACGTATGACCCCATTGTCCATCAAGGCACAATGTTACACAATGACATAAGTCATCACCAGGTTTCCTTGCCATCAAGGTCCCCTCATTTCATGGCACGTCTGCCAAAAACACATATGCATGAGAAAACAATTGTTTTCGCCTGTTTATCTTTATCGTATCAATATTTTCTTGTTGAAGCATCAACGCTATCAACCACCATAATGTTTTAGACTTTTTTAGGTCTTTCCAACATTTTCTCAAAACAGGACACTCAGTCCAAAATAGCTCGAACCCAAAAATCCCTAACCGATGCACCAGTCTCAGATTTTGGATTCAAAAGCATAAAAACGTCCGCAAGCGTATAGGACCACAAAGATTGTCCACAAGCTTATAGGACCAACACACTAACATGGATCCTTGATCCACGTGTTTTGCAGAATCCTAGAACCCCGACATCTCGGCTTCTAGGTCTACCTCAAAATCACATTTTCTCTTTTTGAAACCTAAAAACCAAAACCAATATCTCCAAAGCTTACGCAAAGCCTTCGGGATCGGTTTTCCCTTTTAAAAACAACTCATGGTTAAAAACCACCTTTTTCTTTTTCGTAGTATTTCAGTAAAACACAAAACTTTGAAATACGGTTCATAAAAACCCTTTCTCTTGGATAAAACAATTTATTTTGAAACCACATTTCCAAAAACACTTTTGCTTGAATTGGCTCACTTTATTACCATAAAAATGATTGATGTCTCCAAAACTTACTTTTTACTGCAAAACCTTACTTTTCTTAATTGAAGTCATTTTTTCTCCATTTTACCCTTTATGTCAACTCACCTTTACTAAAGTAGAACTTATTCTTCTTTATTTCTAAGAAGACATTAGTTTCCTTTTTACTTCCAAAACCCTTAAAAAATTATTCCTTTTATTTTCTTATCCAACAATCCAAGCTTTTTGAAGCTTTTAACATTACATGGTTTGGATCCTAATCGATGTCAGGTCCTTTAAACAAAATCCTTATCATCCCAATAGGCATAATATACATCCATACATCATGATCAAATGCCATACAACAAAATCAAGCATAATTAGGTAATTGCAGGCATAAGCAATTATGAGCAGGTATATTTAAATCACTCCACAATAATCAAACATAGATAAATAATTACAATCCATATACACAGATATAGAATACAGTTGTCGGAATTAGAATTCCTCAGGTTGTCCCATTACCTCTCGGAGTTCCCAAAAAACGATAAAACTCCCGATTGATCCGAAAGTCGTCTGATCTCTCGCCCGATTACCCGACGATCACTACACACATACAATCCATCAATACATCAACATTGAATCACAAATTTTCTCCTATTCTCTTCCCCCTAGGTTCGGCCATATGCTAGAAAATATGGCTAGGGAGTTCCAAAAATTCTCATCTCTTGGATTCCATACTAACTAGGTGTGACAAGAATAGATTCAAGCTTAGAATACCAAAATTTCAACCAAAACTCTACATACCCAAAGGGGGTAGGTTCGGCCATAAATACCGATTGGAGCTAGAGAGCTCCTTTGGTTTCAACCTCTTGGATTGTGATAGAAGACCATGAATCTAGTTCAAAGAAAGTGGTTTGACATTAAAAGGATTTTTCTACAATTTTTCATGGATTTTTGAAGTTTAAGATTCAAAACCTAAACTACCATGAATCCAGAAAGTGAATGGAGAAATAGAGAGATTGAGATATCAAGGATGGAAGTTATACCTCCTTGATGACAAAGATAGGTGAGAAATCGACTTGCTTTAACAAAGTTCTTGAAAATTTAGAAGAAATTTGAAGAGAAATGATGGAGAAAAGTTGAAGAAGAAGGAAGAAAATGAAGAGAGAAAAGATGAAGGGGACGTGGGAGGTAGGAGGGGAGAGATAAGGAGGTGCACATCTTTTTCATTAAGGGCATTAAGGTCATTTCACCATGGTTAAATGGTGATTTCATGGAAACTCATGGGCGTTTTAATCATTTCGCGTCCAGATATTTTCTGAAAACCATCGTGACACCGGCACGTACTCCTAGGTGACATGACCTGATGTGACATCGAGATTATCCATTAGGAGGTCCCGTTAAATCCATCTACAGCTCCAATCGTCTCCCGGCTCGAGTTTTCGCCCGAATAGTTTATATTGTTTTCACTTTTTAACGTCAAGAAACAATTTTAGCAAAATTGTAGAGAATTGAATTCTAAGACTAACTGTCTCGTTCACGAGTCAAATTAGGTATTTATAGTAGTAAAATACTATTATCAGTGAAAACGTAGACCGGGCTCCGTTTGAGTTATCGACCCAAAATTTAACCGTAGCTTCCTACGATCACATAGATCATGAATATGATTTTAGTTTTCCCAAAATCATTTTCTAAAACACAGATCAAAATGTAAAATCATTAATAGAGTTTATTGTTCTTAGAAAGCACGAAAAATTGGGGTGTTACATTACTACCCCACTTAAAATAATTTCGTACTCGAAATTACGTACCTGTGAATAGGTAAGGATATTGCTCTCTGATCTTGTCTTCAGTTTCCCAAGTTGCTTCTCCAGTTGTATCATCCCAAATGACCTTGATTAAGGAGAATGGTTTTCCGCTAAGCTGTTTGATCATCTTATCCTCGATTCGTACAGGTGAAGTCTCATAAGACAGGTTCTCTTTTAAAGGTACTTGATCAGGTTCGATTACATGAGATGGATCAAGAATGTACTTTCTTAATTATGAAACGTGAAAGACATTATGAAGATTTGAAAGAAAAAGGGGTAAAGCAATTTGATAAGCTACTGGACCTACATGACGAAGGATTTGGTAAGGTCCAATGAATTTAGAAGTGAGTTTTCTGGATTTAATTATCCGGCCAACCCCCATCGTAGGCGTGACTCTCAAAAATACATGATCGCCTTCCTCAAACTCAAGAGGTCTTATCCGCATAATTTTTCTATCGACTCTGAGTCGTCCGCATCTTTTCCTGGATCATCTTCACCTTTTCGGTTGTCTGTTGCACGATATCTGGTCCCAACAGCAGGCCTTCACCATCCTGGTACCAACATAAAGGTGTTCTACCCTGTCGGCCATATAAAGCTTCATAGGGTGCCATTCCTATGCTCGAGTGGAAACTGTTGTTGTAGGTGAATTCTATCAATGGTAGAAATTCATCCCAAGTACCAAGATATTCTAGTACGCAAGCTCTCAACAAGTCCTCAAGTGACTGGATCGTCCTCTCTAATTGTCCATCCGTCTGTGGATGATATGCCGAATTCAATCTGAGTTTCGTTCCTACTGACTCGTGCAAAATGTGCCAGAACCTTGACGTAAACCTCGGATCACGATCCGAAATAATACTCGAAGGTACACCATGTAATTTGACAATTTCCACAATGTATAAATGAGTCAATCTCTCCATTGAATACTTTATGTTGATGGGCAAGAAGTGAGCCGACTTTGTCAGTCGATCAATTATTACCCATATGGCATCATGCCCCTTCCGGGTCCTCAGTAAACTTGTCACAAAATCAATCACAATACCATCCCATTTCCATTCCGGGATGTCCAAAGAGTGTAGCATTCCTGCTGGTCTTTGATATTCAATCTTAGCCTTTTGACAGACTAAACACGAAGCGCCGTATTCCATTACGTCTCTCTTCATCCCATACCACCAATACAACTATTTAAGGTCTCGATACATCTTCGTGGTTCCTGGATGTAAACTTAGTTTACTCTTGTGAGCTTCTTCCAGAATTAGGAATCGTCCGGTACGCAAATCCTTTCACCGAACAGTAAGATTCCATATGTTCGCTCTTGGAATTCTGATACTGCTCCTTGTCGCACTAATTCTGTTTCTCCTTATAGGTACTGATCACTCTCTTGTTTCTCTCGTACTTGTCCCATTAATCCATTGGAAATAGTAATCATACCTAAACAAAGTTTTCCCGGGGACATCTTGATTGTCAACTGCATGTCTCGAAATTGTTCTCTCAACTCTTGCACCTTGAACATCATTGCAGATGCATGCATTGATTTTCTACTCAAGGCATCTGCTACCACATTTGCCTTTCCAGGGTGGTACTGTAATTGGAAGTCGTAGTCTTTTAGAAATGCTAACCAGAGTCTCTGCCTGCCGCATGTTGAGTTCCTTTTAATCAAACAAGTATTTCAAACTTTTGTGATCACTGAAAACATTGAATGTTGCTCCATACAAATAATGTCTCTAGATCTTCAACGCAAAGACTACTGCCGCTAACTCCAATTCATGTGTAGGATAATTCCTCTCATGAATCTTCAATTGCCTGGAAGCATAAGCTACTACCTTATGATTTTGCATTAATACGCACCCAACCCTTGATGTGAAGCATCACAGTATACCTCAAAAGGCTCTTTGGGATCAGGCAATACTAACACAGGCGAAGTAGTCAACCTCCTCTTTAATTCTTGAAAACTTTCCTCGCATGCTTCCGTCCAGATAAACGCTTGGTCCTTCCGAGTCAGTTGGGTAAGAGGTCCTACTATTTTGGAGAATCCCTCAATGAATCTCCTATAGTATCCAGCTAAACCCACGAAACTGTGGATCTCTGTTATCGTCTGCGGTCACTCCCATAGCAAAGCAGCTTCAACTTTCGACGGATCCACAACGATCCCCTCGTTTGATATGACGTGTCCCAAAAACTAAACTTGGTCTAACCAAAATTCACACTTTTCGGGTTTCGTGTATAACTGTTTCTCCTTTAAGATTTGAAGAACCATACCGAGATGTTTAGCATGTTTCTCTTTATTAGGAGAATAGATTAGAATGTCATCTATAAAGACAACGACAAACTTATATAGATAAGGACGAAAAATCCTATTCATGTAGTCCATGAATATTGCATGAGCATTCGTCACTCCGAACGGCATCACAAGATACTCATAATGTCCATAGCGTGTCGGAACGCTGTTTCCGGGATGTCCTCCGCATTCACACTAATCTGATGATAACTCGATCGTAGATCTATCTTCGAGAAAACTATTGCTCCACGTAACTGGTCTATCAAGTCGTCGATCCTTGGTAGCGGATACTTGTTCTTGATCGTCACTTTGTTTAACTGACAGAAATCCACACACAAGCGAGAAGTCTCGTCTTTCTTCTTTACAAGTAAAATTGGAGCTCCCTACGGTGATACACTAGGTCTAATGAATTCCTTCTCCAACAGTTCCACCAATTGCTTCTTAAAATCCTCTAATTCTAATGGCGACATACGATATGGTGCCATTGATATTGGTCCAGTGCCCGGTACCAGATCAATTGCGAACTCAATGTCTGGAACAGGCGGTAGCCCTGGTACCTCCTCAGGGAACACCTCCAGAAACTCATTGACGACAGATATAGACTGAAGATCTAACTTACTCTCTACGTCCAAAGAAAAAAATAACATGTATCCTTGTGCTCCCTCTTTAAAAGAAGCCCTGACTTGATTAGCAGATAAAAATCCAGAAATCTCATCCTTTGGAAAGACTAAGGTTTTGTGAGAACAATCTATGAGGATATGTTGGAAGACAACCAATCCATGGCTAAAATTACATCTAACTGTATTAAAGGCAGGCATATCAGATTAACTAGAAAATATCTATCCTGAATAATGATAGCATAGTTCAAGCATACAGAATTGACAGTAACAGGCTCAGCAGTTGGGGTGGAAACAATTAAGTCAAATGACAAGGAAGAAATAGATAATTTCAAACGTTTCACGCAATCCATGGAAATGAACGAATGGGTTGCACCTGAATCAAAAAGTACGGATAAGAGATTACCATCTATGTTGCAATCACCCTGTAGGAGATCATCGGAGTTTGAAGCCTCAGCACCACTCAGGGTGTAAACTCTCCCCTTTGCCGTCAGCCTTTTGGCTCCATCATTGTTGTTAGCTGCTTGGACTGGTTTCTGTGCTTTGCAGTACTTGGCAATATGCCCTGCTTGTCCACAATGGAAACATCCATCATTCCGCACCGAGCAGTTGTTGGCCAGATGTAATGGATCTCTGCACTTGAAACACTTCCTCTCTTGGCCTTGACTTTGATTTCCTTGGCTTCCACCTCCTGATGCGTGAGCAGCAGGACGATATTGTTGTTTTTGGTGATTCCCTGGGGATTGGGAATACAGTTTCTTCTGACTCTGCTTTCCCCTTGGATCATGATACTGACCCTTGAATCGGGAAGGTCCTCCAATGCTTCCTCTGTTGTCTCTTCCAAGCTTCATCAGTTCAACTTGTCTGCTCTTCTCTACCAGCGCCTGGAAATTTCTAATTCCTTGTGGCAGTACTGATTCTTTTATCACATACCTCAATCCTCTCTCATAAGCTTCGTATTTCCAATCTTCCTCGGGGTTGTTCTGGAAGAACCGGAAATATTTGGCCAATGTTTCAAATTTGGCTGCATCCCCGACTGTCATCTCCCTCTGTTGCAACCGTAAGGATTCTTGCTCTTTCTCAGCTTTTGCACTCTACGAAAAATATTTCCCCAAGAATCGATGCTTGAACAGATCCCAAGTGATTGCTTGGTGATTTTCCTCCAGCAGTTGTCTTGTCCCTCTCCACCAATATTCCGCATCTGCCATCAGTAGGAAAGTGGCATAAGGTACCTTCACCTCTTCCGGGCTATGAATCAGCTCGACTATCTTCTCAATCTCTTGGATTCATAAATCAACTTTTTCTGGATCCACATCGCTAAGAAATTGTAGTGGATTCTGACGTCTGAAAGTAGTTAGACTCCGGCCCTCAGCGGCCTGTTCAGCACGGACTTGCACTTGAGCGTTGTGAGCATTCATGGTTGCTGTCTGAAATACGATTGTTGTTGCCATGTTTTCCATAGCTTGTGCAGCAAAATCCATCCCATTTGCACCACCAGTGTCCTCAGCCTAGACACCAGCTCCTCTCCCGTGACCACGTCCACGTCCTCACCCAGCGATGGCTTCAGTTTCTAGTTCCATGTCTGACCTACAGGATCGAAATCAGTCAAACTGCAACTAGAAACCCAATACACAAATCCTTTAAAACACAAATTACTTTTAAGAAGTAATTCAATCAACCGTAATCAGAGATCACACAACATCAACACAGCATACCTATTCCCCAAGATTCCTGAGACGACCCCACTTACGTAGGATAATCCCATTGTAACCTAATTCTAAAACATGTGAAAATTTAAAACTTAAAACTTAAGATACATAACAATATGAACAATCCATAGCTAGTAACATATCCATAAGTATAAGTACCATTATTCTTAATTACATATATCATAGTGTGCTTATAAGAAAGATATAATTATTACACCAACTTTCAACACTAAAGATACATAACCTGTCACACTAAAAACTACTAATATATATTGTTCCAATCTTCTCACAAAGTACATCAAGATATAAATACTCAAAACTCTCATACATACTGTACTGGCCAGACACTACTATAAACTATCCTCTATTCCGAATTCTTCACCACTGGCATCGACGGATCTTACACCTGTATTCGGTTCATAAAAGATGCCATCCTCTCCAGGAATAGGATCCTCAATTGAAGTGTCTTCTCCACGAGCCATAAGTGAAAACATACATAGAAAAATATAGGGAGATAAGGA
This sequence comes from Ammopiptanthus mongolicus, assembly GCA_039655645.1. Lineage (NCBI taxonomy): Eukaryota > Viridiplantae > Streptophyta > Magnoliopsida > Fabales > Fabaceae > Ammopiptanthus > Ammopiptanthus mongolicus. The sequence goes on from CM077344.1 coordinate 56,653,148, forward strand.
TCTAACACAAACATCATATATGGGAAAGAAGCTTATAGAATAACATATATGAACATCACACACATCACATAAGCATGTACAGAAACATCTCCCAATTATATCACTCAGGATCAATACTTATACTATATGTATCTCATTCCTACATGCATGTCGGCCGATATCTCAAATCTCATTCTAAATCTCAGCAAACCAAAGTTAGTTGTTCAGGGAACCTTTCCGCTCACCGTGACCAATAAGAGTGCATCCCGTTCCAACTCGTGGGAGAGGTATCTTGGCCGCCTCGGAAAGTCCACCTGCGACGTGGAAGATTGAGGGTCCAGTCGGGATAACCAGGTTCCAGCAAGCAAACCGACACGATAGAAGCAGCCCTATCTGTCACTTGTGATAAGTCCCGAACCCGATTACATCCCCAAGATCACCAAGATCGTCCCTTCCCTCTTCTGTACCCGCACTCAGGTACACTAACCTCGTGGGTCCTATACCACACGGCTCGCCACTTGGCACATGATTATGCTATGCATGTCAACCATCACTTGTGCCACCAATATCTCAATATTCATCTCAATTCTCAAATCACTTTATTCATGATACCATTGTATCCATCACTTTATCAATATTCATCACTTTTCCTCACATATGCATTGTGGCACTTTGATTCACTATCCATATCATCATCAATCATAAAACATGCATACATGATATTCAATATCTCAACATACCAACTCAAACATATAACATCATACAATTCATACTATTGAGCATATCATTGTACACTTAGAACACATAAAGCATATAGAACACATATTCACAACAATCACACCAAACACATCAATCATCCATCAAGTAATAGTCATCTAGCCTAGGGTGTATTCTTAGTGGTGATAGCCCAAAGATACCTACACCTAGGGTCTAGGCACTTTGTTAGGGCTAAACCTCTAGTAGGGTTTAGGGCTCCCCTACACATGTCAATATACATTATTCTACTCTTGCCTTCCCGATGGATGTGAGATTCTTTCTCCCCACCTTATAGCAATGTAGCAATTCTCACGAACTCACGAACACTTTTCACGGCCGCAGCCCCGTTCCTCCACCGGTACCCATGCACGCTTTAGAATGATGTAACACGATCTAATCCTTCACAATGAAGCATAATCACAATTAGTATAAGCAAACAAAACACACCTAGTTCATAGGAACTAGGGTTCGGCCCCTTAAGTAGGAAAATGCTAGGAGTGTGTAAATTTCACAAAATCTTGGATCAATGATCCTTAAGCATAGATAAAGCTAGTGTAAGTCATTTGATTCAAGAATTTGAAACAAAACTCAAGATCCTTCTTAGGTTAGGTTTCGGCATCTTTAGGTACATAAGGCTAGGAAACGTTTTTTATTACAATCATTTGGATTCAAAGACATTTAAGTGTGATAGAACTCAAATCAACACTTCTTTTAGCAAACTTTGAACAAAACTCCATTATTCTTTCACATAGGGCATTCGGCCCTCTCTCCTCCAAATGGGTTAGAGAGCTTTTAAGATTACAAACTCTTAGATTAATGATAGAAGATCATGAATCTAGATTAAGAAAATTGGTTTGACATTAAAATGAATTTTCTACAATTTTTCATGAATTTTAGAAGATCAAGAACAACTATGAACACATAGAATTTCAATGGATAAAAATGGAGATTAAGAGCTCAAAGATGAGATTTCTACCTCTTGGATGATGGAGAAGATGAATCTAAGCAAGTTTGCTTCACAAAGTTCTTGGAGAATTCTTGAAGAATGGAGAGAAAATGGAGTTAGAAGCTTGAAGATGTTATGAATACTTGAAGTGGAGAGTAAGGGCGGAAGGGCAAGAAAATGAGAGGAAGAAATGGAAGAGAGGGGCGTGAGATAGATATATATATAGGAAGGAAAGGATAAGGATAGGATAGAGTGGTCATTCACTTAAGGAACAAAATTAGAATTTCATCAGAAGTTGTAGTAGAACTTGAATACTTGAACTTGAAGAATAAAGTAAAGGAGAAAGGAATATGACATAGGATATGTATATATGAATGGCATGTAAGATATATGAAGGAAGGGTAAGGAGGGTATAAAAGTTACTTAAGAGCAAAATTGTCATTTCCTTTAGGGGCAAAATTGTCATTTCACACTAGGTCATCATGACTATGGTGAGTCACCCATGTGACTCACCCCTCACCATCATTACTATCCTCAGCATCATTACCATGGTGACTCACCTAGGTGAGTCACTCATGTAATGATTACATCTAGATAAAGATAAGGTGAGGTGGTATGAAAGCGACGTGAAGCTTATCCGTTACCGGTTCCGGTGATCTCGTATGCAGACCGGGTTTCGTCTGAGTCTTCAACCCAAACCTTAACCATAATTCTCTACTAGTAATGTAGAGTAAAACAATATCTGGGTTGTATTCAAAAAGTGGATATGTAGAGATAAAATCAAACACCGGACGAGAGACGTGGTTCCTAAATGTGATTAGTCAATGGATGAGTCATCACCATGACTCATCCCTATCATGATTACTCCACCATGACTCACCACCATGAGTCATTGATGTCATGATTACTAGTCAAAAGTAGTCATGATTACTCCTCCAGAATATCTTGATATTTACAACTTTGCCACTGTGACTCAGATAAGATTCGTATACTTTACCGATTTGAAAATTGGGATGTTACAATTCCCGAAAGACTCGATCAGCTCTGATACCACTAATGTGACACCCTCAACTTGGCATCACATATGTTACCCAAATCCATACAAAACGCGAAATAAAATCTTGATGGTTTACTTCGGAAAATCAGTTTTCTTTAACTATGTCTCATTAAGTCTTGAAAATCGTGATAAAATTTTTTCTTATTATTATAGCAGTAAATGATAAATACTCAGATCAATATCAAAAGACTCGTATATATATATATATATATATATATATATATATATATATATTCATCATCAGTTGGTTATGTACAAAAGAACGGTGGACAACATGTCCCTTTTTAAAAGAACTAACAGTAAAATAAAATACTAACAACTCTAAAAAAATTGGGTAGCGATAGTCTAGAAACCATATCACTAAAACTCATGCCCATCATTAGCCGACAACATACTACCCAAAAATCTCTATCCCTAAAGAATGTCTAACACCCTACGCTGGTCAAAGACTAGTGGAAACCGTTGGACAGTCCCCCAAAGAGGGCCCAACGTTCCCATCAGAAGAGAGATAAGGGGAATCTCATCCCCGCACCTCCGGCTCCTCCAGCCGGAGCATCCCCATTCTCTAGAGGATGATACTCAGGTGTCTCTTGAGGATCCTCCTCCGGATCCTCCTCATACTCCTCCTCCGGCCCCACTGGCACCAAGACAAACGAAGGACGAGAAGTCAAAGGCGGCTGCTGCTGCAGGGGCTGGACAGCTGGGATCTAGTGCTGTAGGGATCCCTAATCCACCAGGTACTGTAGGATCATCCAGATAGGCGGCAGTGGAATCTGAATGGTCTCCACACTGTGGACTCTCTCCTAGGGTCCCACCTCAGTGTTCCCGTGGAGTGTGCAGACTGGCCCCATGTATGCCGCATTGGTGGCTCCGGGGTGTATGACCCATGCTAGTCCCTCGGTCTCCAGTCCCATCTGTACACAGATAACCATATATGCCAAAAATAAGATAGCACAGTCCAGAAATACAGCAAAGGTGAGAAACCAATATATGAATCCAAAAATGACAACTATATACCCCAAACACAAACAACAGGTTCATATAGACATATCTCACATATCATCAACATAACAGATACATCACAGTATATCACAATACTATAAATAACACACAGTGCCTCGTTCCCAACAGTCATCGTTATTTTCAAAATCATATGCATGACACTTCCACAAATATCATCTAATGTTAAATTCTTAATTTCCGGAAATCCCACCACCGTTCAACGAGCTGATCAGGCTCAAAATTCATTGGCCCTCAGGCAACAATGACTAGCACCAACTTGCTAAAACATAAGTACATGAATCCCATGAGAGCGCAAATCAGAGGTACTTACAATGTAATCACGTCATACTATATTGTCTAACTCAAGGCACAATACGTTCTCATAACACGTATGACCTCATTGTCCATCAAGGCACAATGTTACACAACGACATAAGACATCTCCAAGTTTCCTTGCCATCAAGGTCCCCTCATTTCACGGCACGTCTGCCAAAAACACATATGCATGAGAAAACATTGGTTTTCATCTATTTATCTTTGTCGTATCAATATTTCTTTGTGGAAGCATCAACGCTATCAACCACCATAATGTTTTAGACTCTTTTAGGTCTTTCCAACATTTTCTCAAAACAGGACACTCAGTCCAAAACAGCTCGAACCCAAAAATCCCTAACCGATGCACCAGTCTCGGATTTTGGATTCAAAAGCAGAAAAACGTCTGCAAGCCTACAGGACCACAAAGATTGTCCACAAGCTTACAGGACCAACACACTAAGACGGATCCTTGATCCACGTGTTTTGCAGAACCCTAGAACGTCTCAGCTTCTAAGTTTACCTCATAACCACATTTTCTCTTTTTGAATCCTAAAAACCAAAACTCATATCTCCGAAGCTTAAGCAAACCCTTCGGGATTGGTTTTCCCTTTTAAAAACATCTCATGGTTAAAAACCATCTTTTTCTTTTTCATAGTATTTCAGTAAAAAACAAAACTTTGAAATACGGTTCGTAAAAACCCTTTCTCTTGGATAAAACAATTTATTTTGAAACCACGTTTCGAAAAACACTTTTGCTTGAATTGGCTCACTTTATTACCTTAAAAACGGTTGATGTCTCCAAAACGTACTTTTTACCGCAAAACCTTACTTTTCTTAATTGAAGTCATTTTTTCTCCATTTTACCCTTTATGTCAACTCACCTTTAATAAAGTAGAACTTATTCTTATTTATTTCTAAAAAGACATTAGTTTCGTTTTTGCTTCCAAAAACCCTTAAAACTTTATTCCTTTTATTTTCTTATCCAACATTCCAAGCATTTTGAAGCTTTTAATATTACATGGTTTGGCTCCTAACCGATGTCAGGTCCTTTAACACAATAATCATCACAATAGGCATAATATACATACATACATCATGATTAAATGCCATACAACAAAATCAAGCATAATCAGGTAATTGCAGGCATAAGCAATTATGAGCGGGTAAATTTAAATCACTCCACAATAATCAAACACAGATAAATAATTACAATCCATATACACAAATACAACATACAGCTGTCGGAATTGGAATTCCTCAAGTTCTCCCCTTACCTCTCGGAGTTCCCAAAAAGCGATAAATCTCCCGATTGATCCGAAAGTCGTCCGATCTCTCGCCCGATTACCCGACGATCACTACACACATACAATCCATCAATACATCAACATTGAATCACAAAATTTTCTCCTATCCTCTTCCCCCTAGGTTCGGCCATATGCTATAAAATATGGCTAGGGAGTTCCAAAAATTCTCATCTCATGGATTCCATACTAACTAGGTGTGACAAGGCTAGATTCAAGCTTAGAATACCAAAATTTCAACCAAAACTCTACACACCCAAAGGGGGTAGGTTCGGCCATAAATACCCATTGGAGCTAGAGAGCTCCTTTGGTTCCAACCTCTTGGATTGTGATAGAAGACCATGAATCTAGTTCAAAGAAAGTGGTTTGACATTAAAAGGATTTTTCTACAATTTTTCATGGATTTTTGAAGTTTAAGATTCAAAACCTAAACTACCATGAATCATGAAAGTGAATGGAGAAATAGAGAGATTTAGAGATCAAGGATGGAAGTTATACTTCTTTGATGACAAAGATAGGTGATAAATCAACTTGCTTTCACAAAGTTCTTGAAGGTTTAGAAGAAATTTGAAGAGAAATGATGGAGAAAAGTTGAAAGAAAATGAAGAGAGAAAAGATGAAGGGGGCATATGAGGTAGGAAGGGAGAGATAAGGAGGTGCACATCTTTTTCATTAAGGGCATTAAGGTCATTTCACCATGGTTAAATGGTGATTTCATGGAAACTCAAGGGCGTTTTGGTCATTTCGCGTGCAGATATTTTCTGAAAACCATCATGACACTGGCACGCATTCCTAAGTGACTTGTGTAACACCCCGAATTTCACCTTATATTAATACATATTATTATGTATTATTCTTGACCAATATATGTGGTCATGCTCGCCCATGAGGTTTAGATTCCTGTTTGGGATAGTTTAGCCTTCAAAAATAGTTTAATCACTTTATCGCCTTACGGCCTATTTCACGGTTTTGGCCATATCTTGAGTTCTAGATGTCCGATTGAGGCGATCTTGGATGCGTTGGAAAGCTTAGAGAATTATCTACAAGTTTTATCTTAGGTGTTAAGGCCAAATTCGGCTTCTAAAGTTTCACGTCGCGAAGAAACATTCGCCTCGCGAACCTGACCGCCAAATTATTGCAGCTCTCTGGTTCGCCTCGCGAAAGTCGACTCGCCTCGCGAATCTGCGCGCAGCAGAATCATGTTTTTGGGCTTCTAATCAGCCCATAATGACCCTAACTCATATTTATACCATAAGACTGGACCTAAACCTATTTTCTAAGTCGAATTACTCTTAGAAACTGCCTATTTCTCTCCAAACAAGGTTTCCTAAACCCTTTCCAAGGATTCTTGAAGGAGATTGCACCGTTGTTCATCATTCTTCGTCGCCTTCGCTTGAGGAGCATCACTGCCATCACAATCCCTCTTCCTCGTTGCTGCTCTTGAACCTTTTGGGGCTGTGATCGTGAAATCAAGTGTCGTGAGATCGAGTGTTCGTGAGACGCAATCTTTCCGGACCGTTTTCTCTTCCTTTGTTCATTGTGATCGTCATACCAGGTATGAGGGGGAGAAATAGATCATGCGTATATGGGTTTTGGGATAGGTTAAGATGAAGGGATTAACCCATGACCCCTATATGTTTGTCTATATGCATTGTAAATGCCTATGTATATGCTATGAGTGTATCTATGTGTATGCTATGAGTGTATCTATGTGTATGTTATGTATATGATAGGTATATGCTAAGAATATGCCTATGTGAATATTATGTGTATATATGTATATGCCTATGGTGCTATGACCATGATTGTTGGTGTCTGTCTTGATGATATGAATGAAATATTATGAGGTGCGATGAATGGTATGTACATACATACGTTATGCATTGATGAGATTGTATGATGTGGATTGATAATGGTGACTTGATGATGATGTTCGTTACGATGATGAAAATAGGATTAGTGAAAGAACATAGCTTTAGGACGTTTGGCACCCCATAATGAATGAGTTGTTATAAGAGGTGAGATTGGTAATATTGGATTAGTTTTGGAAACCCATAGGGATGATTCTTGAGAGATGGGATGTTAGTCATAGGGATAACTTAGAGAAATTCTTAAGATTCTCACATCTGTCATGATTCGCCTGGCGAATAGCCATTCGCGAGGCGAGCCAGAGAGACCATTCGTGGTCTGACATAATTCGCCTAGCGGAATGTAATCTGCGAGGCGAATGAGACAACCAGATATTGGGGCTCTCGGGCTCACCTCGCGAGCCACGATTCGCCTAGCGAATCTGAAAACCTGTTTAGGAGCTCTCGGGCTCGCCTCGCGAGCCATGATTCGCCTAGCGAATCTGGGTTTCTCACCCAGATTCTGTTGTGAAGGAATAATGAATAGGGTAATGGGAAAAGACTGTGAGATCACAATTCAAGGTTGATAATATAGAAAAGAATGTTAATACTAATAACGACGATATGATAATATTGGCAATTCAAGGTTGATAATATAGAAAAGACTAGTGGTTTGATGATCGTCATTGTTGATAATCAATGTGATTGATTATGATGGTGGATGGTTGGACATATGTTTGCATGTTGCTGAGCATAGCATGCATCATACGTTGACGTTGATATGTTGGGTGGAAAGCAAACGATAAATCGTGATAGTGGAGGCCACGATGGTTGTTATCCCGGCCTTGCGGGTACATTGGGTATGGAAGTTCCAGGTGACATGGGCTAGCTACCTATTGTCAGAGTGACCTAAAGAATAAACTTGAGTACCCTGACTAGCCACTATACGTTATCAGGATTAGTGAGAGTGTTCGGGGATGGCCCAAGGTCTGGCATATCATCCACATTGATAACCGAACATGTACTCCTAATCGTCTTTCCAGAGTTAGAGTTGTTGGCCACATGCATACGGAGTAGTGATGTTGCATTCGCATCGACATGCATCTTTGATATGTATTTATTATATCTGTGGTGATTGATGTATGTTGTATGCCATCTTAATTACTATTCCATTCCGTTTACATATATTCATGATTGTGTTTCTTACCCCTCTCTTTGTTATTCTTGTGCATATGTTGTGGTATATGCAGAGGAGGGTGAGCATGCTAACCAGGAGTGATCCCGAGGAGATCTCTCTCAGTAGTTAGGATTTATGATTTATGTTATTCGGTTTTATTCCGATGTATTATCAGTATAGGTATACCAGCTCTGATATGTGACATCGGGATTTGGGTTATGTTTATTATTTATGTTTTCCGCAGTTTGTTTTTAAAGGATTTTGATTATTTCAGATTCCTACTTTTTACGTTATAGATGATGTGATGCACATTACCCTTGAGGATATGTTTTTATTTTAATTTTTATATTTTTAAAGCCATGTATGATTTTATTTACGTTTTATTATATGTGGGGTAGTGGGTGTCACAACTTGACCTGATGTGACTTCGAGATTATCCGTTAGCGGGTCCCGTTAAATCCATCTACAGCTCCAATCGTCTCCCGGTTCGAGTTTTCGCCCCTAATAGTTTATATTATTTTCACTTTTTAGCATCAAGAACCAATTTTCGCAAAATTGTAGAGATCGAATTCTAAGACTAACTGTCTCGTACACGAGTCAAAATTAGGTCTTTATAGTATTAAAATACTACTATCAGTGAAAACGTAGACCGAGCTCCGTCTGAGTTTTCAACCCAAATTTTAACCGTAGCTTCCTACGATCACATAAATCATGAATATGATTTTAGTTTTTCCAAAATCATTTTCTAAAACACAAATAAAAATATAAACTCATTAATAGAGTTTATTGTTCTTAGAACGCACGAAAAATCGGGGTGTTACATTACTATCCCACTAAAAGTAATTTCGACCTCGAAATTACATACTTGTGAATAGGTAAGGATATTGCTCTTTGATCTTGTCTTCAGTTTCCCATGTTGCTTCTCCAGTTGAATCATCCCAAATGTCCTTGACCGAGGAGATTTGTTTTCCCCTAAGCTGTCTGATCATCTTATCCTTGATTCGTACTGGTGAAGGCTCATAAGACAGGTTCTCTTTTAAAGGTACTTGATCAGGTTCGATTACATGAGATGGATCAAGAATGTACTTCCTTAATTGTGAAACGTGAAAGACATTATGAAGATTTGAAAGAAAAGGGGGTAAAGCAATTTGATAAGCTACTGGACCTACACGATGAAGGATTTGGTAAGGTCCGATGAATTTAGGAGTGAATTTTCTGGATTTAATTACCCGGCCAACCCCAGGCGTAGGCGTGACTCTCAAAAATACATGATCGCCTTCCTCAAACTTAAGAGGTCGTCTCCTCTTGTCCGCATAACTTTTCTGTCAACTCTGAGTCGTCTGTATCTTTTCGTGGATCATCTTCACCTTTTCAGTTGTCTGTTGCACGATATCTGGTCCCAACAACAGGCTTTCACCATCCTGGTACCAACATAAAGGTGCTCTGCAGCATCGGCCATATAAAGCTTCATAGGGTGCCATTCCTATGCTCGAGTGGAAACTTTTGATGATTACATCTCACACACCTCCTTCACTTCATGAAGCCTTCACCATTTCATTTTCTCACTTCATCCTTTTTCTCTCAAATTCTCTCATTTTCAAGTTTGGTTCTTAACCAAAATTGGTGAAACAAATGTTGAATTTTGTTCATTCTTCATCATTCAAGAGGTAAGAGTACTCCTTTGATCCTTAAACCTCATGAATCTTCTCTTAATCTTGTTTGAAAACCATGATTTCTATAAGTTTCAACTTCTTGATCCAATCTTCAAAAATTAATAGAAAAGTGTAGAAAAATCCTTTTAATGTCAGACCAATTTCTATGAGTTACTTTCTTCATCCTTGTTCATAACCCAAGAGCATGTAACCAAAAGATATCCCTAGCCCATATGGGTATGATGAGGCCGAATCACATATGTTGAAAAAGCTTGAGATTTTTATTCAAGTTTTGATTAATGAGACATGCTTTAGTGTTAGGTATAACTAAGGATCATCCATCCAAGAGATTGAAACCAAATGAAATCCCTAGCTTTTTTTCTATATATGGCCGAACCCTAAGTCTAAGGGAATAGGAAAAATTTGTGTTGTTGTATGTTGATGTTTGATTGGATTGTATGATTGTAGTTGGTATTGAGTTTTCGAGCGAGTAATCGGGAGATTCGCGAACCGGTCGGACGACCTTGCGGAGGATTACTCCACCAAAAGGTATGGGGAGTGAACCTCATCACACCAAAATTGGTGGAAGGTGGAAATGGTTGTTTATGATTGTTTGGGTGAAACCCTTTTGCTTGGGTTCACTACTTTATTTGTGAAGTTCTCTTTGAGAACAAGATTGTAATAATGGTTCTATGCTTAGAATGTGTTCATGATGAGGTATGCTTGAATGGAAAAATATAACCATACTTTTATCTCTAGATCAAGTAAGGATTTTTATGCTTGAATATGATTGAATGATGCATGATTATTGTTCATCACTCATTCAGCCTAGACCTTAAGAAAAAGGAAGAACATGAGTTGTTCTTCGACATTCAATGTTTTTGAAAGTTAGAAAATGTTTTAGTAACTTGTATTTCAAAACAAAATAAGAAGTGATTTTGATCCAAAGATCAAATGGAGTTTCAACCTTCAAGTGTTTTTACTAAGGTGAAAATTTATTTTTACTTTGGTCATAGTTTATCCAACTAAGTGTTTTAAAAAGTAAAATGATGAAAGTGATTTCATGGAAGTAAAAGTAATATAAAGTTACCTTAGGTTTTGATGGGATATCACCTTCATTTTAAAACTAAGTTAACAATCAATCTTCAAAGTATAAAGTGGACCTTGTCCTCAAGTTTGAACTAATTGAATCATAGTTTGAAAACTAAATGAAATTCCATTTTCTTTTACCCTAGCTTAGATTATGGTTTTACACTAAGTTAGTAAGGAAAAAACCCTTTTCAACTTAGTTAAGGTACTTTACTTTAAGCAAGTACAAAGTTATTTCAAATCAAATGAGTTTTTAATTAGAATGGTTTTGGTTTACGAAGTCTCAAATTGAGAGTTTTCAACTCAAGATCGTAAGGTTTTAAGCATGAAAACCTAAGGTAAGTAATTAACTTAGAGCAAAAGAAAAGAGATAATTAAGTATAGTATATGGTGGAACAAGACCATGCACTATACCATTGATGATTTAGTTCATCAATGACTTCATAAGACTTAAGCGAATCAATACTTATTTCATTAATTAATATCTTAGAAAGGATCAAAGACTTATCTAAGAGGATTCTTAATCCTTCTTCATAATACTTTGAACTTGAGATGTAATTCATAAGACCTAAACACAAACATGAAACGTTTTGGGTTTTGGAACAGTAGTTTGATGATGGACCGATGATTCGGATCCAGGTCAATCGTTCAATTGTTTCAGTCACAAGATGACTCGATCCCAGAGGGATCACGAGATTTATCCGGTGGATAAAAGTTTTGTAATACAAGGACGCTTATAGTTCCTAAGAAAGAGAACCTTAGTGAACCTTGAGGTTTATCCGGTGCATAGACATTGCTTTATCGCAACTGCTTAGTGTAATCGTTGGCATTTCATTGCATGAGTTGTAAGGCCTTGAGCCTAGGAGTTGAGCTTACACCTTGATGCGGGTGCGAATCTTACGGTGACGTTTTAAATAATCTTGGAGGTATCAAGGTTGGAAAAGCTTACATGTGACCAGTTGGTAGCTCTTCTATGTCGTGGCGACTCCGAGCAATACACTGATATCCTCGACTAGACGCCGTACTTTTCATGTTGTTATCTCCGTAAGGAAGATAATGTTGTTTCCTTTAATTGTGTTGTGGTCCTTTGAGTTTGACAATTGTGGTTTTAAAGGTAGCAATGGCTGCTCAAAACCTGAATGTTGTTGTGAACGCCATACAGGAGATGGCTGCTGTGATGGTTCAACGTTATGAAAGAGTTGCTGGGGGTAGAGGACTGGATGAATTCCTCCATTGGAACCCACCTCAGTTTAAGGGTGAGTTCAGTCCTGAGCAAGCTGAGCGTTGGATCCAGACTTTGGATCTATGAGGTGTGCCGAGAATGACAAGGTTGTCTACGCAACATATATGCTGGTGGAAGATGCGGAATACTGGTGGAAAGGAGCCCGTCAGATGCTGATGCATGATCAACAAGTTGTGGACTGGAATGCTTTCAAGGGGAAGTTTCTGGAAAAGTACTTTCCTGCAAGTGCGAGGCACGAGAAAGAGATGGAGTTCCTCCAGCTGAGACAAGGGGGAATGTCTGTAGCTGAGTACGGGGCCAAGTTTGAAAGTTTGCCGAAGTTCTCAAACAATTTCTTGGACAACCCAAGAGAGGCGTGAAATGCAGGAAGTTCGAAGGGGGTCTGAGGCTCGATTTGAAAAGCGTTGTGGCTCCTCTAGAGATTTCTGTGTTTCTTAGGCTGATGGAAAAGTGTCGCCTGATCGAGAGCTTGGTGCCTAGCAAGGACAAGCCAGTGCAGAGTACTAGACCGACTAGATTCCATAGAGGGAACGGTGGTCGTGACAACAGATCTCGATGGAAACCATATTCAAAGTAGCAAGATCAGCAACAACGTTTTGTAGGAGGAAGCAATGGGGGTTTCAGTCAGTTTGGAAACGCCCCAATCAAGTTTATGAAGTGTGGGAAGAATCGTGCCACAAGAGAATGCTTAATCAAGGGGATTATATGCTTCAGGTGTGGGAAGCCGGGGCATATTTCGCGCGACTGTGTGCAACCAAAAGCTGAACATTCTGTCAACAATGTGCAAGCAGCAAGGCCTAAGGCAAAGGGCAAAATCTATACTGTGAGTGGCGCTGAGGCTTCTCAGAATGAAGACTTAATCCAAGGTCAGTGCGTCATAGGAGGTAAAACCTTAACTGTATTGTTTGATTCAGGCGCAATGCATTCCTTTATTGCATATGACTGTATGAAATTTTTGGGATTATCTGTGTCTTCGTTACCTTTTGATTTAGTAATTTCTATACCTACTGCAAAGCCTGTTATAACTGCTAAAGTTTGTTTGAATTGTTCTATTTCTGTAAAAGATAGAACGTTTTTGATTGATTTGATCTGTTCGCCTCTTCCGCAAATGGATGTAATCTTAGGAATGGATTGGTTATCTTCTAACCATATCCTGTTAGACTTTGCAAACAAAACCTTAGTCTTCCCTAGTTCTGAGAATTCTAGATTTTTGACTGCCAACCAAGTAAACGCTTCTTTGAGAGAAGGAGCTAAAGGATACATGTTAATATCTTCTTTGGAGGTCAAGAGAGAGCTAGTCTTAGAGCATGTGCCTATCGTGAGCGAGTTTCCGGAAGTCTTTCCTGAAGATGTACCAGGTTTACCGCCAGTTCGGGACATCGAGTTTTCCATTGATCTTGTTCCAGGAACAGGACCCGTGTCTATGGTACCGTATTGTATGACACCTACAGAGTTGGAAACCTTGAAGGAACAATTGGAGGACTTATTTGGGAAGCAGTTCGTTAGACCCAGTGTGTCGCTGTGGAGAGCACTTGTGCTGTCGGTGAAGAAGAAAGATAGAACTTTTCGCCTATGTGTGGATTATCGCCAGTTGAACAAGGTTATCATTAAGAACAAGTATCCTCTTCCGAGGATAGATGACTTGATGGATCAATTGAGTGGAGTGGTAATTTTCTCCAAGATTGATCTGTGATCGGGTTATCACTAGATTCGTGTGAAGGCAGAGGATGTACCAAAGACAGCGTTTCGAACAAGCTATGGGCACTACGAGTACCTTGTAATTCCGTTTGGGGTGACGAATGCTCCAGCCATATTCATGGATTATATGAAAAGGATTTTTCGTCCCTATCTAGATAAGTTTGTCGTTGTTTTCATAGATAACATGCTCATCTATTCGCGAGACCAGGAAGAACATGCTGAACATCTTAGTGTGGTTCTTCGGGTTCTGAAGGAGAAACAGTTGTACGCGAAGCTGTCTAAGTGTGAGTTTTGGCTCGACGAAGTATAGTTTTTGGGTCACATGATTTCAAAGGAAGGAATTGCTGTAGATCCGTCCAAAGTTGAAGCAGTTCTTGAGTGGGAGAAACCGACCACAGTGACTGAGATATGTAGTTTTGTGGGCTTGGCTGGGTATTATCGGAGGTTCATTGAGACGACCCCATACGTATGAAGCCTTCCCATTAGTCCCAATCTCTTATTATTATTACTAACAATGCCTAGCCGTATATAAAGCGAGAGCATGGTATACAAGCAGCGTTACAGAAAACAAAACGACGTAAACGAGAACGGCAAGCATAGCAAATGATGATCAGAGTAAAAGCGCAAAGTAAGCATATCTGTATAATAACATGCATAAGTTTTAGTCCCATCAGTAGGGCACTGTATATACATATACATACTGTCGGGTAGAAACCAAAAATACATCAAGAGCCAAAGAAGAACACTCAGAGCTCACCAGCAACCCCCGTCCCCTCTCAAAAGATACATCAAAAGCTCTCAGCTCACTCCCACTGGCAAGCTCTCACCATCAGTGGTGACGATGCCCTGAACTACCCTGACCCTCGGCATGAGTACGCCTGTAACGCACAATCGGCTCATACTCTGATGAAGAACTGGACACCACGATCGTACGCCTGCAGTAGGTCCTCAAATACTGCTCAGTCATCCTGTGCTGGCCTCTTTAAACGTAATCTCTCCTGCCGGTCACGACCAATGACTGGGGTGCTGCCCAAGTGTAGTCCTGCTCCCTCTGCCTCGAAGGTCGCCACATCCTCGGAAAGAGGAGGAACTAGTAGATGCGATAGGGACCGATGATATCTACATACGGAGGTGTACCGCTTCGAAAAATCAGGCTGACTGGTCCTGTGTAGACCATAAAAAAGGTAGAGGGGTCTACCCGTCATCCCCTCTCATCATGGTAGATAATCTCGATGTCGCCCAGCACCGGCATTCGCGGTGCCCCTGTGATGAATGAGTGAAGTCTCGGGTCCATGCTGAATCTCCGCTGGCTCGTCGTCTTCAAGCGATCACCAAACAGACAACAAGGAAAAACGGAAGGGAGATAAGAAATACAGCGCGTCATAAAGTAGGAAAACAACAGTAATGCAGTAAACACACAACCGGTAGAATATAACAGATATCACATTTATAACATTTACTGCATTCCAGCACACATCTCTCGAGACAACAAATGCAATGAACATCCATCCCATGAGTCTCACACTCATGCAGCATGTCGGTCGAAAAACGCACTTATGCAGGTTCCCAACTGGAACGGTTCCACACCCGAACAAGTCCACACCGGAACAGGTTCTGTGTCGGAATGGAGTTAGCTTGTCCAAGAAACTGAACTGCTCGCCGTGACCAATAAGAGTGCATCCCCCTTCCACACCGGAACCGGGGTCTCTCAATCGCCTCGGACTGTTAGCCTGGAACAACTGGAAAGCTCTGGGATTAGTCGGGCAAACCGAACTGGATCGGGCGTCACGACAGGATAGGAGCTACCTCATCCGTCACTGTAAACTATTCCTGAGACCGGCAACATCCTCAAGGCCACTCACTTGACCGCCCCATCTACTTTCTGTACCTGCACTCAGGTACCGCTAACCTCGCATGACACTGGCAGCCTCACCACTTGGAAGCTGATGATGATATGCAGCAAACATCCTCAACGGGCTTGATGCCGGATCTCATGCCTAAGCTTTCAATCAGAAACAACACGATGCCACTGCATCCACACGGCCACAGTCTCGACGCTACGCATCCACGAGCCACAACTCAAACAATCATGGCCACAGCCTCAAGAAGTCAACATAACAGCAACGGCACCATCCACGGTATGAACCCGGCAACAACACGGCACACAGCCAAACTTATTCTACGGCACTCCATCACAACTCTCAATATTACCGTATACAGCACAATAACAGCAGCAATAACATCAACATTATAGAAGTAATATCAACAACATCATATAAGCAGCATATCACATATACCAAGTAGCATGTAGGCATTTAGACAGATAGCAATAGAAACAATGGGCACATTCAGTCATACAACAGCCAGCATCCTTAATCAATAGTTCGCTAACCTAGGGTTTCCATCCTTATCGGCGATAGCCCAAAGTAAGCTAAACCTAGGGTCAAGATACTTTATCAGGGCTCAACCACTAGTAGGGTTAGGGCTTCCCTACACATAGCTGAAATCATAACTAAATTACTCTTGCCTTCCCGACGACAGCAGTACTCTTTCTCCCCACCTGAACTGTCGGCACGTAAATCCACGCGATCACTGGCTCGCTCCTCCTTCCTCAAGCTCGCAGCCCTGCTTTAAGAATAGCCACCACGTGGCCTCCAAGAACAGCCCCTCAACCGCAGCCCCAGCTCCAAAGCTCGCACCACCGTGAGTACGAACTTTGCCATAATCACGAGCACAACACATGCACAATAGTGTTAGCCCTACGGTAAGCTCAAAAGATTAAAGGAAAAGGTAAAAACTCTAAGAACGCCAAGAATACGAAGAACGCGTGTTAGGGGTTCAAGTTTACCTAGGGCGAATCGAGAAACTAATCCGCTGGAGTTGTGTAAAACTTTGCCGTGATTGCAACGGTGCTGTCAGAATCGCGTTTCGATACTTCGATCACCTCGAAAGTGAGTTTCCTCCCTCTAAAATTCCAGAGCTTCTCTCTCTAATTCGCAAGAACTTAGAGAATTTCGTACAAAATGAGAAGATGAAAGTGGAAGCTCCACTTATGGTTTCTGTTGTCCACGCTTAAGCGTTCTTCACACTGCACGCTTGAGCGTTGCCACGCTCTAGCGTGGGATCCATCCACGGTTGAGCGTGGAACCTCGTCCACTCCGCTTGCTCCCTGGCCTGACACGTGTCTCACACCCGTCTAAACTTAGAGCAGCTGCACAGCGCACTCAGCACGCTGAGGCGTTCGTATCTTCTCACGCCTAAGCGTCTCAACGCTTGAGCGTGGAGTCCTCCCATGCTTGAGCGTCAAGCTCAGCAAGATAAGAACTTCCAGCCTTCTGACTTCCTCAGTTTCTCGTGTTACGCCTTAGGCACCTCCAACCTTGTTCAAGCCTATTCCTAAGCTTCAAACTAGGTCTAAAACTAACACACAACAATTCACACAATCATCCAAAGCTCCAATCGAGATTAACCAACTCGATCAGAGTTCACAGAAAAACTGGGATGTTACATTCATCGAGGGATTTTCTAAGATTGTAGGACCCCTTACCCTGTTGATAAGAAGGATAAAGCTTTTGAATGGACTGAAGCCTGTGAGCTGAGTTTCCAGGAGTTGAAGAAGAGGCTGACTACTTCGCCAGTGTTGGTGTTACCAGATCGAAGTGAACCTTTTGAAGTGTACTGTGACGCTTCATACCAGGGGTTAGGTTGTGTTCTAATGCAGAATCGAAAAGTGGTAGTTTATGCCTCGAGACAGTTGAAAGTGCACGAGAAGAATTACCCTACTCATGATTTGGATTTAGCAGCGATGATCTTTGCTTTGAAGATTTGGAGGCACTACTTGTATGGTTCGACGTTTAATGTCTTCAGCGATCATAAGAGTCTGAAGTACCTGTTTGATCAGAAAGAGCTCAACATGAGGTAGAGACGGTGGCTAGAATTTCTGAAGGACTATGACTTCCAGTTACAGTATCACCCGGGGAAAGCGAATGTGGTAGCGGATGCCCTGAGTAGGAAAGTGTTACATGTGTCTGCCATGATGGTTACGGAACACGAGCTGTTAGAACAATTCAGAGATATGCATCTGTCCGTGGTCAGTATGCCAGGGAGACTTTGTGTGGGCATGGTTACAGTGTCATGTGATCTGATGGATCAGATTCGGGAGAAATAAGTGTACGACCATTATCTAGAGAAAGAGCAAGGAAATCTGAAGAAAAGGATGACGTCTGAATACAAACAAGGAGCAGATGGAATCTTAAGATGAGGAGAACAGGTTTGTGTGCTAAACAAACCAGAGATAAGGAGGTTAATTCTGGACGAAGCTCATAGAAGCAAGTTGAGTATGCATCCAGGATCAACCAAGATGTACGAAGACCTGAAGCGGTTGTCTTGGTGGCAAGGCATGAAAAGAGATGTGGCTGATTATGTGGCGTCTTGCTTGGTGTGTCAAAAAGCAAAGGTTGAACATCAGAGGCTAGTGGGAATGTTACTTCCATTGGATATCCCAGAGTGTAAATGGGACGGCATAGCGATGGATTTTGTGACGTGTTTGCCAAGGACACCTAAGGGGTGCGATTCCATTTGGGTAGTAGTTGATAGGCTTACGAAATCAGCTCATTTTCTACCCATCAATATCAAGTTTTCCATAGAGAAGCTGATTCAGATTTATATCAGTGAGATTGTGAGACTGCATGGGGTACCTTCAAGCATCATATTAGATAGAGACCCACGTTTAACTTCGCGGTTTTGGCAGAGTTTACACGAAGCCTTAGGAACGAAGTTACGGCTGAGTTCGGCTTATCATCCTCAAACAGACGGACAATCAGAAAGAACGATTCAATCTTTAGAGGACCTGTTGAGGACATGTGTGTTGGAACATGCCGGGAGTTGGGAGAGTTTCCGACCATTGATAGAGTTCACCTACAACAACAGTTATCATTCGAGCATAGGGATGGCACCCTATGAAGCTTTATACGGACGACGATGTAGAACACCTTTATGTTGGTATCAAGATGGAGAAAGTGCTTCGTTAGGACCTGAATTAGTGCAACAAACAACTGAAAAGGTGAAACTGTAACGCCCCAATTTTCACATTTCATAATTCTTTAGCATTTAAACGTTTGTATTTTATAGGAGGGTTTAGAGAACGAAATAAAATATTCTGAGAACATAGGCATGCCTTACACAACCATAGGAAGCCATGGTTAAGTTTTGGGCGAAAGCTCAAACGGAGCCCGATCTACGTTTTTCACGGATAGTAGTCTTTTTCTACTATCAAGACCTAATTTCGACTCGTGAACGAAACAAATAGGTTTTATATTTTATTTCCAACAATATTGGTTATTTTGAAAATATTCAAAATAAATAAGTCGTCATACGACGTTCTTGGGCGAAAACCTAAATCGGGTGAAGAACAGAGCTGAATACGAGATTTCAATGACCCGCTACGGATAAGATTGAAGTCACATGGTGTGCTATGACTCATCAGTGACTCATCAGTGTAATGATTACGTTTAGAAAATATCTGGACGTGAAATGACTAAAATGCCCTTGACCCTTTTCATAATTACCATTTGCCCTTGAATGAAAAGGCCGTTTTGCCCCTGAGAATTTATGGAATAACCATTCTGACCCTGTGACTCACCATGTCATCATTACCTTTCTAGAAATATCTAGATATTTATAGGGGAAATGACATTTACACCCCTAGTTTTTTAAGGAATTACCAAATTACCCTTTTGGTTATTTACAAGTTTGCTATGACATCAAAATATATAATTCTCTCTTTCTCTCTCTTGGCCATTTCGGCCATCACTCTTTCTCTCTCTTCTCTCTCTTGTTCTTCATCTTCTCTCACTTGTTCTTCCAAGTTCATATAGAGTTCTTCATGTGTTCTTCACATTTTTCTTCATTTTGATCTTGAAACTTGAAAGTTTTTGGTGAAATCAAGTTGTTTCTTTTCAAGACTTTGAATCTAGGAGGTATTAACTCCATCCTAGCTTTCTTAATCTCTCTATTTCATCTCTTAAATCTCTTGATTCATGAAGATCCAACTTTGATCCATAAACTTTGAAAATTCATAAAAAAGTGTAGAAAAATCCTTTTGATACCAAATCAATTTCTATGATCTAGTTTCATCATTCTCTTTCATTATCCAAGGGTATGAAATCAAATAAGTTTTCTAGCCATATCTTCTTAAAGTGTCCGAAATCTTCATGGTAAGAAAGGATGAGTTTTTGACTCAAGTTTTGAGTAATAAGACTTAATCTAGTGTTGTGTGTACTTGAGGATCATGGATCCAAGAGTTGGAAACCAAATGAGCTTGCTAGCTCATACGGGTTTTCTTGGCCGAAACCTCCATGTGTTGGTGGATGGGATTTTGGTTCAAGTTCTGGATTAATAGGCTTTGATCTAGCCTTAGCGCACCTAGTAAGGATGGAATCCAAGAGATAGGAATTTTTGGACATCCCTAGCTATTTTTTATAGCTCCATGGCTGAATCCTATATAGGTAGGAATAGGAAGATTTGTGTTATGTAATATTGATGTTTGGATTGATTATGTGTATGTAGTTGTGATTGGTTGATCGAACGAGGAATCAGGAGGATTCGCGAGCTGATCGGACGACTTTTGATCGGACGATAGCTCGGAGGATAACTACAACGGGTAAGGGGAGTTTGCCTGAGGGATTTTACGATAACTATATGTTATCCGTGATTGATTTGTGTAGCTCTGTTGGAGCTTCGTTGTGATTGTAATAATGATCTATGCTTTAGTATGCTTTACTATGTTTTAGCATATGTTGATGATGATGTATGCTTGGATGGAAAATGTTTTCATGTATGTTGAAAACCATACTTTGATCTCTAGATCAAGTAAGGAATTTTGTGCTTGATTATGATTGAATGATGCATAATTATTGTTCATCATTATATTGTGAGCTTTTGAGCTATAACTTGTCAAATAGGTGAAGCAAAATCTTCACATTCCATTGAGGGAGCATTCGGCCATGACCAAAGAAAAAGGAAGAACACTTGTTGTTCTTGAACATTTAAAATTCTTAAAGTAAGAAATTGTTTTAATATAACTTATGTTTCAAAGGAAAACAATAAGTGATTTGATCCAAAGATTAAGTAAAGTCTCAACTTTTAAGCGTCTTCACCAAAGTGAAACACGTCTTTTACTTTAACCTTAGTTTATCTCAGTGATCAAGTGATTTAAAAGTAAAATAAAGAAGTGTTTTCACGAGAAGTTAAATATAGTTTCATAAGGCATTTCCTTTATCTTAACAGGAAGACGAAGTTCATCTTAAAACGAAGACAAAGTTCTTTTTCAAACATAATGGAGACCTTTTATCCTTAAGTTGATTAAATGAATCATAGTTAAGGAAGTTAGATGAGATTACATTTCCTTTCCATTAACATAGACCATGGTTTTACACTAAGTTAAGTACCGAAGAACTCTTTTCAAAAATAGTTAAGGTACTTTGCTTGAGGCAAGTACAACGTATTTCAAATCCAATGAGTTTTCAAATGAGAACAGTTTTGTTACCAAAAGAGTTTTTAACCCTTAATCGTAAAGTTTAATGCATGAAAACCTAAGTTAAGTAATTAACTTAGAGTTGAAGAGAAGGGATAATTAAGTATGGTATGTGGTGGAACAAGACCATGTACTATACCATTGATGACTTAATGCATCAATGACTTCATAAGACTTAAATGAATCAACATTTATTTCATTGATTGAAAATCAAGGAGTAATATCTTAGAAAGGATCAAAGACTTATCTAAGAGGATTCTCAGTCCTTCTTCATAATACTTAGGGTTTGAGATGTGATTCATAAGACACAAACACAAACAAGAAACGTTTTGGGTTTTGAAACAGTCGTTCGATTGTTTCAGTCTTGTAATAATTGGGACGAGAGGGACCCTGAGGCTGTGCAGGTATGGGACTGTACGGTTAAAGGAATCCTGAGGCTATGCAGGTATGGGACTGTATAGTTGAAGGAAAGCTTATGAGAATTGATTAGCACTACCTATACCAACAAGATCCGTCTTCTTTTCGGAAGCCTAGAACATAAGAACTCCAAAGTTAAGCGTGCTTGACTTGGAGTAATTGTGAGATGGGTGACCTTCTGGGAAGTTTCCTAGAAAGCATGTGAGTGAGGACAAAGCATGCTGAAAAGACTTGTGTTGGTTTGTGGGGACAGTCGGCAATTCCGAAAGCAGCCCAGATCATTCCAAAGGAATCACAAGATAATTATCCGATGGATAAATGTTTTGGATAAATGTTTTATAAATACAAAGACGTGTATAGTTCCTAAGAAAGAGAACCTTAGAGAACCTTGAGGTTTATCCAATTGATAGACATTGCTTTATCGCATCTGCTTTGTGTAAGCCTTGGCATTTCATTTGCATAGTTGTAAGGCCTTGAGCCTAGGAGTTGAGCTTACACCTTGATGCGGGTGCGAATCTTACGGTGACGATCCTCAATGGTCTTTTTGGAGGTATTAGGGTTGGAAGGGCTGACATGTGACCAGTTGGTAGCTCTTCTGTGTCGTGGCGAATCCGAGCAATACACTGATATCCTCTACTAGATGCCATACTTTTCATGTTTGGTCGAGAATGTTTCCGTAAAGCCAGATACGTGCACGTTACGAATGTTGTAGTATCTTGCTCATGGCTGGCAATAACCGGAACATGTCCTCCCATTCACTCTCTCCGACTATTTGTTAGCTCCATGGAGTAGGGGTCAGAGTTTTACCCTTGTGGCATATGGCTGTTGATGATTACATTTGCTTAGTGTACATCACCATTTTGCTTTCAAGATGTGTTATGCTGTTAATTGATAAATATGATATATTGCGATTTATGGTATACATGTTGGATATGCTGTTACCTGGTGTGTTGCCCTGTGTTACTTCTATTGTTATGCTGTGTTGATACTACATATGTTCATATGCTTTTTTGTGTGTCGTGCATGTAGTTATCGCGTTTAAATCCATATATTGGTTACTCACCTTTGCCTGTACATGTTGGACACCCTGTTGTGTTTTTGGATACGTGTACAGATACTTCTCAATGGTCTTTTGGGTCACTTCAAGACCCTATAGCTTGTGTTTCTCGATGCCGAAGACGAAGATGTGTGGACTATCGACGACGAGACCCAGTCTCAGTGGTATGATGCATACTAGGTAGTAGACTCTATTGTCCGTTGAGTTCTTTTATCAAACCAGCTCTTAGGATTTTTAATGTATAATGTTGAGAAAGTTGGTGTATGTGGCTTTGAAAACCTCTGTATAGTTTGGAACTTCTGTATGAAAGACAATTTCAGGAAAACTTTTATGTGATGGTTTAAGGTTTGTGAGTAGACCCAGTTATGTGTATTGTCAAGAATGGTGTGATTTTATTATTGTGATGTGTATATCACTTTCTAACTTATTATGCCGAAAACTTTTTACACCAGAGTTTTCTGACTTAAAGTAAAATATTCTTTTTCCGAAAGCAACCAGCAATTATCTTTTAAATTTAATTCCGCACGTGTTCTTCATGTAATACCCAAGGGGGGTGTTACATTAGTGGTATCAGAGCTGGTCGAGTCTTTCGGGAATCTTGGGGAATAGGTCTATTGCGATTTTGTTGTGTGATCTCTGGCTGAACTTGAGTGAATTGTTTCCTTGTCGAAACAATGTGTGTTGACACACAAGCATGTGTGTTTTGATGGGTTCTGATTGGGTTTAGGCCTTGTAAGAACTCATGATTAGTAAATGGTACTTGTATTCATGTTGACACGTTGTTTATCCTTTTGGGGTTGTGTCAGACATTTGGACAAGTGTGCCTTAGACAGATAGAAGAATACCTAAAGTTTTTAAAGTAGATGCATTGGTAGCTAGTGAGCGACTAAAGGAATGGCAAGATAATGGCAAGATAACGACATACTCGTTAATAGAGTTGAAAGGCTGGAATGGAATCCAAGTAGAGCATTGGAAGTGTAGTAAGACCTTAGTGGACCTCGAGAATAGTTATGACGGTGATTGTGAGCTTAAGCATTCTCGGACGCAGAAACCTATTGGAAAACCACTAAGAAATTACTAATTCCTTCGTATTTTTAGATGACCGCTTAAGTCATGGGAATGGAGTAGGAAAATGAAGACTTGATGATTGGAAAAATGAGAATTTGTATAACTATGCTGTGGTGATTCGATGTTGGTTTAATCATATAATTTCAGTTAGCCTATACAATAGTGATAGTTTTCCGGATACTCAATGATAAGTTGTCACACTGACTACCCATAGCCTGTTGATAATAAAAGGAGTTGTAATGACTTGAATAGGTCGATATGATTGGACTTCCTAGAGTAGTTACACCTGATGAGGATCTTTGTTCGAAAGGATAGGACTTAGGAGCCTGATGATAGTTCAACGATGATTTCCCTTGAAGTGTGGTAATCACGTGAAGTTTCTTCTGATAGTATTTTAAAAAAAAACGATTGGAGCCTTCACTGTTGTGAATTTGATTGATAGGATAATTGCCCCTGTTAGGACAGATGAAAGGCTACACCTTATGAGTGGACTTGTAATCCAAGCTGAGGATGGTGAAGAGTATGTATGATACCTCAGTATAAACTTTCAAATGTTGCGAATGATCAAAGACTGAGTGAACCAGAATTGGAAGGTGAATTTTGATTATAGAATAAGTGTCCTTAGGACTGGTATCAGTAGAGGAAAGAATCGTAAGGAATCCTATATGGATGGGAGTATTGTCTTGTTAATAGAACTTAAGACATTGACCGGTATAGATAAGTAAGAAAGATAAGTTTGGACTCGCTGCAACCACAATTATCTTAAGATATTGTTGACTCTTTGTTTCGATACTTTCGATTTTCGAGGACTTGGGCTGAAGCCTGCGAGGAAAGTTTCCAAGAATTAAAGAGAAGGTTAACTACTTCACCTGTGTTAGTACTGCCTAATCTCAAGGAAACATTTGTGTTCACACTCCTACATATTCCTCAGTGTATTAGACAATTGAGTGAATTGGTTAAATGGTGTCCATTGGTCTAGACATTTTCATATTATGTCACTGAAAGATTTGTTATGACTATTTCTTGAGTTATAACATAAACAACTTCTTGATACTGAAAGTTTCTTGATGAAACTTAGTCTAATCACTTTTACTTTTGGTAAATGTGATCCAGTCTGATTTTTTGGCCAGACTGTTTATCTTTTGATTCCCAAATCTATTGGAAGGCTCTTATGAAAGAAGGGACTTTATTAGACTCATGGTTGTAAACATGCATTAGCTATGCATTTTTACACTCACGAACCTACTGAAGAATCTTTTTACATACTGGACATTCCTGCATTCTTTTAGAGTGGTAAAATTCTTATGTATACTTTCTTATGAGAGTAAGACCAGGAAAAATTTCCCTTGTTGAAAATTTCTTTCTTTAATCTTCAAGGACCGAGTAGAGATCGAGTTCAACTGATCATCTTTAACTCAAGTGGACGAGTAAGAAGGACGTTTTGATCTTTGGAAGGTTGGGTAGGAGTAAGTATAGTAGCTAACTGCGAACATCCTTTCAGCAGAATAGACAAGAAGTGATGGAAGTTTTGTAGAAGATATAGTTGTGATTGATAAGATGTGAATCTTTAAGATCAATCTAAGAAAGTGAGACAATTACTATGAGTCACGTATTCACCAAGGCAGAATAGTTGTTGAAAGACCTAGGGTAATGATCAATGTCTGTAGTTAAGATTAATTGTATGAGTTTGAAGAATTATAAGAAAATGTTCTTAGTAGTTTTACCTAAGCTGGATATAAGCAGAAAAGAAGAGTTTCTGAGTAGAACTAAGTTATTAGAAAAATTCAAGTCTTATGAATTTGGGTAAATTTAACCGATGCGATTTCTTTTGGTTGTAGTTGCATTAAGAGATGCAATCAGGTTCTGTAAGATCGAGGTGCATGATTATTGTTCCATCCAAATATCTCTATCTGAGATATGTGAAGGGAATCAGTATGATACTCTTAATCTCACAAGTGTTTCCCTCACGATAAGAATCTCTCAATGAATAGCTTGACAGAATAATCTATTCTGCTCCTACGTATCCGATCTGGAATCAAAGCCAAAAACGTAGTTCTCTTCAAGGGATGAACCCCCTATTTATAATCTTTATCATGGCAGTTATTCCCCATGCTCGACATCCCTTCGTGTCGCTGAGTTGTGGGAAAACGTGGTAGTTATCCTTCATCGTGTAATACTTTTACAGTTAATAGTTATGAGTGGGGAATCGTGGTTCCTAATTATGGGGTCGAACTAGTAGTGCCGATCCCTGAAGAAAACGTGGTCTACATGGGCCGCAATGTGGATACTTAGCCCAGATCCATATTTAATCTTATGTATCATAACCGAGTATATACCGAGCTGGTTGTTTGGCTAATACCTCTATTTGTTCATACTCGGTTATCCGATCTTTACCATGTCGGTTATCCGACTTTACCTATGCTCGGCCTATACACAAGCCCCCCAAGCTCTGAACTTGGTTAAGTGAAAGAGCTTAAACGATGTATCACCGATATACACTTTTGGATATTTTCTTTAGTGGTTAAGTTGGTTGAATTTTTTCAAGCGCGGTGTTTATAACCACATCTTTTCGCTTCATCATTTCTTAGCTATTTCTCAGCTATGATTAGCCTAGCTTGCCTTCCCAAGGCGAGCTCCTACTTTCGAGGGTGACATCACTTATTACTGCGACTAGCCGTTTAACATGTCCTTTCATTTCTCTATAATAAAATCTTTTGATTTTCCAATCGTGTTATACACGCGTTCTCTCTGTCACACTATGTGTCTCTTCGCCATTTTCCTCATTTATGAATGGCGCTGTTTCGATTTCCTACTTATTGTCTCTTGGTTTTGATTTTATAAATAGTAATAGTAACTTGTTTGATTTCATTTCCTTCTTCTTTGCTTTGCAACTTTTCTGGGTTTTCCTCTATTTCTCCAGGTACGTGTCTACTTCCTTCCTGCTGTGTTTTATCATCCTTTTACTCCTTTTCTTATCATGGATTCATCTGATCATTCTCAAACATCTACTTCCCTTGACATCACTGATTCTGAAAATAACACCCCCTCCCGTCAAAATCCTGGGTTTGAGGAAGGCGAAGATGTTCAAAAGATTTCTCTGAGGGTTACTCCCCCAAAACGGCGCAAGAAGGTTGTTAAGGTTGAAAAAGACCCCATTCCCCCAATTTCTCTTCCTGGTTATCGATGGGTAAAGGGTCAAGTTGGAGTATATTTTTCGTCCTTTCAAACAGTTGAGTCGATTCGTGAGCTTAAAAATTCTACTTCCCTTTTCTCATCTCAGTATGCTGATAAGTTTGTGGTTGAACCATGCTCGGATTCTGAACATGTGTTTTTTTCAGTTTCGGGAGGTTGCCCCCATTATACTTATGTCTATAAAACTCTGTTTCACACACTTCATATTTCTCTTCCCTTTTCAAATTTTGAATGTGAAGTGTTGTCAGCTCTCAATGTTGCCCCTACACAACTTCATCCGAACAGCTGGGCATTCATGAAAGCTTTTCAAAATTTGTGCTCTGTGTTAAATATTACTCCTACTGCAGCTATCTTCCTTTATTATTACCGTATTCGGTTTGGCGAGTTGATCGGTTGGATTTCTCTGAGTGGTGGGGATCGAGGTGGAATATCGGTCCTTTAACATCTTCTTATAAAGATTTTAAAGGAGAATTTTTTAAAGTTCGTCCAGCTGATGGCTTTAATGGGTTATTCTTCGATCCTCAGGGAAAACCTCGTTTTCCTTTATACTGGACGAGATGTCCCATTAAATTTTCTGGATGGTGTCTTGATGCTATGACCGTTGAAGAAAAAGAGAGTATTTCGATATTAAATAAGTTGCCTAGACCGTTGAAGTGTAAACTTCTATTAGGACTCCCTACCTCAAGTACTCCCAAGGCCGATTTGAAGTGTGAGTGTTTTATTTTAGTTGTACATTGATGTTGTTATTAATGATATTAATCACTGTTTCTTGTTTTACAGAGATCATGGGAAAATTCGATTTTCGCTCTTTGAAGAAAGGAAAGGTAACAATTCCTTCTTCTTCTACCGGGGACCCTAAAGACAAAGGGACTGTTGTTATCCCAGCGAGTTCTGCCCCCGATCCTCAATCTGCACCCTCATCGACTGTCCAACCAAAAAGAAGAAGGGAGGGAGGAGGATCTGGGAATCCTGAATCCAAGTGTCCATCTGTAACAAGTGTTCCCAACCCTCAACTCATAACTGACCAGCTAGTAAATCTTCCCTTAACTCCAGCTCCCACCAAATGGTATAATTTGGCCGCCAAGCCTGGTTCATCAACCGTGTTCGGGAATGATTTTACCCCATCTCTAGCTTTGCAACCGAACTTCCTTAGGCCTGCCAATATGAGCTTGCTACGGAAGCAAGGTCCTAAAGCCAACCTGGAAGGTCTACATGTCATGTGCCTTCGAGCTATTGCCACTGCTCAATTTTGGGAACAAGAAATCGAGAATAATAATAAGAGTATGGAAACTATGCAAGCTGAATTTGCAGAGGTTTCTAAACTAAAGAACCAGTTGTCCCAGGCCTCGATTGAGTTGGCCGAGCTATCTAAGAAAAATGACGAGACGAGCTCTCAAGTTGTTGCTCTGAAAACAAAATACCAGGAGGATGAAGTTAAACTGAAAGTGATCTTACAAGAGAAAGAACTTCTTTCAACCGAACTTGCAGAAGTGAAAAGCTCTAGATCAATACTTGAAGACGAGTTATTGCAACTGAAATTAGCTTTGGCCAAAAAGAGATGAAAGAAGAAGTTCTACAAACAAGAGCTCGAAGCTGCGGAAGATAATATCATCGCTCAACATATTGCTGGATTTGACAAAGTAGTTCGGCAAGCTCATCTTTTTGCTCCCGGCCTGACTTTTCTTGTTTTAATGTTAATAAAGATGTGAAGAATGGTGAACTTATCAACAAAAGTCAACTCAGCAGTGAAGGAGGTGAAGAAAATCCCGGTGATGAGGAAGTGACTTCTCTTTTGAAAGATGGAGACAAAGCTACTTGAGGATATAATTTATGTCTATGCTAGGTTATCATTTGGACACAGCCTTCGGGCTATTTATGTATTCGGACTTTTGATTAATCAATTTTATTTTCTTGCCTTCATTTCATAATGTTTGCTATGTTCGGCTTAATAACCTTAGGCTCGGTGGCCGTGAGCTCAAAACTCGGCTCTCTTTAGTGAATATCGATCCAATGTTAAGTTCGGCTTGATGGCCGTAGGCTCGGTGGCCGTGAGCTTGAACTCGTCTCTTGAAGCGAATATCTTAGCAATGCTAAGTTCGGCTCGATGGCCGTAGGCTCGGTGGCCGTGAGCTCGAACTCGGCTCTTGAAGCGAATATCTTAGCAATGCTAAGTTCGGCTCGATGGCCGTAGGCTCGGTGGCCGTGAGCTCGAACTCGGCTCTTGAAGCAAATATCTTAGCAATGCTAAGTTCGGCTCGATGGCCGTATACTCAGTGGCCGTGAGCTCGAACTAAAATAAAATGTAATAGATTTCACAATGATATTCTGAAATTCCTCTTTATTTATTAAGGATGAGCCTCGTTAAAACCTCCTTAGTGAAAAACCCTTTTTTTTTTATATGGGATAAAAACACTAAGGTAGGAAAAAGAGTACTCATCTATTACAACTTGTTCAACTAAAGTAAAACTTTAAATGAGATGCGGTCCAAGTACGCGGAATCGCCTCTCCAGAAAGTTCCTCTAACCTATAAGCACCATTGCCAAGACTTTCAGCGACCCTGAATGGTCCTCCCCAGTTGGCTGCCAATTTTCCTTCGACCGGATCCTTCCTAGCTTGACCTTGTATTCGCAATACTAAATCCCCCTTGGAGAACTTTCTTGATTTGACTTTTAGGTTATAGTGACGAGCAATCCTTTGTTTGCATGCCTCCTGCCTTATCCTTGCCTGTTCTCTATCTTTTTCTAGCCATTGCAATTCTACCTTCAAACTTTCTGCATTGTCTGCTTCATTGTAATTCTTTCTTCTTAAGGATTGTTCTCCAAGCTCTACTGGTATCATTGCATCAGATCCATACGTGAGCCTGAATGGAGTCTCTTTAGTGGAAGATTGCGGGGTGCAATGATAAGCCCATAACACACTTGGTAGTTCTTCTGTCCATAATCCTTTAGCTCGACCCAACCTTTTTTGAATTTCTCCCAAAATGACCTTGTTTGCTGCTTCTGCTTGCCCGTTTGTCTGGGGATGTTCAACCAAGCTAACACGGTGCTTGATTCCGAGGTTCTCCATAAAATTGCTAAGGCCACGATCCGTGAATTGCTTACCATTATCAGTCACAATTGAATGTGGGAGAACATGTCTACAGATAATATTTTTCCACATGAATTTTTGAACTTTTTGTGCAGTAATGGTGGCTAAAGGTTCAGCCTCCATCCATTTGGTGAAGTAATCAATCCCTACCAAAAGAAATTTTACTTGTCCCTTTGCCATGGGGAAAGGACCGAGAATGTCTAATCCCCAAATAACAAATGGCCAAGGTGATATTATGCTATGCAATTCCTCAGGATGAATATGATTTAAATTTGCATACCTTTGGCATTGATCACACTTCTTGGACCACAAAGCAGAATCAGATCTTAATGTAGGCCATTAATATCCAGCCCTGATTACTCAAGCAACCATTGACCTTCCTCCAGTATGCATTCCACATATGCCGCTGTGGACCTCTGCCATCACATATTCAGCTTGGCTTGGAGTTAGGCATTTCAGCATAGGTGTTGAGTATCCCCGCCTATAAAAGTCATCTCCTTCAATGACGTAATGACTAGATTGGAGCCTGATCTTTCGAGCCTTGTCTTCTTCTTGTGGTAAGGCGCCCATCTTGAGATAATTCACAATTTCTTTCATTCAACCCCTGTCTATTTCTTCATTGTTCATGACTTCACCGAGTTGTACACTTGGCTCGGATACAGTTTCTTGTATCACGGTCCTATGTATTCCAGGCTTCTTGGTACTTGCCAGTTTAGATAAAAGATCTGCCCTAGCATTTTCTTCCCTGGGAATGTGTTCAACAACAAATTCATCAAAATCTTTAAGCAAACTTTCAACTTTACATAAATACCTGATCAACTGGGGGTCTTTGGTTTGAAATTTGCCCGAGATTTGTCCAATGATTAGCTGAGAATCACTTCGGCATTTGATGATCCTCGCACCCATCTCTTTTGCTAGTCTTAAACCTGCTAAAAAAGCTTCATACTCCGCTTGATTGTTGGATGCCTTAAAATTGAACTTCAAAGATTGCTCTATCATCAACTCTCCTGGTCCGTCGAGGATTATTCCAGCTCCACTACCTTTGGCATTTGACGAACCATCCACCTATAAATTCCATGACTTTTCCATTGGGATAGGCCTCGGTGATAATTCAACCACAAAATCAGACAAGCATTGGGCCTTCATCGGGCCTCTTGGTTCGTATTTTAAACCAAATTCTGACAGCTCGACCGACTAGGCGATCATCCTTCCGGCAAGCTCAGGCTTCTGCAACACTTGTTTGATAGGATGATCTGTTTTAACAATCACTTGATGGCTTTGGAAATAGGGTCGCAATCTTCTTGCTGCTGTGATCAAGGCTAGAGCCAGCTTCTCAATAACCTGGTATCGAGTTTCGGCATCGTGCAGAACTCGGCTAATAAAATATATTGGCCTTTATTGCTTATCTTCCACCTGGGCAATTACTGCACTAACGGCATCCTTAGTAACCGAAAGATATAAATAAATATCCTTACCTGGGTATGGTCGAGATAAAATTGGAGGTTCAGAAAAAAATTCCTTGAACTCCTGAAAGGCTACTTCACACTCATCATCCCAGTTGAAATGTTGGGGTCTTTTAAGCAACTTGAAAAATGGCTTAGCCTTTTCTGCCGACTTGGGTAAAAACCTTGAAAGTGATGCTAGTCGCCCCGCGAGTCTTTGTACCTCCTTAACATTCTGGGGACTCCTCATCTCGATGACAGCTCTACATTTATCTGGATTTGCTTCGATACCTCTATGTGTCAGCATGAAACCGAGGAACTTTCCACCTTGTACACCGAAAGTGCATTTCTCCGGGTTGAGCCTCATATTATGTTTCCGAAGCTGAGTAAAAATTTCACCAAGATCCTTAGCATGTGAGTCCGGATTTGCCGACTTCACGATCATATCATCAACATATACTTCTAAATTTCTCCCAATCTGATCTTTAAAAACCTTATCCATCAGCCTTTGATAAGTAGCTCCAGCATTCTTTAAACTGAAAGGCATAACACGGTAACAATAATTACAGCCTTCAGTTATGAATGCTATTTTATCCTCATCAGGAGGATACATCCTGATCTGATTATACCCCGAATAAGCATCCATGAGACTTAGCATTCTGTGACCTGATGCTCCATCCACCAAGCGATCTATACTCGGTAGTGGATAGGAATCTTTCGGGCAAGCTTTGTTCAAGTCAGTGTAATCGGTACACATTCGCCACTTGCCATTTGACTTCTTTACCAGCACCACATTGGCCATCCATGTTGTGTATTTTATTTCTCGGGCAAAATTGGCCTTCACAAGCTTGGCTGTCTCTTGCTCTACTGCTAATCTTCTTTCTTCCCCCAGTCTCCTCTTTCTTTGTGCTACTGGCCTAGCCTCAGGACATATGGCCAACTTATGGCACAAGAACTCTGGATCAATTCCTGGCATGTCTGATGGTTCCCAAGCAAACAAATCAGCATTAACAATCAAAATATTCACAATTTGTTCTTTTAATTGGGGATCCAAATTTGCAGCTAACTTTGTACATTGGCCAGGCTTGCTCCCCAACTGGATTTCCTCCAATTTTTCACATGGTTGAGGTCTTTGTTCGGGAATTTCCATCCTTGGATCTAATTCAACCGAACTGACTGAGCCTCCCAGTGCTGTCATCTGACAATCTGAACTATCCTTGACAGAAAGTAAATCCCTAATTTTATTTACCCGCAAACTCTCTACATAACATTGTCTCGCCATCTTCTGGTCTGCCCGAATTGTGATCACCTTACCCGAGTTGGATGGAAATTTCATGGCTAAATGAGGTGTAGAGACTATCGCACCTAATTCATTCAGAGAAGGGCGACCGATCAGGATATTATAAGATGTAGCAGCATTAATTATCAAATACCTGACCGAGATGGTTTTAGACAATCTTTCATTGCCAAAGGTTGTCAGTAAGTCGATGTAGCCCTTAATATCCACTTCCTCACTAGCGAAACCGACTAATTTGTTTTCATGTGGCTTAATATCTTTTTCGGAGAGCCCCAACTTTCGAAAAGTTGAAAAGTACAAAATATCATCAGAGCTTCCCTGATCAATCAATACTCGTTTGACCTGGAAATTTGCTAATCCCAGGGTTATCACTATTGGATCATCCTGATTAACATCTAAACCTTCGAAATCATCATTAGTAAATACAATAGAAGGAGAAGTTTTGGGGGGCTTTCCTGATATTGAATGCACATGTCTAGCTGCTCTGAGGTACCTTCGCCTTGCTGAATTAGTTGATCCTCCTCCTGCAAATCCTCCACTAATGGTGTTGATTACACCACGGGCTTCATCAGTATTTTCTCTTCTGTTCTCCCTCTGATCCCGATTTTTTGCCTGTTGAGTTCTGTTTCTATCAGTATCATGGCCCCTACTTATTCTTCCGTTGTCTCGGTGGTATGCACTTATGCCTCTTGCACGTTGTCGACCTCCATTGTCTCTTTGTACAAACTGACCAAGATGACCAGCTTGTATGAGTTCCTCTATTTTATCCTTAAGGGTTGTGCACTCCTCGGTTGTATGACCATAGTTGCCATGATACCTGCAATGTTTAGATCGGTCAGCCGAATCAAGAGTGCGCGACGGAGCGGGGAGTTTGATCAACTCAGTGTGATATATTTCTTCTAACACTCTGGCTCTATTAGTATTTAGAGGAGTATAGAAGTCATATTTCGGTCCTCTGTATAGCTTTTCTTTCTTTCGCGCTCCCTTATCACTCATCTGTCTACCTTTGTCTTTGCCTTCTATCCTGCGTTCCAAATCAGTTCGAGCCCTATTCTGGAATTCAGAAAGTTCCTCAATTTGAATGTACCCAGCAGCTCAGGCTCTGAACTCGTCCATGTCAACAGGTGCTTTTTTGCAAAGGTGATCGACAAACGGGCCCGGTTTTAAGGCCATCAACATGGAATGTAATGCGACCGCCGGATTGAGATCTCTGATATTTGCAGACACCTTTGCAAATCGATCCATGAAGCTTCTTAAGGACTCATTTTGTTCTTGCTTGAGACTTACCAACGTGGCCGACGTCATTTGATGAGCCCGACTGGTAGCAAATTGAGCACTGAATCTGGCAACTAAAACTTCAAAGCTATCAATAGAACTCGGTGGTAGCCGAGTGTACTAGTTTAAGGCTGCCCCCTTTAAAGAAGTAGGAAAGACTTTGTAAAGGACAACATCATCATTCGTAACTATATTTATCTGGGTAACATAATCATCTAAATGATTATCTGGATCTGTAGTGCCATCATACCTTTCCAATGTTAATGACTTCCATCCTTGTGGGAGGATGGTATCCATAATTCTGTCAGTGAGTGGGCTCTTCCTTACTCCAGAGACTTTGGTCTGTTGTCCTCCATGCTGATCATGTTGCACCTTCTCGGTATGACTAGCGTCACCATGCAAAGTTGTCCTTTGGGTTTGATGTTGAGCACGCCCTGTATTTGTACAAGTGACTCTGGTATGAGTAGTTTCTTGTGGATGATAGCTTGGGTAATCCTCTTCATCATGACGAGATGATGCCGTCCTCTCTCTACTCCTTTCTCTTTCTCTTCGAAGACGATCATAATTCTGCTGCATTTCCTCATTTTGCCTTCTCAAATCCTCCATTTGGATCCTCATTTCTTGGAGAAGAGGATGATTTTCCAACGGAGGATTTCGAGATTGTTGATGTTCGTCAGTTACTTCGTCCCTCTGATGTTGCTCTTCTCGATCCCTCCTGCTTCCACCCGCACTGCTCCTTGTTAACACCATGTTACAAATTAAGGTGTGGCCGAAGGAAAGTTTGCCTCGGCCCCACGGTGGGCACCAAAATGTTCCGTCCAAATATCTCTATCTGAGATATGTGAAGGGAATCAGTATGATACTCTTAATCTCACAAGTGTTTCTCTCACGATAAGAATCTCTCAATGAATAGCTTGACAGAATAATCTATTCTGCTCCTACGTATCCGATCTGGAATCAAAGCTAAAAATGTAGTTCTCTTCAAGGGATGAACCCCCTATTTATAATCTTTATCATGGCAGTTATTCCCCATGCTCGACATCCCTTCGTGTCGCTGAGTTGTGGGAAAACGTGGTAGTTATCCTTCATCGTGTAATACTTTTACAGTTAATAGTTATGAGGGGGGAATCGTGGTTCCTAATTATGGGGTCAAACTAGTAGTGCTGATCCTTGAAGAAAACGTGGTCTACATGGGCCACAATGTGGATACTTAGCCCAGATCCATATTTAATCTTATGTATCATAACCGAGTATATACCGAGCTGGTTGTTTGGCTAATACCTCTATTTGTTCATACTAGGTTATCCGATCTTTACCATGTCGGTTATCCGACCTTACCTATGCTTGGCCTATACAATTATGATGTAAGTTGGAGAGGTGGACTACGTTCAAAAGGAACTAAGACTAAGATTGGATATCTTGGATTGGAAATGATGGAGGTATTGTACAAGAAATGTGTATTGTAGTTTAAATCTTGGTGTTAACAGTAAGAGTTAAAGATGTCAAAGGAAGATTTTCCCAAGTGAATTAGTGTTGAAAGAAAAGTGGTTAAGTTTAATTATACCTCTCACATGTGAAGAAACTAAGGTAAGATATTAAAATATGGATTGAGGATAAACGATTTGATTTTAATGGTAAATCAAACGGAGAATAAGTATGAAGTTGTCATTAGGTTACAATATTACCTAGGGAAGAATTATGTACGGGGTACAATGTGGAACCTAGGGATTAAGAAATCTTGTTTAGTTTTGAGTCACGAAATTTCGAGGATGAAATTCTTTTAAGAGGGATAGGAATGTAACGCCCCAAATTTCACATTTCACAATTCTTTAGTATTTAAACGTTTGTATTTTATAGGAGGGTTTAGAGAACGAAATAAAATATTCTGAGAACATAGGCATGCCTTACACAACCATAGGAAGCCATGGTTAAGTTTTGGGCGAAAGCTCAAACGGAGCCCAGTCTACGTTTTTCACCGATAGTAGTCTTTTTCTACTATCAAGACCTAATTTTGACTCGTGAACGAAACAGTTAGGTTTTATATTTTATTTCCACCAATATTGGTTATTTTGAAAATATTCAAAATAAATAAGTCGTCATACGACTTTCTTGGGCGAAAACCTAAATCAGGTGAAGAACAGATCTGAATACGAGATTTCAATGACCCACTACGGATAAGATTGAAGTCACATGGTGTGCTATGACTCATCAGTGACTCATCAGTGTAATGATTACGTTTAGAAAATATCTGGACGTGAAATGTCTAAAATGCCCTTGACCCTTTTCATAATTACCATTTGCCCTTGAATGAAGGCCGTTTTGCCCCTGAGAATTTATGGAATAACCATTCTGACCCTGTGACTCACCATGTCATCATTACCTTTCTAGAAATATCTAGATATTTATAGGGGAAATGACATTTACGCCCCCAGTCTTTTAAGGAATTACCAAATTACCCTTTTGGTTATTTACAAGTTTGCTATGACATCAAAATATATATTTCTCTCTTTCTCTCTCTTGGCCATTTCGGCCATCACTCTTTCTCTCTCTTCTCTCTCTTGTTCTTCATCTTCTCTCACTTGTTCTTCCAAGTTCATAGAGTTCTTCATGTGTTCTTCACATTTTTCTTCATTTTGATCTTGAAACTTGAAAGTTTTTGGTGAAATCAAGTTGTTTCTTTTCAAGACTTTGAATCTAGGAGGTATTAACTCCATCCTAGCTTTCTTAATCTCTCTATTTCATCTCTTGAATCTCTTGATTCATGAAGATCCAACTTTGATCCATAAACTTTGAAAATTCATAAAAAAGTGTAGAAAAATCCTTTTGATACCAAATCAATTTCTATGATCTAGTTTCATCATTCTCTTTCATTATCCAAGGGCATAAAATCAAATAAGTTTTCTAGCCATATCTTCTTAAAGTGGCCGAAATCTTCATGGTAAGAAAGGATGAGTTTTTGACTCAAGTTTTGAGTAATAAGACTTAATCTAGTGTTGTGTGTACTTGAGGATCATGGATCAAAGAGTTGGAAACCAAATGAGCTTGCTAGCTCATACGGGTTTTCTTGGCCGAAACCTCCATGTGTTGGTGGATGGGATTTTGGTTCAAGTTTTGGAGTAATAGGCTTTGATCTAGCCTTAGCACACCTAGTAAGGATGGAATCCAAGAGATAGGAATTTTTGGACATCCCTAGCTATTTTTTATAGCTCCATGGCCGAATCCTATATAGGTAGGAATAGGAAGATTTGTCTTATGTAATATTGATGTTTGGATTGATTATGTGTATGTAGTTGTGATTGGTTGATCGGATGAGGAATCGGGAGGATTCGCGAGCCGATCGGACGACTTTTGATCGGAGGATAGCTCGGAGGATAACTACAACGGGTAAGGGGAGTTTGCCTGAGGGATTTTACGATAACTATATGTTATCCATGATTGATTTGTGTAGCTTTGTTGGAGCTTCGTTGTGATTGTAATAACGATCTATGCTTTAGTATGCTTTACTATGTTTTAGCATATGTTGATGATGATGTATGCTTGGATGGAAAATGTTTTCATGTATGTTGAAAACCATACTTTGATCTCTAGATCAAATAAGGATTTTTATGCTTGATTATGATTGAATGATGCATGAATATTGTTCATCATTATATTGTGAGCTTTTGAGCTATAACTTGTCAAATAGGTGAAGCAAAATCTTCACATCCCATTGAGGGAGCATTCGGCCATGACCAAAGAAAAAGGAAGAACACTTGTTCTTCTTGAACATTTAAAATTCTTAAAGTAAGAAATTGTTTTAATATAACTTATGTTTCAAAGGAAAACAATAAGTGATTTGATCCAAAGATTAAGTAATGTTTCAACTTTTAAGCGTCTTCACCAAAGTGAAACATGTCTTTTACTTTAACCTTAGTTTATCTAAGTGATCAAGTGATTTAAAAGTAAAATAAAGAAGTGTTTTCACGAGAAGTTAAATATAGTTTCATAAGGCATTTCCTTTATCTTAAAACGAAGACGAAGTTCATCTTAAAACGAAGACAAAGTTCTTTTTCAAACATAATGGAGACCTTTTTTCCTTAAGTTGATTAAATGAATCATAGTTAAGGAAGTTAGATGAGATTACATTTCCTTTCCATTAACTTAGACCATGGTTTTACACTAAGTTAAGTACCGAAGAACTCTTTTCAAAAATAGTTAACGTACTTTGCTTGAGGCAAGTGCAACGTATTTCAAATCCAATGAGTTTTCAAATGAGAACAGTTTTGTTACCAAAAGAGTTTTTAACTCTTAATCGTAAAGTTTTAAGCGTGAAAACCTAAGTTAAGTAATTAACTTAGAGTTGAAGAGAAGGGATAATTAAGTATGGTATGTGGTGGAACAAGACCATGTACTATACCATTGATGACTTAATGCATCAATGACTTCATACGACTTAAATGAATCAACATTTATTTCATTGATTGAAAATCAAGGAGTAATATCTTAGAAAGGATCAAAGACTTATCTAAGAGGATTCTCAATCCTTCTTCATAATACTTAGGGTTTGAGATGTGATTCATATGACACAAACATAAACACAAACAAGAAACGTTTTGGGTTTTGAAACAGTCGTTCGACTGTTTCAGTCTTGTAATAATTGGGACGAGAGGGACCCTGAGGCTGTGCAGGTATGGGACTGTACGGTTAAAGGAGTCCTGAGGCTATGCAGGTACGAGACTGTATAGTTGAAGGAAAGCTTATGAGAATTGATTGGTACTACCTATACCAACAAGATCTGTCTTCTTTTCGGAAGCCTAGAACATAAGAACTCCAAAGTTAAGCGTGCTTGACTTGGAGTAATTGTGAGATGGGTGACCTTCTGGGAAGTTTCCTAGAAAGCATGTGAGTGAGGACAAAGCATGCTGAAAAGACTTGTGTTGGTTTGTGGGGGCAGTCGGCAATTCCGAAAGCAGCCCAGATCATTCCAAAGGAATCACAAGATAATTATCCGATGGATAAATGTTTTAGATAAATGTTTTATAAATACAAAGACGTGTATAGTTCCTAAGAAAGAGAACCTTAGAGAACCTTGAGGTTTATCCAATGGATAGACATTGCTTTGTCGCATCTGCTTTGTGTAAGCCTTGGCATTTCATTTGCATAGTTGTAAGGCCTTGAGCCTAAGAGTTGAGCTTACACCTTGATGCGGGTGCGAATCTTACGGTGACGATCCTCAATGGTCTTTTTGGAGGTATCAGGGTTGGAAGGGCTGACATGTGACCAGTTGGTAGCTCTTCTGTGTCGTGGCGAATCCGAGCAATACACTGATATCCTCTACTAGATGCCGTACTTTTCATGTTTGGTCGAGAGTGTTTCCGTAAAGCCAGATACGTGCACGTTACGAATGTTGTAGCATCTTGCTCATGGCTGGCAATAACCGGAATATGTCCTCCCATTCACTCTCTCCGACTGTTTGTTAGCTCCATGGAGTAGGGGTCAGAGTTTTACCCTTGTGGCATATGGCTGTTGATGATTACATTTGCTTAGTGTACATTACCATTTTGCTTTCAAGATGTGTTATGTTGTTAATTGATAAATATGATATATTGCGATTTATGGTATGCATGTTGGATATGTTGTTACCTGGTGTGTTGCCCTGTGTTACTTCTGTTGTTATGCTGTGTAATACTGCATATGTTCATATGCTGTTTTGTGTGTCGTGCATGTAGTTATCGCGTTTAAATCCATATATTGGTTACTCACCTTTGCCTGTACATGTTGGGCACCCTGTTGTGTTTTTGGATACGTGTACAGATACTTCTCAATGGTCTTTTGGGTCACTTCAGGACCCTGTAGCTTGTGTTTCTCGATGCCGAAGACGAAGATGTGTGGACTGTCGACGACGAGACCCAGTCTCAGTGGTATGATGCATACTAGGTAGTAGACTCTATTGTCCGTAGAGTTCTTTTATCAAACCAGCTCTTAGGATTTTTAATGTATAATGTTGAGAAAGTTGGTGTATGTGGTTTCGAAAACCTCTGTATAGTTTGGAACTTCTGTATGAAAGACAATTTCAAGAAAACTTTTATGTGATGGTTTAAGGTTTGTGAATAGACCCAGTTATGTGTATTGTCAAGAATGGTGTGATTTTATTATTGTGATGTGTATATCACTTTCTAAATTATTATGCCGAAAACTTTTTACACCAAAGTTTTCTGACTTAAAGTAAATTATTCTTTTTCCGAAAGCAACCAACAATTATCTTTTAAATTTAATTATGCACGTGTTCTTCATGTAATACCCAAGGGGGGTGTTACAGAAACTGATTCAAGAAAAGATGAGGACAACTCAGAGCCGACAGAAGAGTTATGCGGATAAAAGACGTAGGCCCCTTGAGTTCAGAGAAGGTGATCATGTGTTTTTGAGAGTCACACCAATGACTGGGGTGGGCAGGGTCCTTAAGTCCAGAAAACTCTCTCAAAAATTCATCGGACCTTATCAAATTCTTCGTTGGATAGGTCCAATAGCTTACCAAATAGCTCTACCGCCTTTTCTATCCAACTTTCATAATGTTTTCATGTTTCGCAATTGTGAAAATATATTCCGGATCCCAGTCTTGTCATTCTAATTCAGTACAGCTAAAGGATAACCTGACCTATGAAACACCGCCTGTTAAGATCGAGGACAAGAGAGTAAAGCAGCTGCGAGGGAAGGAGATATCTTTGGTCAAAGTTATCTGGAACGAGACTTCAGGTGATGCTACCTGGGAAAGCGAAGAAGACATGCAACGACAGTATCCAAGTCTATTTTTAAGAGGTACGTTATATTTCGAGGACGAAATTCTTTTAAGAGGGGTAGTAATGTAACGTCCCGATTTTTCAAGCTTTCTAAGAACAGTAAACTGTGTAAATGAGTTTATATTTTTATTTGAGGTTTAGAAAATGAAATAAAATAAACTAAGACCATAGTCATACTCTATGCTATCGTATGGAGTTACGATTAAATTTTGGGTCGAAAACTCAGACGGAGCCCGGTCTGCGTTTTTCACTTACGGTATGATTTTACTGCTCAGACGACTTAATTTTGACTCATGAACGAAACAAGTAGTCTTAGAATCGAATTCCTACAATTTTTCTAAAATTGGTTATTCGAACTAAAAAGCGGAATAATATAAGTTATTCGGGAGAAATCTCAAATCGAGTGACGAACGGAGCTGATTAGGGGTTTACTGGAACCCACTAACGGATAATCTTGAAGTCACATCAGGTCACATCACCCAGGAAAGCGTGCCAGTGTCATGATGACGTTAGAAAATATCTGGACGTGAAAAGACAAAAATAC
This sequence comes from Ammopiptanthus mongolicus, assembly GCA_039655645.1. Classification (NCBI taxonomy): domain Eukaryota; kingdom Viridiplantae; phylum Streptophyta; class Magnoliopsida; order Fabales; family Fabaceae; genus Ammopiptanthus; species Ammopiptanthus mongolicus. The sequence goes on from CM077344.1 coordinate 56,694,899, forward strand.
CCGTAACCTTTTTCATAATTACCATTTAACCTTGTGTGAAAAGACCATTTTGCCCCTTAAGTGAAATTTTTTGGACATTCCTACCCTCATCATCATCTTGCACATCTCCTTCACTTCATGAAGCCTTCACCATTTCATTTTCTCACTTCATCCTTTTTCTCTCAAATTCTCTCATTTTCAAGTTTGGTTCTTAACCAAAATTGGTGAAACAAGTGTTGAATCTTGTTCATTCTTCATCATTCAAGAGGTAAGATTACTACTTTGATCCTTAAACCTCATGAATCTTCTCTTAATCTTGTTTGAAAACCATGATTTCTATAAGTTTCAACTTCTTGATCCAATCTTCAAAAATTCATAGAAAAGTGTAGAAAAATCCTTTTAATGTCAAACCAACTTCTATGAGTTAGTTTCATCATCCTCTTTCATAATCCAAGAGCATGTAACCAAAAGAATTCACTAGCCCATATGGGTATGATGAGGCCAAATGACATATGTTGAAAAGGCGTGAGTTTTTTATTCAAGTTTTGAGTAATGAGACTTGTTTTAGTGTTAGGTATACCTAAGGATCATCCATCCAAGAGATGGAAACCAAATGAAATCCTTAGCTTTTTTTCTATATATGGTCGAACCCTAAGTCTAAAGGAATAGGATAAATTTGTGTTGTTGTATTTTGATGTTTGATTGGATTGTATGATTTTAGTTGGTGTTGAGTTTTCGAGCGAGTAATCGGGAGATTCGCGAACCGGTCAGACGACTTTTCATCCGGAGGATTACTTCACCAAAAGGTATGGGGAGTGAACCTCATCACACCAAAATTGGTGGAAGGTGAAAATGGTTGTTTATGATTGTTTGGGTGAAACCCTTTTGCTTGGGTTCACTACATTATTTGTGAAGTTCTCTTTGAGAACAAGATTGTAATAATGGTTCTATGCTTAGAATGTGTTCATGATGAGGTATGCTTGGATGGAAAAATATTTGTATGTATGTTAAAAACCATACTTTGATCTCTAGATCAAGTAAGGATTTTTATGCTTGAATATGATTGAATGATGCAGGATTATTGTTCATCATTATATTGTGAGCTTTTGAGCTATTACTTGACAAGTTAGTGAAGCAAAATCTTCACATCCCAAGTAAGGGAGCATTCGGCCTTGACCGTAAGAAAAAGGAAGAACATGAGTTGTTCTTGAACATTCAATGTTTTTGAAAGTTAGAAAATGTTTTAGTAACATGTATTTCAAAACAAAATAAGAAGTGATTTTGATGCAAAGATCAAATAGAGTTTCAACCTTCAAGTGTTTTTACTAAGGTGAAAATGTATTTTTACTTTGGTCATAGTTTATCCAATTAACTAAGTGTTTTAAAAAGTAAAATGATGAAAGTGATTTCATGGTAGTAAAAGTAATATAAAGTTACCTTAGGTTTTGATGGGATATCACCTTCATTTTAAAACTAAGTTAACAATCAATCTTCAAAGTATAAAGTGGACCTTGTCCTCAAGTTGGAACTAATTGAATCATAGTTTGAAAACTAAATGAAATTTCATTTTCTTTTACACTAGCTTAGATTATGGTTTTACACTAAGTTAGTAAGGAAAAACCCTTTTCAACTTAGTTAAGGTACTTTACTTTAAGCAAGTACAAAGTTATTTCAAATCAAATGAGTTTTTAATTAGAAAGGTTTTGGTTTACAAAGTCTCAAATCGAGAGTTTTCAACTCAAGATCGTAAGGTTTTACGCATGAAAAGCTAAGTTAAGTAATTAACTTAGAGCAAAAGAAAAGAGATAATTAAGTATAGTATATGGTGGAACAAGACCATGCACTATACCATTGATGATTTAGTTCATCAATGACTTCATAAGACTTAAGTGAATCAATACTTATTTCATTATTCGAAATCCAAGGACTTAATATCTTAGAAAGGATCACAGACTTATCTAAGAGGATTTTCAATCCTTCTTCATAATACTTAGGACTGGAGATGTAATTCATAAGACATAAACACAAACATGAAAAGTTTTGGGTTTTGGAACAGTAGTTCGATGACGGACCGGTGATTCGGATTCAGGTCAATCGTTCAATTGTTTCAGTCTTGTGATGACTCGATCCCGGATGGATCACGAGATTTATCCGGTGGATAAAAGTTTTGTATTACAAGGACGCGTATAGTTCCTAAGGAAGAGAACCTTAGTGAACTTTCAAGTTTATCTGTTGGATAGACATTGCTTTATCGCATCTGCTTAGCATAAGCGTTGGCATTTCATTGCATGAGTTGTAAGGCCTTGAGGCTAGGAGTTGAGCTTACACCTTGACGCGGGTACGAATCTTACGGTGATGTTTTAAATAATCTTGGAGGTATCAGGGTTGGAAAGGCTTACATGTGATCAGTTGGTAGCTCTTCTGTGTCGTGGCGACTCTGAGCAATACATTGATATCCTCGACTAGACGCCGTACTTTTCATGTTTGGTGTAGAGTGTTTCCATAAAGCTAGATACCTGCATGTTACGAATGTTGTAACATCTTGCCCATGGCTGGCATACACGGAACATATCCTCCCATTCACTCTCTCCGATGTTTTGTTAGCTCCATGGAGTAGGGGTCAGAGTTTACCCTTGTGGCATATGGCATTGAGTCATGTAAATTGCATTGCATTGCATGGCTGTTGATGATTACATTTACTTGTTGTAGATCACTATTCTGTTTTCTAGGATGCCTTATATTATGTTGCTAATTGATTAACATGATATATTGAGATTTATGGTATGCATATTAAAGTATGTTATTACTTGTGCATCGTCCCGTTTTTACTTCTATTATTTTGCTGTGTTGATGATTGGGAATCTCACCCATATTTGTATATCTTCTCTGCTGGTATTGTTGTTTCTGCTTAAGAAGATGGGCGCGACGACGATTCAGTTCAGCATATACTTTGAGTTTGAAGGGGGACTCCCCTTGCTATTTTGTTTTGGCCAAGCTGTGTATAAGTGTCAATTGTACCCTTTGAGGAGCTGTGACTCCTAGAACTTAATTATATACTTATTATTAGTTAGGCTTGGACCTATGTCTGTATACAGTATTGTTTCTATTTCTGTACTTTAATTCTGTATGACTTAGAGAAATGCATGGTGAACCTAAGTTCATTTATTATTACTTACTTTACTAATCCCATTATATCATTGCGAAAAGAACAAAAAAAAAAAACCGTATTTTTCGCATTAATATTATTTTCTGCCTTATAATTGTTCGAGAATACGACACTTGGGAAAGGGTGTTGCACATGGAGCATGATCAGCAAGCTGTGAATTGGGATTCATTCAGGAGGAATTTTCTGGAGAAATATTTCCCTGCAAGTGCGAGGCACAAAAAGGAAATGGAATTTATTTCCTCGAGGCAAGGGAGCATGACAGTTGCTGATTATGAAGCCAAGTTTGAAGGATTGGCCAAATTTTCCAACTACTTCATGGACAATCCACGTGAAGAGTGGAAATGCAGGAAGTTTGAAGGAGGTCTGAGGCATGAATTGAAGAAGGCTGTGATTCCGTTAGAGATTTCGGTGTTTCCGAGATTGATGGAGAAATGCCACCTGATCAAGAGCATGGAGCCAAGGCAGGATAAGCGGCCACAGAATTATGGACCTTCCAAATTCAAGATGGGAAATTTCAACAATACCAAACGGTCTCAATGGAGACCGTACTCTAGACCACATGATCAACAACAACGTTCTACCAGGAATAAAAATGGAGGTTTTAATTTTTTTGGGAACACTCAGAGGAAGTGCTTCAAGTGTGGTAAGAACCACATGACCAAGGACTGTGCGATCAAGGGGATCATCTGTTTCATGTGTGGCACTCCTGGTCATATGTCAAGAGAGTGCAGGAACCCAAAGTCTGAACCATCTGTGAAACATGTGCAAGCTGCTAGACCCAAGGCGAAGGGTAGAGTCTACACTGTGAGTGGCGAACACTAAATGAAGATTTCTTTCAAGGGCAATGCTTCGTTGGGGGTAAGCCTTTGACTATGCCATTTGATTCGGGGTGCGACCCACTCTTTCATAGATTATGACTGTGTTAAGATGTTAGGATTGGCTAAGTCATCTTTGCCTTTTGACTTGATGATATCTACTCTAAGATGACCCATTGTCCCATTAAAGAACCTAAGTATTAACTAACCTTAATCGTATTATAAACGTTAACGCGCTTTATCAACGAAATGAAGCGAAGCGGAAAAAGGAAAAAGCGGAAAGACAGACTAAATTAAAGCACACATACATCAGGGTAATGCAGTTAAGAAACATACAGATATATACACACATGCATCAACTGCCCCATCAGTTGGGCTACAGTAACATATACATGCGAAGTACACCAAAAGGCAAAAGTAAACAAAATACATCATAAGTAAGAGAAAAGCTCTCAAACTAACTGCACTTACCATCCCCACTCATAAATACATTAAAATCCTCACATCACTCTCCTACGATAGACGCACTGGCGAGGTTCTGTCATCAGCGACGCAGATGCCCTGAGCTACCATGTCCCTCACCATATGTATTCCGATAAACCCGTAACGGCATATACTCCGATGAGGAACTAGATACGACAATCCTCCGTCGTCTATGAGTCCTAAGGTACTGCTCCGTCTTCCACCTTTGTCTACGTAGCACAAAACCTCGACGGTTGGTGATATGAGAAGACGCTGGCTACACCCACATGTTCTCTCGCACTGGTGGTCTCGGAAGATACCACATATCTGTGAAGGGTAGGCACTGCACAAATCGATAAGGCCCGATGATGTCTCCGAAGGTTGTAGCAAAGTTCCTAAACTGTATACTGATGGGACTAGTATAGATGGTCAGGAACGTGGCAGGGTCTACCTGCCATCCCCCAATCATTGTGATAGATGATCTCTATGTCTCCCAGCACCTACATCGTCGGTGCTGTTGTCACAAACGGGTGCTGTCTCAAATTCATCACCCTCCAGCTGCTCGTCATCTACTCGGTGAAGAATGATGAACATACATAGAAAGAGATATAGGGAGATAAGAAACATGTATATCATGAAGTATGGGAAAAGGGTAATATAATAGCATGTAAACATGTAGCATACATCACATAGAAAACATGCAACACTCAAACAACCATCTCTCGAGTCATATGTCACATACATCTCAAAGATTGTTCTCTCAGATCAAACCTCGACGAGGGATACTAATCCTTATATGCATGTCTGCTGATTTTATCATGTCCCCAATTGGATATCCCCATCGGGACAAATACATCACATCACATCATTTCACATCGTCCCCAATGGACATCCCGCTTTGGAACAGGTGGTACTTGTCTCGTCCCCATTTGGACATCCCCCATTAGGACAGGTAGAACTCATCACATCACATTTTACATACCGTCCCTAATTGGACATCCCTCCTTAGGATAGGTGGTACACGTCACGTCCCTATTTGGACATCCCCCATTGGGACAATGTAACATCTCGATTTTCTGTAACTCTAATCGAGCTTCTTAATCTTGATTATGGCTTTCGATGATTGTATGATTGTGTCAATTGTTTTATGCTAGTTTAAGACCTAGTTGGAAGCTTAGGAATAGGCTTGAACAAGGCTGGAGGTGCCTAAGGTGTTAAACGAGAAACTGTGGAAGTTAGAAGTTTGGAAGGCTCTTCCCAACTAAGTAGCACGCTCAAGCGTGGGAAGGGAGCATGCCCTAGCGTGCCAGCCCCTCAAGCGTTGGCATGATGCACACTCAAGCGTGCTGAGTGCGTTTTCCAGCTGGTGTGCTTTTTGACACGTGTGCTACATATGTCAGACCAGGGTAAAGGCGGAGTGGACAAGGCTCCACGCTCAAGCAAGGAGGGAGAACCAGGATCAAATGTGGGCACGCTCAAGCGTGGCAATCCTTCACACTTTAGCGTTCTCGGCAGGATCACTTAAGTGAAGGTTTTCACTTTCTTCCACAGTTAACCATTCAGACCATTTTGGAGCATGAGATACAGAGAGCTTAGAGAGAGGTCAGAGCATCCTAGTGAGAGAAAGCTTGGATTCTTGGACTTCCGAGCTTTAGATCGAGATTCCTGCTACACAGCTGTGATCGCGACTGAGTTATCTACGACTTTGATGGATTGGTTTCTCGATTCGCCAAAGGTAAACTCGAATCCTTATCACGTGTTCTTCATGCTTTTTCAAGTCTTTACCTTTCTTCTTCAACTTTTGAGCTTGCCCTAGGGCTAACACTATTGCATAAATGTTCTGCTTGTGATTAGGGCAAAGTTTGTGCTCGTGATTGCTCGCGTTGGGAGCTTGAGGCCGCGGCTACCAGAGGGATTCGGAGCTGTACGTGGTTGAACTTGCAGCTGCGAGTGTAGGAGCTTGTCTCGGAGTACGTGCCACGACTGTTCAGGTGGGGAGAAAGAGCACTGCTGTTGTCGGGAAGGCAAGAGTAGCGTAGATGTATTTTCTGCTATGTGTAGGGAAGCCTTAACCCTACTAGTGGTTGAGCCCCGATAACGTACCTAAACCCTAAGTTTTGCATACTTTGGGCTATCACCGTTAGGTTTGGAAACCCTAGGTTAGCGAACTATTGATTGAGGAAGATCTGCTTCATATGACTGCTGTGATGTAGAATTCGGTTGTTGCTATCTGTCTATGTGCCTATATGCTACTTGGTATGTGATGCTACTATGTGCTGTCTGTTGATATTATTGTTGTTTTCTTTATTACTGTTGGTGTTATGCTGTTTGCGGTAATTGTTGTGTGGTGGCGGAATGCCGTAGAGTTATGTTTGGCTGGGTGCCGTATTGTTATCGGGTTGATACCGTGGATGGTGCCGTTGCTGTTATGCTGGTTTCTTGAGGCTGTGGCCGTGATGTTTGAGCTATGGCTCATAGACGTGTGGCGTCGAGGCTGTGGCCGTGTGGATGCAGTGGCAACGTGTTGTTCCTGATTGAGTGTTTAGGCGTGAGATCCGGTATCAAGCCCGTTGAGGATGTTTGTTGCATATCATCAACTACTAAGTGGCGAGGCCGTATGACAGGTAGTATGGGCTGCCAGCATCATGCGAGGTTAGTTGTACCTTGTAACGCCCTTCGTTACATTAGTAATCCGAACAAAACATTTAAATAAAAACCTCGTGAAACAATTTTTTTTATAATATAATACTTAATTTAATAATAATAATTTCAATTTAGTCTTTACCTCGTAAAATCCTCAAAACTGAAATATCATAATTAATCCAAAAACTCTTTAAACAAGGCGCTACTAAAAATCCAAACGTATAAAAATAAAATAACTAATGTCTAGCCACATACGGCTCCAATACATTAAAATACTAACCAAAGATATGAATAATACTAAACAATAACTCAAGACTTCAAGCCTCCTCGGTCTCAGGAATATCGTTCTCGTGCTCTGAAAATAACACTACTAATGAGATGGAAATCCCAGTGAATAAAAACAGTTATAAATTATTTTCGCAAACAGTGTTATTCTTAGCCGGCGCAGTAACCGGAAAAACAACCATGGCACCTGCTACTTTCAAAAATATATATAATTTTCTATATTGCCAAATATGTATAAAATATTCAGACCAACACACAACGTATTTCAAGTAACAACATTTAAACATTTAATTCATGCATTTATTCTGCCAGTCATAATCACACAACAATGGCATCCAATTGCCCACCTCGCTTCATAAGAGGTGTTTCAACATCCCATTCTCTGATGATGTAACTAGTTTTCGATACCCTTTCATAGGTGGTTTAACTCTTTTTCCAACATCACATTTCTTGGTGATATAACTATTTTCAATACCCCTTTCTTAGGTGGTATAACTCATATTTTCGACATCCCAATTAATTGGCGATGTAACTATTTTCAATACCTCTTTCTTAGGCGGTATAACTCATATTTCCGACATCCCAAATAATTGGTAATGTAACTATTTCGATACATCTTTCATAGACGGTATAACTCATACATCAAACATCGAATTATCATATCAATTCAACACTATAACATTAATTTAAATATATCATCACATCATTGCATCATATTATAATTTATTTATCATATATATATATATATATAGTCCAATTAAAGAAAAGAAAATAACAATCCAAGCACCTGCACAAAGTGCTGTGCCTCGGAGACAGATGATTTTATTCCAATCAAACATAAGTAATATTGATAAAGAGATATAGGAATTCACGCCACCCAAGGAAAACATTTCATATAAAATAGTATATATCAATTTACATGAGATCAAATTCTCAATTTTGCTATGTGTAGAACTTTTGAAGAAAGTAACATCGAACAACAACGTAAACGGAAGAAAAGAAAAAAATGTTGGGTTTTGCACTCAGAACAATAATTCAACATTAAAATTATTCCTTTATATATTCAATAAAATACACTCTATAAATCAATTAATGAATGACTTGAAAATATTTTAAGAATCCCCAAATTAAGAATCAAAAAGCCTAAAATCCCAATTTTTCATAATAAACAATTCTACTTGTGAAACCTCAAATCTTTGTACCATGAAAGTGTGAGAAAAGATGTTTTTACTCACCTCTCGTAGACCTCCAAAAGCTCTAAATATTATCTAAGACCAATGATAGTGCTTCACCAAAATCCTTCTTTTCTTCTTACTGACGCCCTTGACTCCGTCTCCAAACTAAGCACTGCAACAAGCTTCACTCCTAACTTCTATTATTTAATTTTCTCCACTGATCCGGCGTTTATGTCTTGTGAGATAGGTTTCTATCTTTTATCAAAACCAACCACGTTTTCTAACTGCCAAAGAAGACTACTGTTGTGATTATATGGAGAAAGATTTCATGTTTTCAAATCCATTCAATATTTGGAGCTCTGCCACTAATCTCTCTTTTTTTCTCAGAATTCAACCTGAATTCATTACCAAAAGTGGTTACTTTGGATTTGACTAAATCCAAATATATTTGAAATCAAATAGTTACGTGGGCCCTACCTCTTATTGATATACTACTATTGCCAAAGGAATACTTGTGTTTTGTACGTGAGAATTGGATTTGGCTAAAGCCAAAATTCAATGTGAAGATAAGGTGGGAACCTATATGCTTTTGTCTTTCTTTTTTTTTTTTTTTTTTTTAAATTCAAACTTAGAATTTATTTTATAATTTTTATACTAATACTTTCCTATACTAAACCTCGTAACAACTTAATCTTTTTATCAAAATAATTATATTGAAATTTTAGGATGTTACATTTTCTCCCCTCCTTAAAGAATTTCGTCCCCGAAATTAACTTCTTGCACAAGTATAAATAAAATAAAGGTAATATACCTTCAATGATGAGGTCCGGATACTGTTGTGTCAAGTCCTCTTTCAGTTCCCAAGTAGCTTCTTCCGGAGTCAATCCTTCCCACACCACTTTCACCAATGGAATCGTCTTGTTCCTTAGGGTCTTAGTGCTCTTGTCAATAATCCACACAGGCCTAGGCTTAAAGATCAAATTATCCCTCAATTGTATTGACTCAGGAGCTATGATATGAGACACATTTGGTATATATCTTCTGAGTTGTGAAACATGGAAAACATCATGAAGGTTTGACAATAGAAGTGGAAGAGCCAATTGGTAAGCAACAGGTCCGACTCTTTTTGGGATTTGGAAAGGACTAATGAATCGAGGATTTAGCTTTCTGACTTTCATGGATCTTCCCACTCCAGTTTTAGGAGTGACTCTCAAGAATACATGCTCACCTTCTTGGAATTCTAAAGGCTTCCTTCTCTTATCAGCATAGCTCTTTTGCCTACTCTGCGCAGTGCGCATTCTCTCCCTAATCATCTTGATCCTGTCTATGGTTTGTTGAACCAAGTCAGGTCCTATTAAGGTCTTCTCACCTACCTCACACCAACACAAAGGGGATCTACACTTCCTTCCATATAGAGCTTCATAAGGTGCCATGCCTATGCTAGCGTGATAACTATTGTTATACGCAAACTCTATGAGGGGTAAAAACTTATCCTAACATCCACCTTCATCTAAAACACACGCTCTAAGCATGTCCTCAAGGGTCTGAATGGTCCTCTCTGACTGACCATCCGTCTGGGGGTGATAGGTTGTACTAAAACTCAACTTAGAACCAAAGGCTTGCTAAAAAGCTCTCCAAAATCTAGAGGTAAACCTTGGGTCTCTATCTGACACTATAGAGGTTGGTATGCCATGAAGTTTGACTATCTCCCTGATATACAAGTCTGCCAACTTATCCATTATATAGGTTGCCTTAATTGGCAAGAAGTGAGCAGACTTGGTCAACCTATCCACTATTACCCATATGGCATCTAAACCCAGACGAGTCCTAGGTAGCCCTATCACGAAATCCATCTTCCACTCAGGAATTTCTAAAGGTTGCAACAAACCTGAAGGTTTTTGGTGTTCTATCTTAACCTTTTGGCATACTAAACACTTAGACACAAAGCTGGCTACATCTTTTTTCATTCCTGACCACCAATACATCTTTTTAAGGTCCTGGTACATCTTAGTTATTCCTGGATGTATGGTGAACTTTCCCTTATGTGTTTCTTCTAATATTCTTTCCCTGAGGCTCCCCTCCTTAGGGACAACGATCCTACCCTTAAATATTACTAAGCCATCAACTAACAACTCAGAACCCTCTTGTCCCAACAAGGATTGCAATTCCTGATCTAAAAATTGACCATGCCTAATCTCCTCTCTAAGGTCACTACGGATCTCTAACCTATTCAATTTCAAACTCAAAGCATTCAAAGACACATCAAGATTCAAGTTTCTAAACTCCTCTAACAGATTCATCTCTTGCACCATTAAACTAGACATGTGTATGGTTTTCCTACTAAGGGCATCAGCCACTACGTTAGCCTTCCTTGGGTGGTACTTCAACTCAAAATCATAATCCTTAAGGAACTCCATCCACCTCCTCTGCCTCATATTCAATTCTTTTTGGTCGAATAGGTACCTAAGGCTCTTATGGTCACTAAAAACCTCAAATTTAGCACCATACAAGTAGTGCCTCAAAATCTTAAGGGTAAAAACTACTGCTGCCAACTCCAGATCATGGGTAGGATAATTTACCTCATGGATCCTAAGCTGCCTAGAGGCATAAGCCACTACCTTCCCCTCTTGCATCAGCACACATCCTAGACCATTCTCAGAAGCGTAGCAATAAACGACAAAACCCGCTGAAGGGTCCGGAATGATCAGGACTGGTGATGACACCAACCTCTACTTAAGCTCCCGGAAATTCTCCTCACACTCAGTGTTCCACTCAAAGGATCTCCCTTTCCTAGTCAACTTGGTCAAAGGTAAAGCTAGTCTAGAGAAACCTTCTATGAACTTCCTATAGTACCATGCCAATCCTAGAAAGCTCCTTACTTCAGTCACTGACTTAGGTTGTTCCCACTCTAAAACCGCATCTACCTTAGAAGAGTCAACTGCCACCCCCTTACTAGAGATGGTATGGCCCAAAAACTTCACCTCCTCAAGCCAAAACCCACGCTTTTCTGCTTTGGCATATAGGTGCTCATCCCTCAAGATCTATAACACTAATCTTAAGTGCCCCTCGTGGTCTTCTGGCGTTCTAGAATATATAAGAATATCATCTATGAACACCACCACAAAGTTGTCTAAAAACGGCCTAAAGATCCGATTCATGTAATCCATGAAAATGGCCGGGACATTAGTCACACCAAACGGCATCACTATATACTCATAGTGTCCATACCTGGTTCTAAAGGCTGTCTTAGAAATATCCTCGCCTTTAACTCTAATCTAATGGTACCCGGATCTCAAATCTATCTTAGAGAAAATTGCTGCCCCTCTCAACTGGTCTAACAGGTCATCTATCCTAGGCAAAGGGTATTTATTCTTGATGGTTACCTTGTTTAACTGCCTATAGTCAACACACAACCTCATACTGCCATCCTTCTTTTTTACCAGGAGCACTGGTGCTCCCCATGGTGACACACTTGGCCTAATGAACCCCTTTTCTAACAACACTTCTAACTGTTTCTTAAGCTCGCTCAGCTCTAGGGGTGCCATCCTATATGGTTCTATTGAAACAGGTCCAATCCCAGGTACTAAATCTATATTAAACTCAACCTCCCTAGTTGGCGGTAAACTAGATACTTCCCTAGGAAAAACATCTTGGAATTCACACACTACAGGTATTGTCAATATTTCGCTCTCCGCCTCTATCTTAGCAGTAAAGAGAAGTATGTATCCTTGAGCTCCCTCAACTAAGCAGTTATGACAAGACATAGCAGACCAACAGAATTGGTTACACAAGGAACAATAGTCATAGGTTGGGTAGCAATGGATATGGTTTTATCAGAACAATTTATGACAGCATGGTTAGAACACAACCAATCCATACCAAGGATGACATCTAGGCCTGACATAGGCAAGCATATAAGATCAATAGAATAAAACACATCTTGATATACTAAAGGGCAATTCAAACAGGCAATGGAGGTAACTAGTTTATCCTCCGCAGGGGTAGAAACACGTAAGTCAAAAGGCAATTTAGAAACAGATAGAGACAAATTTTTCACACAATCTAAGGATATGAATGAATGCGTAGCTCCTAAATCAAACAATATATTGACTTTTATTTCTTTAATTAAACCCATACCTTGTATCAGACCATCTGACTCCTTCACTTGTTCCCTTTGGAGAGTAAAGACTTTTCCCTGGTTCTGTGGCCTCGGTTGGACTTGTTCTCCACCTCTACAGACTCTGGCATAATGTCCCACCTTCCCACACTTGTGGCAAGTCATCTGTGCTGCTGGACACGTGCGACCCATATGATGCAAACCACACTTGTCGCATGCTGTGCCTTTATCAGTCTGAGCTCCTTGTCTTTGCTTCCCTTTGTTGATGGTAGACATAGGCCGCAGGTGTTATTGAAACTTACCATCCTTCTTTTGGAACTTCTTTCCATCAAAATTAGTCTTCTCCTTGGGCTTCTCCATCGCAAGAGACTGCATCTTCTACTCTGCTACCCGGCACTTATTTACTAAGGTTGGGTAGTCCCTGATCTCAAGTATACCAATGAAGCTCTGTAGCTCCGGCTTCAATCCTTGTTCAAACTTTATGGCCTTCCAATCATTATGGGGATTTTCTCTCACGTACCGTGAGAACCTTGCCAAGCTCTCAAACTTGGCCACATATTCAGCTACGGACATGTCTCCCTGACGAAGTTATAAGAACTCTGATTCCTTCTGGATGCGAACACTGTGAGGAAAGTACTTTTCTAGGAACACTTCCTTGAACCTGTCCCAATTTATGGGAACTTCTTGGGCTTGCAAGCCTCCCCTATCACAATCCCACCAGTCCTCAGCCTCTGACTCCAACATAAAGGTAGCAAAATCCACCTTCTGAGCGTCGTTGCATCTCATCACTCTGAATATTTTCTCCAGCTTCTGAAGCCACTCCTCAGCTTCCACAGGGTCTGAGCTGCCGCGAAAAGACGGCAGATCATTTTTCCGAAACTCTAATAGTCTCGCATACTGCAGATCTTTAGCTGCAACCATTCCAGCGTTGTTCACGTTACCATTATCCCTCATCTGACGGAGAGCCTCCATCTGCTCTTGCATGACTCTGGTCATTTCGGCCAAAGTTGCTGCAAGTGCATCATTAGCGTTAGCCCCACGCCTATTAGTAGCCATAAATCTGCACACCACCAATCAAACAATGGGTTGATCAGGTCCAATATCTAAAAGAATAGCATGCAGCATATATAACTCTAATAAGCAGCCCTATGCGCCCGTATTTGATTTTTGAAAAACAACCCAATACCACAGTCCAATTTAGGATTGAACTGCTCTGATACCAAAAATGTAACGTCCTTCGTTACATTAGTAATCCGAACAAAACATTTAAATAAAAACCTCGTGAAATAATTTTTTTTTTCATAATATAATACTTAATTTAATAATAATAATTTCAATTTAGTCTTTACCTCGTAAAATCCTCAAAACTGAAATATCATAATTATTCCAAAAACTCTTTAAACAAGGCGCTACTAAAAACCCAAACGTATAAAAATAAAATAACTAATGTCTAGCCACATACGGCTCCAATACATTAAAATACTAGCCAATGATATGAATAAAACTAAACAATAACTCAAGACTTCAAGCCTCCTCGGTCTCAGGACTATCGTCCCCGTGCTCTGAAAATAACACTACTAATGAGATGGAAATCCCAATGAATAAAATAAGTTATTTTCGCAAACAGTGTTAATCTCAGTCGGCGCAGTAACTGAAAAAACAACCATGGCACCTGCTACTTTCAAAAATATATATAATTTTCTATATTGCCAAATATGTATAAAATATTCAGACCAACACACCACGTATTTCAAGTAACAACATTTAAACATTTAATTCATGAATTTATTCTGCCAGTCATAATCACACAACAATGGCGTCCCATTGCCCACCTCTCTTCATAAGAGGTGTTTCAACATCCCATTCTCTGATGATGAAACTAGTTTTCGATACCCTTTCATAGGTGGTATAACTCTTTTTCCAACATCACATTTCCTGGTGATGTAACTATTTTCAATACCCCTTTCTTAGGTGGTATAACTCATATTTTCGACATCCCAATTAATTGGCGATGTAACTATTTTCAATACCCCTTTCTTAGGCGGTATAAATCATATTTCCGACATCCCAAATAATTGGTAACGTAACTATTTCGATACTTCTTTCATAGATGGTATAACTCATACATCAAACATCGAATTATCATATCAATTCAACACTATAACATTAATTTAAATATATCATCACAACATTGCATCATATTATAATTTATTTATCATATATATATATAGTCCAATTAAAGAAAAGAAAATAACAATCCAAGCACCTGCACAAAGTGCTGTGCCTCGGAGACAGATGATTTTATTCCAATCAAACATAAGTAATATTGATAAAGAGAGATAGGAATTCACGCCACTCAAGGAAAACATTTCATATAAAATAGTATATATCAATTTACGTGAGATCAAATTCTCAATTTTGCTATGTGTAGAACTTTTGAAGAAAGTAACATCAAACAACAACGTAAACGGAAGAAAAGAAAAAAATGTTGGGTTTTGCACTCAGAACAATAATTCAACATTAAAATTATTCCTTTATATATTCAATAAATCAATTAATGAATGACTCGAAAATATTTTAAGAATCCCCAAATTAAGAATCAAAAAGCCTAAAATCCCAATTTTTCATAATAAACCATTCTACTTGTGAAACCTCAAATCTTTCTACCATGAAAGTGTGAGAAAAGATGTTTTTACTCACCTCTCGTAGACCTCCAAAAGCTCTAAATATTATCTAAGACCAATGATAGTGCTTCACCAAAATCCTTCTTTTCTTCTCACTGACGCCCTTGACTCCGTCTCCAAACTAAGCACTGCAACAAGCTTCACTCCTAACTTCTATTATTTAATTTTCTCCACTGATCCAGCGTTTATGTCTTGTGAGATAGGTTTCTATCTTTTATCAAACCAATCACGTTTTCTAACTGCCAAAGAAGACTACTGTTGTGATTATATGGAGAAAGATTTCATGTTTTCAAATCCATTCAATATTTGGAGCTCTGCCACTAATCTCTCTTTTTTTCTCTCAGAATTCAACCTGAATTCGTTACCAAAAGTGGTTACTTTGGATTTGACTAAATCCAATTATATTTGAAATCAAATAGTTACGTGGGCCCTACCTCTTATTGATATACTACTATTGCCAAAGGAATACTTGTGTTCTGTACGTGAGAATTGGATTAATTGGCTAAAGCCAAAATTCAATGTGAAGATAAGGTGGGAACCTATATGCTTTTGTCTTTCTTTTTTTTTTTTTTTTTAAATTCAAACTTAGAATTTATTTTATAATTTTTATACTAACATTTTCCTATACTAAACCTCATAACAACTTAATCTTTTTATCAAAATAATTATATTGAAATTTTAGGATGTTACATACCTGAGTGCGGGTACGGAAAGTAGAGGGGGCGGTCAAGTGAGACCTTGGGGATGTTGCCGGTCTCGGGAATAGTTTACAGTGACGAATGAGGTAGCTCCTATCCTGTCGTGACGCCCGATACGGTCTGGTTTGCCCAACTAATCTTTGAGCTTTTCATGTTCCAGGCTAACATTCCGAGGCGACCGAGATACCCCGGTTTATGGTGTGGAAGGGGGATGCACTCTTATAGGTCATGAAGAGCGGTTCGGTTTCTTGGAAAAACTAACTCCATTTCGACACAGAACCTGTTCTGGTGTGGACTTGTTCGGGTGTGGAACAATTTCGTTGTGGAATCAGCTTTGTGAGTTTTTGGCCAACATGCTGCCTGGAATGAGTATCCCGGTCTAGAGGATAGATCTGAGTGTGAGACTCATGGAGACAGATGTTTGTTGCATGTGTTGCCCGGGAGATGTGTGGTTGTGTGCAGTAACTGATATGTATGTTATACCTGCTACCTGCTACATGATGTTTTACTGCTCTACTATTGTCGTTCCGATTTTCAATGCACCGTATTCTAATCTCCCACTGCTTTTTGCATATCTGTCAAGTTCTCGGTTCGCGTGAAGACGAGGAGCCAGCTGATGGACCTGAGGGCGCACCCCTATATCACATCGGTGCCGAGGATGCCGGTGTTGGGCCTGATTGAGATCATCTATCACGATGATCGAGGGTGGCGCGTGGACCCCTCTACTTTTCTGATGGTCTACACTGGACCGGTGAGCATACTGTTCCGAGGAGGGGCATCGTATAAGGAGGACATCATGGGACCCTTCAGAGTCATGCAGTTCCTGCCTTTCCCACGCATGTGACTACCACCGAGGCGTCATGAGCGGGACTACACCTGGGTTGAGCCAGCTTCTTCACAGGTGACCAACAGAAGAGGCTACATCTATCGAGGCTAGCGCCGGAAGACGGAGCAGTATTTGAGGACCTACCATCGGCATAGGGTTGTTGTGTCCACCTCGTCATTGGAGTTTGAGCCTTTGGTGACCTACAGGCATACTCATGGCGAGGGCCAGGGTAGTTCAAGGCATCCTCACCACTGACGGTGGGAGCCTGCCAGTGCGTCCTAGGTTGAGAATTGAGAGCTGAGAGCATTTCATGTATTTTTGAGTAGGGACGGGTAGTGCTGGTGAGTTGCGAGGGTTTCTGTTTTCTGCTTTTAGATGTACATTTATTTCTTTTGGTTTTGTTTTGTACAGTTTGTATACGTATGTACAATTCCCTACTGATGGGGCTACTTTATGCATGTTTTCGTATTTATGTATAAATATATATATATATATATATATATATATATATATATATATATATATATATATATCGTCATTGTTTGCGCTTAACTCGGATGGTTTTCTATGCTTGCCGTGATTGTTTATCGTTTTGTTTCCGCGACATTGTTTGAATACCACACTATCGCTTTAATACGGTTAGGCATAGTTAAAAATATGACTTTGGGACTTATGGGATTATGCTTCTGAGAAAGGAGGGTCGTCTCATTTTGGTGGTATCAGAACGTTGAGAACGTTCTGCAGCCAATGGGATGATTTTGTATGTATATATATTATATGGGGTCGTCTCCTTTTTATGGTATCAGAGCAGTTTGGTTCTACAATGGACAGTGGAAGTCTGGAACCATTACTGCGAGTCTGGAAAGTGTACTGGCTTTAACGGATGATACCCGAGTTGTATCAACTAAGTTTGGTTTCGGGTAGAGTGTCCGATGCGCTAGTTATCGAAGTGTGATATGTAATGGGACGACCCCACTTACGCCGGATAATCCCATTAGGCTTAGAACCCAATTATAACATTTTTAAATATAACCTAGCAATATTATCACGCGCTTATTAAACGAACAGCAAACAATAGAACATGTTCCATAAGCACGTAAAATAAAACATGCATCAGAGTAAAGCACAACGGGAAAAGTAAAACATACACATGCGATATACGAGTATTTACATCGTTGCCCCATCAGTGGGTCTACTGTAATTCATACATAAACTGGAAAACTGCAATTGAAAATAAAAACATATACATCAGGACACCAAAAGAAAGGCTCTCTAACATTCTCACCAGCGCTCCCCTACCCCACTCTCAAAAATACATCAGCCTCTCCACACAGTCCTAGAGACGCACTGGCTAGCCCTCACCATCAGTGGTAAGGATGACCTGAGCTACCCTGCCCCTCTCCGTGGGTACGCCTATAAACCCGTGTAGGCTCGTACTCGGAGGAGGAACTCGACACTACTATACGGCGCCTCAAGGCCGCCCTCAGGTACCGGACTAAACATCTCCTATGGCCTCTGTACACGAAGCCCCTCCCGTTGGATACTGTTGAAGTCTATGGTGCCACCCATCTGTAGTCCTGCTCTCTCTGACTCGGTGGTCGCCACATCCATGGGAAAGGAAGAAACTTGTAAACACGGTAGGGTCCAATGATGTCTGCATACGGTGGAGAACCTCTCGTGAAGATCAAGCTAACCGGTCCTATGTACACTACCAAAAAGGTTGAGGGGTCCACCCACCATCCCCTCTCATCGTGGTACACGATCTCAATATCCCCCAACACCGGCATCCGCGGTGCTCCGGTGATAAACGGGTGACGCCTCGGGTCCATCCTGTGGCTCTGCTGGCTCGTCATCTGCTCGTAGCACGAACATACATATACAAAGAAAAGACAGAGGGATAAGATATACAACACATCAAATATAGGGATGATGCAATGCAGCATATATAGCCAACACAACCATCTCTCAATGTCTCGACACCACGGTCGCTCCCTAGCTAGATGTGACACGTACTCTTTCTATGCATGCCGGCCGGTACTAAACATCCTACTAATGGCAACAACTTGTCCGCTCAATGGACCACAAGTTGGTTTGTTTCAGTAATCCGTTTAACTCACCGTGACCCATAAGAGTGCATCACCGCTCAATTGTCACAGACAAAGAGTGCTATCTGGGCCTCCTCGGAAGATCCACCAGCAACTGGAAAGACTCAGGGTCTAGTCGGGATAGTAGGACGTGCCCAAGACCGCCTCGACACAATAGGAGCTACCTCATCGGTCTCTTGTGGGTACACCTATGTCCAGTATATCCCCGAGGTCACACAGACCTTCCCTTCCGTTTTTCGCACCCGCACTCGGTGCACCAACATCGTATACCTCACAGAATACGACTCGCCACTTGGCATCATATGCATATGCTATGCATGTCATCCATCTTCCTTGAGCTGATTTAATGACACATGCAACTTTGCCCTCAGCAACACGAGCTCTAAGCTCCAACTGTACCATATGAACTCCAAGCTCCAATTGTATCCATATGAGCTCCAAGCGTCCACTGTACCATATGAGCTCCAAGCTCCCGTCATAACTTATGAGCTTCCAGCAACAACTATAACCTCAATCTCAACTATCAGCTCAAACGTCCACCACGGGGTCAAAGCCCTAATCAGACTAAACCTCCGATTCTCATGCATACAAGCATTTCGAGATACATACAGCAATTCATCAATATCAGCATGTTCAGTGCAACAGTAAATATCTCATACAACAACATGCCATCTAATCATGCGGATATACCACATACCACAGTCATGAGATAAGCAGATACTCACAAAGCAGCCATACATACATCACGTCAGTCAACATAAATCTGCTAACCTAGGGTATCAACATAGCGGTCCTAGCCCGAAGTAGACTAAACCTAGGGTTTAGGTACTTCGTCAGGGCTCAACCTCACGTAGGGTTTAGGGTTCCTCTACACACACGAAACTTATGACAGAACTATATAGTCTACGCTTGCCTCCCCGACGTGTGTAACTCTTTCTCCCCACCTGAACAGCTGTAGCACAAACTTCCACGCGATCACAAGCGCGACGATCCCGCTTCTCTCTCCTCAAGCTTGCGGCCCTCTCTTCCACTAACAGCCTAAGAACAGCCGCGACTCCTGCCTTCGATCCTTACACACTAAAGAGCACGAACTTTGCCCTAATCACGAGCGCAACACACACACACAACAGTGCTAGCCCTAGGGCAAGCTGAACAGATCAAAGACAAAGGTAAAGACTCGAAGAACGCCAAGAACACGAAGAACACGTGTGAGGGATTCGAGTTTACCAGTGGCGAATCGAGAAACCAATCTGTCAGAGTTGTAGGAAACTTCGCCGTGATCACAACCGTGTAGTCGGAATCGCGTTCCGGCGGCTCGATCACCTCTAACCTCAAGCTTTCTCTCACTACCAACTCAGAGCTTCTCTCTCAGTTGCAGAACTCTCCCCAATTTCGTGCAAGTGAGAAGATGAAAGTGGAAGCTCCACTTATGGTTCCTGCTGTCCACGCTTAAGCATGGTTCACTTTGCATGCTTGAGCGTTGCCACGCTCTAGCGTGGGCTCTCTCCACGCTCGAGCGTGGAACCTCGCCCACTCCGCCTGCTCCCAGGTCTGACACGTGTCCCACACGCATCCAAACTGAGCACAGCTGGCACAGCTTACTCAGCACGCTGAAACGTCCGCCTCTTCCATGCTTAAGCGTCGCAACGCTTGAGAGTGGATTCTTCCCACGCTTGAGCATCAAGCTCAACGAGAGAAGAACTTCCCGCTTTTTGACTTCCCCAGTTTCTCGTGTTACACCTTGGGCACTTCCAACCTTGTTCAAGCCTATTCCTAAACTGCCAACTAGGTGCCAAACTAACACACAAGCAATCACACAATCATACGAACACCCGATCAAGGTCATCTACCTTAATTAGGGTTACAAAAAACAGGGATATTACATTACCACCCCCTTAAAGAGAATTTCGTCCCCGAAATTCCTTGCTCATACAGGTAAACAAAGGCGGATGCTACTGGCGTATCACAGCTTCACGATCCCATGTTGAGTCTCCAGTTGCTGGGTCCCATTCAACCCTTACTAGAGGAATCTGTTTAGCGCAAAGTTCCTTGATCCTTCTATCCACTATCCGAGCAAGTAAAGGCTCGTACTCAAGGTTCTCTCTTAACTGGATTGATTCGGGATCTAACACATGCGATGGATCGGGGTAATACTTTCTAAGCTGAGAGACGTGAAAGACGTCGTGAAGGTTTGGCAGTAAGGCTATCTGGTAAGCTACTGGACCAATTCGGCGAAGAATCTGAAATGGTCCTATGAATCTGGGTGTAAGCTTTCTAGATCGAATTGCCCTGCCAACTCCAGTTCTTAGAGTAACTCTCAGAAATACATGATTGCCCTCCTGGAACTCTAGGGGCTCCTCCGTTTGTCAGCGTAGCTCTTCTGCCTATCCCTTGCGGCTTTTATCTTTTCCGAGATTAACTTAACCTGTTCCGTCGTCTGTTGCACCAACTCCGGACCTAACAACTGATTCTCTCTAGTCTCAAACCAGCACAACGGAGTCTTGCACTTCCTCCCGTACAAAGCTTCATACGGCACCATCCCGATAGTTGAGTGGTAACTATTGTTGTAGGTAAATTCAATCAAAGGAAGAAATTCGTCCCAACTCCCCGTGTGTTCCCGCACACATGCTCTTAGCAAATCTTCCAGCGATTGAATCGTCGGCTCGGACTGACCATCCATTTGCGGATGATAAGCAGAACTCAACCTTAACTTAGTTCCCAACACTTTGTTCAGACTCCTCCAAAACCTAGAAGTCAATCTCGGATCTCGGTCTGAGATAATACTTGAAGGTACACCTTGTAGCTTCACTACTTCCCTGATGTAGATCTGAGTCAATCTTTCCAGAGAGTAGTTCTGGTTGATAGGTAGGAAATGAGCACATTTCGTCAATCTATCTATGATGACCCAAATCGCATCACACCTCTTCTGAGTCCTTGGCAACCCCGAAACAAAGTCCATTGCAATGCTATCCCACTTCCACTCCGGAACATCTAGTGATTGCAATAATCCCGCTGGCTTCTGGTGTTCAACCTTCACCTATTGACACACCAAGCAGGATAGGACATAAGCCGTCACATCTTTCTTCATCCCCGGCCACCAGAACAGCTTCTTCAGATCTTGGTACATCTTGGTAGCCCCTGGATGAAAGCTCAACTTGCTCTTGTGTGCTTCTTCCAAGATCATATTCTTAACTTCGCTATCCGCAGGCACACAAACTCGGTCACCAAACCTGATGAGGCCATCCATACCTCTCCTAAACCGATTGACTTCCTTAAGGTACTCATCCTCAGCTTGCCTTCTCCAAAGCAGGTTCAGGAAATCCCTAGTTACCTCTATCATCCCTAGATTCATCTTATCCTTAACGATTTCCGCATCCAGATTCAAATCCCTAAACTGCTCTAACAACTCGAGCTCTCGTACCATCATGGCAGATACGTGTAGGGACTTCCTACTAAGCGTATCCGCTACTACATTCGCCTTTCCTGGATGGTATTGCAGGTCGAATTCATAGTCCTTTATGAATTCCATCCACCTCCTCTGCCTCATGTTCAACTCCTTCTGGTCGAACAGATACTTCAGGCTCTTATGGTCGTTAAACACACTAAACTTAGCACCATATAGATAGTGTCTCCATATCTTCAATGCAAACACTATCGCAGCCAACTCCAGGTCATGAGACGGGTAGTTCCGTTCACGTCCTCTCAAATGCCTGGAGGCATACGCCACCAGTTTCCCTTCTTGCATGAGGACACAACCCAATCCTTGGTATGACACATCACAGTATACGTCAAAACGTCCTAACGGATCTGGTAAAACCAACACCAGCGACATGGTTAACCTCCACTTCAGCTCTAAGAAACTCTGCTCACATGCTTCTGACCCCTCAAACGTCTTCCCCTTTCTCGTTAACTGCATCATGGGTAACACAATCTTAGAGAATCCCTCGATAAACCGCCTGCAGTAACTTTCCAGCCCAAGAAAGCTTCGAACCTCACCCACCGACTTTGGGCTTTCCCATTTAACCACCGCTTCAACCTTAGCATGATCCACCGTGATTCCATCCTTGTTGATCATGTGTCCTAGGAACTGCAGCTCTTCCAACCAAAACTCACACTTGGACAGCTTCACATAGAACTGCCTATCCTTCAGCACTTGCAGCACTACTCGAAGATGCTCATGGTGTTCCTCCTTACTCGAAGAGTAAATAAGGATGTCATCGATAAAGACGACAACAAACTTATCTAGAAACGGTCGGAATATCCTATTCATATAATCCATGAACACGGCTGGAGCATTAGTCACATTGAAAGGAATAACCAAATACTCGTAGTGCCCATACCGACTTCGAAAAGAAGTCTTCGGTATATCCTCCCTTTTCACCCAGATTTGATGGTAACCAGATCGGAGGTCCATCTTTGAAAACACCGTTGCTCCCCTCAGCTGATCCATCAAATCGTCTACCCTTGGCAGCGGATACTTGTTCTTTATCGTCACTTTATTCAGCTGAGGATAGTCCACGAATAACCTCGAGCTTCCATCCTTCTTCTTCACGAACAGTACCGGCGCTCCCCACATGATGCACTAGGTCTGATGAACTTTTTGCCTAGCATCTCATCCAACTATTTCTTCAGCTCTTTTAGCTCAACTAGAGACACCCGATACGACGCTACTGATATAGGCCCTGTCCCCGGTACAAGATCTATGGCGAAATCGATCTCCCTCTCCAGTGGCAACCCTGGAACGTCATCTGGAAACACTTCCGGAAATTCCCGCACAACAGGCTGTGCTCCCGCACTCGGAGTTTCCTTTGCTTCTAAGGAGAATAGCACCACGTACTCTTCAGATCATACATCCTTAGGAATACCTTCGTTAGCAGGCGTCAATCCAGATAGATAAAAAAAACAAAGGGTTTTCTTGGCACAATCAAGCACCACATGGTTGGCCGAAAGCCAATCCATGCCGAGGATAACATCGATCTGCTGCATAGGCAAACAGACCAGGTCCATAAAGAAATGTCTGTTTTCTATGGTAATAGGGCATTTCAAACATATAAACAGGGTAGTCAAAGAATCACCTGTAGGCGTGGATACGGTAAGATCATATGGTAAAGACGAAACCGGTAACCCTAAGTGATCCATGCATTCCATAGAAATAAATGAGTGGGTAGCCCCCGAATCAAATAAAACAGATAAGAGCTTGCCTGAAACTAAACACTTACCTTGAATCAGATCCGAGCATCGAGGGGATTCAGCTCCCTTCACGACAAACACCCTTCCCGTAGCTTGTGGCCTCGTAGTCTGTCCAGTTGTTCCAGTTGGTCTGGCATTCCCATGCCTGCAATCCATTTCCATGTGTCCTGGCTTTCCACACGCATAACAGGTCATCGTTCCCCCTGGCGCTTGGCTCCTGCAATCTCGAGCCAAGTGTGGTCCTCCACGCTTGAAACATCCTTGCAACCCTTGAGTCGCACTCGGCCTTTGTCCTCCGGCTTCTCCTGTTCTCTGGTTTCGCCTCTGATACGGTCCTCGACCTGACCGAAACTTTCCACCTCTACCTCCCTGGTTACTGCGGATGGGCCCTCCGCTCTTTGAGGTTAGCTCTCTCCTCCTTTCGATGTTCTCGATCGCCGAACGCCGATCCAACATATCAGGGAATCTGGAAATCCCCAAAGGTACAATAGCTTTCTGAACTTCGTACTTCAGGCCATCCTCAAATCTGCGGCACATCCACTCTTCATCTGGATACCGTTGGTAGAACTCAGAAAATTTAAGCAGTGCTTCGAACCTTGCTGCATACTCCCCTACGGATATATTACTCTGCTTCAAGCTCTGGAATTCCTTGTCCTTCTCCCTTCTGGTCATCTGAGGAAAATATTTCTCAAGGAAACATTCCCTAAACAGCTGCCAGGTTACTGCTCTTCCTTCCGTCTCAAACAATCTCTACTTTCCCTTCCACCAAATCTCTGCTCCTCCCACCAGTATGAAAGAAGCATAGGAAACCTTCTGAACTTCGTCACAGTGTGTTGCCACAAAGATCTTTTCCAGCTCTTGAACCCACAATTCTGCTCTCTCGTGATTGTAGTCCCCATTGAACTGAGGTGGTGCTTACTTCATGAAGGCATCCAAACCCGCATCATCATTCCGAGCATTCTGCTGCTGTCGCTGTTGATTCTCCCGAGTCAACTGAATGAGCTGAGCATTCTGATGGGTTTGCGTAACATCGCAGCAGCCATGTCCCTCATAGTCCTGAGGGCCTCCAAGGATTCAACTCTGTTACCCGTATGCATGGCAGTAGCCTCTGGACCTCCATCCAGACCTGTTCTACCACCGCCTCTACCTCTACCTCTTCCTCGAGCCATTGGTTCCTTATTCAAGTAACCGCTAGCTCAGAGTTCAAACATGATAAGCAACATAAATACATATATCTACTTATCATTCACACAGCATTATAGTCGATCGCACTCCTTCTACCCTTCTAGACACAGTCGTACTCCCTTACAGAGACGACCAACTTAGCCAGTTCAACTTCCTAACACCCGCAATCCGATTTAGAATCAAACTGCTCTGATACCATATGTAACGGGACGACCCCACTTACGCAAGATAATCCCATTAGGCTTAGAACC
The DNA here is from genome assembly GCA_039655645.1 of Ammopiptanthus mongolicus. Lineage (NCBI taxonomy): Eukaryota > Viridiplantae > Streptophyta > Magnoliopsida > Fabales > Fabaceae > Ammopiptanthus > Ammopiptanthus mongolicus. Next base: position 56,720,480 of record CM077344.1, read on the forward strand.
CACTTATAACATTATTAACTATAGCCTAGCGATCTTATCACGCGCTTATTAAACGAACAGCAAACAATAGAACATGTTCCATAAGCACGTAAAATAAAACATGCATCAGAGTAAAGCACAACGGGAAAAGTAAAACATACACATGCGATATACGAGTATTTACGTCGTTGCCCCATCAGTGGGGCTACTGTAATACATACATAAACTGGACAACTGTAATTGAAAATAAAAACATATACATTAGGACACCAAAAGAAAGGCACTCTAACATTCTCACCAGCGCTCCCCTACCCCACTCTCAAAAATACATCAGCCTCTCCACACAGTCCTAGAGACGCACTTGCTAGCCCTCACCATCAGTGGTAAGGATGACCTGAGCTACCCTGCCCATCTCCGTGGGTACGCCTATAAACCCGTGTAGGCTCGTACTCGGAGGAGGAACTCGACACTACTATACAGCGCCTTAAGGCCACCCTCAGGTACCGGACTAAACATCTCCTCTGGCCTCTGTACACGAAGCCCCTCCCGCTGGATACTGTTGAAGTCTGTGGTGCCACCCATCTGTAGTCCTGCTCTCTCTGGCTCGGTGGTCGCCACATCCATGGGAAAGGAAGAAACTTGTAAACACGGTAGGGTCCAATGATGTCTGCATACGGTGGAGAACCTCTCGTGGAGATCAAGCTAACCGGTCCTGTGTCCACTACCAAAAAGGTCGAGGGGTCCACCCACCATCCCCTCTCATCGTGGTACACGATCTCAATATCCCCCAGCACCGGCATCCGCGGTGCTCCGGTGATAAACGGGTGACGCCTCGGGTCCATCCTGTGGCTCTTCTGGCTCATCATCTGCTCGTAGCACGAACTTACATATACAAAGAAAAGATAGGGAGATAAGATATACAGCACATCAAATATAGGGATGATCCAATGCAGCATATATAGCAAACACAACCATCTCTCAATGTCTCAACACCACGGTCGCTCCCTAGCTAAATGTGACACATACTCTTTCTATGCATGCCAACCGGTACTAAACACCCTACTAAGGGCAACATCTCGTCCGCTCAACGGACCATAAGTTGGTTTGTTTCGGTAATCTGTTCCGCTCGCCGTGACCCATAAGAGTGCATCACCGCTCAACTGTCCCAGACAAAGAGGGCTATCTGCGCCTCCTCGGAAGATCCACCGGCAACTGGAAAGACTCAGGGTCCAGCCGGGATAGTAGGACATGCCCAGGACCGCCATGACACGATAGGAGCTACCATACCGGTCTCATGTGGGTACACCTGCGTCCATTATATCCCCAAGGTCACACAGACCTTCCCTTCCGTTTTCCGCACCCACACTCGGTGCACCAACCTCGTATGCCTCACAGCATACGGCTCGCTACTTGGCATCAAATGCATATGCTATGCATGTCATCCATCTCTTTTGAGCTGATATGGCAACGCATGCAAACTTGCTTTTAGCAACATGAGCTCCATGCTCCAAGGGTAACCATATGATTTCCAAGCTCCACTGTAACCATACGAGCTCCATGCTCCCATCATATTCTTACGAGCTCCAAGCTCCATTATAACCTCAAATCTTAACTATCAGCTCAAATGTCCACAATGAGGTTAAACCCCTAATCATGCTAAACCTCTATATTTCATACATTCATGCATTTCCATATATAATGTAGCAGTTCATCATTTATCAACATGCTTCACAAAGCAGTAAACAACATACATATCAACATGCCATCATCATCAATACATCATGCATCTCTTGAAAATATCAGATATCATAAGTAACAGGTACGCACATCTCAACACATAGCACATATTATCATGCATCATAATTCTGCTAACCTAGGGTATCAAATATAACGGTGCTACCCCAAAATAGACTACACGTAGGGTTTAGGTACTTTGTCAGGGCTCAACCTCACATAGGGTTTAGGGTTCCCCCCCCCCCACACACAAAACATACAATATAGCTATATGGACTACTCTTGCCTCCGGACGTGTGTAACTCTTTCTCCCCACCTGATAGCAAAAGTGGTGATAATCACGAATACAACGAGCACTTCTTGCTCCTCTCAAGCCTCCACAGCCATGGTCACTTGCTCCAAATAGGGTTCTGCATGCAACTTCCAAACTTGCTCTAATCACGAAAATAACACGTAAACTATAGCATTAACCCTAATAGGAAGTTAAAACCGTGAAAAGAAGCTTAAACCAAATGAGAACATTGTATAGGTACAATGTAGGTTGATACGGAACCTCGGCTTACCCTTGTTGAATCACAAAAGCAAACTGGTAGAATTGGAGTAGGAGTCGCGTTGATCACGAAAACACGATTGGAACTGGAATCGGACTAACGAACGGATCACGAATTTGAATTGAAGCTCTCAAACCTGTCTCTGGTCTCTCTCTCACTCTCTGGACATATGAAGTTACCAAAACTTCATCCATGGTGAAAATGAGCAAGTATTTATAGAGGTAAACCTCTGCTGTGAACGCTTTAGCGTTATGGATCTCCACGCTTTAGCGTTCCAACGATTGAGCGTTGACGTTTCCTCACCACCAAGGCACCGCCCATCATGTGCCAGCCACGACGAGTAACCGACACGTGTCACTTTACATCCCATCACTGCCAGTCAACTGGTCAGATGGTCCATGCTTGAGCGTCCAAAACTCTCCACGCTAGAGCGTTAGAACACTTAAGCATTCCACTTGTTCACGCTTGAGCGTTCTGCTCCTGATCCTCGTCCTTCATCCTTTTCTTATCCAATACTTTCCTACTCTTAATCCTATTTTCTAAACACTCTTCCTAGCCATGATAACAGTTATTAACAAACATATAAATACTTAATCTGGATCATCTATCTCAATTAAGGTTTCCGAAACTGGGATGTTACATTACCACCCTCCTTAAAGAGAATTTCGTCCCCGAAATTCCTCGTTCATACCTATAAACAATGACGGGTACTGCTGGCGCATTTGAGCCTCTCTTTCCCATGTTGAATCTCCGGCCACCGGGTCCCATTCCACTCTCACCAAAGGAATCTGTTTACCGCGAAGCTCCTTGATCGTTCTATCCACTATCCGAGCAAGTAAAGCCTCATATTCAAGGTTCTCTCTTAGCGAAATTGATTCGGGCTCTAACACATGCGATGGATCATGGTAGTACTTTCTAAGTTGAGAAACGTGGAAAACATCATGAAGTCTTGACAAGTTAGGTGGTAAGGCTATCTGATAAGCTACTAGACCAATTTGACGAAGAATTTGAAATGGTCCTATGAATTTGGGTGTAAGTTTTCTGGATTGAATTGCCCTGCCAATACCCGTCCTTGGGGTAACTCTAATAAATACATGATCGCCCTCCTGGAATTCTAAAGGTCTTCTCCATCTATCAGGGTAGCTCTTCTACCTATTCCTTGCGGCTTTCATCTTTTCTCGGATTAACTTAACTCTGTTGCACCAACTCAGGGCCTAATAACTGATTCTCTCCAGCCTCAAACCAACACAACGGAGTCCTACACTTTCTCCCGTACAAAGCTTCATACGGCGCCATCCCAATACATGATTGATAATTATTGTTGTAGGTAAACTCAATTAAAGGAAGAAATTCCTCCCAACTTCCCGTGTGTTCCAACACACATGCTCTTAACAAATCTTCCAAAGATTGAATCTTTCATTCTGACTGACCGTCCGTTTGGGGATTATAAGCAGAACTCAACCTTAACTTAGTTCCCAACGCTCCGTTCAAGCTCCTCCAGAACCTTGAAGTAAACCTTGGGTCTCGGTCCGAGATAATACTCGAAGGCACACCATTCAGACGCACAACCTCCCTGATGTCAATCTGAGTCAGCCTTTCCAGAGAATAGTTCTGGTTGATAGGCAAGAAATGAGCACATTTCATCAACCTATCTATGATGACCCAAACTGCATAACACCTCTTCTGAGTTCTTGGTAACCCAGAAACAAAGTCCATTGCAATACTGTCCCACTTCCATTCCGGAACATCCAGCGATTGCAACAATCTTGCTAGCTTCTAGTGTTCAACCTTCGCCTTTTGACACAACAAACAGGATAGGGCATAAGCTGTAACTTCCTTCTTCATCCCTGGCCACCAGAATAACTTCTTGAGATCCTAATACATCTTAGTAGTTCCTGGGTGAACACTCAACTTGCTCTTGTGAGCTTCCTCCAAAATCATATTCTTAACTTCGCTATCCTCAGGCACACAAACTCTCTCTCCAAACCTGATGAGGCCATCCGAACCTCTCTTAAACTCAAACGTCTCACCTTCCTCGATCAACTAGTTAACCTTCTTAAGGTACTCATCCTCAGCTTGCCTTTTCCAAAGCAGATTCAAGAAATCGCTAGTAATCTCGAGCATTCCAAGATTCATCTTATCCTCGATGATTTCCACGTCCAGATTCAGATCCCTAAACTGCTCTAACAACTCAAGCTCTCGCACCATCATCACAGATATGTGTAGGGACTTCCTGCTGAGCGCATCCACTACGACATTCGCCTTGCCTGGATGGTATTGCAGATCAAATTCATAGTCCTTTATGAATTCCATCCACCTCCTCTGTCTCATGTTCAGTCAACCAAGTACTTTAGGCTCTTATGATAGCTAAATATGCTAAATGTAGCACCATATAGACAGTGTCTCCAAATCTTCAATGCAAACGCTATCACAACTCTTCCTTCATGATTCAGGTAGTTCCATTCATGCACTCTCAACTGCCTGGAGGCATATGCCACCACTCTTCCTTCTTGCATGAGGACATAGCCCAATCCTTGATATGACGCATCACAATACACGTCAAAACGTCCTAACTGATCTGACAAAACCGACATCGGCGACGTGGTCAACTGACGCTTCAGCTCCAAGAAACTTTGTTCACAAGCTTCCATCCACTCAAACGCCTTCCCCTTTCTCATCAATTATGTCATAGGCAACACAATCTTAGAGAATCCTTTGATAAACCGCCTGTAGTAGCCCGCCAAACCAAGAAAACTGCGAACTTCGCTCACAGACTTCGGGCTTTCCCACTTAACCACTGCCTCAACCTTAGCAGGATCCACCATGATTCGATCCTTGTTGATCACGTGTCCTAGAAACTGTATTTCCTCTAGCCAGAACTCACACTTAGATAGTTTCGCATATGACTGCCTATCTTTCAGCACCTGTAGCACCACTCGAAGATGCTCTTGATATTCCTCTTTACTCGGAGAGTAAATAAGGATGTCATCGATAAACACGACAACAAACTTGTCTAGGAACGGTCAGAATATCCTGTTCATTTAATCCATGAACATAGCCGGAGCATTAGTCACACAGAACGGCATAACCAAATACTCGTAATGCCCATACCGACTTCAAAAAGCAGTCTTCGGTATATCCTCCTTTCTTACCTTGATTTGATGATAACCAGATCGCAGATCAATCTTGGAAAACACAGTTGCTCCCCTCAACTGATCCATCAAATCATCTAGCCTCGGCAACATGTACTTGTTCTTTATCGTCACTTTGTTCAGTTGATGATAGTCCACACATAACCTCGAACTCCCATCCTTCTTCTTTACGAACAATATCGAAGCTCCCCATGGCGACCCACTAGGTCTAATAAATTCCGTGCTTAGTATCTCATCCAACTGTTTCTTCAACTCCGTTAACTCTGCTAGAGATATTCGATAAGGTGTTATCGAAATAGGTCTAGTTCCTGGTACAAGGTCTATGGTAAACTCGATCTCCCTCTCCAGTGGTAACCCTGGAACATCATCTGGAAATACCTTCGAAAATTCCTACACAATCGGCAGCGCTTCCATGCTTGGAGTTTCCTTCGCTTCCAATGAGAACAGTACCGCGCACTCTCTAGATCGTTCACCCTTCGGAATACTTTCATTAGCAGGCATCAATCCAGATTGCTCATAGAAACAAAGGGTCTTATTTGACCAATTCAGTATCATATGGTTAGCCGAAAGCCTGTCCATGCCTAAAATAACATCAATCTGCTGCATAGGCAAACAGACTAGGTCAACAATGAAGTGTTTGTTTTCTATTATAATAGGGCATTTCAAGCATACAAATAGGGTAGTCAATGAATCACCAATAGGTGTGGAAACAGTAAGATCATATGGTAAAGATGAAGCTGGTAACCCTAAATGATCCATGCACTCCACAGAAATAAACGAATGAGTAGCCCCCGAATCAAACAACACAGATAAGAGTTTACCTGAAACTAAACACTTACCTTGAATCAAATCTGGGCATCGAGAGGATTCAGCTCCCTCACGGCAAACACTCTTCCCGTGGCTTGTGGTCTCGCAGCCTATCCAGTCACACCAGACGGTTGTGCATTCCCTTGCCTGCAGTCCCTGGCCATGTGTCCTTGCCTTCCACATGTTTTGCAAGTCATGGTCCTCCCGGGTGCTTGGCTTTTACAGTCTCGAGCCATGTGTGGTACCCCACACTTGAAACAACCATGCAACCCCTGAGTTGCACTTGGCCTCTGATTCCCAGCATCTTGTGTCTCCTGGGTTGGCCTCTAATAAGGTTCTCGATTACTCTGAAACCTTTTACCACTACCTCTTTGGTCGCTGCGGATAGGTCCTCAACTCCTTGTTGCCATCTCTCTTCTTCTCTCGATGTTCTCAATTGCCGAGCACCGATCCAACATGTCAAAGAATACCGTAATTCCCAATGGTACTATAGCCTTTTGAATCTCATACTTCAGACCATCCTCGAACCGGCTGCACATCCATTCCTCATCCAGATACTGCTGATAAAACTCTGAGAATTTGAGCCGTGCCTCGAACCTTGCTGCATATTCCCTGATTGTCATGTTGCCTTGCTTCAAACTTTGAAACTCCTTGTCTTTTTCCCTCCTGGTCATCCGAGGAAAATACTTCTCTAGGAAACACTCTCAGAACAGCCCCCAAGTCACGACTCTTCCTTCAACTTCAAACAACCTCTGCTTCCCTTTCCACCACATCTCTGCTCTTCCCACCAACATGAAAGAAGCATAAGAAACCTTCTGAACTTCATCACAGTGTGTCGCTGCGAAGATCTTTTCCAACTCTTCAATCCATAGCTCTGCCCCGTTGGGATTGTAATCCCCATTGAACTGAGGAGGTTGTCGCCTCATTACGGCATCCAAACCAGCATCCTAATTCCTAACATTCTGTTGTTGTTGCTGTTGTTGGTGATTCTCACGAGTTAACTGGATGAGTTGGGCATTCTGTTGCGTTTGTTGTAGCATAGCAGCAGCCATATCCCTTATAGTTCTGAGGGTTTCCAGCAATTCAGCTCCGTTGCCAGTATGTGAAGCTTCAGCCTCTTGACCTCCATTGGGTCTAGTCCTACCTGTGCCTCTACCTCTATCTCGAGCCGTTGGTTCCTGATTCAAGTCACCGTTAGCTCAGAGTTCAAACATGATAAGCAACATAAATACATACATCTACTTATCATTCATACAATCATCACAACAATCGATCACGTTCATTCTACCCCTCTAGACACAATCGTACTCTCTTGCGGAGACAACAAACTTTGCCAGTTCAATTTCCTAATACCTCACAGTCATGGTCCTCAACTTCCATAGTCCGGATAGGACCACACTGCTCTGATACCACCTTAATGTGGCATCCCCAAGTTCCACTCGAGGAAATCCCATTATATTTGAACTCACTTATACTGTTAGCTATAACTTAACGATATTATTACGCGCTTATTAAAACCAACGATAACATGCATTCAACATAAAGCGCACAACATCAGAGTAAACATAGCAGGATAAACCAAACACACACACACAGTACTGATATATATATATATATATATATATATATATATATATATATATATATATATATATATACATGGTGGCCCCATCAGTAGGGCTAAGTACTTATACAAACGAAAGTACATAATAAAACGAAAATACAACATAGACATCAAAAGGACTCTAACACTCAACTCGTATACTCCCCCCATCCCCTCTCAAAATACATCAAAATAGTCTCACCTCACATCCTAGGACAGATGTACTGGCGACGTCACGTCTTCTGTGACGTGAAAGTCAAGAGCTACCCCGTCCTTCTCCATACATGCGCCTATAAACCCGCAGGGGCACATAATCTGAGGAAGAACTAGACATAACTATCTGCCTATGCTTGGCGGCTCTCAAATACCGCTCTGACCTCTGACGCTGACCTCTCAGCACGAAGCCTCTGTGACTCGTCATGTGAGATGATGCTGGGGCAGCCCACATAAAATCCTACTCTCGCGGCCTGGGTGGGTGCCACATCAGGGGAAACGAGAGAAATTGGACCACTCTGTATGGTCCCATGATGTCCGCTCGTGGTGGAGTACCACCCCGAAACAGCAAGCTCACTGGTCCGGTGTATACGGTAAAAAATGTACAGGGGTCCACTAGCCACCCCTGCTCGTCGTGGTAGACGATCTCAAGCTCGCCCAGCATCGGGATCCCCGGTGCTGCCTGGAGGAAGGGATGCATCCTCGGGTCCATAGTCACCTCCGGCTAACTCGTCGTCTGCTCACAGATCGATAACCTACAAGAAAATACAGGGAGATAAGATATACAACACATCTATAATAGGGATGATGCAATGCAGAACATATAGCAAACACAACCATCTCTTAATACGATGACACTACGGTCGTTCCCTAGCTGGATGTAAACATACTCTTTCTATGCATACCGGCCGGTACTAAACACCCACTAAGGGCAACATCAGGCCCACACATCAGACAACAAATTGGTTCATTCTGGTAATCCGTTCCGCTCGTCGTGACCATAAGAGTGCATCACCGCTCAACTGTCCCAGACAAAGAGGGTTAACTAGGCCTCCTCGGAAGATCCACCGGCAACTGGAAACACTCAGGGCTTTAGTCGGTATAACCATACTTAGCCAGAATCGCCACGGCACGATAGGAGCTACCATACCGGTCTCATGTGGGTACACCTGCGTCCAGTATATCCCCGAGGTCACGCAGACCTTCCCTTCCATTTTCCGCATCCGCACTCGGTGCACCAACCTCATATGCCTCACTGCATACGGCTCACCACTTGGCATCAAATGCATATGATATGCATGTCATCCATCTCTCTTAAGCTGATATGGCAACACATGCAAACTTGCTCTTAGCAACATGATCTCCAAGCTCCAAGGATAAGCATATGAGCTCCAAGCTCCATTGTAACCATACGAGCTCCACTGTACCATATGAGCTCCAAGTTCCCATCATAACTTACGAGCTTCCAGCTCCAACAATAACCTCAATCTCAACTATCAGCTCAAACGTCCACCACGGGGTCAAAGCCCTAATCAGACTAAACCTCCGATTCTCATGAATACATGCATTTCGAGATACATACAGCAATTCATCAATATCAGCATGTTCAGTGCAGCAGTAAATATTTCATACAAGAACATGCCATCTGATCATGCGGATATACCACATACCACAGTCAGCAGATAAGCAAATACTCACAAAGCAGCCATACATACATCACGTCAGTCAACATAAATCTGCTAACCTAGGGTATCAACATAGCAGTGCTAACCCAAAGTAGACTAAACCTAGGGTTTAGGTACTTCATCAGTGCTCAACCTCATGTAGGGTTTAGGGTTCCCCTACACACACGAAACATACGACAGAACTATATAGTCTACGCTTGCCTCCCCGACATGTGTAACTCTTTCTCCCCACCTGAACAGCTATAGCACAAACTTCCACGTGATCACAAGCGCGGCGATCCCGCTTCTCCCTCCTCAAGCTCGCGGCCCTCTCTCCCACGAACAGCCCAAGAACAGCCGTGGCTCCTGCCTCCGATCCTCACAGACTAATGAGGACGAACTTTGCCCTAATCACGAGCGCAACATATACACAACAGTGTTAGCCCTAGGGTAAGCTTAATAGATGAAAGACAAAGGTAAAGACTCGAAGAACACCAAGAACACGTGTTATGGATTCAAGTTTACCTGTGGCGAATCGAAAAGCTAATCTGCCAGAGTTGTAGAAAACTTCGCCGCGATCACAACCGTGTAGCCAGAATTGCATTCCGGCGGCTCGATCACCTCTAACCTCAAGCTTTCTCTCACTACCAACTCAGAGCTTCTCTCTCTAGTTGCAGAACTCTCCCCAATTTCGTGCAAGTGAGAAGATGAAAGTGGAAGCTCCACTTATGGTTCCTGTTGTCCACGCTTAAGCGTGGTTCCCTTTGCACGCTTGAGCGTTGCCATGCTCTAGCGTGGGCTCTCTCCACGCTCGAGCGTGGAACCTTGTCCACTCCGCCTGCTCCTCGATCTGACACGCGTCCAAACTCAGCACAGCTGGCACAGCGTACTTAGCACGCTGAAACGTCTGCCTCTTCCACGCTTAAGCGTTGCAACGCTTGAGCGTGGATTCCTCCCACGCTTGAGCGTCAAGCTCAGCAAGAGAAGAACTTCCCGCCTTTTGACTTCCCCAGTTTCTCATGTTACACCTTGGGCACTTCCAACCTTGTTCAAGCCTATTCCTAAACTTCCAACTAGGTGCCAAACTAACACACAAGCAATCACACAATCATACGAACACCCGATCAAGGTCATCTACCTTAATTATGGTTACAGAAAACAGGGATGTTACATGATAACTATTTTCATTCATAAGGCATATGATGTGTTTAACTGTTAAGTGCTATTATATGTCTTATGGATTGGAACTGATAGCTCCTTTTATAGGAAGCTTAATGGCTCGTGGATGGGGAAAAGGTGGAAGGCCGGCTGCGACCGGAGGCAATGATAACAACAACAATAACAATCGTGACCACTCAGGGACAGGTAGTGGTGGTGACACGTTTGAAGCAATGAGGGACTTCGCTACCTCAATGATGCAGAAAACCCAGCAAACTTCCCCGTATATGCAGAGGCAGGAAGAGAGGGAAGCAAGACAAGATTAGTTGCACATCGTGAGAGGAAACGAGACTGTGGACACTGGTCTCAATACGTTCATGAAAGGAAGTCCTCCTCAGTTCCACGGAGAGTACAACCCTGAAGCTGCAGAAATGTAGTTGCAAGAGATTGAGAAGGTTTTTATGGCGACACACTGCAGAGAGGATAGGAAAGTTACATACGCTGCTTTCCTGATGGTTGGAGCAGTGGAAGCTTAGTGGAAAACCAAGGCCAGATTGTTAGAGGCCGGAGGAAGGATTTTTACCTGGCAACTATTCCGAGAGAGCTTCTTAGAGAAGTATTTTCCGAGAAGCATCAGGCAAGAGAAAGAGAAAGAGTTCCTGAGTCTGAAACAGGAACAACTGTCAGTTGGAGAGTACGCGATGAGGTTCGAAACGTTACTCAAGTTTTCAGGTTTCTATCACATCCACCCAGACGAAGAGTGGGTATGTCAAAGGTTTGAAGACAGGTTGAGGCCCGAGTTGAAGCGAGGAATGCTACCTTTGTAGAGAAATGCATGGTGGTGGAAGGACATGATCGAGCAGGGATTGTCCCACAACAAGTGAAAAGTGGTGGGCCTGTTCGGAGCAACCAGAGAGGTAGAAGTGACAGGTTTCAGCAGAGGGCGAGACCGTATGATCGCCCGGCTCAGCTTAATGTTGACCATGGAAGGAGCAGCTCCAGTCAAGGCCAAGAGGAGATCAAGACTTGTTTTCGATGCGGGGGACCGCATCTAGTCAAGAATTGCCAGAGGACCCAGCACATCAGGTGCTTCAACTGTAATCAGATGGGTCATTATGCTTCAGATTGTCAAACGGGGGTTAGCAGAAAGGCTCAGTTTCAACAACCAAGCAGGAGAGCTCAGAGTGGCGGAGCAAGAGTAGATGTGGCAAGTCAGCAAAGTAGGCCACAAACAACCGGAAGGGTGTTTGCCGTGAGGGGTTCTGAAGCCTCTCGAAGCCCTGACCTGATTCAAGGTAAATGCTTAGTCTCTGGTAAACTTTTATCGGTTTTGTTTGATTCGGGGGCTACTCATCATTAGAGTGCATGGATCATTTAGGGTTACCTGTTTATTCATTACCCTATGATTTGACTGTATCAAAGCCTATTAGCGATTCCTTGACTACCCTATCCGTATGCCTTAAGTGTCCTATCACGATAGAGAACCGTCATTTTCTTGTCGACCTTATCTGTTTGCCTATGCAATAGATGGATGTAATCCTAGGCATGGATTGGCTTTCAGCCAACCATGTGATGTTAGACTGTTCAAACAAGACCCTTCTTTTTTCTAAGCGATTTGGATTGATGCCTGCCGACGATAGTGATCTGATGGGTGGACGATCAGACGGATGCGTGGTGTTGTTCTCTTTGGAAGCAAAGGAGACTCCTAATGTCGAAGCGTTACCTATCGTGCGAGAATTCTAGGAGGTGTTTCCCGATGATGTTCTCGGACTGCCACCGGAGATAGAGGTGGGAGTTTACTATAGATCTTGTACCGGGGACTGGGCCTATTTTGATAGTGCCATATCAGATGTCTCCAATTGAGTTGACAGAGTTGAAGAAATAGTTGGACGAGATGCTAAGCAAAGTGTTCATCAGACCTAATGCATCTCCGTGGGGAGCGCCGGTGCTGTTTGTGAAGAAGAAGGACGGAAGCTCGAGGCTGTGAGTAGACTATCGTCAACTGAACAGAGTGACGATAAAGAACAAGTATCCATTACCACGGATAGATGATTTGATGGATCAGCTGAAGGGAGTAGCTGTGTTTTCCAAGATCGATCTGAGATCTGGATACCATCAGATCCGGGTTAAGAAGGAGGATCTACCAAAGACTACTTTTCGGAGTCGGTATGGTCACTATGAGTACTTGGTTATGCCGTTTGGTGTGACTAATGCTTCAGTTGTGTTCATGGACTATATGAACAGGATCTTCCGACCGTTCCTTGACAAGTTTGTTGTTGTTTTCATCGATGACATACTTGTATACTCTTCGAGTAGAGAGGAACACCAAGAGCACCTAAGGGTGGTGTTCCAAGTGCTAAAGGATCTACAGTTGTCTACTAAACTGTCGAAGTGCGAGTTTTGGTTAGAGGAAGTTCAGTTTCTAGGCCATGTGATCAATAAGGAGGGAATCGCGGTGGATCCTTCGAAAGTTGATCCCATAGTAAGTTGGGAAAGCCCTAAGTCTATAAGCGAGATGAGAAGCTTTCTTGGTTTAGTGGGCAACAATCAGTGGTTCATCGAGGGATTCTCTAAGATTGCATTGCCTATGATGCATTTAACGAGAAAGGGGAAGACGTTTGAGTGGTCAAAGACTTGTGAACAAAGTTTCCAGGAGCTGAAGAGAAGACTGACCACATCACCTGTGTTGGTGCTACCAGATCCTTTAGGACGATTCGATGTATACTGTGATGCATCTTATCAAGGCTTGGGGTGTATGCTCATGCAAGAAAGAAAAGTGGTGGCGTATGCCTCCAGGCAATTGAGAGTACATGTGCGGAACTACCCAACGCATGATCGGGAATTGGCTGCGATAGTGTTTGCATTGAAGATATGGAGACACTATCATTATGGTGCTAAATTCAGTGTGTTTAGTGACCATAAGAGCCTGAAGTATATATTCAACCAGAGAGAGTTGAATATGAGGTAGCGAAGGTGGATGGAATTCATAAAGGACTACGAATTCGACCTGCAATACCATCCTGTTAAGGCAAATGTTGTAGCGGATGGGCTCAGTAGGAAATCCCTACAAGTATCTGCCATGATGGTAAAAGAGCTAGAACTGTTAGAGGCGTTTAGAGATCTAAATCTGAAAGCGGAAATCATCGAGGATAAGCTGAATCTAGGGATGGTTAGAGTAACTAGCGATTTCCTAAAACTTCTATGGAAGAAGCAAGCTGAGGATAAGTACCTCGAGGGTGTGAATCAGTTGATAGAAGAAGGTAAGACTTTGGAATTCGGAAGAGGTACTGATGGTCTGCTTAGGTATGGTGATCGGGTTTGTGTGCCAGCGGATAGCGTAGTTAAGAATATGATCTAGGAGGAAGCACACAAGAGCAAGCTGAGTTTCCATCCGGGGGCTACCAAAAGATGTATCAGGACTTGAAGAAGTTGTTCTGGTGGCCGGGAATGAAGAAAGATGTGGCAGCGTATGTCCTAACTTGTTTGGTGTGTCAGAAAGCGAAGATTGAACACTAGAAGCCAACAAGGTTGTTGCAATCGCTAGACTTCCCAGAATGGAACTGGGATAGCGTTGCCATGGACTTTGTTTCTGGGTTGCCGAGAACTCAGAAAAGGTGTGATACAGTCTGGGTTATCATTGACAGGTTGACGAAGTGTGCTCACTTCTTACCGATCAACCAGAGTTATTCTCTGGAGAGATTGACTCAGATCTACATCAAGGAGGTTGTAAGGCTGCATGGGGTACCTTCAAGCTTTGTTTCGGATCGTGATCCAAGGTTTACCTCAAGGTTTTGGAGGAGATTACACAGTACAATGGGAACTAAGTTAAGTATGAGTTCTGCTTATCATCCTCAAACGGATGGTCAGTCTAAACTAACAATTCAGTCATTGGAGGATCTCTTAAGAGCATATGTGTTGGAGAACACAGGAAGTTGGGACGAGTTCCTTCCATTGATCGAGTTTACTTATAACAACAGTTTCCATTCAAGTATTGGCATGGCGACGTACCAGGCACTGTATGGACATAAGTGCAGGACTCCGTTGTGCTGGTTTGAGATTGGACAAAGTCTGCTGTTAGGTCAAGAGCTGGTACAACAAACAATGGAACAAGTCCGTAAGATACGGGAAAAGATGAAGATCGCAAGGGATAGGCAGAAGAGCTACGCCGACAAAAGGAGAAGACCTTTGGAATTCCAGGAGGGCGACCATGTCTTCATGAAAGTTACCCCAAGAGCTGGAGTGGGAAGGGAAATCAAATCCAGAAAGCTAACACCTAAATTCATAAGACTGTTTCAGACTCTTCAACGAATCGGCCCCGTAGCCTATCAGATAGCTTTGCCACCAAATCTATCAAATCTTCATGACATCTTTCACGTCTCTTAACTCAGAAAGTACCACCCTGATCCATCACACGTGCAAGAGTTCGAATCAATCCAACTGAAAGAGAACCTTGAGTACAAGGATTCACCTGCTCGGATCGTGGATAGAAGGATTAAGGAACTGTGCGGCAAGCACATTCTTTTTATCAGAGTGGAGTGGAACCCGGTAACGGTAGATTCAATGTGGGAGCGTGAAGCTGAGATGCGTCAGAGTCATCCTTATCTGTTTTCAGGTATGCGACGGAAATTTCGGGGACGAAATTTTCTGTAAGGGGGTGGTAATGTAACATCTTGATTTTCTTTAACTCTAATCGAGCTGGTTAATCTCGATTAGGGCTTTGGATGATTGTGTGAATTGTTTTGTTCTAGTTTAAGTCCTACTTGGAAGCTTAGGAATAGGCTTGAACAAGGCTGGAGGTGCCTAAGGTGTTAAATGACAAACTATGGAAGTTAGAAGTTTGGAAGGCTCTTCCCAGCTGAGCAGCATGCTCAAGCGTGGGAAGGGGGCACACCCTAGCGTGTCAATGCTCAAGCGTTGGCATGATGCACGCTCAAGCGTGCTGAGTGCGTTTGCTAGCTGGTGTGGTTTTTGACGCGTGTGCTACACGTGTCAGGCCAAGGTTCAGGCGGAGTGGACAAGGCTCGACGCTCAAGCGTGGAGGGAGAACCATGCTCAAGCGTGGCAATCCTGCACGCTTTAGCGTTCTTCGCAAGATCGCTTAAGTGAAGGTTTTCACTTTCTTCCACACTTAACCATTCTCACCATTTTGGAGCACGAGATACCGAGAGCTTGGAGAGAGGTCAGAGCATCCTAGTGAGAGAAAGCTTGGATTCTTGGACTTCCGAGCTTTGGGTCGAGATTCCGGCTACACGGTTGTGATCGTGGCTGAGTTATCTATGACTTTGACGGATTTGTTTCTCGATTCGCCAAAGGTAAACTCGAATCCCTACCACGTGTTCTTCGTGTTCTTCGTGGTTCTTCGAGTCTTTACCTTTCTTCTTCAACTTCTGAGCTTGCCCTAGGGCTAACACTATTGCATACGTGTTGTGCTCATGATTAGGGCAAAGTTTGTGCTCGTGATTGCTCGCGTTGGGAGCTTGAGGCCGTGACTACCTGAGGGATTCGGAGCTGTACGTGGCTGAACTTGCAGCTGCGAGTGAAGGAGCTTGTCTCGGAGAACGTGCTACAACTGTTCAGGTGGGGGGAAAGAGTACTGCTGCTATCAGGAAGGCAAGAGTAGCGTAGATGTATTTTCTTCTAACTTTAGCATACTTTGGGCTATCACCGTTGGTTTGGAAACCCTAGGTTAGCAATCTGTTGATTGAGGATGATCTACTTCGTATGACTGCTGTGATGTTTAATTTTGTTGTTGCTATCTGTCTAAGTGCCTATATGCTACTTAGTATGTGATATGCTACTATGTGCTGTCTGTTGATATTATTATTGTTGTCATTATCACAGTTGCTGTTATGCTGTTTGCGGTAATTGTTGTGTGGTGGCGGAATGCCATAGAGTTAAGTTTGGTTGTGTGCCGTGTTGTTATTGGGTTGATACCGTGGATGGTGTTGTTGCTGTTATGCTAGTTTCTTGTGGCTGTGGCCGTGATGTTTGAGCTGTGGCTTGTGGACGCGTGGCTTCGAGGCTGTGGCCGTGTGGATGCAGTGGCATCGTGTTGTTCCTGATTGAGTGTTTAGGCGTGAGATCCGGTATCAAGCCCGTTGAGGATGTTTGTTGCATATCATCAGCTGCCAAGTGGCGAGGCCGTATGACAGGTAGTATGGACTGCCAGCGTCATATGTGGTCAGTTGTACCTGATTGCGGGTAAGGAAAGTAGAGGGAGCGATCAAGTGAGTGACCTTGGGGATGTTGTGTTGGGGTAAGCCCGAGTGGCTAATCTATTTTGAATAGACAATCATTTGTATCATGACTTTGATCATATATTTGATATATGTAAAAGGGATTTATTTATTATGTTATATTTGATGATCATATTTATAGCATAATAAAGTCCTTAGAATAGGTAGTTCATTTAATGGAACGTCAAGTATGACTTGACCGTGAGATGCCATTAAATTATAGAACACTATTCTTAAATATCCATAGTCAAGTATTATTATTAATAAGGACAATAATAATACATTGAGACTATTATATGAGTGTACTGATGACCACATCTCATGGGTCATAGATATAAGATATCAAGTCTTCACATAGGTATAAATATTAGTGGAATATTTATACTGGAGTGACCTGCTATGAGAACGCTGCATAATAGTTATTTAAGTGTCATAAGCGATTCTCATGGTGACCATAGTGAAGTAGTCCTTCGACTTGAAGTCACTACGATTCCTAACATATGTAGTTGTATGCTTTAATACTATTAAACGTTGTCTGTAACAGGATAACTATAAAGATAGTTATTGGGTCTGCAATGAAACATGTTGAGAAATGTGAGTGATGTAGATAGGATTCGTCCCTCCTACATAACAGGAGTAATGTCTATAGGCCTCTTGATGGTATGCGACATAGAAATGCATGGCCATGCTAAGGTGGGACAATATGAGATATTAGACCCACATGATCATACGTCAATTACTAGATCAAGAAATAAATAATTGGACTTAACAAGGATGACACATTTATGCTTGTGTTCAATTAAGACATTGAGACGAAAGGACGTTGACTTCACATTATATATGGTTACAACAAGGTTTTAATTGTATCACCAATATTCTAATTAATTGGGTAGCAATGATGTATTGCTAAATGCCGCTCATTGTTTATAATATTAATTGATTATTAATATGATTAATAATAATTAATATTATTGCCAATTAATTGAGAACCTATAGGGTCACACGCATAAAGCAAATGTTAAGAGAATTAATTTAATTAATTAACTAATTATGATTTATTTAATAATTAAATGGGATTGATTTAATTGATTGATTAAATATGATTTGATTGATAATTAAATGAGGATAAGTTTAATTGATTAATTAAATATGATTTAATTAATAATTAAACATTGGGCCTGTAGTGTACAGTGGCCCAAATGGGTTAGGTTAAGTGAGTGGCAGCTATTAATAAGCTGTGCACGTCACTTAAGCAACACACAACACAGAGCACTCATAACGGCCACTGTACACCCTTGATAGTGCGCCCTCTTTTCTCTCTCTGTGTATCGTGCCTCTCCCAATCCTGATAGCTAGCACTACACTATCTCTGACGTTGGTTTGCTCGCGTGGACTGAGTAGAGGTATTGCTACTTTGCAATACTGGTGATAGAGAAGCCTTTTCTTATGGTGGTTATGGCTGGATAGTTATTGTAATCTCGCGATCCGAGATTCGTTAACCGCTGGATCGGGCTGATTTTTGGACAGCAGGTTCGTGACATGTGTCTCTACATCTTCACCGTTTAGTTTTACGATACGAGGTCTGGAGCGAACGTTATGAGCATCGTAAGTATCAGCGTTTTTGGCTAACCGGTGTTGTTGGCACGCTCACAGTGTTCGCGATAAAGCTACGCTTCAAGAGGTAAACACAATATCCTTGTGATTCATGTGCAATACGTGGTCTTTTAGTAAAGGGGTTTTTTCCACTCAAGAGGTTTTTGAAAATTGTTTTTGAAAATTATCCCTCTTGAAACCCTAACAGTGGTATCAGAGAGTCTGGTCGTAGTTTGCCATGTATCCTAGGATGTTTGCCTTGTGATAACATGTTTATTGCTTTTGAATGTGATTCAATAGAATGCATGTTATCCCTCTGCGGGTGACTTTTAAAATTGTTTTAAACTTTCACTATGCAATTCACGTTCCTTTTAAAATTGATGTTTAAAATTTGTTGTAAATATCACTGTGCGCAATTATCCAATTTGAAGTTTAAAGTTGGTCACTGTGCGCAATGATATAAATTGCGCAGCGTATATTTTGACAATAAATTGGTGTCAAAATTTTATTTATTTTTGAAATCAATTGGGGATCATGTGTATGATTTGATTTAAAATTTATTTATTTTGTTTTTGAAATCAATTGGAGATCATGTGTATGATTTGATTTCAAATTTATTTATTTCTTTATTTTTTGAAATCAATTGGAGATCATATGTATGATTTTTCCTTTTAATAAATTGTTTATTAAATGTGAGGGGTGTAGTTATGGCCTTAGATTGTGGTGTTATTTTATTTGGTAAATACGGCCTATGTGTCATGATTTATTGTATTTATTTTATAAATACGGCCTGCGTGTCGTGACATTTATTTTATTTATTTTATTTTAAATTTTATAAATTGTTCGGGTTGACATGGAGGCAACACTAAATCATGACGCCAGTGGGAGAAACTTTGGAAGTTTGCTCGAGGGTCAAAGATTGTAATAATTAGTTTTAATTGTTGCACATTAGGAGGCCATAATCATAATACCTTTTATATGTCTTATATGTTTATGTATGTGATGCATGAAATGTATGAGATGTATGATTTAAATTTGGAATTTAAATTATATGATAGCATGTATGTCATTGTATGCTTAATATGTTTTGAATATATGTAAGCTAGTATGTCATGTATGCTATGAGAGACGTTTATATTATAAACAGCCTGGTGAGATAACTTAATTATTAAATTCCCCCAATAAATTAAGTTATTAAATGCCCCCTGATGTGTGGCACTCGTCAAGGCCAGAATCATTTAAGTGTGAGTCATGCCACAGCTGAGCACCTTAATATATTCCGGTGAGGCGCGAAAGGTGAAATAACCTACTGCCAACCATTAGGTTGAATTTAACTAAGTGTATTCAATAGGATTGAAACGGCTTAGAGGCATGGGATTGGGCATTAATCCATATGATGGATTAGAATATGGAGTTATTCACCCAACTGGTCCAAGAATTGCATTGGATGTAATTGGAAAGGAGTTTCCTACCTAAATAGCTAAGTTCTAGGTGATCAGCCACAGCTGACTCAGAACGAGGTGAAATACGGATCTTGGTCCCACTAGAAAATCTTTCAACGGGATTTTCTGAGTCAATGATAAGGGTCATTGATTTGAGTAAAATAGTGGGAGCGTATTTAATAAAGGACCTATTAAATATGTTTTAATCATGATACTTATATTCTGTATATTTCTGTATTAAATAACTATGGCTACAAACACAAATTTTATTTTATTGTTGCGATACATCCTTGAGAAGGATGAGTTATCTAGAATTAATTTTCTGGATTGGTACAAATTTTGAGGATTGTGCTCAGGTACGAGAAAAGAACTGTATGTTCTCAAGTATATAATTCTCAAGCAATTTGTTACTACTGCCATGAGGGTCGAAAGGGATACTTAATAGAAGCATCAAGTCGATGCCATTGATGTACGACATCTCATGCTTGCAATCATAGAGACGTATGATATGATCATGCACCTTATGATGCTCTAACAAGAGCTAGCAAGGCATAAGAGGTACTAGAAAGAGTAAAAAGACAAGAAAGGAAGTATGACTTCCTGTTTAGGCATATTTGTTATAAAAGTCAACATATCTACTCCAACATTATAGGTATTGGATACCGCATATGGATCTCACATTAATGTGAAGGATCAAAGGGAGTAGGACATTGATTAATAGGTAAAGGTCTACCCTGTGAGTAGAGATGAAGCAAAAGTTGCTACATTGACTATAGGTGTTTGAATTTACCATTAGGTAAAGGTCTACCCTATGAGTGGAGATGAAGCAAAAGTTGTTACATTGACTATAGGAATTTGAATTTAGCATTAGGTAAAGTTCTACGCTATGAGTCGAAATGGAGCAAAAGTTGCTACATTAACCATAAGATTTTGACTTTGCCTTATGGGCATTAATGGAAGTAAATAACTGTTATTTTATTCTATTTGATAATAGAAACATTATTTCTATATCTTTTATAGACAAGGAAGAATTTAAATTGCAATAAATGGACAATTGTTGTTTCATTTATTCAACTGATGTCTTCTATGCTTGTATTCATGTGAGATATGGACTTTATGTCCTTGATCTCGATATGCCCATCTATAACATAAATGCGAATAGGGTTAAACCAAGTGATTTGGACCCTCTATGTCTTTAGCAATATCTTTAGACCATATAAGTAAGAAACACATTTCCAAGCTCCACTAATTTGGACTCTTGGACTCATCCAATTATAAATTGTTTGAGGTCTGTGAATCTTACTTGTTTGAAAAGATGACTAAGCTCCATTCACTAGTAAGGTGGAAGGGTTGGTAATCTTTTGGCATAATACATTGTGATGTATGAGGGCCTCTAAGCAAGTTTGCTAGAAGACAAGTTTCCGTACTTCGTCTCGTTTATTGATAACTTCAGTGAAGATGGATTTATGTAAGACACAAGTCAGAAATGTTTGAAATGTTCAAAGAATTCAAGAACGAAGTGGAGAACTAATTTTGGAAAAGTATTAAGATCATGCGATCAGATCGTGGTGATAAGTACTTAAGCCAATTGTTTGATGACTATCTGAAGGAGTGTGGGATTATATCTCAACTCACTCCTCCTGGAACTCCATAATGGAATAATGTGTCCGAGAAGAGAAAATCGATCCTTGTTGGACATGGTACGATCTATAATGAGTCAATCAGACTTCTCTGACTCTTTCAGGGGATATGCTTTATATACAACAGCTTTTACACCTAATCGTGTTCCATCTAAGACAGCTGAAAGACACCATATGAGATATGGACTGGTATGCGACCAAGTATGTCTTTCATTAAGATTTAGGGTGTCAAGTTTATAGAAACGTTTGGTTTCAAATAAGCTTGGACCCAAGTGTGACAAACGTATCTTTGTGGTTGTCCTAAGGAAGCAAACGGACACTATTTCTACAACACTTCCGAAGACAAAATGTTTGTCACTAGAACTGGAGTATTCCTTGAGAAGGAACACATCTCCAAGGGAGACAGTGGGAGGAATGTAGTACTTGGATAAATCCAAGCACCACAAAGTACTGATCCGCCAGCAATGGAAAAAGAACTGGTTCCACAAGATGTTGTGGTCCAATCACCAGTTCAAGTAACAGAAGACTCGCGTAGGTCAAACAGGACACGTCATCAACCCGAGAGATATGGAATAATCCTAACTCAAGAAGGTGATGAGCCGCTCATGAATCATGATGAGCTTGTGACTTACCACGAGGCTGTCGTTAGCCCTGATTCTGAGAAGTGGCTAGGAGCCATGGGATTCGAAGTAGAATCCATGTACATCAGCCGAGTATGGACCTTGGTTGAGTCACCTGAAAGGGGTAAAACCCATAAGGTGCAAGTGGGTCTTCAACAAGAAGACTAACATGGATGGGAAGGTGAATACCTTTAAGGAGCAACCGATTGCGAAAGGTTTCAAGCAAATTCATAGTATGACTATGATGAGACCTTTTGTCCAGTTGCATTGATTCAGATCCCACTTGTTATTGCTTCATAGTATGACTATGAGATCTGGCAAATGAATGTCAAAACAGCATTCCTTGACAGGAATCTTCTCGAGGATGTGTACATGACACAACCTGAGAGTTTTGTCTATTCAGAGAATGCTGGAAAGGTTTTGCAATTTGTAAATATCCATTTATTTATTAAAGCAAACTTCCAGAAGTTGGAATCTTCGTTTTGATGTAAACTGTAAGACAGTTTGGATTCGTCAAGAACGAGGATCAATCTTGTGTGTACAAGAAGGTTAGTGGGAGCATAATTATTTTTTCTCGTATTGTATGTGTATGACATGCTACTATTGGAAACAATATTCCTACACCACAAAATGTGAAAACATGGTCAAGGAATTATTTTTCAATGAAGGACTTAGGCGAAACGTCCTATGTATTAGGAATCAGGATCTATGGAGATAGATTGTTGAAACTGTTCGGCCTTAGTCAAAGGTACATAAATTGACAAAGTGCTTGGGCGCTTTAAATGTGCATGATTCCAAAAGGGGTATCTTGCCTATGACATGTGGCGTATACTTGTCCAAGGGATAGTCCCTGTTACATCAGATGTAGAGGGAACGCATGAATAAGATTCTATATGCTTCGGCAATTGAATTTGTTATGTATGCCATGATATGTACTCGAACAAATGTCTCGTATGCTTTGAGCATGATGAGAAGGTACTAATCCAATCCCAGTGAAGGTCACTGGACCGAAGTCAAGAATGTCCTTAAGTACTTGAGAAGAACTTAGGATTCATTCTTGATCTCAAATGGTGAGGAAGAGCTCATAGTAATGAATTACAGTGATGCTAGCTTCCAAACCGATAAGGATAACTTTAGATCGCAATCTGGTTTTGTGTTTTGCCTTAATGGTGGCACTGTGAGCTTGAAAAGGTTCCAAGCATGAGATAGTTGCTGATTTTATAATAGAGGTCGAGTATATAGTTGCCTTAAATACAGATTTAAAGGCCGTTTGGATCAGAAAGTTCATTTATGAACTAATTGAAGTTCCTAACTTTTCAAATTCCATAGATCTCGTTGCGATGATGATGGAGTAATCGCCTAAGCTAAGGAAACTTGATCTCACCAGTGATCCAAAACATATACTTAGATGCTTCCATCTCATTCGATAGATGATCGATAGAGGAGATGTGAAGATGTGAAGAATGACAGCACTAAACAATCCACCATTTGAGTGTCTTGCTCAGTGGTAGCATGACACTCACCCTAGACCGATGGGTGCTATATTGATGCCCGATTGGCTCTAGTGCTAGTGGGAGATTGTTGGGGTAAGCCCTAGTGGCCAATCTATTTTGAATAGATAATCATTTGTATCATCATTTTGATCATATATTTGATATATGTATAAGGCATTTATTTATTATGTTATATTTGATGATCATATTTATAGCATAATAAAGTCCTTAGAATAGGTAGTTCATTTAATGGAACGTCAAGTATGACTTGACCGTGAGATGCCATTAAATTATAAAACACTATTCTTAAATATCCATAGTCAAGTATTATTATTAATAAGGACAATAATAATACATTGAGACTATTATATGAGTGTACTGATGACCACATCTCATGGGTCATAGATATAAGATATCAAGTCTTCACATAGGTATAAATATTAGTGGAATATTTATATTGGAGTGACCTGCTATGAGAACGCTGCATAATAGTTATGTAAGTGTCATAAACGATTCTCATGGTGACCATAGTGAAGTAGTCCTTCGACTTGAAGTCACTATGATTCCTAACATATGTAGTTGTAAGCTTTAATAATATTAAACATTGTCTGTAACAGGATAACTATAAAGATAGTTATTGGGTCTGTAATGAAACATGTTGAGAAATGTGAGTGATGTAGATAGGATTCGTCCCTCCTACATAACAGGAGTAATGTCTATAGGCCTCTTGATGGTATGCGACATAGAAATGCATGGCCATGCTAAGGTGGGACAATATGAGATATTGGGCCCACATGATCATCGTCAATTACTAGATCAAGAAATAAATAATTGGACTTAACAAGGATGACACATTTATGCCTTGTGTTCAATTAATACATTGAGACGAAAGGACGTTGACTTCACATTATATATGGTTACAACAAGGTTTTAATTGTATCACCAATATTCTAATTAATTGGGCAGCAATGATGTATTGCTAGATGCCGCTCATTGTTTATAATATTAATTGATTATTAATATGATTAATAATAATTAATATTATTGCCAATTAATTGAGAACCTATAGGGTCACACGCATAGAGCAAATTTTAAGAGAATTAATTTAATTAATTAATTAAATATGATTTATTTAATAATTAAATGGGATTGATTTAATTGATTGATTAAATATGATTTGATTGATAATTAAATGAGGATAAGTTTAATTGATTAATTAAATATGATTTAATTAATAATTAAACATTGGGCCTGTAGCGTACAGTGGCCCAAGTGGGTTAGGTTAAGTGAGTGACAACTATTAGTAAGCTGTGCACGTCACTTAAGCAACACACAACACAGAGCACTCATAACAGCCACTGTACACCCTTGATAGTGCGCCCTCTTTTCTCTCTCTGTGTATCGTGCCTCTCCCAATCCTGATAGCTAGCACTACACTATCTCTGATGTTGGTTTGCTCGTGTGGACTGAGTAGAGGTATTGCTACTTTGCAATACTGGTGATAGAGAAGCCTTTTCTTATGGTGGTTATGGCTGGAAAGTTATCGTAATCTCGCGATCCGAGATTCGTTAACCGTTGGATCGGGCTGATTTTTGGACAGCAGGTTCGTGACATGTGTCTCTACATCTTCACCGTTCAGTTTTACGATACGAGGTCTGGAGCGAACTTTATGAGCATCTCAAGTATCAGCGTTTTTTGCTAACCGGTGTTGTTGGCGCGCTCACAGTGTTCGCGGTAAAGCTACGCTTCAATAGGTAAACACAATATCCTTGTGATTCATGTGCAATACGTGGTCTTTTAGTAAAGAGGTTTTTTATGCTCAAGAGGTTTTTGAAAATTGTTTTTGAAAATTATCCCTCTTGAAACCCCAACATGTTGCTGGTCTCGGGAATAGTTTACAGTGACGAATGAGGTAGCTCCTATCCTGTCGTGACGACCGATCCAGTCCAGTTTGCTTGACTAATCCCTGAGCTTTCCATGTTCCAGGCTAACGTTCTGAGACGACCAAGATACCCCGGTTCAGGTGTGGAAGGGGGATACACTCTTATTGGTCACGACGAGCCGTTCCGACACAGAACCTGTTCCGGTGTGGACTTGTTCGGGTGTGGAACCGTTCCGATGTGGATCCAGCTTTGGCAGTTTTCGGCAGACATGCTACATGGGATTACTATCCCGGTCTAGAGCATTTATTTGAGTGTGAGACTCATGGAGACGGATGTTTGTTGCATGTGTTGCTTGGGAGATATGTGGTTGTGTGTAGTATCTAATTTGTATGTTATACCTGCTACCTGCTACATGATGTTTTACTGCTCTACCATTGAGATTCCGATTTGCTATGCACCGTATTCTTATCTCCCTACTACTTTTTTCATATCTGTTTGGTTCTCGGTTCGTGTGAAGACGAGGAGCCAGCTGATGGACCCGAGGGCGCACCCCTATATCACATCGGCGCCGAGGATGCTGGTGTTGGGCCTAATTGAGATCATCTATCACAATGATCGGAGGTGGTGCGTGGACCCCTCTACTTTTCTGACAATCTACACTGGATCGGTGAGCATACTGTTCCGAGGAGGGGCATCGCACAGGAAGGACATCATGGGACCCTTCAGAGTCATGTAGTTCCTACATTTCCCACACATGTGGTTACCACCGAGGCGTCATGAGCGGGACTACACCTGGGTTGAGCCAGCTTCTTCGCAGGTGACCCGCAAGCGAGGCTACATCTACCGAGGCTAGCGCTGGAGGACGGAGCAGTATTTGAGGACCTACCATCGGCATAGGGTTGTTGTGTCCAGCTCGTCGTCAGAGTATGTGCCTTTGGTGACCTACAGGCGTACTCATGGCCAGGGCCATGGTAGTTCAGGGCATCCTCACCACTGAGGGTGGGAGCTTGCCAGTGCGTCCTAGGTTATGAGCTTAGAGCTTTTCATGTATTTTTGAGTAGGGACGGGTAGTGCTGGTGAGTTGCGAGGGTTTCTGTCTTCTTCTTTGGGATGTACTTTTGTTTCTTTTGGTTTTGTTTTGTACAGTTTGTATAAGCATGTATAGTGCCCTACTGATGGGGATACTCTATGCATGTTTTATTATATATATATATATCGTCGTTGTTTGCGCTTTACTCTGAAGGTTTTCTATGCTTGCTGTGATTGTTTATTATTTTGTTTCCGCGGCGTTGTTTGAATACCACGCTATCGCTTTAATACGGTTAGGCATAGTTAATAATATAATCTTGGGACTAATGTGATTATCCTTCTGAGAAAGGAGGGTCGTCTCTGGCTCAGAGCGCTGAGAACGTTCTGCAGCCAATGGGATGATTTCATATGTATATATGTTATATGGGGTCGTCTCAGACAAGATAGAGCATCATGCTGTGATATGCAGCAAACATCCATTATAGGTTGATACTAGAACCGCACGCCTAAGTACTCGACATCACCCACGATACATTGCATCCACGAACCACAGCTCCACATTTACAACCACGACGGTATCAACCCGAACAACACACCAAAATCACCATACTCTTATCAACAGTCCAACCAATCACAAGATAACAACATCATAACAAAAGACATCCCAAAATATATATCAGCATATAGAAAGATAAATAGGTAGTCACATAGGCAATTTAGCATGTATAACACATAAACGTCAATAACAATATTGTCTAGCCTAGAGTATCATCTTAGCAGTGATAGCCCCAAAGATACCTATACCTAGGGTTTAGGTACTTTGTGTCGGGCTCAACCTCTAATAGGGTTTAGGGTTCCCCTACACAGGTATACATTCTACACTACACTTGCCTTCCCGACAATAACAATTCATTCTCCCCACCTGAAAGATCGTGCAACTGCGACCACGAACACGATCACGAGCTCACCAACACCACCAAGTCCACGCAGCTGCCACAACCACCAAGGCACAGCTGCAGCCCCCTCCTTCAAGCCAGAACCACCACGACCTCGAACTTTGCCCTAATCATGGGAACGTGTAAACAACATCGTTAATCCTAGGACAATACCAAACCCAAAGAGATTCAAGGGAAAAGCTCAAAGAACACTAAGGTCGACGTGTTAGATATTAGAGCTTACCTTCGAGAAATCAATCGGTGAAACTCATAGTACTGAAAACCCTGATCACAATGTTGTAGTTGGAATCACGACCTGATGCCTCGATCTACCTCAGAACCAACTCTCTCATTCTAGACTCTCTGGACTAAGAAAACTCTTACGAATTTCGTCCAAAATGAAAAATGGAGAAGAAACATAAGGTTGCTATCAGCCTGTCCACGCTAGAGCGTGGGCACACTCCACGCTTGAGCATGGGATTTTTCCACGCTTGAGCGTGCCCTCCTAATCGCCACGTCTCTTGCCACGCATTGACGCGCGCTGACACGTTCACCTCCATGCATACACTCTCCATGCTTTGACGTGAAACTACCCACGCTCGAGCGTCAACGGTCAACGTTTGAGCATGCCGTTTCTCAACGTCCAAACATTGGGTGCTGATTTGACCCGTTTTTCCACGATTTTGCACTTTCTGAGCTCGTTCCGAGGCCAAATTGTCCCTAATTTGAAACATGGCTTCCTTAACACATAAGGAACATAATTAATCCCTTAAATATACTTAATTAATGTCCCACACCTTAAACAAGAAAATGGGGTGTTACATACACCAATTGCTGAACCTATCTTAACTGTTGAGGCTTGTTTGAATTGTACTATTTTGGTTGAGGATAGGAGATTTTTAGTGAACCTGATTTGTTTACGACTGTCGCAAATAGATGTGATCTTAGGAATGGATTGGTTATCTTCCAACCATATTCTACTAGATTGTGCGAACATAACTCTAATTTTTCCCAACAGTGAAAATGTTGGATTCCTATCTGCCAAGCAAGTGCAAGCTTCTTTGAGAGAAGGTGCTATAGGGTACATGATGTTATTTCCTTGGAAGTCACGAAGGAGCAAGACCTACACTCTGTACCTATTGTCAACGAGTTTCCTGAAGTCTTTCCGGAAGATGTACCTGGAATACCGCCCGTCAGAGATATCGAATTTGCGATTGATCTTGTCCAAGGGCCTGGACCGATATAAATGGCACCATACCGTATGTCGCCTGTAACGCCCCGATTTTCACGTTTTATAATTCTTCAGTATTTAAACGTTTGTATTTTATTAGAGGGTTTAGAGAGTGAAATAAAATATTCTGAGACCATAGGCATGCCCTACACAACCATAGAAAACTATGGTTAAGTTTTGGGCAAAAACTCAAATGGAGCCCGGTCTGCGTTTTTCATTGACAGTAGTATTTTACTACTATCAAGACCTAATTTTGACTCGTCAACGAAACAGTTAGGTTTTAAATAAAATTGCGAATGATATCAGCGATTTTGAAAAAAATTCAAAATAAATAAGTTCTCACGACTTTCTTGGGCAAAAACCTAAATCGGGTGAACAACGGAGCTGAATACGGGATTTACCGGGACCCGCTACGGATAAGGTTGAATTCACATCACCTAGGAAGGTGTGCCATGACTCATCAATGTAATTATTATGTTTAGAAAATATCTGAACGCGAAAAGACCAAAATGTCCCTGACCTTTTCTACAATTACCATTTGCCCTAGGATGAAAAGACCGTTTTGCCCCTGAGAATTTATGAAATGAACCTTTTGACCCTGTGACTCACCAATGTCATCATTACTTCTAGAAAATATCTAGATATTTATAGGGGAAATGACAAATATGCCCCTGGTCTTTTAATGAAATTCCCAAATTGTCCTTTGGTTATTTACAAGTTTGCCATAACATCAAAATATCTATAACACTCATCCTCACACTTGGCCATTCGGCCATATCACTCCCTCCTCTCTTTTCTCACTTGTTCTTCATGTTCTTCAAGTTCTTCATGTGTTCTTCATAAGTTTTTCACAAAAACTACCTTTGATCTTCATAAAAGTTGAAGTTTTAGTGAAAACTTGTTTCTTTTCTCACTAATCTTTGATTCTAGGAGGTATGATCTTCATCTTAACTCTCTTAATCTCTCTATTTCATCTCTTGAATCTCTTGATTCATGAAGATCCAAGTTTAGATTCAAAACTTTGTAAATTCATAGAAAAATGTAGAAAAATCCTTTTAATACCCAATCAATTTCTATGATCTAGTTTCACCATTCTCTTTCACTATCCAAGAGCATGTAACCAACAGATTTTTCTACCCATATGGGTATTTTTTTGGCCGAGTCCTTCATAGAGAAAAAGGTTGAGTTTTTTATTCAAGTTTTGTGTAATAAGACTTGTTCTAGTGTTAGGAGTACCTAAGGATCATCCATCCAAAAGATAAGAAATTTTGGACATCGCTAGCTAATTTTATAGATGATGGCCGAACCTCAAGTTGGGGGAAATAGGAGAATTTTTGTGTTGTTTGATGTTTAATGTTTGATTGTTGTGTTGTTTGTAGTTAGTGACGAATATCGGGAGATTCACAAACCGATCAACCGACTTTGATCCGGAGATTTTATCATCAACAGGTATGGGGGATGAACCTCATCACACCAAAATGGTGGTGGTGAAGATGGTTGTTTACTTTGTGTGTGGGTGAAACCCTTTGGTTTGGTTTCACCACTTAATTTGGTTCTCTTGAAGAACAAAGTTGTAATAATGGTAGTTTATGATTTTGTATGCTTTATCATGTTTATGATGATGTTGATTGGATGAGAAAACATTTTCATGCATGTTGAAAAACCTACTTTGATTTCTAGATCAAGTATGGATTTTTATGCTTGATTATGATGCAATGATGTGTGATTGTTGTTTGTCATAATTTTGTGAGCATTTTGAGCTATAACTTGTCTTATGGGTGAAGCAAAATCTTCACATTTGTTTATGGGAGGCATTCGGCCATGACCAAAGAAAAAGGAAGAAAACTTGTTGTTCTTGAACATTCAAAGTTCTTGAAGTAAGAAAAGTGTTTTAATAACTTATGACTCAAAGAAAAATAATAAGTGACTTTGATCCAAAGATCAAATAAAGTTTCAACCTTTAAGTGTTTTCACCAAAGTGAAACATGTCTTTTACTTAACCTTAGTTCATCTAATTGATCAAGTGTTTTAAAAGTGAGTTAATGAAATGTTTTCATGAAGGTTAACATAGTTTCATAAGGCATTACCTTTATCTTAGAACAAAGATAATGTTCCTTTTTCTAAACATAATGGAGACCTTTATCCTTAAGTTGATTAAAATGAATCATAGTTAAGGAAGTTAGATGAGATTACATTTACTTTCCTTTACTTAGAACATGGATTACACTAAGTTAGTAAGGAAAAACTCTTTTCAACATTAGTTAAGGTACTTTGCTTTAAACAAGTACAAGGTTATTTCAAATCAAATGAGTTTTTCAATGAGAACGGTTTTGGTTTACAAAAAGATTTTTCAACTCTTAATCGTAAAGTTTTACGCGTGAAAACCTTAGTTAAGGTAATTAACTTAGAGTTGAATACAAGGGATAATTAAGTATGGTATGTGGTGTGCAACACCCTTTCCCGAGTGTCACATTCCCGAACGTTTATAAGGCCGAAAATATTTATTAATGCGGAAAAATACTATTTTTCTTTTTCTTTTCTTTTCATAAAGATGTAATGGGATTAGTAAAGGTAATAAATAATACTAATAAGTGAACTTAGGTTCATCATGCATTACTAGGACATACTGTATACTAAATACAGAAACAGAAAACGAAAAACAGAAACATCAACATTACTGTATACAGACATAAGTCTAATGTATGACTGACATAAGAAAACACAACAAGTACTAGGAGTCGTAGCTCCCAAAAGGTACTACAAAAACTGACATATTCTGGCCGACAACAAAACTAAAACAGCAAAAGAGTCCACCTCCGAACTCAAAGGGACTGCGGAACCGAACCATCGTCGCGTCCATCTGTTCAAGCATCAACAGCAAGTACCAGCAGAAAACATACAGATATGGGTGAGATTCCCGTTCATCAACACAACAAAATAGCAGTAGTAAAAACGGGACGACTCACCGGGTAACAGCGTACCCAACATGCTTACAAGGTTCTCAATATAAATCATGTTAAGCAGTTAACAACATAATAGCATGCTAAACATTTAACAGCATAATATAAGGCATCCTTAAACAATACAGCGATGTATAACAGTAAATGTAAACATCAATAGCCATAAACATCAATAGCCATGCAATGCAATGCAATGTATATGACTCAATGTCAATGTCACTGGGTACTACTCTGACCCCTACTCCATGGAGCTAACAAAACATTCGGAGAGAGTGAATGGGAGGACATGTTCCGGTTTCTGCCAGCCATGAGCAAGATGCTACAACATTCGTAACGTGCACGTATCTGGCTTTACGGTAACACTCTCGACCAAACATGAAAAGTACGGCATCTAGTAGAGGATATCAGTGTATTGCACGGATTCGCCACGACACAGAAGAATCACCAACTGGTCACATGTCAGCCCTTCCAACCCTGATACCTCCAAAAAGACCATTGAAGATCGTCACCGTAAGATTCGCACCCGCATCAAGGTGTAAGCTCAACTCCTAGGCTCAAGGCCTTACAACTATGCAAATGAAATGCCAATGCTTACACAAAGCAGATGCGATAAAGCAATGTCTATCCATTGGATAAACCTCAAGGTTCACTAAGGTTCTCTTCCTTAGAAACTACACACATCTTTGTTTTATAAAACATTTATCCATCCGATAAAACAATTATCCCTCGGATAAATATCTCGTGATTCCTTTGGAATGATCCAGACTGCTTTCAGAATCGCCGACTGTCCCCACAAACCAACACAAGTCTTTTCAGCGTGTTTTGTCCTCACTCACACGCTTTCTAGGAAACTTCTTAGAAGGTCACCCATCCCATAATTACTCTAAGTCAAGCACGCTTAACTATAAAGTACTTATGTTCTAAGCTCCCGAAAAGAAGATAAATCTTGTTGGTATGGGTAGTACCAATCAATTCTTATATGCCTTCCCTTAACTATACAGTCCCATACCTGCATAGCCTCGGGATTCCTTCCACTGTACAGTCCCATACCTGCACAGCCTCAGGATCTCTCTCATTCCAGTTATCGCAAGACAGAAACAATTGAACGATTAACCTGGATCCGAATCATCGGTCCGTTATCGAACTACTGTTTCGAAAACCAAAACGTTTCGTGTTTGTGTTTACGTCTTATGAATTATGTCTCAAGTCCTAAGCATTATGAATAAGGATTGAGAATCCTCTTAGATAAGTCTTTAAGCCTTTCTAAGATATTAATCCCTTGTCTTTCAATTAAGGAAACAAGTGTTGATTTCACTTAAGTCTTATGAACTTATTGATGTACTAAGTCATCAATGGTATAGTACATGGTCTTGTTCCACCACATACCATACTTAATTAACCCTTGTTTTCAACTCTAAGTTAATTACTTAACTTAGGTTTTTCACGTATAAAACTCTTATGATTGAGTTAGAAAACTCCTTTTGTAAACCAAACAACTTTTACAATTAAAAACTCATTTGATTTGAAACAATATTTGAACTACTTACTTCATTTCTAGCATTTTCTGAAACATGAAATTCGCTTAGCGAGAGTACATTCGCTTAGCTAAATTAAGGTAGTGATACCTCAATTGAAATTCCTTTCTCGCGGGGCGAACAGAAGTTTCGCGTCGCGAGGCTGAGAGTTATATTTGCTCCTTATACAAATCCTCTGTATCGCGAGGCGAATATTGTCTCGCGTCGCGAGGCAGAGAACTGTATTTCAAACCGACCTTCTGCTTCGCGAGGCGATAATCGCGTCGCGAGGCAGAGCTACAATTCTTCACTGCTTAGGCGGTTCGCGGGGCGAGAAATACTTCGCTACACGAGGCAGAGAAGCTGCATCTTTGCTGCTCGGGCTAGTCCACTGTCTCGCGAGGCGAGGCAATGTTAGCCTGGCGAATGCCTTATCTTCCCTCTGTCTCGCGAGGCGAGACGGGGTTCGCTGGGCGAGTGCCCTGTTTTTCATTTTCCCTATCTCCTTCATTATTTCTTCTTTTGAAACACTTAGTTTGATTAACAAACCTATGGCTAAAGAAAAGACATTTTCCACTTTGGTGACACACTTTAAAGGTTAAAACTTCATTTGATCTTTGGATCAAAATCACTTTTGTCTCTCTTTGAAAACATAGGTTATGAAATCATGTTTTGTTGCATCAAAACTTTGCCAAAACAAGAACAACATATGTTCTTATATTTTCATCTTACTAAGGCCACAAGCCTACTCCAATGAAAAATGGAGACTTCACTTCACCAACTAAGCAAATATAGCTCAAAAGCTCACACCAATTATGACAAACCACAATTACACCTTATTACATCATAACCAAAACATACAAGTCCATCACACATCATAGTCTCATGACCAAGCATAAAAGTCCATACTTGATCTAGTAATCAAAGTAGGTTTTCCAACATACATGAAAATGATTTTCATTCAATCATATCATCATCAACTAATGCTAAAGCACACTACAACATACTCAAGCATAAACTCATCAAAACAACCTTGTTCTTGAAGAGAACTTAACAAAACTTAACACATAAAAGTGAACCCAAACTAAAGGGTTTCACCCACACATAATTTAAACAACCATCTTCACCACCACCATCTTGGTGTGATGAGGTTCTTCTCCCCATACCTGTTGAAGAGCAGATTCCCGGATCAAAGTCGGTTGATCGGTTTGTGAACCTTCTGATAATTGGCACCAACTACAAACAACCAAACAATCAAACATTAAACAACAATCAAACCAAACTCAACAATTCTCACAAAGAGGGTTTCGGCCACCCTAGGTTAAAAGGTTAGGAATTGATCTTGGTTTTCCATTTCATGGATTCAAAGGCATTAGGAAAGCTAAGAATGAAATCAAGTGTTAAAAATCAAAAATTGATGAAAACACTATTCATCATCATCAAGAAGGGTTCGGCCCTAATGTGATTTTTGAGCTATGATGAGAGTTGAATCATAAGCTCTAGGGTTTAGATAGAGAATGATGAGGTGAGTTCAAAGAACTTGGTCTTACCTCAAAAGGATTTTTCTATAATTTCCTATGGATTTTCAAACTTTTGGATCTAAGAAATTCTTTTCATGAAAATGGATCTTGATCTTGAAATAAAGAGATATTCAAGAAGCTAAGAGATCATAGAAGTGATCTTACCTTGAAATGATGGAAGATTGCTCAAGGAATCAAGTGATTCCAACAAGTGATTCAAGCTTTTCAAGAAGAAAAATGGGGTTTCTCTTCAAGAACAACAATGGTGTTCTTCTTTGGGCAGAAATTTCGTGAATGAGGGGCTGGATGGGCTGAGTTCAGCCTTTAAAACAAGTCACCTAAGGGCAAAATGGTCATTTGCCAAAAGGGTAAAATGGTAAAAGTGCAAAAGACTAAGGTTAGGGGCATTTTGGTCATTTCGCGTCTAGATTTTCCTGATCGTCATGACGACTCTGGCATACTCTCCCAAGTGTCCTGGGATGTTGTGATATCAAGATTATCTGTTGGCGAGTCTCGGTAAGTCCATATGTGGTTCCGTTCGTCACCCGATTGAGAAATCCGCCCGAACGAAGGTCAGGAAGTGATTTTTCTGAAATTTTTACGAAATTTAACCAAAACGTAGAGAATCAAATTCTAAGACTTATTGTCTCGTTCACGGGTCCATCTGAGGTCTTCTGAGCAGTAAAATCATACTGTCAGTGTAAAAATGCAGACCGGACTCCGTTTGAGTTTTTGACTCAAAACTTAATCGTAGCTTCCTACGATATCGTCGAGCATGACTATGGTCTCGGAATATTTTATTTCCATTCCTAAGACCTCGAATAAAATAAAGACATTAAAATACTGAAGAATTAGAAAACGTGAAAATCGGGGCGTTACATTCCCACCCCTCTTAAAAGAATTTCGTCCTCGAAATTCCGTGACTTAAAACTAAACCCACTCGATCGCTGAAGATTAAGGAAGGAAATTCAACAAAGGAAATTTTTCCTGGTCTTGGTCTCAGAAGAAAGTAACAAAAGAATTTTACCAATCTGGAATGAATACAGGAATATCCAGTATGCAAAAAGACTCTTCAGTAGGTTCGTGAGTGTAAAAATGCATAGCTAATACATGTTTACATCCATGACTCTAATAAAGTTCCTTCTTTCATAAGAACCTTCCAATAACTTTGGAAATCAAAAGATAAACAGTCTGGCAAAAATCAGACTGGATCACCTTCACCAAAAGTAAAAGTGATTAGACTAAGTTTCATCAAGAAACTTCCAGTATTGAGAAGTTGTTTATGTTATAACTCAAGAAATAGTCATAACAAAACTTTCAGTGAAGTAATACGAAAATGTCCAGACCAATGGGCACCATATTACCAACTCACTCAATTGTCTAATACACTGAGGAATATGTAGGAGTGTGAACACAAATGTTCCCTTGAGATCAGGCAACACTGACACAGGTGAAGTAGTCAACCTTCTCTCTAATCCTTGCAAACTTTCCTCACAGGCTTCAGTCCATTCAAACGCTTCATCCTTCCTTTGAAATCACATGACCCAAAAACTTTATTTCGTCAAGCCAAAACTCACATTTGGACAACTTTGCATACAGCTGTTTCTAATCACACTAAGATATTCAGTGTGTACTTCCTGGTTTCGCGAATAGATGAGTATGTCGTCTATGAAACAACGACAAACTTATCTAGGTATGGATGAAAGATCCTATTCATGTAATCCATGAATATAGAGGAGTATTCGTCATACCAAACGACATTACAAGGTACTCGTAGTGCCCATAGTGTGTTCGAAACGCTGTCTTCGGTATATCTTCTGTCTTCACACGAATCTGGTTATAACCCGATCGCAAATCAATCTCGGAGAAAACTGCCGCTCCCCTCAACTGATCCATCAAGTCATTTATCCTCGGAAGATGATACTTGTTCTTAATGGTAACCTTGTTCAACTGGCGCTAATCTACACATAAGCGAGATGTTTCGTCTTTCTTTCTCACCAACAGCACAGGCGTTCCCTACGACGACACACTGGGTCTAACGAACTGTTTTTCCAATAAGTCCACCAACTGTTCCGTCAAGGTTTCCAACTCAGTAGGTGCCATATGATAAGGTGCCATAGACGCTGGTCCTATTCCTGGCACAAGATCGATCACAACTCGATGTCTCGAACTGGCGGTACACCTGGTACGTCTTCAGGAAAGACTTCCGGAAACTCGTTAGTAACATGTATTCGTTGAGCTCCTCCTCTCAAAGAAACGTTTCCTTGGTTGGCAATCCAAATCCAGAATTCTCACAACCAGGGAAAACTAAGGTTTTGTTTGCACCGTCTAATAGGATATAGTTACAAGATAACCAATCCATCCCTATGATCAAATCCATTTGCGAAAGAGGCAAACAGATTAAATCAATCAAAAACATTCTATCCACTACGGAAAATAGAACAGTTCAAACAGACTGTCGCAGTTATAACAGGCTTTGCAGAAAGTGCAAAAATTACCAAATCTAAGGGTAAGGAAAGATATAGGTAAGGTTTTACCTTCCACGACGATCTGACCGTGAATCAAATCTTCCCTTTGAGAAGTCTCAGCATCATCCCCAGTATAAGCTCTACTCATTGCCTTAGGCTTCGCTGCTTGCACATCGTTGACAGAATGTGTAGCTTTTGATTGCACACAATCACGTGAAGTATGTCCTAGCTTCCCACAATTGAAGCATATGATTCCCTTGATTAAGCATTCTCTGGTGACATGATTGTTCTTGCCACACTTCATGCACTTCTTTGGGGCGCTTCCAGATTGACTAATACTCCCACTGCTTCCTCCTACAGAACGTTGTTGTTGACCTTGCTATTTTGAATATGGTTTTGATCGAGATCTATCATCACGACCATTGGTGCCTTTACGGAACCTAGTCGGTCCAGAGTGACGTTGCCTTCCTCCACGAGTCTTCATCAGATCTTCGATTACGAAGCATTCATCTACCAAAACCGAGAACTCTTTGACCTCAAGAGGTAGCACCTCTCCTCGAATCTCGTCCCTTAAACCTTCTTCGAACTTTGTGCACTTCCACTCCTCATCGGGATGAAGATGGAAATACCTCGAAGACTTCAGCAGGAACTCAAAACGATCAGCATATTCTTTGACAGACATTCCTCCTTGACGTAGCTGCAGGAACTCCATGTCTTTCAACTCGTCTTGTACCCATTGGGAAACACTCGTTCTGAAGAACTCTGCGAGCGACAACTTACAAGAAAGAAAAAACATTACTACCCTGTCCAATATCATTCCCCTTCAGAAACAATAATGCAGAGAGTAACAAACAATCGTTGTCTTCTTCAAAGAAACACAACACAGAGAACAAACAATACAAAAGGATAGACCGAAGTCATCATCCTCCCCAACATTGTTTTCTCTTAGAAACAATAGCACAGAAAGACAATCAGAGAAAACACAACACAAACAAGACAGATCATAACCTACAAACCCCAAAAAGACTCGGCCAGCTCTGATACCAAATAATGCAACACCCTTTCCCGAGTGTCACATTCCCGAACGTTTATAAGGCCAAAAATATTTATTAATGCGGAAAAATACTATTTTTCTTTTTCTTTTCATTTCATAAAGATGTAATGGGATTAGTAAAGGTAATAAATAATACTAATAAGTGAACTTAGGTTCATCATGCATTACTAGGACATACTGTATACTAAATACAGAAACAGAAAACGAAAAACAGAAACATCAACATTACTGTATACAGACATAAGTCTAATGTATGACTGACATAAGAAAACACAATAAGTACTAGGAGTCGTAGCTCCCAAAAGGTACTACAAAAACTGACATATTCTGGCCGACAACAAAACTAAAACAGCAAAAGAGTCCACCTCCGAACTCAAAGGGACTGCGGAACCGAACCATCGTCGCGTCCATCTGTTCAAGCATCAACAGCAAGTACCAGCAGAAAACATACAGATATGGGTGAGATTCCCGTTCATCAACACAACAAAATAGCAGTAGTAAAAACGGGACGACTCACCGGGTAACAGCGTACCCAACATGCTTACAAGGTTCTCAATATAAATCATGTTAAGCAGTTAACAACATAATAGCATGTTAAACATTTAACAGCATAATATAAGGCATCCTTAAACAATACAGCGATGTATAACAGTAAATGTAAACATCAATAGCCATAAACATCAATAGCCATGCAATGCAATGCAATGTATATGACTCAATGTCAATGTCACTGGGTACTACTCTGACCCCTACTCCATGGAGCTAACAAAACATTCGGAGAGAGTGAATGGGAGGACATGTTCCGGTTTCTGCCAGCCATGAGCAAGATGCTACAACATTCGTAAAGTGCACGTATCTGGCTTTACGGTAACACTCTCGACCAAACATGAAAAGTACGGCATCTAGTAGAGGATATCAGTGTATTGCACGGATTCGCCACGACACAGAAGAATCACCAACTGGTCACATGTCAGCCCTTCCAACCCTGATACCTCCAAAAAGACCATTGAAGATCGTCACCGTAAGATTCGCACCCGCATCAAGGTGTAAGCTCAACTCCTAGGCTCAAGGCCTTACAACTATGCAAATGAAATGCCAATGCTTACACAAAGCAGATGCGATAAAGCAATGTCTATCCATTAGATAAACCTCAAGGTTCACTAAGGTTCTCTTCCTTAGAAACTACACACATCTTTGTTTTATAAAACATTTATCCATCCGATAAAACAATTATCCCTCGGATAAATATCTCGTGATTCCTTTGGAATGATCCAGACTGCTTTCAGAATCGCCGACTGTCCCCACAAACCAACACAAGTCTTTTCAGCGTGTTTTGTCCTCACTCACACGCTTTCTAGGAAACTTCCCAGAAGGTCACCCATCCCATAATTACTCTAAGTCAAGCACGCTTAACTATAAAGTAATTATGTTCTAAGCTCCCGAAAAGAAGATAAATCTTGTTGGTATGGGTAGTACCAATCAATTCTTATATGCCTTCCCTTAACTATACAGTCCCATACCTGCATAGCCTCGGGATTCCTTCCACTGTACAGTCCCATACCTGCACAGCCTCAGGATCTCTCTCATTCCAGTTATCACAAGACAGAAACAATTGAACGATTAACCTGGATCCGAATCATCGGTCCGTTATCGAACTACTGTTTCGAAAACCAAAACGTTTCGTGTTTGTGTTTACGTCTTATGAATTATGTCTCAAGTCCTAAGCATTATGAATAAGGATTGAGAATCCTCTTAGATAAGTCTTTAAGCCTTTCTAAGATATTAATCCCTTGTCTTTCAATTAAGGAAACAAGTGTTGATTTCACTTAAGTCTTATGAACTTATTGATGTACTAAGTCATCAATGGTATAGTACATGGTCTTGTTCCACCACATACCATACTTAATTAACCCTTGTTTTCAACTCTAAGTTAATTACTTAACTTAGGTTTTTCACGTATAAAACTCTTATGATTGAGTTAGAAAACTCCTTTTGTAAACCAAACAACTTTTACAATTAAAAACTCATTTGATTTGAAACAATATTTGAACTACTTACTTCATTTCTAGCATTTTCTGAAACATGAAATTCGCTTAGCGAGAGTACATTCGCTTAGCTAAATTAAGGTAGTGATACCTCAATTGAAATTCCTTTCTCGCGGGGCGAACAGAAGTTTCGCGTCACGAGGCTGAGAGTTATATTTGCTCCTTATACAAATCCTCTGTATCGCGAGGCGAATATTGTCTCGCGTCGCGAGGCAGAGAACTGTATTTCAAACCGACCTTCTGCTTCGCGAGGCGATAATCGCATCGCGAGGCAGAGCTACAATTCTTCACTGCTTAGGCGGTTCGCGGGGCGAGAAATACTTCGCTACACGAGGCAGAGAAGCTGCATCTTTGCTGCTCGGGCTAGTCCACTGTCTCGTGAGGCGAGGCAATGTTAGCCTAGCGAATGCCTTATCTTCCCTCTGTCTCGCGAGGCGAGACGGGGTTCGCTGGGCGAGTGCCCTGTTTTTCATTTTCCCTAACTCCTTCATTATTTCTTCTTTTGAAACACTTAGTTTGATTAACAAACCTATGGCTAAAGAAAAGACATTTTCCACTTTGGTGACACACTTTAAAGGTTAAAACTTCATTTGATCTTTGGATCAAAATCACTTTTGTCTCTCTTTGAAAACATAGGTTATGAAATCATGTTTTGTTGCATCAAAACTTTGCCAAAACAAGAACAACATATGTTCTTATATTTTCATCTTACTAAGGCCACAAGCCTACTCCAATGAAAAATGGAGACTTCACTTCACCAACTAAGCAAATATAGCTCAAAAGCTCACACCAATTATGACAAACCACAATTACACCTTATTACATCATAACCAAAACATACAAGTCCATCACACATCATAGTCTCATGACCAAGCATAAAAGTCCATACTTGATCTAGTAATCAAAGTAGGTTTTCCAACATACATGAAAATGATTTTCATTCAATCATATCATCATCAACTAATGCTAAAGCACACTACAACATACTCAAGCATAAACTCATCAAAACAACCTTGTTCTTGAAGAGAACTTAACAAAACTTAACACATAAAAGTGAACCCAAACTAAAGGGTTTCACCCACACATAATTTAAACAACCATCTTCACCACCACCATCTTGGTGTGATGAGGTTCTTCTCCCCATACCTGTTGAAGAGCAGATTCCCGGATCAAAGTCGGTTGATCGGTTTGTGAACCTTCTGATAATTGGCACCAACTACAAACAACCAAACAATCAAACATTAAACAACAATCAAACCAAACTCAACAATTCTCACAAAGAGGGTTTCGGCCACCCTAGGTTAAAAGGTTAGGAATTGATCTTGGTTTTCCATTTCATGGATTCAAAGGCATTAGGAAAGCTAAGAATGAAATCAAGTGTTAAAAATCAAAAATTGATGAAAACACTATTCATCATCATCAAGAAGGGTTCGGCCCTAATGTGATTTTTGAGCTAT
Source organism: Ammopiptanthus mongolicus (assembly GCA_039655645.1). NCBI lineage: Eukaryota > Viridiplantae > Streptophyta > Magnoliopsida > Fabales > Fabaceae > Ammopiptanthus > Ammopiptanthus mongolicus. The sequence goes on from CM077344.1 coordinate 56,762,242, forward strand.
GATGAGAGTTGAATCATAAGCTCTAGGGTTTAGATAGAGAATGATGAGGTGAGTTCAAAGAACTTGGTCTTACCTCAAAAGGATTTTTCTATAATTTCCTATGGATTTTCAAACTTTTGGATCTAAGAAATTCTTTTCATGAAAATGGATCTTGATCTTGAAATAAAGAGATATTCAAGAAGCTAAGAGATCATAGAAGTGATCTTACCTTGAAATGATGGAAGATTGCTCAAGGAATCAAGTGATTCCAACAAGTGATTCAAGCTTTTCAAGAAGAAAAATGGGGTTTCTCTTCAAGAACAACAATGGTGTTCTTCTTTGGGCAGAAATTTCGTGAATGAGGGGCTGGATGGGCTGAGTTCAGCCTTTAAAACAAGTCACCTAAGGGCAAAATGGTCATTTGCCAAAAGGGTAAAATGGTAAAAGTGCAAAAGACTAAGGTTAGGGGCATTTTGGTCATTTCGCGTCTAGATTTTCCTGATCGTCATGACGACTCTGGCATACTCTCCCAAGTGTCCTGGGATGTTGTGATATCAAGATTATCTGTTGGCGAGTCTCGGTAAGTCCATATGTGGTTCCGTTCGTCACCCGATTGAGAAATCCGCCCGAACGAAGGTCAGGAAGTGATTTTTCTGAAATTTTTACGAAATTTAACCAAAACGTAGAGAATCAAATTCTAAGACTTATTGTCTCGTTCACGGGTCCATCTGAGGTCTTCTGAGCAGTAAAATCATACTGTCAGTGTAAAAATGCAGACCGGACTCCGTTTGAGTTTTTGACTCAAAACTTAATCGTAGCTTCCTACGATATCGTCGAGCATGACTATGGTCTCGGAATATTTTATTTCCATTCCTAAGACCTCGAATAAAATAAAGACATTAAAATACTGAAGAATTAGAAAACGTGAAAATCGGGGCGTTACATTCCCACCCCTCTTAAAAGAATTTCGTCCTCGAAATTCCGTGACTTAAAACTAAACCCACTCGATCGCTGAAGATTAAGGAAGGAAATTCAACAAAGGAAATTTTTCCTGGTCTTGGTCTCAGAAGAAAGTAACAAAAGAATTTTACCAATCTGGAATGAATACAGGAATATCCAGTATGCAAAAAGACTCTTCAGTAGGTTCGTGAGTGTAAAAATGCATAGCTAATACATGTTTACATCCATGACTCTAATAAAGTTCCTTCTTTCATAAGAACCTTCCAATAACTTTGGAAATCAAAAGATAAACAGTCTGGCAAAAATCAGACTGGATCACCTTCACCAAAAGTAAAAGTGATTAGACTAAGTTTCATCAAGAAACTTCCAGTATTGAGAAGTTGTTTATGTTATAACTCAAGAAATAGTCATAACAAAACTTTCAGTGAAGTAATACGAAAATGTCCAGACCAATGGGCACCATATTACCAACTCACTCAATTGTCTAATACACTGAGGAATATGTAGGAGTGTGAACACAAATGTTCCCTTGAGATCAGGCAACACTGACACAGGTGAAGTAGTCAACCTTCTCTCTAATCCTTGCAAACTTTCCTCACAGGCTTCAGTCCATTCAAACGCTTCATCCTTCCTTTGAAATCACATGACCCAAAAACTTTATTTCGTCGAGCCAAAACTCACATTTGGACAACTTTGCATACAGCTGTTTCTAATCACACTAAGATATTCAGTGTGTACTTCCTGGTTTCGCGAATAGATGAGTATGTCGTCTATGAAACAACGACAAACTTATCTAGGTATGGATGAAAGATCCTATTCATGTAATCCATGAATATAGAGGAGTATTCGTCATACCAAACGACATTACAAGGTACTCGTAGTGCCCATAGCGTGTTCGAAACGCTGTCTTCGGTATATCTTCTGTCTTCACACGAATCTGGTTATAACCCGATCGCAAATCAATCTCGGAGAAAACTGCCGCTCCCCTCAACTGATCCATCAAGTCATTTATCCTCGGAAGATGATACTTGTTCTTAATGGTAACCTTGTTCAACTGGCGCTAATCTACACATAAGCGAGATGTTTCGTCTTTCTTTCTCACCAACAGCACAGGCGTTCCCTACGACGACACACTGGGTCTAACGAACTGTTTTTCCAATAAGTCCACCAACTGTTCCTTCAAGGTTTCCAACTCAGTAGGTGCCATATGATAAGGTGCCATAGACGCTGGTCCTATTCCTGGCACAAGATCGATCACAACTCGATGTCTCGAACTGGCGGTACACCTGGTACGTCTTCAGGAAAGACTTCCGGAAACTCGTTAGTAACATGTATTCGTTGAGCTCCTCCTCTCAAAGAAACGTTTCCTTGGTTGGCAATCCAAATCCAGAATTCTCACAACCAGGGAAAACTAAGGTTTTGTTTGCACCGTCTAATAGGATATAGTTACAAGATAACCAATCCATCCCTATGATCAAATCCATTTGCGAAAGAGGCAAACAGATTAAATCAATCAAAAACATTCTATCCACTACGGAAAATAGAACAGTTCAAACAGACTGTCGCAGTTATAACAGGCTTTGCAGAAAGTGCAAAAATTACCAAATCTAAGGGTAAGGAAAGATATAGGTAAGGTTTTACCTTCCACGACGATCTGACCGTGAATCAAATCTTCCCTTTGAGAAGTCTCAGCATCATCCCCAGTATAAGCTCTACTCATTGCCTTAGGCTTCGCTGCTTGCACATCGTTGACAGAATGTGTAGCTTTTGATTGCACACAATCACGTGAAGTATGTCCTAGCTTCCCACAATTGAAGCATATGATTCCCTTGATTAAGCATTCTCTGGTGACATGATTGTTCTTGCCACACTTCATGCACTTCTTTGGGGCGCTTCCAGATTGACTAATACTCCCACTGCTTCCTCCTACAGAACGTTGTTGTTGACCTTGCTGTTTTGAATATGGTTTTGATCGAGATCTATCATCACGACCATTGGTGCCTTTACGGAACCTAGTCGGTCCAGAGTGACGTTGCCTTCCTCCACGAGTCTTCATCAGATCTTCGATTACGAAGCATTCATCTACCAAAACCGAGAACTCTTTGACCTCAAGAGGTAGCACCTCTCCTCGAATCTCGTCCCTTAAACCTTCTTCGAACTTTGTGCACTTCCACTCCTCATCGGGATGAAGATGGAAATACCTCGAAGACTTCAGCAGGAACTCAAAACGATCAGCATATTCTTTGACAGACATTCCTCCTTGACGTAGCTGCAGGAACTCCATGTCTTTCAACTCGTCTTGTACCCATTGGGAAACACTCGTTCTGAAGAACTCTGCGAGCGACAACTTACAAGAAAGAAAAAACATTACTACCCTGTCCAATATCATTCCCCTTCAGAAACAATAATGCAGAGAGTAACAAACAATCGTTGTCTTCTTCAAAGAAACACAACACAGAGAACAAACAATACAAAAGGATAGACCGAAGTCATCATCCTCCCCAACATTGTTTTCTCTTAGAAACAATAGCACAGAAAGACAATCAGAGAAAACACAACACAAACAAGACAGATCATAACCTACAAACCCCAAAAAGACTCGGCCAGCTCTGATACCAAATAATGCAACACCCTTTCCCGAGTGTCACATTCCCGAACGTTTATAAGGCCAAAAATATTTATTAATGCGGAAAAATACTATTTTTCTTTTTCTTTTCTTTTCATAAAGATGTAATGGGATTAGTAAAGGTAATAAATAATACTAATAAGTGAACTTAGGTTCATCATGCATTACTAGGACATACTGTATACTAAATACAGAAACAGAAAACGAAAAACAGAAACATCAACATTACTGTATACAGACATAAGTCTAATGTATGACTGACATAAGAAAACACAATAAGTACTAGGAGTCGTAGCTCCCAAAAGGTACTACAAAAACTGACATATTCTGGCCGACAACAAAACTAAAACAGCAAAAGAGTCCACCTCCGAACTCAAAGGGACTGCGGAACCGAACCATCGTCGCGTCCATCTGTTCAAGCATCAACAGCAAGTACCAGCAGAAAACATACAGATATGGGTGAGATTCCCGTTCATCAACACAACAAAATAGCAGTAGTAAAAACGGGACGACTCACCGGGTAACAGCGTACCCAACATGCTTACAAGGTTCTCAATATAAATCATGTTAAGCAGTTAACAACATAATAGCATGCTAAACATTTAACAGCATAATATAAGGCATCCTTAAACAATACAGCGATGTATAACAGTAAATGTAAACATCAATAGCCATAAACATCAACAGCCATGCAATGCAATGCAATGTATATGACTCAATGTCAATGTCACTGGGTACTACTCTGACCCCTACTCCATGGAGCTAACAAAACATTCGGAGAGAGTGAATGGGAGGACATGTTCCGGTTTCTGCCAGCCATGAGCAAGATGCTACAACATTCGTAACGTGCACGTATCTGGCTTTACGGTAACACTCTCGACCAAACATGAAAAGTACGGCATCTAGTAGAGGATATCAGTGTATTGCACGGATTCGCCACGACACAGAAGAATCACCAACTGGTCACATGTCAGCCCTTCCAACCCTGATACCTCCAAAAAGACCATTGAAGATCGTCACCGTAAGATTCGCACCCGCATCAAGGTGTAAGCTCAACTCCTAGGCTCAAGGCCTTACAACTATGCAAATGAAATGCCAATGCTTACACAAAGCAGATGCGATAAAGCAATGTCTATCCATTGGATAAACCTCAAGGTTCACTAAGGTTCTCTTCCTTAGAAACTACACACATCTTTGTTTTATAAAACATTTATCCATCGGATAAAACAATTATCCCTCGGATAAATATCTCGTGATTCCTTTGGAATGATCCAGACTGCTTTCAGAATCGCCGACTGTCCCCACAAACCAACACAAGTCTTTTCAGCGTGTTTTGTCCTCACTCACACGCTTTCTAGGAAACTTCCCAGAAGGTCACCCATCCCATAATTACTCTAAGTCAAGCACGCTTAACTATAAAGTACTTATGTTCTAAGCTCCCGAAAAGAAGATAAATCTTGTTGGTATGGGTAGTACCAATCAATTCTTATATGCCCTCCCTTAACTATACAGTCCCATACCTGCATAGCCTCGGGATTCCTTCCACTGTACAGTCCCATACCTGCACAGCCTCAGGATCTCTCTCATTCCAGTTATCACAAGACAGAAACAATTGAACGATTAACCTGGATCCGAATCATCGGTCCGTTATCGAACTACTGTTTCGAAAACCAAAACGTTTCGTTTTTGTGTTTACGTCTTATGAATTATGTCTCAAGTCCTAAGCATTATGAATAAGGATTGAGAATCCTCTTAGATAAGTCTTAAGCCTTTCTAAGATATTAATCCCTTGTCTTTCAATTAAGGAAACAAGTGTTGATTTCACTTAAGTCTGATGAACTTATTGATGTACTAAGTCATCAATGGTATAGTACATGGTCTTGTTCCACCACATACCATACTTAATTAACCCTTGTTTTCAACTCTAAGTTAATTACTTAACTTAGGTTTTTCACGTATAAAACTCTTACGATTGAGTTAGAAAACTCCTTTTGTAAACCAAACAACTTTTACAATTAAAAACTCATTTGATTTGAAACAATATTTGAACTACTTACTTCATTTCTAGCATTTTCTGAAACATGAAATTCGCTTAGCGAGAGTACATTCGCTTAGCTAAATTAAGGTAGTGATACCTCAATTGAAATTCCTTTCTCGCGGGGCGAACAGAAGTTTCGCGTCGCGAGGCTGAGAGTTATATTTGCTCCTTATACAAATCCTCTGTATCGCGAGGCGAATATTGTCTCGCGTCGCGAGGCAGAGAACTGTATTTCAAACCGACCTTCTGCTTCGCGAGGCGATAATTGTCTCGCGTCGCGAGGCAGAGCTACAATTCTTCACTGCTTAGGCGGTTCGCGGGGCGAGAAATACTTCGCTACGCGAGGCAGAGAAGCTGCATCTTTGCTGCTCGGGCTAGTCCACTGTCTCGCGAGGCGAGGCAATGTTAGCCTGGCGAATGCCTTATCTTCCCTCTGTCTCGCGAGGCGAGACGGGGTTCGCTGGGCGAGTGCCCTGTTTTTCATTTTCCCTAACTCCTTCATTATTTCTTCTTTTGAAACACTTAGTTTGATTAACAAACCTATGGCTAAAGAAAAGACATTTTCCACTTTGGTGACACACTTTAAAGGTTAAAACTTCATTTGATCTTTGGATCAAAATCACTTTTGTCTCTCTTTGAAAACATAGGTTATGAAATCATGTTTTGTTGCATCAAAACTTTGCCAAAACAAGAACAACATATGTTCTTATATTTTCATCTTACTAAGTACACAAGCCTACTCCAATGAAAAATGGAGACTTTACTTCACCAACTAAGCAAATATAGCTCAAAAGCTCACACCAATTATGACAAACCACAATTACACCTTATTACATCATAACCAAAACATACAAGTCCATCACACATCATAGTCTCATGACCAAGCATAAAAGTCCATACTTGATCTAGTAATCAAAGTAGGTTTTCCAACATACATGAAAATGATTTTCATTCAATCATATCATCATCAACTAATGCTAAAGCACACTACAACATACTCAAGCATAAACTCAGCAAAACAACCTTGTTCTTGAAGAGAACTTAACAAAACTTAACACATAAAAGTGAACCCAAACTAAAGGGTTTCACCCACACATAATTTAAACAACCATCTTCACCACCACCATCTTGGTGTGATGAGGTTCTTCTCCCCATACCTGTTGAAGAGCAGATTCCCGGATCAAAGTCGGTTGATCGGTTTGTGAACCTTCTGATAATTGGCACCAACTACAAACAACCAAACAATCAAACATTAAACAACAATCAAACCAAACTCAACAATTCTCACAAAGAGGGTTTCGGCCACCCTAGGTTAAAAGGTTAGGAATTGATCTTGGTTTTCCATTTCATGGATTCAAAGGCATTAGGAAAGCTAAGAATGAAATCAAGTGTTAAAAATCAAAAATTGATGAAAACACTATTCATCATCATCAAGAAGGGTTCGGCCCTAATGTGATTTTTGAGCTATGATGAGAGTTGAATCATAAGCTCTAGGGTTTAGATAGAGAATGATGAGGTGAGTTCAAAGAACTTGGTCTTACCTCAAAAGGATTTTTCTATAATTTCCTATGGATTTTCAAACTTTTGGATCTAAGAAATTCTTTTCATGAAAATGGATCTTGATCTTGAAATAAAGAGATATTCAAGAAGCTAAGAGATCATAGAAGTGATCTTACCTTGAAATGATGGAAGATTGCTCAAGGAATCAAGTGATTCCAACAAGTGATTCAAGCTTTTCAAGAAGAAAAATGGGGTTTCTCTTCAAGAACAACAATGGTGTTCTTCTTTGGGCAGAAATTTCGTGAATGAGGGGCTGGATGGGCTGAGTTCAGCCTTTAAAACAAGTCACTTAAGGGCAAAATGGTCATTTGCCAAAAGGATAAAATGGTAAAAGTGCAAAAGACTAAGGTTAGGGGCATTTTGGTCATTTCGCGTCTAGATTTTCCTGATCGTCATGACGACTCTGGCATACTCTCCCAAGTGTCCTGGGATGTTGTGATATCAAGATTATCTGTTGGCGAGTCTCGGTAAGTCCATATGTGGCTCCGTTCGTCACCCGATTGAGAAATCCGCCCGAACGAAGGTCAGGAAGTGATTTTTCTGAAATTTTTATGAAATTTAACCAAAACGTAGAGAATCAAATTCTAAGACTTATTGTCTCGTTCACGGGTCCATCTGAGGTCTTATGAGCAGTAAAATCATACTGTCAGTGTAAAAACGCAGACCGGACTCCGTTTGAGTTTTTGACTCAAAACTTAATCGTAGCTTCCTACGATATCGTCGAGCATGACTATGGTCTCGGAATATTTTATTTCCATTCCTAAGACCTCGAATAAAATAAAGACATTAAAATACTGAAGAATTAGAAAACGTGAAAATCGGGGCGTTACATGGTGGAACAAAACCATATGCTATACCATTAATGACTTAGTTCATCAATGACTTCATAAGACTTAAGTGAATCAACACTTATTTCATTAATTGAAAAACAAGGAGTTAAATATCGTAGAAAGCCTCAAAGACCTATCTAAGAGGATTCTCAATCCTTATTCATAATGGTTAGGACTTGAGACATAATTCATAAGACATAAACACAAACATGAAACGTTTTGGGTTTTGAAACAGTAGTTCGATGACGGACCGGTGATTCGGATCCAGGTCAATCGTTCAATTGTTTCAGTCTTGTGATGACCGGAACGAGAGAGACCCTAAGACTGTGCAGTTATGGGACTGTACAGTTAAAGGAATCCTGAGGCTATGCAGGTATGAGAGTGTATAGTTGAAGGAAGGCTTGTGAGAATTGATTAGTACTACCTATGCCTACAAAATTTATCTTCTTTTCGGGAGCCTAGAACATAAGAACTCCATAGTTAAGCGTGCTTGACTTGCAGTAATTGTGGGATGGGTGACCTTTTGGGAAGCTTCCCAGAAAGCGTGTGAGTGAGGACAAAACATGGTGAAAAGACCTGTGTTGGTTTGTGGGGACAGTTGGAAATTCTGAAAGTAGTCTGGATCATTCCAAAGGGATCACGAGATATTTATCTGGTGGATAAATGTTTTATAATACAAAAACACGTATAGTTCCTAAGGAAGAGAACCTTTGAGAACCTTGGGGTTTATCCGATGGATAGGCATTTATTTATCGCATCCGCTTTGTGTAAGCATTGGCATTTCATTGCATGAGTTTGTAAGGCCTTGAGCCTAGGAGTTGAGCCTACACCCAGATGCTGGTGCGAATCTTACGGTGACGATCTTAAATGGTCTTTGGAGGTATCAAGGTTGGAAGGGCTGACATGAGACCAGTTGGTGATTCTTCTGTGTCGTGGCGAATTCGTGCAATACACTGATATCCTCTACTAGATGCCGTACTTTTCATGCTTTGTCGAGAGTGTTTCCATAAAGCCAGATACGTGCATGTTACGTGTAGCATCTTGCTCATGCTGGCAATAATCGGATCATATTCTCCCATTCACTCTCTCTGATATTTTGTTAGCTCCATGGAGTAGGCGTCAGAGTTTTACCCTTGTGGCATATGGCATTGAGCCATGTACATTTGCACTGCATTGTATGGCTATTGATGATTACATTTATTTGTTGTACATCATTTTGTGTTTTCAATAATGTTTTATATTATGCTGTTAACTGTTTAACATGATTTATATTAAGATTTATAGTAAGCATGTTAGGTACGTTGTTACCTGGTGAGTCGTCCTGTTTTTACTTTTGCATTTTTGTTGTGTTGATGAACGAGAATATCACCCATATCTGTATACTTTCTTGCTGGTATTGCTGTTGCTACTTGAACAGATGGACGTGACGACGGTTCGGTTCAGCAGTTACTTTGAGTCCGTAGGTGGACTCCTTTTGCTATTTAGTTTTGTCTTGGCCAGACTGTGTCAGTATCTGTTGTACCTTTTGGGAGCTGCGACTCCTAGTACTTATTATATTGCTATGTCAGTTATGATTTAGTCCTATGTTTGCATACAGTACTATTTCTGTTTTCTGTTTCGGTATTTTAATACAGTATGTCTTTTAGAAAATGCATGGTGAACCTAAGTTCAGTTATTATTTATTTACCTTTACTAATCCCATTACATCTTTGTGAAAAGAAAAAGAAAAAAAGAAATTCGTATTTCCCGCATTAATATTTTTTTCGGCCTTATAATCGTTAGGGAATGTGACGCTCGGGAAAGGGTGTTGCATCACCATCATAACTAGAAGATCTGAAGAAACAATTGGTGGAGCTGCTAGGGAAATAACTCATTCGACCTAGTGTATCTCCATAGGGAGCTCCAGTCTCATTAGTGAAGAAGAAAGAAGGAACTTCTAGACTGTGTGCGGATTACCGTTAGCTAAACAAGGTGAGAATCCAGAACAAGTATCCTCTCCCGAGGATAGATGATTTGATGGATCAACTGCGAGGAGCATCAGTTTTCTCAAAGGTAGACTTGAGGTCCGGATATCATCAGATCCGTGTAAATATGGAAGACATTCCAAAGACAGCGTTTCAGACACGCTATGAACACTATGAGTACCTTGTGATGCCGTTTGGGGTGACGAATGCACTGACTATATTCACGGACAACAAGAATAGGATATTTCGCCCTTACTTGGACAAGTTTGTTGTTGTCTTCATTGACGACATCTTGATCTACTCACCCGTAGGGAAGAACATGCAGAGTATCTCAGTTTGGTTCTCCAAATCCTTAAGGAGAAAGAGTTGTATGCAAAACTGTCAAAGTGCGAGTTTTGGCTTGAAGAAGTTCAATTCTTAGGGCACGTTATCTCTAAGGAAGGAATAGCGGTGGAACCGTCCAAGGTTGAAGTTGTTCTTAATTGGCAACAACCGCAAACTCCTACCGAGATTCATAGCTTTGTGGGCTCAGCTAGTTACTATCGGAGATTCATTGAGGGGTTTTCCAAGATAGTAGGACCTCTCACTCAGTTGACCAGGAAGGATCAAACTTTCGCATGGATTGAATCATGTGAGAAAAGTTTTCAGGAATTGAAAGAACGGTTGACTAGTTCACCTGTTCTGATACTACTCGACCTGAAGGAGACTATTGAGGTGTACTGTGATACTTCATACCAAGGTCTGGGTTGTGTGTTGATGCAGAATCGAAAGGTGGTAGCCTATGCTTCGAGACAGTTGAAGATTCACGAAAGGAACTACCCTACGCACGATTTGGAGCCTGTTGTAGTGGTATTTGCATTGAAGATATGAATACATTTTCTCTATGGGGAAACATTCAATGTCTTTAGCGATCACAAGAGTCTCAAGTACCTATTTGACCAGAAAGAGCTCAACATGAGGCAGAGGAGATGGCTGGAATTTCTGAAGGAATAGCTATGATTTCCAATTACAATATCATCCTGGAAAAGCGAACGTGGTAGCAAACGCTTTGAGTTGAGAGGTATTACACACATCTACAATGATGGTGAAGGAACACGAGTTGTTAGAAAAATTCAGAGACATAAACTTGCCAGTTAATGTTTTTCCTGAGAAACTTAATGTTGGCATGACTACTGTGTCAAATATATTGATGGATCAAATCAGGGGAGAACAAGGGAAGGTTGAGTTCCTACAGAACGAGCTAGAACTAAAGCGGAAGGGCGCTGAATCAGAATTTCATTAAGGAACGGATCAGATTCTGAGGTTTAGAAAGAGGATCTGTGTACCAGATAACTTTGAAATCAAGAAGTTAATCCTAGAAGAAACTCATAAGAGTCGTTTGAGTATGCATCCGGGAGCCACGAAGATTATCAAGATCTTATGCAACTCTATTGGTGGCGAGGATTGAAGAGGGACGTAATGAAGTATGTCGCCTGTTGTTTGACTTGTAAAAAAGCTAAAGTAGAACACCAAAGACCAGTGGGAATATTACAACCTCTAAACATTCCAGAATGGAAATGGGATGGAATTTCAATGGATTTCGTTACTTGTTTACCAAGGACACCGAAGGAATATGATACAATCTGGCTAATAATCGACCGACTGACAAAGTCAGCTCACTTCTTACCTATCAACATCAAGTATCCAATGGAACGATTGACATGATTGTACATCGGGGAAAATGTTAGACTTCATGGTGTGGCTACTAGTATTCTTTCAGGCTGAGATCCGAGATTCACATCGATATTCTGGCAGGGACTGTAAGAGTCGCTAGGGACCAAGCTCAGGATAAGTTCTGCTTATCATCCACAAACCGATGGACAATCCGAACGGACTATTCAGTCACTAGAAGATCTGTTGAGAGCATGTGTCTTGGAACATGCTGGAAGTTGGGATGACTTGTTACCATTGATAGAATTCACCTACAATAACAACTTTCATTCAAATGTAGGGATAGCACCTTATGAAGCCTTGTATGGAAGGCGTTGTCAAACACCTTTGTGTTGGTACTAGGATGGGGGAAGTGCTACTTTAGCACCTGATAACGGACAAAGTAAAAGCATTACAAGCCAAGATGAGGATGTCTCAGAGTAGAAAAAAGAGTTACTCAGACAAGAGGCGTAGACCTCTAGAGTTCGAAGAAGGTGATCATGTTTTTCTAAGGGTTACACCCACGACAGGAGTTGTTAGGGTGTTTAAGTCTAAGAAACTTACTCCAACATTTATCAAACCTTATCAGTTTCTTCATCAAGTAGGCCCAGTTGCGTATCAGATAGCTTTACCGCCATTACTGTCGAATCTCCACAATGTCTTTCACGTTTCACAATTGAGGAAGTACATATCTGATCCTACCCATGTCATAGAACTAGATATTGTACAACTGAAGGATAACTTAGCCTTCGAGATGTTACCAGTACAGATTGAAGATAACAAGCAAAGAAGCTGCGAGGGAAAGAGATCGCATTAGTGAAAGTCATTTGGAATGCAGCGGGAGACACGACTTGGGAACTAAAGGACAACATAAGGGAACGATATCCACATATATTCCCAAGTAAATTTTCAAGGACGTAAATCTTTTTAGAGGGGTAGTGTTGTAACACCCCTAAATCCGTATTTGTCATTTTTCTGTAATCTGTTGTGAATAAATTGTCTAATAACCCTAATTCGGTTAAAGTAAATTAATAACTGAAAGATGATGAGTAGGATTCAATATGGAATTCGAAACTCATATTAAAAATCATAAAACACGGTGTGAGCTATATCTGTGTTTTGATAGCAGATCGGTAAAAATATTATTATTTTAATCGAGTCGACGAAATTTCAAGATTTGGGCCCGAGAACGGGAGATATTCTAACCCAGAACCCTAAGTCACAGAATTACGAGCCAAATCAAGATTCTGACGACACAATAAATCTTTATCTGTGATTTCATCGCAAACCGGCGAAAATATTATTTTCTCGATTTGCGTGATTTTCGGAGTTCAACCCGGGGCCAGGAAATATTATGGTCCGGGATATGGAGTAATCATCAAAATTCAAATTTCCCTCCAACTGTAATGTCATCATCCAACTTCAAACAAATTATCTAAACAAATCACCAATTAGGTAAAATGCTTAATGCCTTATGGTCAAGTTTATGACCTTAACATTTTAAGCTTAAGACTAGGAGACTTAATTCATTTGTCTCATTCTCTCCCTCTCTCCTTAGCTTTGGACGAACCCCCTATTTCTCTTCATAAATTTTCATTTATCAACTTCATGTTCTTCAACTTTTCTCTTCCTTCTCTCTAACTCATCAATGACTTTGTAACATCCCTGTTTTCTGTATCCCTAATTAAGGTAGATGACCTTGATCGGGTATTCGTATGGTTGTGTGATTGCTTGTATGTTAGTTTGGTACCTAGTTGGAAGTTTAAGAATAGGCTTGAACAAGGTTGAAAGTGCCTAAGGCGTAACACGAGAAACTGGGGAAGTTAGAAGGCTGGAAGTTCTTCTCTCGCTAAGCTTGACGCTCAAGCGTGAGAGAACTCCACGCTCAAGCGTTGAGACACTTAGGCTTGGGAGTAGTTGGACGCCTTAGCGTGCTGAGTGCGCGGAGCAGCTGTTTTGTGTTTGGACGCGTGTGAGACACATGTCAGGCCAGGGAGCAGGCGGAATGGACGAGGTCCCACGCTAGAGCGTGGCAACACTCAAGCGTGCAAAGTGATGAACGCTTAAGCGTGAACAGCAAAAACCATAAGTGGAGCTTCCACTTTCATCTTCTCATTCTGCACGATTTTGGGAAGCATTTCTGCGAGTTAGAGAGAGAAGCTCTGGGTTTTAGAGTGAGAAAGCTTGAGGTTAGAGGTGATCGAGCCGCCGGAACGCGAATTCGACTACACCGTTGTGATTGCGGCGAAGTTATCTCTAACTCCAGCGGATTAATTTCTCTATTCACCACAGGTAAACTCGGATCCCTAACACGTGATCTTCGTGCTCTTGGCATTCTTCGAGTCTTTACCTTTTCTTTGATCTTTTGGGCTTGCCCCAGGGCTAACACTGTTGTGTATGTGTTGCGCTCGTGTTTAGGGCAAAGTTCGCGCTCGTGATTGCTCGTGATTCTGAGCTTAAGGCCGCAGTTGAGGGGCTGTTTGGTTCTACCATTGGAGAGTGGCTGCGAGCTTGAGGAAGGAGGAGCAGCCGGTGATTGCCTTGATTTGTGTGCCGATTGTTCAGGTGGGTAGAAAGAGTTACACATATCGGGGAGGCAAGCATAGACTATATAGTTTTGTTATATGTTTTGTGTGTGTAGGGGAACCCTAAACCCTACGTGAGGTTGAGCCTTGATGAAGTACCTAGACCCTAGGTTTAGTCTACTTCGGGCTAGCACCTCTATGTTGATACCCTAGGTTAGCAGATTTATGTTGACTGACGTGATGCATGTCTGGCTGCTTTGTGAGTATCTGTTTATTTGCTTACTGTGGTATGCAGTATATCTGTATGATACGATGGCATGTTGTTCTATGAGATATTTAGTGCTGCATTGAACATGCTGATATTGATGAATTGTTGTATGTATCTCGAAATGCATGTATGCATGAGAATCAGAGGTTTAGTCTGATTAGGGCTTTGACCCCGTGGTGGACATTTGAGCTGATAGTTGAGATTGAGGTTATAGTTGGAGTTGGAAGCTCGTAAGTGATGACGGGAGCTTGAAGCTCATATGGTACAGTTGGAGCTTGGAGCTCGTGTTGCTGAGAGCAAAGTTGCATGTGTCGTGATATCAGCCCAAGGAAGTTCGATGACATGCATAGCATATGCATATGAAGCCAAGTTGCGAGCCGTATGACGTGAGGTATACGAGGTTGGTGCAACGAGTGTGGGTGCGAAAAACGGAAGGGAAGGTCTGTATGACCTCGGGGATATACTGGGCACAGGTGTACTCACAAGAGATCGATGAGGTAGCTCCTATCGTATCGTGGCGGTCCAGGACACGTCCTACTATCCCGACTGGACCCTAAGTCTTTACAGTTGCCGGTAGATCTTGCGAGGAGGCCCAGGTAGCTCTCTTTGTCTGGGACAGTTGAGCGGTGATGCACTCTTATGGGTCACGGAGAGCGGAACGGATTACCGGAACAAACCAACTTATGGTCCATTGAGCGGACAAGATGTTGCCCTTAGTAGGGTGCTAGTACCGGCTGGCATGCATAAAAAGAGTATATGTCACATCTAGCTAAGGAACGACCGTGGTGTCGAGACGTTGAGAGATGGTTGTGTTTGCTATATAGGCTACATGGCATCATCCCTATATTTGAGGTGTTGTATATCTTATCTCCCTGTTTCTTTTCTTTGTATATGTATGCTCATTCTACGAGCAGACAAGGAGCCAGCAGTACCAGAGGATGGACCCGAGGAGACACCCGTTTATCACCGGAGCACCGAGGATGTCGGTGCTAGGGGATATTGAGATCGTGCACCACGACGAGAGGGGATGGCGGGTGGACCCCTCGACCTTTTTGGTTGTATATACAGGACCACTTAGCTTGATCTTGCGGAGAGGTACTCCGCCGTATGCAGACATCATTGGACCCTATCGTGTTTACCAGTTCCTTCCCTTTCCACGGATGTGACGACCACCGAGCCAGAGAGAGCAGGACTACCGATGGGTGGCACCACAGACTTCAGCTGTATCCAGCAGGAGGGGCTTCGTGCATAGAGGCCAGAGGAGACGTTCAGATCGGTACATGAGGGCGGCCCTGAGGCACCGCATAGTAGTGTCGAGTTCCTTCTCCGAGTACGAGCCTGTGCGGGCTTATAGACGTGCACACGGAGAGGGGCAGGGTAGCTCAGGTCATCCCTACCACTGATGGTGAGAGTTAGCCAGTGCATCTTCTTCTAGGAGTGAGTGGAGAGGCTGATGTATTTTGAGTGCAGGGCTGGGGAGCGCTGGTGAGGATGTCCGAGAGCTTTTCTTCTTTTTTTGAGTCCTTTTGTACATGTTTCATCTTTAGTTTCAGTTGTACAGTGATGTATGTATTACAGTAGCCCTACTGAGGGGGCAACCACGTAAATACTTATATAATGCATGTATATGTTTTATCTTTCCCGTTGTGCTTTACTCTTATGCATGCTTTTATGTACGTGCTTGTCGTGTATACTTTACCATTTTTCCGTTCGTTTAATAAGCGTGTAATAATATCACCAGGTTATAGTTAATAATAACTTAGTAGGCTGGTTCTCAACCTAATGGGATTATCCTACGTAAGTGGGGTCGTCTCATTTTGGTTGTATCAAAGCAGTTTGATTCTAAATCGAACTGCGAGTGTTAGGAAGTTGAACTGGCTAAGTTGGTCGTCTCTGCAAGGGGAGTACGACTGTGTCTAGAAGGGTAGGAGGAGTGCGATCGATTGTAATGCAATATGAATGATAAGTGGATACATGTATTTATGTTGCTTATCATGTTTGAACTCTGAGCTAACGATTACTTGAATCAGGAACCAATGGCTCGAGGAAGGGGTAGAGGTAGAGGCGGAGGTAGAATAGGTCCGAATGGAGGTCCAGAAGCTGCTGCTTCACATATGGGCAACGGAGCTGAATCCTTGGAAACCCTCAGGACTATGAGGCACATGGCTGTTGCGATGTTACAGCAAACCCAGCAGAATGCTCAGCTTACTTAGTTGACTCGAGAGAACCAACAGCAACAGCAGCGGAATGCTCGGAATGATGATGCTGGTTTGGATGCCATCATGAGGCGACAACCACCTCAGTTCAATGGGGATTACAATCCCGAGGGGGCAGAATTATGGGTTCAGGAGCTAGAAAAGATCTTTGTGGCAACACATTGTGACGAAGTTCAGAAGGTTTCCTATGCTTCTTTCATGCTAGTAGGAGGGGCAGAGATGTGGTGGAAGGGAAAGTAGAGATTGTTTGAGACAGAAGGAAGAGCAGTAACCTGGGAGCTGTTTAGAGAATGTTTCCTCGAGAAATATTTTCCTAGGATGACCAGAAGAGAGAAAATAAGGAATTCCAGAGCCTGAAGCATAGTAATATGTCAGTGGGGGAATATGCAGCAAGCTTCGAGGCACTGCTCAAGTTTTCTGAGTTTTATCAGCAGTATCCAAATGAGGAGTGGATGTGCCGTAGGTTTGAGGATGGGCTGAAGTATGAGATCCAGAAGGCTACTATACCATTGGGGATTTCTAGATTCCCTGATATGTTAGATCGGTGTTCTGCGATTGAGAACATCGAAAGGAGGAGAGAGCTGACCTCGCGAAGCGGAGGACCCATCAGCAGTAATCAGAGAGATAGGGGCGGAAGGTTTCAGTAAGGTCAAGGACCGTATCAGAGGCCCAACCAGAGGTCGGGAAAGGCCGTAGGACAAAGGCCAAATGCGATTCAAGGACTGCAAGGTTGCTTCAAGTGTAGGGGACCACACATGGCTCGAGATTGAAGAAGCCAAGCGCCAGGGGGAACGATGACCTGTTATGCGTGTGGAAAGCCGGGACACATGGCAAGGGATTGCAGGCATGGGAATGCCAAGCCAACTGGAGTGACGCGGCAGACTACGAGACCACAAGCTACGGGAGAGTGTTTGCTGTTAGGGGAGCTGAATCCTCTCGATGCCCGGATCTGATTCATGGTAAGTGTTTAGTTTCAGGCAAGCTCTTATCTGTTTTACTTGATTCGGGGGCTACCCACTAGTTTATTTCTGTGGAATGCATGGATCACTTATGATTACCGGTTTCGTCTTTACCATATGATCTTACCGTATCCACGCCTACGGGTGATTCTTTGACTACCCTATTTATATGTTTGAATTGCCCTATAACCATAGAAAACAGACATTTCTTTGTGGACCTGGTCTGTTTGCCTATGCAGCAGATCGATGTTGTCCTCGGCATGGATTGGCTTTCGGCCAACCATGTGGTGCTTGATTGCGCCAAGAAAATCCTTTGTTTTTCTCAGCTATCTGGATTGACACCTGCTAACAAAGGTATTCCGAAGGGTGTACGATCTGAAGAGTATGTGGTGCTGTTCTCTTTGGAAGCAAGGGAAACTCCGAGTGCGGGAGTGTTACCTGGTGTGCGGGATTTTCTGGAGGTGTTTCCAGATGACGTTCCAGGGTTGCCACCGGAGAGGGAGGTTGAGTTCGCTACAGATCTTATACCGGGGACAGGGCCTATATCAGTAGCTCCGTTTCGGATGTCTCCAGTTGAGCTGACAGAGCTAAAGAAATAGTTGGATGAGATGCTAAGCAAGGAGTTCATCAGACCTAGTGCATCTCCGTAGGGAGCACCGGTATTGTTTGTGAAGAAGAAGGACGGAAGGTCGAGGTTATGTGTGGACTGTCGTCAGCTGAACAAAGTGACGATAAAGAATAAGTATCCGTTACCCAGGATTGATGATTTGATGGACCAGCTGAGGGGAGCAGCTGTGTTTTTTAACATAGATCTACAATCTGGTTATCATCAGATCAGGGTGAAGAAGGAGGATATACCGAAGACTGCTTTTCGGAGTCGGTATGGGCATTACGAGTATTTGGTTATGCCGTTCGATGTGACTAATGCTCCAGCCGTGTTCGCGGATTACATGAACAGGATATTCCGACAGTTCCTAGATAGGTTTATTGTCGTGTTTATCGATGAAATCCTTATTTACTCTTCGAGTAAGGAGGAACACCAAGAGCATCTTCGAGTGGTGCTGCAAGTGCTAAAGGATAGTCTGTTGTATGCAAAGCTATCCAAGTGTGAGTTTTGGTTGGAAGAGGTTCAGTTTCTAGGCCATGTGATCGGCAAGGATCGAATCGCAATGGATCCTGTGAAAGTTGAAGCTGTAGTGAGTTGGGAGAGCCCTAAGTCTGTAAGTGAGGTAAGAAGTTTTCTGGATTTAGCAGGTTACTACAGACTGTTTATCGAGGGATTCTCTAAGATTGCGTTACCTATGACGCAGTTAATGAGGAAGGGGAAGGCGTTTGAGTGGTCGGAAGCTTGTGAGCGAAGTTTCGCAGAGCTGAAGCGAAGGTTGACAACGTCACCGGTGTTGGTTTTACCAAATCCATTAGGACGTTTTGACATATTCTGTGATGCGTCATATCAAGGATTGGGTTGTGTCCTCATGCAAGAAGGGAGAGTAGTGGCGTATGCCTCCAGGCAGTTGAGAGTACATGAACAGAACTACCCAACTCATAATCTGGAATTGGCTGTGATAGCGTTTGCATTGAAGGTATGGAGACACTATCTCTATGGTGCTAAATTCAGCGTGTTTAGCGACCTTAAGAGCTTGAAGTATCTGTTCGACCAGGAGTTGAACATGAGGCAGAGGAGGTGGATGGAATTCATAAAGGACTCTGAATTCGACCTGCAATACCATCCAGGTAAGGCGAATGTAGTAGCGGATGCGCTCAGTAGGAAGTCCCTACACGTATCTGCCATGATGGTACAAGAGCTTCAGTTGTTAGAGCAGTTTAGAGATTTGAATCTGGATGTGGAAATCGTCAAGGATAAGATGAATCTAGGGATGATAGAGGTGACTAGCGATTTCCTGAATCTACTTTGGAGAAGGCAAGCTGAGGATGAGTACCTTAAGGAAGTTAACCGGTTGATCGAGGAAGGTAAAACGTCTGAGTTTAGGAGAGGTACGGATGGTCTCATCAGGTTTGGTGACCGAGTTTGTGTGCCTGCGGATAGAGAAGTTAAGAATATGATCTTGGAGGAAGCACACAAGAGCAAGTTGAGCTTTCATCCAGGGGCTACTAAGATGTACCAAGATTTGAAGAAGCTGTTTTGGTGGCCGGCGATGAAGAAAGATGTCGCGGCATATATCCTATCCTGCTTGGTGTGTCAGAAAGCGAAGGTTGAACACCAAAAGCCAGCGGGGTTGTTGCAATCACTAGATGTTCCGGAGTGGACGTGGGATAGCATGGCAATGGACTTTGTTTCTGGGTTCTCAATAACTCAGAAGAGGTGTGATGCGATTTAGGTCATCATAGATAGATTGACGAAATGTGCTCATTTCCTACCTATCAACCAGAATTACTCTCTGGAAAGATTGACTCAGATTTACATCAGGGAGGTAGTGAAGCTACATGGCGTACCTTCAAGTATTATCTCAGACCGAGATCCGAGGTTTACTTCTAGGTTTTGGAAAAGCTTGAACAGGGCGTTGGGAACTAAGTTAAGGTTAAGTTCTGCGTATCATCCGCAAATAGATGGTCAGTCAGAACGGATGATTCAATCATTGGATGAGCTGTTAAGAGCATGTGTGTTGGAACACACAAGGAGTTGGGACGATTTTCTTCCTTTGATTGAGTTTACCTACAATAATGGTTACCACTCAAGTATCGGGATGGCGCCGTATGAAGCTTTGTATGGGAGGAAGTGTAGGACTCCATTGTGCTGGTTTGAGACTGGAGAGAATCAGTTGTTAGGTCCGGAGTTGGTGCAACGAACGACGGAACAGGTTCAGTTAATCCGGGAAAAGATGAAAGCCACAAGGGATAGGCAGAAGAGCTACGCTGACAAACGGAGGAGACCCCTAGAGTTCCAGGAGGGCGATCATGTATTTATGAGAGTTACTGCAAGGACGGGAGTTGGCAGGGCAATTCGATCCACAAAGCTTACACCCAGGTTCATAGAACCATTTGAGATTCTTCGCCGAATTGGTCCAGTAGCTTACCAGATAGCCTTACCGCCAAACTTGTCAAATCTTCTTGACGTCTTTCACGTCTCTCAGCTTAGAAAGTACTACCCCGATCCATCGCATGTGTTAAAGCCCAAATCAATCCAGTTAAGAGAGAACCTTGAATACGAGGCATTACTTGCTCGGATAGTGGATAGAAGGATCAAGGAACTTCGCGGTAAACAGATTCCTCTAGTAAGGGTTGAATGGGACCCAGCAACCGGAGATTCAACATTGGAACGTGAAGCTGAGATGCGCCAGTAGTATCCGCCTTTGTTTACAGGTATGGGCAAGGAGTTTCGGGGATGAAATTCTCTTTAAGGGGGTGGTAATGTAACATCCCTGTTTTCTGTAACCCTAATTAAGGTAGATGACCTTGATCGGGTATTTGTATGATTGTGTGATTGCTTGTGTGTTAGTTTGGTACCTAGTTGGAAGTTTAGGAATAGGCTTGAACAAGGTTGGAAGTGCCTAAGGCGTAACACGAGAAACTGGGGAAGTTAGAAGGCTGGAAGTTCTTTTCTCGCTAAGCTTGACGCTCAAGCATGAGCGAACTCCACGCTCAAGCGTTGAGACGCTTAGGCGAGGGAGTAGTTGGACGCCTCAGCGTGCTGAGTGCGCTAAGCAGCTGCTTTGAGTTTGGACGCGTGTGAGACACGTGTCAGGCCAGGGAGCAGGCGAAGTGGACGAGGCCCCACGCTCGAGCGTGGAGAGTTCCCACGCTAGAGCGTGGCAATGCTCAAGAGTGCAAAGTGATGGACGCTTAAGCGTGGACAGCAGAAACCATAAGTGGAGTTTCCACTTTCATCTTCTCATTCTGCATGATTTTGGGAAGCATTTCTGCGAGTTAGAGAGAGAAGCTCTGGGTTTTATAATGAGAAAGCTTGAGGTTAGAGGTGATCGAGCTGCTGGAACGCGATTCCGACTACACCGTTATGATTGCGGCGAAGTTATCTCCAACTCCAGCGGATTAATTTCTCGATTCGCCACAGGTAAGTGTTCTTCGTGTTCTTGGCGTTCTTCGATTCCTTACCTTTTCTTTGATCTTTTGGGCTTTCCCCAGGGCTAACACTGTTGTGTATGTGTTGCGCTCGTGTTTAGGGCAAAGTCTGTGCTCGTGATTGCTCGTGATTCTGATCTTGAGGCCGCGGATGAAGGGCTGTTTGGAGCTGCCATTGGAGAGTGGCTACGAGCTTGAGGAAGGAGGAGCAACCAGTGATTGCCTTGATTTGCGTGCCGATTGTTCAGGTGGGGAAAAAGAGTTAGACATGTCGCGGAGGCAAGCGTAGACTATATAGTTTTGTTATATGTTTTGTGTGTGTAGGGGAACCCTAAACCCTACGTGAGGTTGAGCCCTGACGAAGTAACTAGACCCTAGGTTTAGTCCACTTCGAGCTAGCACCGCTATGTTGATACCCTATGTGACACCCACTACCCCGCATATAATAAAACATAAATAAAAGCATACATGTCTTTAAAAATATAACAATTAAAATAAAAACATATCCTCAAGGGTAATGTGCATCACATCATCTATAACGTAAAACATAGGAATCTGAAATAATCAAAATCCTTTAAAAAACAAACTGCGGAAAACATAAATAATAAACATAACCCAAGTCCCGATGTCACATATCAGAGCTGGTATACATATACCGATAATACATCGGAATAAAACTGAATAACATAAATCATAAATCCTAACTACTGAGAGAGATCTCCTCGGGATCACTCCTCGTCAGCATGCTCACCCTCCTCTGCATATACCACAACATATGCACAAGAATAACAAAGAGAGGGGTAAGAAACACAATCATGAATATATGTAAACTGCATGGAATAGTAATTAAGAGGCATACAACATACATCAATCAACACAGATATAATCAATATATATCAAGGATGCATGTCAATGCGAATGCAACATCACTACTTCGTATGCATGTGGCCAACAACTCTAACTCTGGAAAGACGATTTGGAGTACATGTCCGGTTATCAACGTGGATGATATGCCAGACCATAGGCCATCCCCGAACACTCTCACTAATCCTGATAATGTATAGTGGCTAGTCAGGGTACTCAAGCTTATTCTTTAGGTCACTCCGACAATAGGTAGCTAGCCTATGTCACCTGGAACTTCCATACCCAATGTACCCGCAAGGCCGGGATAACACCCATCGTGGCCTCCACTATCGCGATTCATCGTTTTCTTTCCACCCAACATATCAACGTCAACGTATGATGCATGCTATGCTCAGCAACATGCAAACACATGTCCAACCATCCACCATCATAATCAATCACATTGATTATCAACAACGACCATCATCGATGATCATCAACCAACTAGGCGCTAACCATCGTTATTGCCTTTATCAACATTGCCAATATTATCATCATAATCAATCACATTGATTATCAACAATGACCATCAACGATGATCATCAAACAACTAGGCGCTAACCATCATTATTGCCTTTATCAACATTGCCCATATTATCATATCGTCATTATTAATATTAACGTTCTTTTCTATACTATCAACCTTAAATTGTGATCTCACAGTCATTTTTCCATTACCCTATTCATTTCTTCTTCACAACAGAATCTGGGTGAGAAACCCAGATTTGCTAGGCAAATCGTGGCTCGCGAGGCGAGCCCGAGAGCTCCTACATAGGTTCTCAGATTCGCTAGGCGAATCGTGGCTCGCGCGGCGAGCCCGAGAGGTCCTAAACAGGTTCTCAGATTCGCTAGGCGAATCCTGGCTCGCGGATTACAATCCGCTAGGCGAATCATGTCAGACCACGAATGGTCTCTCTGTCTCACCTTGCGAATGGATATTCGCCAGGCAAATCATGACAGATGTGGGAATCTTAAGAATTTCTCTAAGTTATCCCTATGCCTATCATCCCATCTCTCAAGAATCATCCCTATGGGTTTCCAAAATGAATCCAATATTATCAATCTCACCTCTCATAACAACTTATTCATTATGGGGTGCCAAACATCCCTAAGCTATGTTCTTTCACTAATCCTATTTTCTTTATTGTAACGCACAACATCATCAAGTCATCATTGTCATTGCACATCATAAAATCTCATCAATGCATATCGTATCTATATTCATACTATTCATCGCACATCATAATATTTGAATCATATCATCAAGACAAACACCCATAATCATAATCATAGAACCATAAACATGTATATTTATACAATATTCACATAGGCATATACATGGCATATACATAACATACACATAATGACACTCATAGCATATACATAGGCATTTACAATGCATATAGACAAACATATAGGGGTCATGGGTTAACCCCTTCATCTTAACCTATCCCAAAACCCACATACTCATGATCTATTTCTTCCCCCCATACCTGGTATGACGATCACAATGAACAAAGGAAGGAAAAAGGTCCGGAAAAGGTTGCGTCTACACGAATGCTCGATCTTACGACGCTTGACTTCACGATCACAGTCCCAAAAGGTTCAAGAGCAGCAACTAGGAAGAGGGCTTGTGATGGCAGTGATGCTCTTCAAGCGAAGGAGACGAAGGACGATGAACAATGGTGCAATCTCCTTCAAAGATCCTTGGAAAGGGTTTAGAAATCCTTGTTTGGAGAGGATGAGGCAGTTTCTAAGAGTAATTCGACATAGAAAATAGGTTTAGGTCAAGTCTTATGGTATAAATATGAGTTAGGGTCATTATGGGCTGATTAGAAGCCCAAAAACACGGTTCTGGTGCGTGCAGATTCACAAGGCGAGTAGCCTTTCGCGAGGCTAACCAGAGAGCTGCAATAATCTGGCTGTCAGGTTCGCGAGGCGAATGTATCCTCGCGACGCGAAACTTTAGAAGACGAATTTGGCCTTAACACCTGAAATAAGACTTATAGATAATTCTCTAAGCTTTCCAACGCATCCAAGAGCACCTCAATCGGATGTCTAGAACTCAAGATATGAACAAAACCGTAAAACATGTTTCTTGGACTTGAATGCATTGACCATTCCTTAAGGCTAAACTACCCCAACTATGAACTTGGACATCAAGAACAATCATAAACAACATATATACAACATATACAAGCAAATATTAACACATATAAGCATAGTGTAAAAAAAAAAAACAGGGTGTTACAATTCCACCCCTTATAAAAATTTCGTCCTCGAAATTTCTACTCACCTTGAGTAAACATATGCGGATATGACTCCTTCATCTTGCTCTCCAACTCCCAAGTAACACTTTCTTCTGTAGCTCCACTCCGAACGACCCTTACCAAGGGAATTTCCTTCCCTCTCAGCTGCTTGACCCTTCGATCTTCAACCCGAAGCGGTAACACCTCGAAAGACAAGTTATCCTTTAGTGGAATGATATCGGGTACTATCACATGGCTTGGATCATGAACATACTTTCGAAGTTGAGACACATGAAACACATTATGAAGATTTGACAAGAACGGGGGTAAAGCTATCTGGTAGGCGACTTCACCGACTCTTTTTAGAATTTGGTAAGGGCCAATGACTCTAGGAGTAAGTTTCCTCGCTTTCATTACTCTGCCAACCCCAGTTGTTGGAGTAACGCGCAAGAACACATGATCCCCCTCCAGGAATTCGAGAGTTTTTCTTCTTTTATCATGGTAACTCTTTTGCCTACTCTGTGCCACTCTCATCTTTTCTTGTATCATCCTTACTTTCTCTGTAGTCTCTTGCACTACCTCAGGTCCTAACACAACATTCTCTCCAGGCTCATTCCAACACAAAGGTGTCCTACACCTCCTACCATACAAAGCCTCATAAGGTGCCATCCCAATATTGGAATGGAAGCTATTGTTGTAGGTGAACTCTATAAGGGGTAAAAACTTATCCCAACTACCTGACTGCTCTAAAATGCAAGCCCTCAACAAGTCCTCTAAGGATTGGATGGTTCTCTCAGATTGACCATCGGTCTGTGGGAGATAAGCTGAACTCAACCTAAGCTTAGTTCCTAAGGCCTCATGCAAACCATTCCAAAATCTAGAGGTAAATCTAGGATCTCTGTCTGAAACTATGCTAGAGGGTACACCATGCAATCTAACTATTTCTCTGATGTACAACCCAGTCAACTTCTCTAATGGATATTCCATGTTCATAGGAATGAAATGGGCAGATTTGGTTAACCTGTCCACAACAACCCATATGGCATCACAACCAGCTGGAGTCCTCGGGAGTCCAGACACAATATCCATAGAGATACTGTCCCACTTCCACTCAGGAATACTCAAAGGTTGCAACTTACCCGAAGGTTTCTGGTGCTCTATCTTAGCCTTCTGACACACTAAGCAAGCATACACAAACTCAGCCACATCCTTTTTTATCCTAGGCCACCAAAACATCCGTTTCAGATCCTGATACATCTTTGTGGCTCCTGGGTGAACACTCAAACCACTCCTATGTCCTTCCTCAAGGATCAACTTCCTGAGCTCTGGAACATCAGGTATACAAACCCTATCTTGGAACCTCAAAATTCCATCAGTCCCTTCCTTAAAACTAAGGTTTCTACCCTGAGCAATCAACTCTCTGGTCTAAAAGGTATACATCTATCTTTTGCCCTTCTCTAATCTGATCCATCAAACTGCTAGTAATTTTCAACATTCCTAGTCTAATGCTCTTAGGGGTAACTTCCCAAGCTAAACTCAAATCCCTAAACTCCTCTATCAAATCCATCACTCTAACCATCAAAGCTGAAACATGTAAGGTTTTTCTACTCAGAGCATCAGCCACTACATTGGCCTTACCTGGGTGGTAACTCAACTCAAACTCATAATCCTTAAGAAATTCCATCCACCTACGCTATCTCATATTCAGCTCCTTTTGGTCAACAAGGTATTTCAAACTCTTATGATCACTAAAAACCTCAAATCTAGCTCCATAGAGGTAATGCCTCCAAATTTTTAAGGCAAACACCACAGCTCCTAACTCCAAGTCATGAGTAAGGCAGTTCTTCTCATGGGTCTTAAGCTGCCTAGAAGCATAAGCTACTACCTGACCATTCTGCATCAACACACCACCTAAACCTTGCTTCGAAGCATCACAGTACACTACAAAAGGTTCACTAGGATGAGGCAACACTAACACAGGTGCAGAGGTCAAGCTATTCTTCAACTCCTGAAAACTTTCCTCACACTTAGAGTCCTACACAAAGATCTGACCTTTCTTAGTAAGGCGGGTCATAGGCAAAGCTATCTTAGAGAATCCTTCTATAAACCTCCTATAGTACCCGGCTAAACCCAAGAAACTCCTAACCTCAGTCACTGACTTAGGTGCTTCCCATTGGAGCACGGTTTCTACCTTAGATGGGTCTACGGCCATTCCTCCTTTAGAGATGATGTGTCCTAAGAAACTCACCTCCTCTAACCAGAACTCACACTTAGACAACTTGGCATACAACTGTTTTTCCTTAAGGGTCTTCAAGACTATCCTTAAGTGTTCCTCATGTTCTTCCCTAGTCTTAGAGTATACTAGGATATCATCTATGAAAACAACTACAAACCTATCCAAGTATGGATGAAAGATCTTGTTCATGTAGTCCATGAACACAGCAGGGGCATTAGTCACACCAAAAGGCATGACTAGGTACTCATAATGGCCATAGCGTGTTCTGAACGCAGTATTCGGAATGTCCTCAGACTTGACCCGAATTTGATGGTAACCTGATCTCAAATCTATCTTAGAAAACACACAGGCTCCTATCAGCTGGTCCATAAGGTCATCTATCCTAGGAAGAGGGTACCTATTCTTATCGGTCACCTTGTTGAGTTGTCGATAATCGACACACAACCTCATGCTACCATCTTTCTTCTTCACCAACAACACCGGCGCTCCCCACAGAGACACACTAGGCCTAACAAACTGCTTCTGGAGCAATTCCTCTAACTGTTTCTTCAACTCAGCTAGCTCTAGAGGGGACATCCTATAAGGTGCTATGGATATAGGTCCTATACCTGGCACTAAGTCTATGCTAAACTCAACCTCTCTCTCAGGTGGCAAACTATAAATGTCCTCTGGGAAAACTTCTAGGAACTCTCTCACAACTGGCACATCCTTAACCTCAGCCTTTCTCTCTACTTCCAGGGAAGATAAGATCATGTATACTTGGGCTTCTTCTTTAATGGAAGCCTTGACTTGGTTGGCAGTCAGAAAACTCGGATCCTTAGGATTGACAGCAGTTCCAAAAACAACAGTTTTATCAAAGCAATTTAAAAGGACATGATTGGCGGATAACCAGTCCATACCAAGAATAACATCAAGTTGTTTAAGGGGTAAGCATATAAGATCAACTATGAAATTTCTATCATCAATGACAATGGAACAACCTTTACAAATGTGTAAGGTAACAACAGGCTTATTGGTAGGGGTAGCAACAACTAGATCATATTCAAGTTGGGCAACAGGTAATCTAAGGTACTCAACACAATCATGTGATATAAAAGAATGCGACGCACCCGAATCAAACAACATTATTAAAGGAGTCCCTTTGATGAGGCACTTACCTTGAATCAGGTCTTCGGATTCTGAGGCTTCAGCTCCACTGAGAGTGAAGACTCTCCCACTTGTCCTCAGTCGATTGGCTTGAGAACTCTTGCTGGCACTCTGTGGCTCCATCTTTTCCCCACTACAATCCTTACTGATATGACCAGGCTTCCCACACTTGAAGCAGATGATGTCTGTCTCCTTGCAATCCCGAGTAAAGTGCTCCTTACCACACTTGCCACACCTGATTGGCCTAGAAGAGGCAAATCCTCCGCCACTAACTGGTCCCGACGTATACTGCGATTTCTTACCGGCGTGCTTGAACCCACGGCTAACTGGTGCCAATTGCTGCTTCCCTTTATCCTGCTGGGTCATCCTCTTACTCCCTTGAGGACCAAAATTCTTGAACTGGGCAACTCTGGACTTGTAGTCTTCCTCAAAGATTCTGCATTTGTTCACCAAGGTGGGGAAAACACGGATCTCCTGGTAGCTGATGGCTTGCTTAATCTCTGGACGCAAACCATTCTCGAACTTCACACACTTGGAGTGATCATCATTACAATACTGGTAGAGTGGATAGTAACGTGACAGCTCCTCAAACTTAGCGGCATACTCCCCAACGGACATGCTTCCCTGAGTCAAAGCTAGAAACTCCATCTCCTTCTTGTCGCGTATATCAACAGGAAAATACTTCCCCAAGAATCTCTCCTTGAAGGCATCCCAAGTAATTGCGGCGCCCTCAGCTTCCAAACGTTGGCAGCAATTCTCCCACCAATGTTCAGCTTCTTCTACTAACATGAAGGTAGCAAAGGTAACCTTCTGTGCATCGGTGCATGCCATGGCCCGAAAGATCTTTTCAAGTTCCCGGATCCATGTCTGAGCACCTTCAGGGTCATAAGCTCCCTTGAAGGATGGCGGATTATTCCTCTGGAACTTATCCAAACCCTGAAATTCAGCAGGTCCACCTCCATTGTGATTCTGATTTTGCCCTATGGCATTAGCTAATGCTTCCAGGGCATCAGCAATCGCACGATCGTTTCTACCTGCCATAACTTCCTGCATCGTTCAAGCAAACTGCTTAATATCAAAAGTTAAGTAAAACAAAACTAAACACTTAATACTCTATACCATCGTCACAGACAATCATATAAGAGTACACAGAAGAGAACACAACAGACACATACCCCGACCTGTAGGACAGACCGGCTCTGATACCACTAAATGTGACACCCACTACCCCGCATATAATAAAACATAAATAAAATTATACATGTTTTTAAAAATATAACAATTAAAATAAAAACATATCCTCAAGGGTAATGTGCTTCACATCATCTATAACGTAAAACATAGGAATCTGAAATAATCAAAATCTTTTAAAAAACAAACTGCGGAAAACATAAATAATAAACATAACCCAAGTCCCGATGTCACATATCAGAGCTGGTATACATATACCGATAATACATCGGAATAAAACTGAATAACATAAATCATAAATCCTAACTACTGAGAGAGATCTCCTCGGGATCACTCCTCGTCAGCATGCTCACCCTCCTCTGCATATACCACAACATATGCACAAGAATAACAAAGAGAGGGGTAAGAAACACAATCATGAATATATGTAAACGGAATGGAATAGTAATTCAGATGGTATACAACATACATCAATCAACACAGATATAATCAATATATATCAAGGATGCATGTCAATGTGAATGCAATACCACTACTCCGTATGCATGTGGCCAACAACTCTAACTCTGGAAAGACGATTAGGAGTACATGTCCGGTTATCAACGTGGATGATATGCCAGACCATGGGCCATCCCCGAACACTCTCACTAATCCTGATAACGTATAGTGGCTAGTCAGGGTACTCAAGCTTATTCTTTAGGTCACTCCGACAATAGGTAGCTAGCCTATGTCACCTGGAACTTCCATACCCAACGTACCGCAAGGCCGGGATAACACCCATCGTGGCCTCCACTATCGCGATTCATCGTTTGCTTTCCACCCAACATATCAACGTCAACGTATGATGCATGCTATGCTCAGCAACATGCAAACACATGTCCAACCATCCACCATCATAATCAATCACATTGATTATCAACAACGACCATCATCGATGATCATCAACCAACTAGGCGCTAACCATCGTTATTGCCTTTATCAACATTGCCAATATTATCATCATAATCAATCACATTGATTATCAACAATGACCATCAACGATGATCATCAAACAACTAGGCGCTAACCATCATCATTGCCTTTATCAACATTGCCAATATTATCATATCGTCATTATTAATATTAACGTTCTTTTCTATACTATCAACCTTGAATTGTGATCTCACAGTCATTTTTCCATTACCCTATTCATTTCTTCTTCACAACAGAATCTGGGTGAGAAACCCGCGAGGCGAGCCCGAGAGCTCCTAAACAGGTTCTAAAATTCGCTAGGCGAATCGTGGCTCGCGAGGCGAGCCCGAGAGCTCCTAAACAGGTTCTCAGATTCGCTAGACGAATCCTGGCTCGCGAGGCGAGCCCGAGAGCCCCAATATTTGGTTCTCTCATTTGCCTCGCGTATTTTGCCTCGCGGATTACAATCCGCTAGGCGAATCACGTCAGACCACGAATGGTCTCTCTATCTCACCTCGTGAATGGATATTCGCCAGGCGAATCATGACAGATGTGGGAATCTTAAGAATTTCTCTAAGTTATCCCTATGCCTATCATCCCATCTCTCAAGAATCATCCCTATGGGTTTCCAAAACTAATCCAATATTATCAATCTCACCTCTCATAACAACTCATTCATTATGGGGTGCCAAACGTCCCTAAGCTGTATTCTTTCACTAATCCTATTTTCTTTATTGTAACGCACAACATCATCAAGTCATCATTATCATTGTACATCACAAAATCTCATCAATGCATATCGTATCTATATTCATACTATTCATCGCACATCATAATATTTGAATCATATCATCAAGACAAACACCCATAATCATAATCATAGAACCATAAACATGTATATTTATAAAATATTCGCATAGGCATATACATGGCATATACATAACATACACATAATTACACTCATAGTATATACATAGGCATTTACAATGCATATAGACAAACATATAGGGGTCATGGGTTAACCCCTTCATCTTAACCTATCCCAAAACCCACATACTCATGATCTATTTCTTCCCCCCATACCTGGTATGACGATCACAATGAACAAAGGAAGGAAAAAGGTCCGGAAAAGGTTGTGTCTACACGAATGCTCGATCTTACGACGCTTGACTTCACGATCACAGTCTCAAAAGGTTCAAGAGCAGCAACTAGGAAGAGGGCTTGTGATGGCAGTGATGCTCTTCAAGCGAAGGAGATGAAGAACGATGAACAATGGTGCAATCTCCTTCAAGGATCCTTGGAAAGGGTTTAGAAATCCTTGTTTGGAGAGGAAGAGGCAGTTTCTAAGAGTAATTCGACTTAGAAAATAGGTTTAGGTCAAGTCTTATGGTATAAATATGAGCTAGGGTCATTATGGGCTGATTAGAAGCCCAAAAACACGGTTCTGGTGCATGCAGATTCGCGAGGCGAGTAGCCTTTCGCGAGGCGAACCAGAGAGCTGCAATAATCTGGCTGTCAGGTTCGCGAGGCGAATGTATCCTCGCGACGCGAAACTTTAGAAGCCGAATTTGGCCTTAGCACCTGAAATAAGACTTGTAGATAATTCTCTAAGCCTTTCAACGCATCCAAGATCACCTCAATCGGATATCTAGATCTCAAGATATGAACAAAACCGTAAAACATGTTTCTTGGACTTGAATGCATTGACCATTCCTTAAGGCTAAACTACCCCAACTATGAACTTGGACATCAAGAACAATCATAAACAACATATATACAAAATATACAAGCAAATATTAACACATATAAGCATAGTGTAAAAAAAAAAAAAAAGGGGTGTTACAACTTAGGTTAGCAAATTTATGTTGATTGACGTGATGTATGTATGGCTGCTTTGTGAGTAGCTGTTTATCTGCTGGCTGTGGTATATAGTATATCGGTATGATATGATGGCATGTTGTTGTATGAGATATTTACTGCTGCATCGAACATGCTGATATTGATGAATTGTTGTATGTATCTCGAAATGCATGTATGCATGAGAATCGGAGGTTTAGTCTGATTAGGGCTTTGACTCTGTGGTGGACGTTTGAGCTGATAGTTGAGATTGAGGTTACAGTTGGAGTTGGAAGCTCGTAAGTGATGACGGGAGCTTTGAAGTCATATGGTACAGCTGGAGCTTGGAGCTCGTGTTGATGAGAGCAAAGTTGCATGTGTCGTGGTATCAGCTCGAGGAAGATGGATGACATGCATAGCATATGCATATGATGCCAAGTGGCGAGCCGTATGCCATGAGGTATACGAGGTTGGTGCACCGAGTGCGGGTGCGGAAAACGGAAGGGAAGGTCTGTGTGACCTCGGGGATATACTGGACACAGGTGTACTCACAGGAGACCGATGAGGTAGCTTCATGTCGTGGCAGTCCAGGACACGTCCTACTATCCCGACTGGACCTCGAGTCTTTCCAGTTGCTGGTGGATCTTCCGATGAGGCCCAAGTAGCCCTCTTTGTCTGGGATAGTTGAGCGGTGATGCAATCTTATGGGTCACGACGAGCGGAACGGATTACCGGAACAAACCAACTTATGGTCCATTGAGCAGACGAGATGTTGCCCTTAGTAGGGTGCTAGTACCGGTCGACAGGCATAGACCGTGGTGTCAAGATGCTGAGAGATGGTTGTGTTTGCTATATAGGCTGCATTGCATTATCCCTATATTTGATGTGCTGTATAACTTATCTCCCTGTTTATTTTCTTTGTATATGTATGCTCGTTCTACGAGCAGACGAGGAGCAAACAGTACCAGAGGATGGACCTGAGGAGACACCCGTTTATCACCGGAGCA
The DNA here is from genome assembly GCA_039655645.1 of Ammopiptanthus mongolicus. Taxonomy (NCBI): domain Eukaryota; kingdom Viridiplantae; phylum Streptophyta; class Magnoliopsida; order Fabales; family Fabaceae; genus Ammopiptanthus; species Ammopiptanthus mongolicus. Next base: position 56,795,413 of record CM077344.1, read on the forward strand.
CCGAGGATGCTGGTGCTAGGGGATATTCAGATCGTGTACGACAACGAGAGGGGATGGCGAGTGGACCCCTCGACCTTTTTGGTTGTATATATAGGACCAATTAGCTTGATCTTCTGGAGAGGTACTCCATCGTATGCAGACATCATTGAACCCTATCGTGTTTACCAGTTCCTTCCCTTTCCACGGATGTGACGACGACCGAGCCAGAGAGAGCAGGACTACCGATGGTTGGCACCACAGACTTCAGCTGTATCCAGCAGGAGGGGCTTCGTGCATAGAGGCCAGAGGAGACGTTCAGATTGATACATGAGGGCGGCCCTGAGGCGCCGCATAGTAGTGTCGAGTTCCTCCTCCGAGTACAAGCCTATGCAGGCTTATAGGCCTACACACGGAGAGGGGCAGGGTAGGTCAGGTCATCCCTACCACTGATGGTGAGGGTTAGCTAGTGCGTCTTCTTCTAGGACTGAGTGGAGAGGCTGATGTATTTTGAGAACAGGGCTGGGGAGCTTTAGTGAGGATGTCTCAGAGCTTTTCTTCTCTTTTTGAATCATGTTGTACATGTTTCATCTTTCAGTTTCAGTTGTATAGTGATGTATGTATTACAGTAGCCCTATTGAGGGGCAACCACGTAAATACTTATATAATGTATGTATATATTTTATCTTTCCCGTTGTGCTTTACTCTGATGCATGCTTTTATGTACGTGCTTGTCGTGTATGCTTTATCGTTTTGTCGTTCATTTAATAAGCGCGTAATAATATCACCAGGTTAAATAACTTAGTAGGCGGGTTCTCAACCTAATGGGATTATCCTACGTAAGTGGGGTCGTCTCAGCTTTCTCTCTCACTCCCACGGTTTCTCTCTCTATCTCTACACATCTCTTCTCTTCTCCTTAAACAAACTACACCATTGTCTTCACCTCTTCAAGCTCTACAACTTTAGTGAAGGAAGTTTTGTCAAAGGAGCAACTTTATTTTTGGACCAACTTCAAGACACCATCTTTTTCCTTTCCTTCTTCAAGAGTAAGTATTCCTATACTCATTTTCTACAACTTTTGTTCTCGAAGTTCATGAAAAATCAATACTTTTTCTAGTATGATTTTCGAAACTCATGATTTATAAATGGCTTCCATCTTCCTTAAATTTCTAGCTTTGAACTCATCACCTTTGTCCCTCCAAAATGTGGTGAAGTAGGTCTTGATATTATTGATCATAATATTGATTTTATATTGTGCTTAATTTGGAGTGATTTGATGAACAAATGGCTACCAAAAACCATGTATGTATGATCGGCCATATGCTAATTTTTAGGGCTAGGAAGTTGTTCTTTGAAAACTAATGAGGTTAACATGTTTAATGATAGATCTAAGGATGATTGGAACTAAGAAAAATCATGAATAAAATCAACCCCTATGTGAGTATGTGTATTCGGTTTCTAAGGCATTCCTCACATAAAAAATGTTTTGATTTTGTAAGATTGTGTTTAAGTAATTAAGTGAAGTTAGTGTAATCTAGTAAAATCAAGTTTTCAAAAAAAACCTATCATCCCAAAGGATGAGGTAGGTCACGGCCTTAGTATCAAAATTAGGGTTCCAAATTTACCTATGTCATAGATTTATTTAATTGAGCTAGTTTTGAAAGTATCAAGTCTTATTAAGATTTGTGATCATACAGTTCAAGTAAGTGTTTTCAAAAATGTATTTCAAACTCAATGAATGAAAGGTGACACCATGGTTTAGGCACTGGAATTGACCATACTATTTAGCTTGATAGCTTGTTTGATGGCTTTCTATGGCTTGACAGTTGTTGGCTCACAAGAGTTCTTTATTTAGATTTAAGAGTATGATAAAGGAACTATACCTTTGGAGCTCTTCACTAATTAATTACTTCATGTAACCTAGAAGAATTAACTTATCACTTTAGTGCGAAATAGTTGTAATAAAATGAAAGAAATGACTATAATTAGTGAAATAGAATAAAAGAAATGCATATAATTAGTGTAATAGGAAGTACCTTTACATAATACTAGGAAAATGAATTATATCAGTACCTTATGAGGAAAGATATTTCAAAGTATTTTTGAATGATTTTGACAAAAGTATTTTACATGTTTTGGAAATTCAATGTTTCATGCTAAAAGTTAAAGTTTTACACTAAAAGTTAACGTTTGACCAAAAGTCAACATTTGACTAAAAGTTAAAGTTATTTTCAATTAGGTCCTTATGGACTCAAAATATAATAGATGAATCTTAAGAGTATGGCATGTATTGATATATGCCTTAGATGATTTCACATCATCAAAAAGGATCCATAAGACTTAACTAAACAAAGAACGTTTTTGGTTGCTTGGTCGGCAAGTAATTGCGCTTCAAAAAGGAAACAAAGATGATAAAGGATCGTATTTGAGAATCCTCCATCATAATACATTTAAGCGTTTGGGAAACATGGATAGTCCAATGAGGTGTTTGGATCCTAGAGTTTGGTACTATCCAATCGCCTATAGAAGGGTATCAAAAAGAAAATGCGCAAAGACCAAAGCTTAAGAACAATCGGGAACCAATGATAGACCAATGAGGTGTTTGGATCCAAAAGTTTGGAAACTATCATATGGGCCTCTAGAATGGCTTGGGTTGCCGGAGTAATACCGAAGTTTATTTGGTTGATAAACATGAAAGTATTGGCCTTGTAGGCTTAACCATATTGCATATAAATTTGAGTATAATGCCTGTGTGCCTAGGAGGTTGAGCTTACACCTAGTGCGGGTGCAAATATTAGGGTGACGATCTTCAATGATCTTGGCAACGTCTGAGTTGGAAACTCCACAGATGACCAGTTGGTAGCTCTTCTGAGTCGTGGCATTTCGTGCACTGCTTAGACATCTGCAACTAGACACCAACTTATCCATGGTTTTAGAGTGTCATAATAAAAGCCTTTGGTTACTAGTAACAAGGAAATTGGAAGCACAATTTGGCCCAAGATGGTGCTTTGATGAACATGTACTATTACCACTCCTTCTGTTTTATCCCATTATAGCTCCAGAGTAGAGTCAGAGTCTTGACGGTTGCATGTTTGGAATGCACAAAGGTCATATTATGCATATTTACTGCATCTGGTATATCATATTCATATATAATATTTTCTTGGAATTGTATTATGTTGTATAACTATTTTGTTTGGGAGTCGTGCTACTTTGCTTCACCCTATGTGTGTGTTGATGATGAGGTTCTTATCCTATCGGTTCTTCTGTGTTGTTTTCCCCTTTATGTGATGTTATAAACGACGATGTTAGAACCCCTGTTGCACATTCATGCTGAGTTCTTAGGAGGGGCCGACTGCTGGACCCAAGATATGACTACTGGGCTGAGGGAATACTGCGGGCACCTGACTCTGACTTTGAGGACCCAGGTGGACTGGAGGGTCGTATTTTCTATCACTCTGTATCTCCGCCTGGAGAACATTGTGGGAGGTCATGGGGAGAGGAGCACTCGTCAAAGGAGGCCACCAGATAGTTCCACCTCTTTTCATACGCTAGGTGTACGATTGATTACAGCCAGAGCTGCTGGAGAGGCGCCACCTTAGGAGCGTTTAGTCTTAGAGCACCCTCCCGGATTCCCATGTCCGAGGGGTAGGGCACGTATGATCACTACTCCTCGGAAGCGGGTGAGACCTTGTCCACGTCCCTTTGTTTGGCCCTTACCATCTTATGATGAGGGGGAGGGTGGAGGTGATAATGAAGAGGAGGAGGGCACCGAAAGTGACCCTGAAGAGGATCCCTCAGATCCCCCCTCCGAATAGTATGCTCCCTTGGCCAGTTTGACAGCAATCGTCTCACATCTTGTATCTTTATTTGCTTAGTACTTTTGAAGGGGCTATGACCCCAATATTTTGAGAAACTTATTTAGTACTTATCATGTACTTTACTTTGTATGCTTTTATTCGGTACTTTTGACTATGCATTATGGATCACAATGTTTAAGGTATGAGTTGTTGTAATTGATACATGTTTTTTAATTTCCGCAAATAACGACTACAATATAAAAGAAATTTTGAAATCATCATTTTATATACCCGAAGGATATATATATATATATATATATATATATATATATATATATATATATATAAGTATAATCAACTATTTTTGGCCGGATAATATTTATTATTTAATTTTCCGCACATAGTGACACCCTCCAGAAAAAGGGTGTTACAGCTCCTACTTTATAGAGCTACCATACATTACCACCCCTTTAAAGAAATTTTGTCCCCGAAATTTAAGCGGGAGCCAAGGATTCCTGTAACTCATCCCAAGTCAACCATAGTAACTCATCCCAAGTCATTAACACACATCATGCAAATCACACGAAGTCATCTCCCAAGTCAACCATAGCAACTCATCCCAAGGATCAACTCATATCAATATCTATCTCACTCTTTAATGCATCTAGACCTTAAATGAAGACGCGGCCACCACCCTAGATCACAATGCATCCCCTACCAAGCAGGATGAAAATAAATCGTCAAAACAACATATTCTGTTCACCGTGACTAGTAAGAGTGCACCACCATCCCCTGCCAAGCAAGATGATTATCTTTGTTGCCCCGGAATAGTTCACTAAGGACTCTGGAATATGCAGTACACATCTGGATAACCAGGCTGCTCCTACGCCACGACACAATAGGGGCTATACTATTGGTCTCTTGTGGAACTTGTTGAACCCAGTTACATCATCAAGGCCTACCAAGCACCTGTACTATCATAATCCGTACCCGCACTCAGGTACTCTGACCTCGTGTGCTACCAAGCCACACGACTGTGAATACAACAACAAATGCAATCTAGCATGGAGCTCACGACTCGTCTCTTGATCAGTGGCATGCATCACCTGATCCACAGTGATCGTCACTTATCTCTAATTATGCAAGCAAAGCTAACACAACTTGCACTTCCAATCTTAGGCATAACATATTATCTCATGCATTATCAATTATAAAGTAAGAGTAATCACATTGTCAATCCAAACATACTCATCACATAAGCATATACGCAAGTAACCTTAAAGCATGTTAACAGTAACACATAGAACATATATCATCAAGCATATCATGGCAAGCGACTTCATCATACTAAGCATGCAACCTCGATTCAGCAGAAATCAATTTATCGGCGATAAACCTACAATGCCTAAATCTACATTGGTACCAAATCACTGTAGTCGCTAATGTGAATTAGGTGTTGTCCGTTACTCAGCCACTAGTAGGGTTTAGGTACCCCTACGCATATCAATGTATTCTACTCTACTCTTGCCTCCTCGGTGAGTTGTGATTCTTTCTCCCACCTGATATCAACTACACGAACACCAACACGAAACCATAAGCACTTCCACGTACAACCTCAGATCAGCCTTACACCATCACGTCTTCCTAAATAAGGTATAGGACATAAGTTATTGAAGAAACTAGTTTGAAACACAAGAAGGGGGTTGAATTGTGTCTCTTAATTTTTCTCAAATTTTTTCGCAAACAGATAACCTTTTAAACATAGCATGGACACTAAAGCCAGCTTAGGATGCAAAACACGTAAGCTAAAAACGATGGATGCACAAAAAAAACATTTTCAATAGAGGCATATGTTAAGAAAACAAATTCAAACCCAAGCATTAGTTATAAGCAAACTAAAGATAGATAAAGAGAGAAGACAATGCATAGATATTATCCTGGTTCACTCTTAACCCAAGAGCTACGTCTAGTCCCCTTTACTTGAAGGTTTTATGCACTAAAAACTATTAACAATGACAAGTATTCCATAGCTTTTCAAGCACATGTATTCTATGACCGCTTCAAGTTTACCAAGTATTCTACAACCTCTTTAGGTAAAAATAAGTATTCTTTTCCAGACAAGCCTCTCTAGGCTCAACCAAGTTTTGTTTGAAAAGAGTTTTTCAACCTTAACTAACTCACTATAGATGAGGATATTAAAACTTAAGAGCAAACTCTGAAGATAAAACTCTATGTAGAGAGTTGATATGAAAGATTAGAGTTAGAGTAAAGCTTGTGAGCTTTTGTATATGATCGCTTTGATTGCTTGAGCGTTTCCTTGTAAACTTCGGCTTTTTTTGTTTGTTCAAAGTCTTCAGTATTTATATGCTTCAAGACTTGAGCAAACTTCTTTCTTCAACGGTTGGAAAAGAGCAGTTCTGAGTAAGCATTAAATGCATTATCCCATTGACTTTGATAACTTGTAAGAAGGCTTCTGGCGGAGTAGATTATTAGATAGAGCTGAAAGTAGTGCTGAAAGCTTTTCCTCATACCCTAAAGCTGCCTTTTATCTTTCCTTCTTGAGTCGAGTCAACTTTGTTGATTCAGACTTGTGTCAGGAACAAATAGGTACTTATTCTTTCGATGGTACAATGTTCAGAGCTTGTGTACAAACAATATTTAAATATTACATTTGAACTATTTCATGCTTTATAAAAAGATAGTCCAATAAACAAATTTATATGGCTTAGATGGATACAAAACAACACACGCCGTTTGAGTCTTTGGACTTACGCTTCCTTGTTACAAAAAGATCATAGTCCAAGAGGACTGAGTCTATTAATCATATGTTAACAATTACGATAGACTTTTGATCTGAAGCTACTTTAAGTCTTTGGACTTAGAATATCTGCACACTTAAACAAACATGTTAGTCCAAAAGGAATCTTTGTTCATCTAATTTAATCCTTTTGTTAACATCAAAATTTTAGGAGTTATGACCATAACTGTAACATCCTAAAATCTGGACCTCCTCTTATCTCAAATTCTACGTAAATTATGTTTTTCCCAGTCATAAAGATATATTTTGGACTTGATGTCTTCATATGAATTGTATCTCTAAGTCTTAGATTTCCATAGACACCAAAGTCGACCAAAAACACTAGTAGAAAATATGGATTTTACGACCAGATTTAACGTCGGTTAAAAAAAACTAGACATTAACAAATACGCGGTGGGAGAATTGTAAATAATTAGCTCATTTAAATCATATTTAACGTCGGTTGATTTTATAACGGACGTTAAAAATTTATTAATGTCGGTTGTGAAATAAACAGACATTAAAATTAAGGTTTTAACGTCGATTTTTAAAACGACGACGTTAAAAGTTTTAATCAAATTTGAGTAAAACTATTAACGTCGGTTATTTCAATAACCGACGTTAAAAAATTCATTTTAACGTCTGTTTATTTGACAACTGACGTTAATAGTTTTACTCAAATTTTTTTAATGTTATGTCGCGCCCTAGGTATCAGTTCTACGCGCACTCACTGCAGTTTTTCTTCTCCGTTTGAAAAACTCTTGTCTGAGTCTATCTCTTCTCCATTGAACCACCACCGTCGCAGCACCACCGTCGCGCCTTAGATATGCTTCTTCTCTCTTTCTCTTCTTCCTTTCTATTCTCCCTTTCTCTTCTACATTTCTCATTGATCTTCTCTTCGCATTAGGTTTCCCACTGCTGCTGCTACTGCTCTTCTCCTTTCTCTTCTCCATTCTCTTCTCCTTTCTCTTCTTCAAGTTGTTGCTGCTCCTACAACAGGTAACCCTCATTAGGTTTTCAACTCTTATTATCATTTTATTTATCTTGCTGCTCCTCTCATTAGATTTTCCCACTGCTTGGGTCTCTGTTGCTGCTTATGATACTTTGTTTAGATTATTTTTCTGGTTCATTTGCATGCTCTCTTATAGTAGAGCAAGTTGTATAGCTGTCAGGTTAAGATGCTGAAAGTATTAGAGGGTGTATATAGGGTATATGATGCTAAAAGCATTAGAGGGTATATGATGCTGAAGGTATTAGAGGGTATAAGGTATTTGAAATTTAATGCACATATAGGGTATGTTAGGTTATAGGGTATATATATGGTTGTTGGGTTTTCAAATACTAGTGCTTTTTCAATCTCCCCTATTGTCCTTATATTGGATATTTGTGTGTATATATCTAAAGAACCTCTCTAGTTATGGATCGTAATTGGATGGTTAGTAAACGCACAAGTGATGAGTATTTGAAAGGAGTGGAAGAGTTTATAGAATTTTCTCAAAAAAATCTTCCTGATAGTGATGGAAGGTTTTGTTGTCCTTGTGTCAAATGTTTGAATTTAAGGAAATGTGAAGTGAAGGATCTACGTACTCATCTTATTTGTAATGGGATTTGCATGAATTATACAAGATGGATATGGCATAGTGATGTGTTGTTAAATAACAAGCCAAGTGTGTCCCAAAGTGAGGAAGTTGACGTAGATATGGAGGATGATCGACTAGAGGATATGATCCGTGATATTGGACAAGAGTCTTTTCAGCGAGCACATGTGTATGAAACTTTATGCAGTGATTCGGATAAGCCTTTGTATTCGGGGTGCACTAAGTATACACGATTGTCAGCGGTGTTAAAATTGGTCACTGTGAAGGCAAGAAATGGCTGGAGCGATAAAAGCTTCACTGAATTGCTTGAGTTGTTGGAAGAAATTTTTCCCAAAGGCAACACATTGCCAGACCGTAACTATGAGGCGAAGAAGGTACTGTGTTCAATGGGTATGGAGTATAAGAAGATACATGCATGCCCTAATGATTGCATATTGTATAGGGATGACTATGAAGAGTTGCACAACTGTCCCAAGTGTAGGGTATCACAGTACAAAGTGAAGGATGGTGATGATGATTCTAGTTGTGATGTGAACAAAAAGGGTCCTCCTGAGAAGGTGTTGTGGTATCTTCCAATAATTCCAAGGTTCAAGTGATTGTTCGCTAATGCAAATGGCGCAAAGAACATTAGATGGCATGCAGATGAGAGAAAATGTGATGGACAGCTTCGCCATCCGGCTGATTCGTTGCAATAGAAGAGAATTGATAGTTTGTTTCTGGATTTCGGAAGTGAGCCAAGAAACCTTAGGCTTGGACTTGCAATGAATGGAATGAATCCGTATGGTACCTTAAGTAGTATTCATAGTTCATGGCCCGTTCTCCTGGTAATTTACAACCTACCTCCTTGGTTGTGCATGAAACGCAAATACATGATGTTGTCTATGATGATTTCGGGCCCAAAACAGCCAAGAAATGACTTAGATGTTTATCTAAGCCCGTTGATTGATGACTTGAAAAAGCTGTGGGTGGAAGGCGTTGATACGTTTGACGTCCATTACAAAGAGACTTTTAAGATGCGTACCATGTTATTTTGCACCATCAATGACTTTCCAGCATACGGAAACTTGTCCGGCTACAGTGTTAAGGGGCATAAAGCATGCCCTATATGTGAAGAAGGCACATGTTTCACTCAATTGCAACATGGAAGGAAGACAATTTACCTTGGGCATTGAAGATTTCTTAGACGTGATCACCCATATCATAGATTGAAGAAAGCTTTTAACGGATGCCAGGAGAATGAAATTGCTCCGATGGCCTTAACTGGAGAGCAAGTTTATCAACGGGTGAAGGACATCAATGTTATCTTCGGAAAGACCCAAAAGAATGCTACTGATAAAAACATATGGAAAAAGAGGTCCATCTTCTTTGATCTTCCATACTGGTGCAAACTTGATGTTAGACACTGTATTGATGTGATGCATGTTGAGAAAAATGTGTGTGATAGTGTAATCGGAACGTTTCTCATCATTCAGGGCAAGACAAAGGATGGTGTGAATGCTCGTCTAGATTTGGTTGCGATGGGTATACGAGAGCAGTTAGCTCCACAACCAAAGGATGGTAAGCGGACATATTTGCCTCCAACATGTCATACTTTGTCAAAAAAAGATAGAACAAGTTTTTGTGATTGTCTACGGGGCGTCAAAGTGCCACATGGTTACTCTTCAAATGTCGAGAGGCTTGTCTCAAATGATCTCAAATTAGTTGGCTTAAAGTCTCATGATTGCCACGTGTTGATGCAACAACTACTACAGGTGGCTATTCGTGGTATTGCTCCTAAAAGCGTTAGACATATCATAACTAGGTTGTGCTCATTCTTTAATGCTATATGTAACAAAGTGATTGACCCCCAGAAGTTGGATCAGTTGGAAGATGAGGCTGCTATTATCTTGTGCCAATTGGAGATGTATTTTTCTCCTTCATTTTTTGACATTATGGTTCACTTAATTGTTCATCTGCTGAGGGAGATTAGATTGTGTGGCCCTGTTTATTTAAGGTGGATGTACCCAGTTGACCGATACATAAAGATCTTGAAAGGGTATGTGAAGAATCCACACCATCCGGAAGCATTTATTGTTTAAAGGTATGTTGCAGAAGAAGCTATTGAGTTTTGTTCAGACTACATTTCTAAAATTGGTCCTATAGGGGTTCCTAAGCCTTGTCATGATGAGGCAAGATATGAAGGCAAGGGTACACATGGTGTAATGGTTAAGAGCAAGGGTCGGGAGGAAGTGCTTCAAGCACATTTGAATATATTGAATAACACTGATAAAGTTCAACCTTACTTATGTGATCACAAAAGAGACGTCAAGGTAAGAAACCCTCGAATGAGTGAAAAGTGGTTGTTGAACATGCATAACAAGACTTTCTTAAAATGGTTTAAGGAAGAAATTTTGAAGGATGATAGTACTGCTTCTGATACATTAAAATGGCTAGCACGTGGGCCTAGCTTTAATGTCATATGTTGGAGCGAATACGAAATCAATATGTGTTCCTTTTATACAAAGGAACAAGATAACAAGAGTACCATGCAAAATAGTGGGGTTATGATAGTGGTTGAGGCCATGCACTTCTCTAGTTCAAAAGATGCAAATCCAATTATGGCAACGATTTCTTACTTTGGAGTCATTGAAGAGATCTGGTTGGTCGATTACACTAAGTTTGCAGTGCCTGTTTTTAAATGTAAGTGGGTTGACAGTAAAAGTGGTGTACAAATCGATGAATTAGGATTTACATTGGTAGATCTTGGCAAGGTAGGTCACACGGAAAAGCCTTTCATCATGGCTTCCCAAGCAAAACAAGTGTTTTATATCAATGATCCTTCTAACAAAAGGTGGTCAATGGTTCTCCAAGGAAAAAGCATGCATCATAATGATAAAAATCAAGATTCAACTCTCGATATTCCTGAGACTCCTTCTTTCTCAATACACATGCCTACTTTCATTGAGGAAAATGAGGTGGACGATGTACATGCCACTCGTGATGATCATCATGAAGGGATATTGATCTAGCTAAAATCTGATACTATAGTGCAAGTTATCTTTATCCATGATATGAGTTTTGTTTTTTAGGGTTATATTGTTATGTTTACAAGAAAGGAATGTCCCTCTGACGTGATATTGTGGGCTTCTGAGAATGCTCTCTGCTAGGGTTTGACGGCAAATAAGGATTTGCATGGCCATGGCTCACGTAAAACCTATTGTCCCATGGCGATTCCTTGCCTTTGATGGATTTTCCCCATCCTCATCTCCTCCTTTCTTACCTCCTATTCACAAGAAAACTTTTGCACAAGCCCTTAATAATGCTTGTGACATTCCTCTCAGTCAACTTCCGTTCCCTTGCATGAAAGGTGGTGCTCTTGCTGTATCTATCCCAGAGGACGACTACAATGCAGGTATAGAGGCTACAAAAACGTGTTTGCATGGTAGGCTTCTATTATCGAAGGGGGATCAACCCTTGAAATTGGCTGACTTGCGCAACAAGTTAACCAAACTTTGGAAACCATTATCTCAGTGGAAGATGATTCCTATTGGAAAGGGATATTTTGAATTCTCTTTTTTCTCTATTGAGGATATGCGCCGAGTGTTATCTGTTGGATCATGGAATCTGCAGCCAGGAACATTACGATTATTCTCTTGGTCTCAAGACTTTAATCCTAATAGGGTGAAACAAACCAACGTTCAATGTTGGATTAGGATTTTTGATCTTCCCCAAGAATATTGGAGACCAAAAATTCTGTTTGCAATTGCTAGGGGAGTAGGTATTCCTCTTTCTTTGGATGATGCCACAATTCATAAATCTCTTGGTCATTATGCTCGTGTCCTTGTAGATATTGATTTGAAAGGTGAAATTAGGGATCAAATCTTGGTTGAAAGGAAAGACTTTGCTTTCAAGGTGAAGATTGAGTATTAAAGGACTTCCTCTTTTTTGTAATTCTTGCAATGTCATAGGCCATTCATTGAATTCTTGCAAATATAATGGAATGAAGGTCCAAGAATCAAAACCAAGAAAGGTCTATGTTCCTAGGGCTAAAGCTTTGACCGATGAAAATCCTGATCATGTTGATCAGTGATCTGAGTTGCATTATGACAATCAGGTGATAAAAGATCATCAGGAGTTTAATGTGCTTCCTGTTGCAGAAATTGAAGATGATCAGGAAATTGATGTTGCCAAGGATGATGTCAACCAGATAAATGCTAATTATGAAAACTTGTAAAAAGGAATTGATAACGAGTTGAATAAGGATAGTCTTATTGAAGTTCAAGGTCATGTTGAAACTATTCAGGATCAAGATGATGGGCATGATAATTCTATTCTCCCGGAGTTATGTGCTAGAGGAAATCCCTTCTTTAGGAAGATTTATTAATGCTACTACTTCAGAGCAACGAAATAATGTTCAGGCTGCTGTACCAACTGATCATGTTGCTACCCCGGAAGAGGAAATTAATGCTCAAGCTAGTGTACATTCAATTGATCATGTTTCTGATTCTATCCAATCCTCCAGCATTGGAACATCTTCTAATTCTGTTAGCAGAAGTGTTCGAATTGACAATTCTAATGTGAGTCATGATTTAAGAATACAGGACAGACTTTGGGCAGATGACAGTGCTGATGAGATCGAATCAACAGAGAATGCTGATACTGCTAATAAATACATCGATGCTGAGTCTCATGAAGTTGAATTTACCCTTGTCATGACTAGAGCTCAAAGGAAGAGGCAGAAGAAAAAAGCCAATCAGGGTTCACAAAATGGTAAGAATAATGCTCAACACAGGGCAGGTCCTAAACTTTTTGCCTGATGAAAGTCCTCTATTGGAATGCTAGGGGCCTAGGTAACAATGCCACTAGGCTTGTTTTGAAAAATTTATGCTCTTCCAATAATCCTGATTTTATTTTCTTGTCTGAACCTTGGATTACATTAGATCAATTCCCTACTTCCTTTTGGAGAAATCTGCATCTTAAACCTTTCTTAGTCAATGACAGAGGCAGTTTGACTCCCAATATTTGGGGAATTTGTAAGGATTCATGGGATCCTTTAATTATTGATAATTCTTCTCAACATATTTCTATCTCTGTTCGGTGGGAAAATAAAACAATTTATCTTTCAGCAATCTATGCTAGTACTTCATACATTGTTAGAAGGAAGTTGTGGTTGGAGTTAGCCAAACTTCAGGAAGATCACCCTGGCCCTTGGTGTTTCATTGGGGATTTTAACTCTATTCTTGGAGCTCATGAAATGAGAGGGGGTAATAGTCCTAATAAGCTTTCTTGCAATGAGTTCAAAGCTTGGAGTGATTCATGCTCTCTTACTCATCTTATCATTAGAGGTTCTGAGTTTACTTGGGTAAGAAGAAGACAGAATGGTTTTTATACTAAGAGAAGGTTGGACAAATCTTTGGTCAATGATGCTTGGTTATCTTTCTGGAATTCCTCTTCTTGTTGCACTCTGACAAGAAGCCAATCCGACCATCACCCTTTGTTGTTAGCTGTCAATAGAGAGGCTAAAAACTTTGCTTCACAGTTTAAATTTTAGCAAATGTGGCTAGATCATCCTGATTGCAGAAGAGTTGTTTCTGAGGCTTGGAGCAGGCAATATGTAGGCTGTCCTATGTCAGTCTTGTCCCAAAACATGAAAGCTTTGAAAAATGATCTTCGAATTTGGAATAAACAATATTTGGTGATGTTCATAACAATGTCAAAATGGCTATTTCTGAAGTAGACAGGATCCAGGAAGCTATTATTAATTTTGGTCTTACTGATGATCTCATTAAGGATGAGCAGAATGCACAAAATTCTCTGCAGCAGGCTCTTGTTTATGAGGAATCCTTCTGGAAATAAAAAGCTAGAATTAAATGGCACTCTTTTGGAGATAGAAACACTGCCTTTTTCCATAGAGTTGCTAAGATTAGCACTGCTTCTAAAAGGATCACTCTCCTCAAGTATGGTGATCAGGTTCTGGACTCTTCTGATGTCATTGAGCAGAATGCTTTGAATTTTTATCAGTCTCTCTATGCTTCAGATAATAATTGCAGTCCTAATGACTTAATATCAAAAGTTATTCCATCAATGGTGACATCACAGGAAAACATCATGCTCACTATTTTGCTTTCTATACAAGAGATTAAAGATGTTGTTTTCTCTATGTGTGGAAGCAGTGCACCTGGTCCTGATGGCTTTGGAGGCTGCTTTTACCAAAGATTCTGGGACATTGTTGTTCCTAATCTTTGTAATTCAGTCCATCAATTCTTTTCTAAGAGTTACATCAGACAAAATATGAATTCTAATTTGGTTGTTCTGTTGCCTAAGCATCCTAATGCTGATAGGATTGAGCAGTTTCTGCCCATAGCTTTGGCTAACTTTCAATTCAAAGTCATTACAAAAATCATGGCTGATAGGCTTGGAGTAGTTGCTTCCAGGATCATATCTAAACAGCAGAGAGGATTTATAAAAGGTAAGAGCATAATTGATTGCATTTACACAGCTTCTGAGATGGTTAATATGATGGAACATAAAGCATTTGGAGGGAATGTTGCTCTTAAATTTGACATTAAAAAGGCATTTGTTACAATGGATTGGTCTTTTTTGCTTCAAGTTGTTTCTTCCTTTGGCTTTAGTTCGACCTATTGCTTTTGGATTCAAATTATTTTGAAGTCTGCTATGTTGTCTCTCTCCATTAAAGGCAAGCCTATTGGATTCTTTCATTGTAAAAGGGGTGTTAGGCAAGGTGATCCATTATCACCCTTGCTTTTTTGCCTTGCTGAAGATGTTCTTACTAGGGGAATCTCTCATCTTGTTAATGAAGGTTTAATTGATCTCATTGCTGGTCTTAGGGGCCATCCTACTCTTTATCACATTTTTTATGTAGATGACTTGTTAGTCTTTTGCAAAAGGAACAAAAGAAGTCCTCAAAACTTAATGTCTCTATTTTCTATGTATGGCCAAGCATCAGGCCAGATTTTGAGCCTTGATAAATGTAAGTTCTATGCTCACAACCTTTCTTCAGCTCGTTGTTCAAGTATATCTGCTATCCTGTGCTTTTCATATGACCATCTGCCTTTCACTTACCTTGGTGTCCAAATTTTTAAAGGAAGGCCTAAGAAGATCTTTTTTCAAGGCATTGCTGACAGGATTGTGACTAAGCTTGCATCCTGGAAAGGCAGCCTTTTATCTATTATGGGCACCAATTTGAACATTTTTAAAATAGAGGGACCAACTTGAATAAATTAAAACAAATGAAGGATCAAAAGAGTAATTTAGCCTTTCTTTTTCTTTTTCTTGCTTCTTCTCTTTATTTTATTTTAACCATATTTTTTCTTTTCTTTTTCTTTTTCTTTTTGAATAGAGAGAAACATTTTTCTTTACTTGCCAGCCCATTTCTAACACTTTTATTTCTGTAAAGGGATTCTCAGCCACACATTCTTACTATTGCTCCAATATACTTCTAAGAGGTCACCAAAAACAATTTTCAATTTTTAGAATTGGGACCAAAGAAAATATTTTTCATAAAGGCTCAAATTGGGCAACTAGTGGATGTGTTTAACAAAATAATGTAGGCCAGATTTCCACATGCACAAAAATCAAACTCGCCTCAAAATGGTCTTAGGACAAGTTCTAGAACGTATCCATCTGAAAAATCCCACTCATCAAAGAAAGGGGTTAATATCAATAAATTTAGCAATGTAGCTTAACCCCTATAAAAACCCAAGTCTCACATTTAGAAGTTAAGTCTAAAGAAAATTTATCAAACAGGGAATTTTTTGCTAATTTTCAGTTTTCAAAAGACAAACCTTTTCAAATAAACTTGTGAGACTATCAAAGTAATTCATAAAAAAGAAATTATTTTTTTGTAAGGGGTCTCCTTAAATTATTTTTTCATAAAAAGAAATAAGATAAGCCAGTTAATTGTACTCAGCAATATCATGAAAAGTATATATTTTTCCTTCCCACACTTAACATTTGCAATGTCCTCAATGCAACAAAAATAAAGTGAAGTACATGTGTAGAGAATGAGAAGAGAAAAGTACTGACCTTTTTTGTTTATTTTTGTTTTAATTAGATAATATGCATGGCCTTGCTGAAATATGCATGCCCTTATTCATCAACACAAAATTCAAAATCACATGCAAATTAGCCGTATTCTACTCATGGCAGCCACACAAAGATTAGATGCAATTAATTTATTCAAAGAAAGAAACAAATAAAGAGAAAAAATTAGAAACCACCCGGATCCCATAGCTTGGGATAGAAAGACCGAGGTGTGCTCAAAATATAAGACCTTCCTCCCGGATCCCATGGCTTGTAGAAGGAAATCCTAATGATGCTCAACATACATGATGAGATGTCCGCTTGTCTCATTAAAGAACCTAGTTAACTAATTTTGATTACGTTATAACCGTTAGCGCACTTATTACACAAACAAGGTATAACATCCCGGTTTTCGCTTGCTTGTTATAAAGTGTTGTTACATACATTGTTTATGTTGTTATATATATGTTAGGTGTTGTTATGCATGTGTTAGATGTTTAGGACGTGTTTTAGGGTAGTTAAACCTTAGAAACGAGCTTATAAGTGATCCTGTCAGGGTGGCACGCCTATGCTCTTGTGTAGCACGCCCGTGCTAGTTGTTCATCACGCCCGTGCTCTCGTGCAGCACGCCCGTGCTAAAAGTTAGCACGCCCGTGCTCTTCGCGTGCTCCAGAAACGCGTTTTGGGCTTTAGGTTGACCCGTTTTGTCCCAATCCTTTTTATACTTCTTTTGCTCGACCTAAACCTCAAATCCATCAATCCTAAAGTTAGAAACAGCCGTCTTTAACCTTTCTCTTTGGTTCCCATTGAATCCATGAGCGTCTCCAATCCTTGTTTGGGCGTTCTTCGTCAAGAACACATCCATGTGGTGTTTGCTGTTGCGTTTGGGGTTAAGCTGCTAGATTCGTGTTACTCTGAGGTAAGGTAACCAACCCTATGCATCCTTTTTCTTTGGATCCCTCGACTTAATGTTGAACCGTTTTGTCCCTGTCAAACCAGACTTCGTGGTTCGTATGCCAGTGCTATGAACGGCAACTAGTAGATTAGTTCCCCAGGGATCTAATCGAGGTATGTGCATAACCCTTGTGTTAATTCCCTTCCCTTTCTTTGTTTGGGAATTATCTATCGTTGTCCTTTCTTGTTGTTCTGGGTCAAAGCTCGCTGAACCTGTTGAACCCGTTTGGAGGAGTCACGCTTGGACTTCGCTCTGGTTGGCTCATAGGCTGGTATCATCACGCCAAGTATGGGGAGAAGGGATTAGTATAACATATAGGTTCTAGGGTAGCGTAAGATGAGGGTTAACCCATGACCCTATTTGTGTGCTATATGCCTTAGTTGTTATATGAAATTATTATGGTTGTTTATACATGTTGCTAGTTGTTTAAATGGTTTGTATGATCTTGTCATGACGTTGAGGATGTTGTTTATGATATTGTTTATGATGATGATGATATGCCATGGTTGTATGGATTGGTATGTTAAAGCTGCTGTTAAAACTATGTTAATAAAAGACATAGGGATGTTAGCACTAAGCCTAAAACTAGGATTAGTCTAATTGATGTACATAAAACATAAAGATGTTGATGAGGGTTTGGTGAGTGTTCCAACGTTGATGCTGAATGGTCAACATGGATATGTACTCCTAATCATCTTTCCAGAGTTGATGTTGATGGATCCACATTGTATATGGAGTAGTGGAGTAGTTATGCATAACATAGCATGTTATTAATGTGAGATGATGGAGTGTGTTATAATATGTATGTTATATTATGATGTTGTATATGCTGCATGATCATCTTGCTAACTGCTCTATTATCGTTTATGTTTATACCTACAGTTCCTTACTCCTACTATTGTTGTTGTTGTTGTTGTTGTTTTGCATGTACCTTTGGTTATGCAGAGGATGGTGAGCTGCCAGCTGAGGAGTGATCCTGAGGAGATCGCTTAATCATAGTTTAGTTTAGTTATATTAGTTGTTTTCGATGTAATATCGGTAGTGGTTACCAGCTCTGATTATGTAACATCGGGTTTCGGGTTTTGTTTATGTTTATGTTTTCCGCAGTTTTTGTTTTATGTTTTAAAACGTTTTCGAATAATGTGGTACTTGCTACCTTTCAAGTTGAAGTATTTTTATTTAACTTGCATGCTCTATTTAATTTTATCGTATGTGGGGTAGCGGGTGTCACACGAGGTATTTAAAACTTCCAGCTACACACATTCTGTACATATATACATCATTATCAGAGTGCACAAACTTCAAAAGATAGCATGGTATAAAGAAGTACAAACGACTTCCTCTTCTCGCCCAAAATACATCCGAAAATAAAGACTCACGGGCCATATACACTTAGTACACTAACATACGTTTCCTAAGCCTAGACGATGAATACTCCTCGCTTGTTCTCGTCGTACAACCACTTAGAACCTCCCAAGATTGGGATCTATAGCTCTTCCACCAGCATCGGGCTCGTACGAGGTTCCATCCAGCTCTTCGTCGTCTGGCTCTGCTACCGGTTCTTCTTACCATTTTAAGAAACATACAGTATAGAGAAAACAGGGGATAAGAATTGCATCTCATCACAGATAGGGATAAAGGTAAAGCAGATACATTAATAGCACAACCACACACACAATCATCACCAAAAACCATCCTCGAGGTTTATTGATCTTAACTATTCATCTCACACTCTCATGCACCTAGACCTGACTTGAAGACGCGGCGACAATCCTATGTCACAACATATCCCCTACCAAGCAGGATACTCATCCCCTACCAAGCAGGATAAAAGTCAAACGTCATCCGAGCAGCAAGTTTTGTTACACCCATGGGTACATTACATCCCCTACCAAGCAGGGTGACACTATTCCCCATTCCCGAGAGGAATAGTTGTCCCGATGTCGGAAGGCGCATCTGAGATCTCATTAGCTCACAATAGACCTACCAAGTATCTATCTGTAGTTCCGGTTTGACCTCGCGTAATCCCATATCTAGGCGGCTGTGACATCACCACATGATGCAAACTAGCATGAATTCTCACGACTCATTCCGATCAATCGCTTAGCAACTCAACCTCATCACCTGACACACTAATCACCAACACTCCTTACCAAGCAGAGTGTTCACGACTATCCATTGTCCTCAATCATTTCACCAGGTTGAGTGCATTAGCTTATTTCCACCAAATGATCTTATCTCACACATCACCCAATTCACAATAATCATTTCTTAGCTCTAGGCAGACCAACAGTCACACATGCCATATCATATTATCTCATAATATATTATCATCATATCATCGAATGAGGCAATAAAGCATGTACCATAACATCACCAAATAGGACGATAAAGCATATTATCACAAGCATGGTAAAACACGTATTCACAAATACAGCATAACAGACACAAAAGCATGTTAAGCATACGACCTTGATCAATATAGTATCAACCTACGGTGATAAACCTACAATGCCTAAGCCTACATCGGTGGTTGCCAATGTGGACTTAGGTGTTGTCGATTACTCAACCACTAGTAGGGTTTAGGATCCCCTACGCATATCAATGTATTCTACTCTACTCTTGCCTCCCCGACGAGTGTAATCCTTTCCCCCCACATTAGAGCGATTGATGTAAAGATCACACACTCGACCACCGCGAGCTCTCCACAACCACAGCCACCACGCAGGTCTCATCCACTACCGCTAGCAGCTCCAACACCACCACCACCACCGTTGTTGCCTCCTCCACCACGAGCACCGTCGCAACCTCGAACTTGCCCTAATCACGGAAACAACGTATAAACAACATTGTTAACCCTAGAGTAATACCAAAACCTAGAAGATTCAAGGGAGAAGCTCGAAGAACACGAATAACACTAAGGTTGACGTGTTAGAGATTCGAGCTTACCTTCGAGAAATCGAGAAACCAATCCGTGGAACTTGTAGTACTCGAAACCCTGATCACAATGGTGTAGTTCGAATCACGATCCGATGCTCCAATCTCACTCTAGCTTCACTTTCTCTCTCTAGGACTCTCTCTCTCTCTCTACGTGCTCTGGACCTGAAAACTTTCTAAGTTTTCGTCTAAATGAAGAGAAAAGAGAAAGATGAAGTGGTGCTGCTAGGCTGCCAACGCTCAAGCATGCAGCCCTGGAGCGCTCAAACGTTCGTACGCTTGAGCGTGGAGCGCTGATCGCCACATCTCTACCACGTGTCACGTGCGCGCTGACACGTGCACCCCCCCGCGTCCCCCCTTCCACCCTCTGACGTGCAACTACCCACGCTTTGACATCAATGGTCAACGTTTAAGCGTGGGGTCTCTCCACGTCTAAACGTTGGATGCTGATCTACTCTGATCTTTCACGATTTTCCACTTTCTGGATTCGTTCCAAAGCCAAATTGTCCCAAATTTGAACCTTGGCTTCCTCAACAGATAAGGAACCTAATTAAGCTCTTAAGCATGCTTAATTAATGTCCCATACACTAATCAAGAAAATGGGACGTTATATTAACACCCCCATAAAATAAATTTCATCCCCGAAATTTAGCATACTTTAGAATAGTTAAGGGTATTGTTCCTGCATATCAGCTCCTCTTTCCCAAGTTGCCTTGCCGTAACTTCGTCCCAAACTACCTTCACTTGGGGAATGTGTTTACCACGGAGTTCCTTAACTCTTCGATCCGCTATTCTCACTGGTAAGGCTTCATACTCTAGGTTTTCTTTCAATTATATAAACTCAGGTTCGATGACATGAGAAGGATCGGGGTAGTACTTTCGGAGTTGTGACACATGGAAGACATTGTGAAGGTTGGACAAATTTGGAGGTAAGGCAACATGATAGGCCACTAGACCAATTCGACAAAGAATTTGAAATGGCCCAATTAATTAGAATATTGGTGATACAATTAAAACCATATTCTAACCATATATAATGTGAAGTCAACGGTCTTTCATCTCAATGTCTTAATAGGACACAAGGCATAAATGTGTCATCCTTGTTAAGTCCAGTTATTTATTTCTTGATCTAGTAATTGACGAACGATCATGTGGGCCCAATATCTCATATTGTCCCACATTAGCACGGCCATGCATTTCTATGTCACATACCATCAAGAGGCCTATAGACATTACTCCTATTATGTAGGAGGGACAAATCCTATCTACATCACTCACATTCCTCAACATGTTTCATTACAGGCCCAATAAATACCTTTATAGTTGTCCTATTACAGACAATGTTTAATAGTATCAATGCCTACAACTACATATGTTAGGAATCGTAGTGACTTCAATTCGAAGGACTGCTTCACTATGGTCACCATGAGAATCGCTTATGACACTTACATAACTATTATGCAACATTCTCATAGCGGGTCACTCCAGTATAAATATTCTACTAATATTTATACCTATGTGAAGACTTGATATCTTATACCTATGACTTGTGAGATGTGGTCATTAGTACACTCACATAATAGTCTCAATTTATTACTATTGTCCGTATTAATAATACTTGACTATGGATATTTTAAGAATAGCGTTTTATAATTTAATGGTATCTCACAATCAAGTCATACTTAACGTTCCATTAAATGAACTACCTATTCTAAGGACTTTATTATGCTATAAATATGATCATCAAATACAACATAATAAATGAATGCCTCGTGTGTGTGTATATATATATATATATATATATATATATATATATATATATATATATATATATAAAATAAAGTCATGATACAATATATAAATCCAATAAATATATTGGCCACTAGGGCTTACACCAAAACAGACATTTGAGATTAAGCAGCATGTTATTCCATTAGTTGAGAATAAGGATCACTTAGTTTGGTCTACTAATGACTCTGGAACTTTAAATTTCAAAGAAGCATATCTGCACTTACATCCTCCAAAACCCCCCGATTACTTGGTGCAAGCTCATTTGGTCCTCTTCTATTCCTCCGTCCAGATCTTTTTTGGTGTGGAGAATTATGCAGAATAAATTATCAACTGATGAGAATCTTAGGAAAAAAGGTTGCATAACTATCTCTATTTGCAGTCTATGTGGGCTCACTGATGAATCCACTTCCCATCTTTTCCTTCACTGCTCTTTTGCTCGTGCATTGTGGAATTGGCTCAGTTATATAATTAAGGCTCCTGTTGATTTGACTTCTTTTAGTTCTGTGCTTTCAATTAGTCAGAAAAGTTGGTCTTCTCAAACAAGGGATGTTGTTCTTTAAGGATGGCAATTTTACCCGTATCTGTAGATATCTGTGGATAAAATCCGTAACGGATACCCGTTTGGGGAGTTAAATGGGTACCCGCTTGTTAATGGGTGGGGACAGGTATTAAGGTACCCGCACCTGCGGGTACCCGTACCCGATGACACTATAGTAATCTTAATGTTTTTAGTCAATAAGTTTGGTAGAAAAGCATTATTTCTATGCTATTGTTCTAGAGTTTCATCAATCAAATATAGTGATAATCAATAATCAATGTAGAAATGTTCATTTAATTAATTGCTTGTTGGACTCTTTGTATATTGATATATGGATAGGATATCCATGATATTGGACTTTTATGGTGAACCAATGCTCATAATTCCAATATCAGGTATTTTCTTTTTTTTATGAGTCCAACACCATATAATTATATATTCTTTGTATATAGAGATATTGCTAATAATTAAATGAGCATTGGTAAAATGATTCACTATTGAAATTTTAATATATCCATGGATATCCGTAAAACCCGTGGATATCCGTAAAATCCGTGGATATCCGTAAAATCCGATAGAAACCCGTTTAGCGGGTACCCGCTTGAGCACGGGTGGGGATGGGGGAGTACTACCCGCACCCGCCCCGCCCCGTTGCCATCCCTATTGTTCTTGCTGCTACAATCAATGTTTTCTGGTTTATTTGGTTCTGTAGAAACAAAATCCGGTTTGATAATCATAGAGTTTCTTGGCAAACAGCTACTTCTATGATAATTGCTTCAACCTCATTATCAGGGAACTCTTCTAAAGGGTATGCTTCATCTTGTATTGATGAATTGTGCATTCTGAAGTATTTTGCAGTCAACATTCATAAGTGTATAGCTCCTAAAATTAAAATTGTTATTTGGTCTCCTCCTAAATGTGGTTTCGTCAAATGTAACACTGATGGTGTTGCTAGAGGTTCTCCTGGTCATCTGGTGGAGGAGGGATCTTTAGAGATTCAAGTGCTGCAGTTCTTGGTTTTTCTCTTTATATTGTGGTGTTACATTCTCTTTACAAGCTGAACTCCTTGCAGCTATGTTAGCTATTGAAATTGCTTCTCAAAAGGGTTGGAAAAATCTTTGGTTGGAATGTGATTCAAGTTTGGTTGTATTGGCCTGGTCAAGTCCCAACATTGTTCCTTAGACACTTCGAATCAGGTGGCAGAATTGTCTTCATATTGCAGATGCAATGAATTTCATGATCTCTCATATTTATAGGGAAGGGAATACCTGTGCTGATAAATTAGCTAGTTTTGGAGTTTCATCAAAATGTTATTCTTGGTGGGATCTAATTCCTGATTTTATTAGGGAAGACGTTTTCAGAAATAGGTTTGGTCTACCTAGTTATAGATTTAAATAATCTATCTCATAGGTTTTGGTTTATGTCCCCCTATGCTTTCTTGTATTCTTTATTTTCTTTTTTAATACATTTATTTATGGGGTGCTGCAAATGTTTGGTAGAAGTTGAGGTGCCAACTAGTTGAGATTTCTTTTTCCTATGATGATGCTTTTGTACCTCATTTATGCTTTTATAAAAAAAAAAAAAAAAAAAAAGAGGTGATTAATTGACTCAATCAAATTGATCTGATTCTAATAAATTGGTCGTGATTTGAATATGAAATAAAATTCCCTAATTAGAAAACCTAAATGGTGATTATAAATAGGAGAATAGAAAAAATTCAAAGAGGGGGAAGCATATACAAGAGTAAACGCAGGAGAGGAAAAGCTCCCATTTGGTCCAATACAACCAGAGTTCTTTTTCTTTTTGTCACCAAACCTTCTTCCCCTTGGCTCCTTCAACAAGAAGAAATAACACATCACAGAGCCTCTCACCCTCCACGCACAGCGGAAGTGTGTCGCCTCATCACGTCGTCAAGTCCACCACCAAGAGCCCTGTGCGGACCAGAAAGCGTCGCCCCACGTTCAGATCGGGTCGCTGCAGGCCTCCGTCACGCCGTCAGCCACCATGCGCAGCTGAGCTGCCATACTAGGTTGAAACCACCTGCACCACCAGTCCAGTTCGCCATAGCAGAACCCCCCGGAACCGTCGCCTACTTGCACCCGTCTCAGCCCGTCGCCTGCACGAGCCACTGGCCAACTGCCCAGTTGCTGCGCCGCTGTCTGGTTCTACGTCCCTCCCACGAGTACGCAGCAGAAGCATTCTACTTCTATCGTTTTTAGGTTTAAACTTTCCTTTTTTTATTTTATTTTTATTTATTTATTTAATTTAATTTTGTTTTTTTTGTTGTTTCTTTGGATTTAATGTTGTTTGGGCCTGTTGTGAGTTTGGGTCACATCTGAACTATAGGTTTTTTAGAACATTGTTTAAGTGATATACTCTGTATTGTTTTTAAGAAAATCTTCAAAAATTAAATGCATTAGTATGAATATATGTAAATCAAAGTGATTTAATAAAATTAAAGTCTTTATTATGATTTGATCACATATGCTGATTTTCTAAATACAAACATTTGTTTACAATAATATATCAACGAATTAGCTTTATTAAATTAAATACATTCTTAGTATTAATAAATTGAATATTATTTAATAATTTTAAATAAAAGGGTAAACTGAGATACAACATCTTGTTAACCTTTTGTTTTAGGGCACCTGAGTTGTGACAGCTTAGTGATCCTAAATTTTTTAAAAATAAAAAACTAAAGTAACTTCATTTAAATAAAATGGGTAAACTGAGATGTGGCATCTTGTTAACTTTTTGGTTTTAGGACACCTGAGTTGTGACAGCTTGGTGATCCTGAAATTTCTCAATCAAATTTTAATTCAAAAATAATTAAAATCAACCAACCCAACAGACAAATTTTATAAGTACTACGTAACTTTGAATTTTCCATCGCACAGGGGAATACGTCGAAGCAGAATCAATCATTCTGCCAAGCCAAAATTAATTTTTCATAATTTTTTGGGTTTATTTTATTTTCTATCTTTTAAAAGGGGTAAAATTAATATTTTCATAGTTATTAAAGAATTTACACAATTAACTTGAGGTACCGTTCTTACAATGGGCGATGTAGGGTGCTAATACCTTCCCTACTCGTAACGGACTCCCGAACTCAATCTTTATCTTTTTTTTAAAAGGACCAGTTTTCCTTCAATTAATGGGTTTTCCAATATTTTTCCCAAAATAAAATTGGTGGCGACTCCTATGAATCATATATCCTTTTTTTGCGGCGCCCGGACAGGATGGTCACGACAGCTGGTGACTCCACTGGGAACATTAGAGAGTCAGGCCTATTATAGTTAGGTGTGCATTTTTTACATAAATTTTTTGTATTTATTTTACACATTTGTTTTTTTAATAAACTTGTCTTTGTATGTATTCTTAACCATAGGGTAGACAACTTTCTTGTTTGTCTTTGCGTGCTCTCCTTTGAATATGAACTTGAGTTGTTTTGGACTTCATGTTTGTAAGCTCCATTCACACACACTACATCTACACATTTCTCACACACTTATGGGCGAGGATCTGTACTCGGGTCTGAGTGAAGCTTATGATAGGTACAAGATTGTTAGTGGTAGCCATTTTGGATGTACTTTCAATTTGGTTATAGCGAGAATCTCATCTAGAGTGTGACTCTTTCATGGATGCCCACATTTTGGATTACATCCTATTTGTGGTCAACATTTTTAAATGGGTATTTAGCTCTAGAGACCTTTTACTAGCATTTTTTTAGAGCCACCCAATAAAGGTTTCACGAGTTAGAAGGCGTATAGACCATCAAAGTAGAAATCATCCAATAAATCGATTTAGGTCACAAAGGGAGCATGTTTCTTCTTTACCTATCTCCTTCATTTTTTTTTTTTTTGTAAAAAATGACCCATTTTTTTTAAAAGGAAAGGTTGATTCTTCAAGAATCTTAGGTCCTAGAAGTGCATGAAAAATACCGCCAAAGCCAAATATTGTAGAGGAAATTAAGTGAAGTACTCCAGACACAAAGTATGGAAAGGTGTCTATAACTCCCCCCACCAGGGCCTACCCCCCCAACTTGGAGTAGCTAGATGTGGAAGTAAAATTAAGCCTTGTTCATACATAGGCTTCTCGGGTACGAAATGAGCCATTTCAAATAGGTTCATTGCTCCGGCCCAGAATACTATTAATCGGCATGGGCTACATGAGCCCCCAGTAGTTTACCGGATAAATTGATAAGTCAGGCATTCCCGGCCCACTAAGTGAAACCGGTAGTTTCTTGGTCACAACCAGTTAAAGTTAAAGTTCCATTAAAGTGCATTTCCACGTGGTAGAACCTCCTCAGGGAATATAAGGTTTTCATGAGGCTGATTGAGACAACCCCATACACATGAAGCCATCCCATTGGCTGCAAAACGTCCTCGACGCTCTGATACTACCAAAATGATACGACCCCACTTACACTAGTGGAAAATATGGATTTTACGACCGACTTTAACCTCGTTAAATAAAACTTGACGTTAAAAAAGACGTAGTGGCAGAATTGTAAATAATTAACTCATTTAAATCATCTTTAACGTCGGTTGTATGAATACCTGACGTTATCATCGTTGAATTATCATCAAGCTCCTAAGTCTTCTTTTCTCAATATTATAGGATTATCTATCCTTTCAAACAAGGATCCTCATCAGGTGTAACTAACTGTAGAAAGTCCAATAATATCGGCCTATTCCAGTCATTACAGCTCATTCCACTGTCAACAAACTATTGGGTAGTCAATGTGACAACTTATCATTAAGTATTCGGAAAACTATCTGATGGAGTCCAAGTTCAAGAAGTTCAAAGTCAACTTGAAGGAAGCTTGATAGAAATGGAAGGAACTATGACTAGAACAAGGGCTAAAAGAATGCAAAAAGCATTAGAGAAGGAAGTGGCATATTTGATTAATACAAAGCCCAACTTGGAAGAAGGCCCAAATGAAAGTCAACTCCTCATTATTGACCTAGAAGAGGCGTGATGCAAACCTAGGACAGCCACCTTTGACAAGAAGAACCAAGCCAATTATGGAATAAAAAGAACCAATTTGGAAATTGTTGAAACACTCATTTTCGTTGGTGATGACCTTTCATCTTTGTTTCCAATGTAACTTGAGCTATGGTTATCTGATTGAGGCGTTCTTGGTGGCGTTGGAAAGCTAAGAGGATTATCTAAAATTCGTATTTCTAGTGTCAAGACCGAATTCGGCTTCTATGATGGTGAAAACCGGGCTACAAGATTAGGACGAAATCCTAGACGGGATTTTTCCTGTATTTTGGGCTTCCTTTGTATTGGGCTTATGTTTTTAGACTCCTTATGCTGAAGTAAGAATTACTTAGGAGAGGATTAGGGTTAGCCGTCACCTCCTTAGAATAAAATTCTATAAATAGGGATGTAATACCTATCTTTTTCCAACCTTTGAATAAAATTAGAGTTTTCCTATTGGAATTCTTGGAGAGTGTTATTCTCTTCTCTCAAGTTATTGCATAGAACTTGTTTGATTCTTATCAAGGAGTGCTACTCCTTGTGGCGAATCCTCTTTTGGCTTATCAATCTTCCAATTTCTTGGAAGCAATTGTGGCGCCTTCTTTCATCTCTTATCTTTTCCATTTGTTCATTTAATTTTCGTTTTTTTTTCTTCTTGTCTAGTTTCAATTCGGCACTTTTATTTTAATTTGCTATCTTAGTTTAATTCTTGTCTTTAATTTGCCATATTTCTTCCATTTCTTGTTATTTTCATCATCATCACCTCGGGTGACATCTCACCTTTCTCTTTCCCCCCTTCTTCTCATCCATTGGTCATAAACTTCAAGTGATTAAGCTCAAGGAAAGATCCAAACAAACAATGATTCATATTTGGATCATATCATGTGGTATCAAGAGCTAGCTTCCTTGAGTTTAGTTCCTTGATTTTGAATTTTGAAAATTTTCAAAATGTTCATCATGTTCTCGAGAGTTAAGCCACGTTGATCTTTATGAATTTCAAAAATTGATGTTAGATTGTTAATCTACACCTTGATTGAAAAGTCCTTACAAGTGGAATCAAGTATACTAATTATTTTTAGAGTTTGAAGCATGAAATAGACATTATTTTGGGGGAAATTAAAATTTGGGCACACTTACCCAAGAACATTCCTTTGTTCATCATTTTCATGCTTCAAGAGGCTTTTGATTTAGTTGACAACACCCAAAACTGTTTGGGGTGTTATTGAAAATTTTAAAAGTTTTGTGGCCAAAATAAAAAAAAATAGACAAAAGTAAGAGTCCCAAAAAAAAAAAAAAATACAGGGACTATTCTGCAAATTTTATATGTTTAAAAAAAAATCGCAGAATTCTAGGAGAAGGCCACAAACTCATTTTTGTTTATGCTAGCCTCTTAAAAATTGGATATACTTGTTGCCTTGGGACAATAATAACTCTGGCTCAGTTTTCAAAATCCTTTCCTAAACACTTGGTCACTAAAATACTCATAGTTTTGTCTTTGCAGTTCTCCTTTCTTTGAACTCTTGATTGATGCTAAATTAGGATTTTTACACAAGTTGTAGCATTTATGCATTATTCTTGACTCTTGCAAGTTCTTTCCAAGGACATTGAGGGAGAATTTGAGTGGAAAAAGGCAAGAGAGTAAAAATACATCTTGAGTAGAAAAAGCCTATTTTAAGTGAGACAAACACTTTGTGAGGATGGTGAGATCAATTGAACAAGAGGATACTCCTCCTCCCTCACCTAGAACCATTAATCTTCAAGCAAGAATGGATAATCAATTTCAAGCCATAACAAGGCAATTGGAGAGGATGAACGAGAGGTTCAATAACATGGAGCGAGAGAGACCCTTTGTCACTCAAAACGATTCTCATCACGGAAGTGGGTATGAGAGTGAAATGGAGAGGCCAAGAGGAGGAGGTTGGCCTAGACATAGAGAGAGACAAAATGATAGAGAAGATAGGATCGAGGGAGTAAAAATCAAAATACCAACCTTTCAGGGAAAGAATGATCCCGAAGCCTACTTAGAATGGGAGATGTAGATAGAGCAAGTCTTTGCATGCCATAATTATAGTGAGACAAAGAAGGTTAAGATAGCCTCCTTAGAATTTATAGACTATGCCTTGATTTGGTGGGATCAATTACAAAAGGAGAGGAGAGGGTATGATGAAGATCCTGTCGATACTTGGAGGGAGATGAAGGCCATCATGAGAAAGAGGTTCATTTCCTCATATTACCATCGAGACCTTCACAATAAATTGCAAAGGATGTCTCAAGGTTCTAAAAGTGTGGATGAGTACTTTAAGGAGATGGAGGTAGCTTTAATTAGAGCTAACATCAATGAAGGGAGAGAGGCTACTATGGCACAGTTTTTGAGTGGCCTCAATCAATACATTCAAGACATTGTTGAGCTCCAAAGCTATGTTGAAGTGGATGACTTAGTCCATCAAGCAATTAAAGTGGAGCAACAACTCAAAAGAAAGAAGTACAAAACTCCTTCCTCCAACTACCAAAGCACAACTTGGAAAGACAAACAAAAGAGGGAGGGAGCCTCCCAAAGGTACAATGAGGCTTCGGCTTCACAAAATTTTTTTGAAAAAAAGGATGTTACTACTCCTTCCTCTTCAACTAGTAAAAGGAGTAGGAACATTAAATGCTTTAAATGTTTGGGAAATGGCCATATTGCCTCCCAGTGCCCAAACAAAAGAACTATGGTTTTAAAAGATGGCTACTTATCTAGTGAAGCGTCTTCTCAAGAGGATGATAGTGATCTTGAAATCACTCCTCAAGAAGGTGATTTACTAATGGTAAGGAGACTATTGGGAGTGCATTGGAAAGAAAACAATACTCAAAGAGAAAACATTTTTCACACAAGATGTTTAATACAAAATAAAGTTTGCTCTTTGATTATTGATGGAGGAAGTTGCACCAATGTGGCTAGTGAAAGATTAGTCAACAAACTTGCTTTAAAAACTATTCCTCATTCGAGGCCTTACAAGCTTCAATGGTTGAGTGAAGATGGTGAGTTGTTGGTTAATCAACAAGTTTTGATTAACTTCTCCATTGGAAAGTACAAAGATGATGTGCTATGTGATGTTGTCCCTATGGAGGCCGGACATATCCTTTTAGGAAGGCCTTGGCAATATGATAGGAATGTGACTCACAATGGCCTGACAAACAAGTATGTTTTGAAACATAACAATCTCAATATCACCCTTGTCCCTCTTTCCCCAAAGGAAGTTTGTGAGGATCAAGTTAAATTGAGAATGAAAAGAGAACAAGAGAAAAAAGAGATTAATGGACACAATTTTGAGAACAAGAGTGAAAATGAGAGAGAAGAACTAAGAGCAAAGAAGAAAGAAAAGGAGGGAAAAATTGAGAGAAAAGTCGAGAGTCTATTCATGAGAGTGAGTGAAGTGAGGAAGGCTTTCTTAGCAAAGAAGCCTATGTACTTGATGTTTTATAATGATGCTTGCTTAAATGTTCACAAATCTTTTTCTACTCCTACTTGTGTTGCATCTCTTTTAAAAGAATTTAGTGATGTTTTTCCTAATGACATACCCCACGGCCTCCCTCCTTTGAGAGGAATTGAGCACCAAATGGATCTCATTCCAAGTGCTTCAATACCTAATAGGCCGGCCTATAGAGCCAATCCTCAAGAAACAAAAGAAATTCAAAAGCAAGTTGAGGATTTGATGGCTAAAGGTTGGGTGAGGGAAAGTTTAAGCCCTTGTGCAATGCCCGTGATTTTAGTACCCAAAAAGGATGGTACTTGGAGGATGTGCACCAATTGTAGGGCCATAAACAATATCACGATAAAGTATAGACACCCCATTCCTAGACTCGATGACATGCTTGATGAGTTGCATGGTGCTACATTCTTTTCCAAAATTGATTTAAAGAGTGGCTACCATCAAATTAGAATCAAGGAAGGGGATGAATGGAAAACAGCTTTCAAAACAAAATTTGGTTTATATGAATGGATGGTTATGCCATTTGGGCTAACTAATGCCCCAAGTACTTTTATGAGATTAATGAACCATGTTTTGAGAAAATCCTTGGAAAATTTGTTGTTGTTTATTTTGATGATATCCTTATCTATAGCATGAATCTTGAGGAACATCTTGAACATCTCAAATCTGTTTTGGAGGTTTTAAGGCAAGAACAATTGTATGCCAATTTGGAAAAGTGCTCATTTTGCACCAATGAAGTGGTGTTCCTTGGATTTATTGTTAGTGCTAAGGGTGTTCAAGTAGATAAAGAGAAGATTAAGGCAATTAGTGAGTGGCCAACTCCTAAATCTGTGAGTGATATAAGAAGTTTTCACGGATTGGCCAGATTTTATAGGAGGTTTGTAAAGGATTTTAGCACCATAGCCGCCCCTCTCAATGAACTTGTGAAAAAGAATGTTGTTTTCAAATGGGGAGAGGCTCAAGAAAATGCTTTCCAAACCCTTAAAGAAAATCTCACTCATGCTCCAATACTTGCTTTGCCAAACTTCTCTACATCTTTTGAAATTGAGTGTGATGCTTCAAATGTGGGAATTGGGACCATTTTGTTGCAAAATGGCCATCCAATTGCTTATTTTAGTGAAAAGCTCAATGGGGCAGTTTTGAATTACTCTACTTATGACAAAGAGTTATATGCACTTGTTAGAGCTTTACAAACTTGGCAACACTATCTTTTACCAAAGGATTTTGTAATTCACAGTGATCATGAATCCTTAAAACATTTGAAAGGCCAAGGAAAACTTAACAAGAGGCATGCTAAGTGGGTAGAGTTTATTGAGCAATTTCCATATGTGATCAAACATAAGCAAGGGAAGTCTAATATTGTGGCGGGTGCTTTGTCAAGAAGACACACTTTGTTGTCTACTCTTGAAACTAAACCTCTTGGTTTTGAGCACATAAGGGAATTGTATGAAATAGATGCGGATTTCTCTCAAATCTTTGTTTATTGCGAGAAAACTTCCCAAAATGGATACTATAGGCATAATGGATACTTGTTTAAAGAAAAAAAGACTTTGTGTGCCTGGAGGATCCATGAGGGAATTACTTGTGAGAGAAGCTCATATGGGAGGTTTGATGGGCCATTTTAGAGTGCAAAAGACCTTGGAAATTTTGCATGAGCACTTCTTTTGGCCAAAAATGAAACATGATGTGCATAAGTTTTGTACAAATTGCATTGTTTGTAAAAAGGCTAAATCAAAGAGTATGCCTCATGGACTCTACACTCCTTTGCCTATTCCTTCTTCTCCTTGGGTTGATTTATCCATGGATTTTATTGTTGGTTTACCTCGGACCAAGAAGGGAAAGGACTCCATCTTTGTGGTTGTGGATCGTTTCTCAAAAATGGCACATTTTATTCCTTGCCACAAAGTGGATGATGCATGTGTAGTGGCTGAATTATTCTTTAAAGAAATTGTGAGACTCCATGGTATTCCAAAAAGCATTATCTCGGATAGAGACACTAAATTTTTGAGCCACTTTTGGAGGACTCTTTGGAATAAGCTTGGAACAAAACTCCTTTTTTCTACTACTTGTCATCCTCAAATTGATGGACAAACTGAGGTAGTAAATAGAACTCTTGGAACCCTCCTAAGGACTATCATTAAAAAGAATATCAAGTCTTGGGAGGAATGTTTGCCTTTTGTGGAGTTTGCATACAATAGAGTCCCTCATTCTACCACCAATTCTTCTCCTTTTGAGGTTGTTTATGGGTTTAACCCTTTAACTCCTCTAGACTTACTTCCGTTGCCTAACAACTCTTCTTTAATCCATAAAGATGGAGATGCTAAGGCTGAATTTGTTAAGAAAATGCATACCAAAGTGAAATCACAAATTGAAAAGAAAATGGATCAATATGCTAGGCAAGCCAACAAGCATAGAAAACAAGTGGTTTTTGAACCGGGAGATTGGGTTTGGATCCATTTACGAAAAGAAAGATTTCCACTACAAAGAAAATCCAAACTTCAACCTAGGGGTGATGGACCTTTCCAAGTGGTGGAAAGAATCAATGATAATGCTTACAAAATTGACTTGCCAGGTGAGTATGGAGTAAGTGCTACCTTTAATGTTGCTGACTTATGTCCTTTTGATGCAGGGGATGATGAATTTACAAATTCGAGGTCGAATTCTCTTGAAGAGGGAGGGGATGATGGAGTCCAAGTTCAAGAAGTTCAAAGTCAACTTGAAGGAAGCTTGATAGAAATGGAAGGACCCATGACTAGAACAAGGGCTAAAAGAATGCAAAAAGCATTAGAGAAGGAAGTGGCATATTTGATTAATACAAAGCCCAACTTGGAAGAAGGCCCAAATGAAAGTCAACTCCTCATTATTGACCTAGAAGAGGCGTGATGCAAACCTAGGACAGCCACCTTTGACAAGAAGAACCAAGCCAATTATGGAACAAAAAGAACCAATTTGGAAATTGTTGAAACACTCATTTTCGTTGGTGATGACCTTTCATCTTTGTTTCCAATGTAACTTGAGCTATGGTTATCTGATTGAGGCGTTCTTGGTGGCGTTGGAAATCTAAGAGGATTATCTAAAATTCGTATTTCTAGTGTCAAGACCGAATTCGGCTTCTATGATGGTGAAAACCGGGCTACAAGATTAGGACGAAATCCTAGACGGGATTTTTCCTGTATTTTGGGCTTCCTTTGTATTGGGCTTATGTTTTTAGACTCCTTATGCTGAAGTAAGAATTACTTAGGAGAGGATTAGGGTTAGTCATCACCTCCTTAGAATAAAATTCTATAAATAGGGATGTAATACCTATCTTTTTCCAACCTTTGAATAAAATTAGAGTTTTCCTATTGGAATTCTTGGAGAGTGTTATTCTCTTCTCTCAAGTTCTTACATAGAACTTGTTTGATTCTTTTCAAGGAGTGCTACTCCTTGTGGCGAATCCTCTTTTGGCTTATCAATCTTCCAATTTCTTGGAAGCAATTGTGGCGCCTTCTTTCATCTCTTATCTTTTCCATTTGTTCATTTAATTTTCGTTTTTTTTTCTTCTTGTCTAGTTTCAATTCGGCACTTTTATTTTAATTTGCTATCTTAGTTCAATTCTTGTCTTTAATTTGCCATATTTCTTCCATTTCTTGTTATTTTCATCATCATCACCTCGGGTGACATCTCACCTTTCTCTTTCCCCCCTTCTTCTCATCCATTGATCATAAACTTCAAGTGATTAAGCTCAAGGAAAGATCTAAACAAACAATGATTCATATTTGGATCATATCACTATCACTATTGTATAGGCTAACTTAAATCATATGATTAAACCATCATCGAATCATCACAACACAGTTATGCAGATTCTCATTTTTCAAATCATCAAGTCTTCATTCTCCTATTCCATCCCCATGACTTAAGCGGTCGTCTAACAATACGAGGGAATTGGTAATTTCTTAGTGGTTTTCCAATAGATTTCTGCGTCTGAGAATGCTCGAGCTCTTAATCACCGTCACATCTTTTCTCGAGGTCCACTAAGGTCTTACTACACTTCCATTGCTCTACCTGGATTCTATTCCAGTCTTCTCAACTCTATTAGCGAGTATATCGTCATCTTGCCATTCCTTTAGTCGCTTACTAGCTACCTATGCCTCTACTTTAAAACTTTTGGTATTCTTCTACCTGTCTAAAGCACACTCATTCAAATGTCTGACATAATCCCGAAAGGATAAACAACGTGTCAACATGAATACAAGTACTATTTACTAACATGAGTTCTTATAAGGCCTAAACCCGATTAGAACCCATCAAAACACATATGCTTATGTGTCAACACACATTGTGTCGACAAGGAAACAATTCAACAAGTTCAGCCAGAGATCACACAACAAAACCACAATAGACCTATTCCCCAAGGTTCTCGAAAGACTCGACCAGCTCTGATTCCACTAATGTAACACCCCCCTTGGGCATTACATATTGAACATGTGTGGAATTAAATTTAAAAGAGAATTGTTGGTTGCTTTCGGAAAAAGGATAATTTACTTTATGTTGGAAAACTCGGGAATAAAAGTTTCCGGCATAATACTTCAGAACAGTAATACACACATCACCATAATAAAATCACATTATACTTAACCACACACATCAACTGGGTTTATTCACAAACCCTAAATCATCACATATAAGTTTTCCTGAAATTGTTTTTCATATAGAAGTTCGAAACTTTATAGAGGTTTCCAAAACCCCATATACCGACCTTCTCAATTTAAACATTGAAAATCCTAAGAGCTGGTTTGATAAAAGAACTCTACGGATAATAGAGCCCTACTACCTAGTATACATCGTACCAATAAGAGTGGGCCTCGCTGTCAACAGTCCACACATATTCGTCGTCGGCATCGAGAAACGCAAGCTACAGGGTCTGGAAGTGACCCAAATGACAGTTGAAAAGCATTTGTACACGTATCCAAAAACACAACAGGGTGTCCAACATGTACAGGCAAGGGTGAGTAACCAATATATGAATTTAAACACGATAATTACATGCACGATACACAAAACAGCATGTGAACATATGTAGTATCAACACAGCACAATAGCAGAAGTAAAACAGCAGGACACACCAAGTAACAACATGTCCAACATGCATACCATAAATCGCAATGTATCATATTAATCAAGTAGCAACATAAGACATCTTTGAAAGCAGAATAGTGATGTACAATAAGTAAATGTAATCATCAACAGCCATGCAGTGCAATGCGATGTACATGACTCAATGCCATATGCCACAAGGATAAAACTTTGACCCCTACTCCATGGAGCTAATAAATCGTTGGAGAGAGTGAATGAGAGGACATGTTCCATGTACGCCAGCCATGAGCAAGATGCTACAACATTTGTAACGTGCACGTATCTGGCTTTATGGAAACACTCTGCACCAAACATGAAAAGTACGGCATCTAGTCGAGGATATCAGTGTATTGCTCGGATTCGCCATGACACAGAAGAGCTACCAACTGGTCACATGTCAGCCTTTCCAACCCTGATTCCTCCAAGACTATTTAAAACGTCACTGTAAGATTCGCACCCTCATCAAGGTGTAAGCTCAACTCTTAGGCTCAAGGCCTTGCAACTCATGCAATGAAATGCCAATGCTTACACAAGGCAGATGCGATAAAGCAATGTTTATCTACCGGATAAACCTCAAGGTTCACTAAGGTTCTCTTCCTTAGGAACTATACGCGTCTTTGTATTACAAAACTTTTATCCACCAAATAAATCTCGGGATCCCTCCGAGATTGAGTCATGACAAGACTGAAATAGTTGAATGATTGACCTGGATCCAAATCACCGGTCCGTTATCGAACTACTATTTTCAAAACCCAAAACGTTTCATGTTTGTGTTTGTGTCTTATGAATTACATCTCAAGTCCAAAGTGTTATGAAGAAGGAATGAGAATCCTCTTACGTAAGTCTTCGATCCTTTCTAAGATGTTAATTCCTTGGATTTCGAATAATGAAATATGTATTGATTTACTTAAGTCTTATGAAGTCATTGATGAACTAAATCATCAATGGTATAGTGCATGGTCTTGTTCCACCATATACTATACATAATTATCTCTTTTCTTTTTCTCTAAGTTAATTACTTAACTTAGGATTTTCATGCTTAAAACTTTATGACTTGAGTTGAAAACTCTCGATTTGAGACTCTGTAAACCAAAACCTTTCTAATTAAAACTCATTTGATGTGAAGTAACTTGGTTACTTGCTTGAAGCAAAGTACCTTAACTAAATTGAAAAAGGTTTTTTCTTACTTAGTGTAAAACCATGATCTAAGTTAGTGTAAAAGAAAAGGGAATTTCATTTTAGTTTTCAAACTATGATTCAATTAATTCAAACTTGAGGACAAGGTCTTCTTTATACATGGAAGACAGAATGTTAACTCAGTTTTAAAATGAAGGTGATATCCCTTTAAAACCGAAGGTAACTTCCTACTACTTTTTCTTCCATGAAATCACTTTCATCATTTTATTTTTAAAACACTTAGTTAATTGTATAAACTATGGCTAAAGTAAAAAGATATTTTCACCTTAGTAAAACACTTGAATGTCAAAACTCCATTTGATCTTTGGATCAAAATCACTTATTGTTTTTCTTTGAAATATATGTTATTAAAACACTTTCTTGCTTTCAAAAACTTTGAATGCTCAAGAACAACTCCTGTTCTTTCCTCTTTTCATGGTCATGGCCGAATACTCCCACACATGGGATGTGAAGATTTTGCTTCACTAACTTGTCAAGTCATAGCTCAAAAGCTCACAATATAATGATGAACAACATTCATGAATCATTTGATCATAATCAAGCATAAAAATCCTTACTTGATCTAGAGATCAAAGTATGGTTTTCAACATACATGAAACACTTTTCCATCCAAGCATACATCATCACAAACATATACTAGGCATAGAACATTATTACAATCACAACGAAGCTCAATCAGAGCTACACAAATCAATCACGGATAATAAATAGTTATCGCGAAAATCCCTCAGGCAAACTCCCCTTACCTCTAGAAGGTAATCCTCTGAATGAACGTCGTTCGATTAGTCTAAAATCCTCCGATTACTCATCCGAAGCACTCAAGAACAACCACCTTTAATCGATCAATCCAAACTTTAACAATCACAAAAAACAATCCCTTGCCTACTAGGAGCTAGGTTCGGCCTCCTTAATTTAAATTAGGCTAGGGATGTTAGAATTTTATCAACTCTTGGATCAATGATCCTTAAGTACACACAACACTAAATCAAGTTACCTTATACAAAATTTTGAAGTAAAACTCTTGCTTTTCAAAAAGAGTGGTCAGACACGGCTAGTAAGAACTTCCAAGATTTATAGTTATGATTCTAGACTCCACAGTCTCCGATTCCAGCAAGGACTGTGTAGCATCAGCGACACTCAAGGCCCATTATGGAACCAAACTGCTCTGATACCATAATAATGAGACGACCCCACTTACGTAGGATAATCCCATTAGCCCCAGATCACTCTTAAACGTTAACGCACTCATTAAACATACAAGGATACTTAAAACTTTAACCATGCATACGTACTGTACATATAGTCATCATCATCAGAGTGTACAACCATAAGGAGGAAACATGGTATAAAACAGTTACAGACGACTTCGTCTCCTCGCCCAAAATACATCAAAAGACAGACTCACTAGCCGTATACATACTAGTCCACTAACATACTTCTCTTCAGCCTGAATGATGGATACTCCTCTCGTCCTCACTGTACAGTCACTTACAATCTCCCAAGGTTGGGGTCTGTGGCTCTCCCACCCGCATTGGGCTCGTACGGCGTTCCATGCAGTTCTTCGTCATCTGGTTCTGCTATCGGTTCTTCTTACCATTATAAGAAAACATACAGTATAGAGAAAATAGGGGATAAGAATTGCATCTCACCATAAATAGGGATAAAAGTAAAGTAGATACATTAAAAGCACAACCATACACACAATCGTCACCAACAACCATCCTCGGGTTTATTGATCTTAACTACTCATCTCACACTCTCATGCACCTAAACCTGACATGAAGACGCGGCCACATTCCTATGTCACAACGTATCCCCTACCAAGCAGGATACTCATCCCCTACCAAGCAGGATGAAAGTCAAATGTCGTCCGAGCAGCAAGTTCCGTTACACCCACGGGCACATTACATTCCCTACCAAGCAGGATGCTCACCCCCTACCAAGCAGGGTGACACTATTCCCCATTCCTGATAGGAATAGTTGTCCCGGTGTCGGAATCGCATCGGGGATCTCAGAAGTTCACAGTAGACCTACTAAGCATCTATCTGTAGTTCCGGTTTGACCTCGCGTAATCCCAGATCTACGCAGCTGTGACATCACCACACGATGCAATCTAGCATGAATCCTCACGACTTATTCCGATAAATAGCTTAGCAACTCAACCCCGTCACCTGACACACTGAACACCAACACTCCCTACCAAGCAGAGTGTTCACAACTATCCATAGTCCTCAATCATTTCACCAGGTTGAGTGTAATAGCTTATCACCACCACATGATCTTATCCCACACATCACCCAATTCACAACGATCATCACTTAGCTCTAAGCATATCGACAGTCACATATGCAGTATCATATTATCTCACAGCACATTATCAACATATCATCAAATGAAGTAAATAGACATATTATCACATCACTCATTAAGATAGTAAAGCTTGTTATCATGAGCATAGCAGAGCACGTATTTACAAATATACCATAGCAGACATATAAGCATATTGAACACATAACCTCGATCAACATAGTATCAACCTATGGTGATAAACCTACAATGCCTAAGTCTACATTGGTATCCCATTTCGGTAATCGCCAATGTGGACTTAGGTGTTGTCGGTCACTCAGCCACTAGTAGGGTTTAGGATCCCCTACGTATATTAATATATTCTACTCTACTCTTGCCTCCCCGACGAGTGTAATTCTTTCCCCCACCTTAGAGAGATTGACGCAAAGATCACGAACTCGATCACCGTGAGCTCTCCACCACCACAGCCACCACACAGGCCTCCTCCACCAACGAGAGTAGCTCCAGCACCACCACCACCACCGCGGCTGTCTCCTCCCCCACGAGCACCGCCGCGACCTCGAACTTTGTCCTAATCATGGAAACAACGTATAAACAACATTGTTAACCCTAGGGCAATACCCAAACCAAGAAGATTCAAGGGAGAAGCTCGAAGAACACGAAGAACATAAAGTTAACGTGTTAAGGATTCGAGCTTACCTTGCTGAAATCGAGAAACCAATCCGTGGAACTCATAGTACTCGAAACCCTGATCACAACGGTGTAGTTGGAATCACGATCCGATGCCTCAATCTCACTTTAGCTTTACTTTCTCTCTCTAAGAACCTCTGCCTTCTCTCTTAACTTTGAAACCCAGAAAAACTCAAATGGTTTTCATGCTAAGTGAAAAGAAGGGAAAAGGCTTAAGTGATGTTGTTAGCCTGCCCACGCTCGAGCGTGGGAACACTCCACGTTTCAGCGTTGGCACGCTCTGACGTGGGAAAACTCCACGCTTCAGCGTGGGATGCTGATTGCCACGTCTCTGCCACGCGTCGTGTGCGTGATGACACATGCACCCCCACCCGTCCCCCCTTCCACGCTCTGACGTGCAACTACCCACGCTCTGACATCAACGATCAACGTTTGAGCATGGGGTCTCTCCACGTCTAAACGTTGGACGCTAATTTACTCTGTTCTTTAACGTTTTTCCACTTTCTGGACCCATTCCAAGGCCAAATTGTCCCAAATTTGAACCATGGCTTCCTCAACACATAAGGAACCTAATTATGCCCTTAAGCATGCTTAATTATTGTCCCATACACTAATCAAGAAAACAGGGTGTTACAGGTGGGTTCAGCCACTCCTAGAAACAAATAGCGAGACATGTTATTTGATTACATGCTCTTAGATAGTGATAGAGAATGATGAAACTAGATCATAGAAATTGATTTCACATTAAAAGGATTTTTCTATGATTTTCTAGAAATTTTTGAAGTTTGAAGTTAGAAGTTGAAACTCATGGAATCATGGCTTCAAAACAAGAAAAGAATGAAGAACAAGAAACTCATGGATCAAGGGAGTAATCTTACCTCCTTCAATGATGAAAATGTGCAAAGAATCAAGCAAGTTCTTCAAGTTGTGTTTATGGTTTCCTTTGAGAAACAAAACACATAGATGTCAAGACAATGATGCAAGGAACAAGTTTACTAACTTGAGTCAAGAGAGTTTACCTTTTGATTGGTGGGAAAGTGGAGAGAAAGTGAAGAACACTCAAGAGCACCAAGAACAAAGGAGAGAAACTAAAAACTCTAACTTTGATCTTCAAAACCATAAAACAACCAAGACTTTGTGTTTGTGAGAAAATGAAGTAAACGGAGTGTTAGTGGGCTTTAGGGGGCGTGAGATCAAGGGGGTAAGAAGGCCCCAACTTTATTCATTTAGGGACAAAGGGGTAAATTCACTTAGGGGTAAAATTGTCATTTTACAAAAGACTAGGGGCATGATTGTCATTTCCCCTATAAATATCTAGATATTTGTAGAAATGTAATGATGACATTGGTGAGTCACAGGGTCATTTCATAAATTCCCAGGGGAAAAAGAGTCATTTTGTCTAGGGACAGAATTGGAATTAAAACAAAAGGTCAAGGGCATTTTGGTCTTTTCGCGTCTAGATATTTTAGA
The DNA here is from genome assembly GCA_039655645.1 of Ammopiptanthus mongolicus. Classification (NCBI taxonomy): domain Eukaryota; kingdom Viridiplantae; phylum Streptophyta; class Magnoliopsida; order Fabales; family Fabaceae; genus Ammopiptanthus; species Ammopiptanthus mongolicus. The sequence goes on from CM077344.1 coordinate 56,837,068, forward strand.
ACATAATGATGACATGGCACGCCTTCCCATGTGATGTGACTTGATGTAACTTCATGTTTATCCGTTAGCGAGTCCCGGTAAATTCATTTTTAGCTCCGTTAATTATGCGATTTAGGTTTTACGCCCGACTAACGTATAACGACTTATTTATTTTAAAAATTTTCAAAATAACCAGTATCGTTGGAAATAAAATATAAAACCTAACTGTTTCGTTCATGAGTCAAAATTAGGTTTTCTGATCAGTAAAATCTTACTGTCAGTGAAAACGCAGACCAGGCTCCGCCCGAACTTTTAACCCAAAATTTAACCATAACTCCCTACGATTGCATAGCGCGTGACTATGGTCTCGGATTATTTTAATTCACTCTCTAGACCCTCCAATAAAATTCAAACACATAAATACTGTTTATTAACTTTAGAGAGCTTGAAAAATCGGGGTGTTACATTGGGTCTCTGTTGCTGCTTTTGATACTTTGTTTAGATTATTTTTCTGGTTCTTTGGCATGCATGCTCTCTTATAGTAGAGCAAGTTGTATAGCTGTCTGGTTAAGATGCTGAAAGTATTAGAGGTATATATAGGGTATATGATGCTGAAATTATTAGAGGGTATAGGGTATATGATGCTGAAGGTATTAGAGGGTATAGGGTATTTGAAATTGAATGCACATATAGTTTCTCAATTTTGTGCCCTATTTGGATAAGTTAGGTTATAGGGTATATATGGTTGTTAGGTTTTCAAATACTAATTCTTTTTCAATCTCCCTATTGTGTTTATATTGGATATATGTGTATATATCTATAGAACCTCTCTAGTGATGGATCATAGTTGGATCGTTAGTAAACGCACAAATGATGAGTATTTGAAGGGAATAGAAGAGTTTATAGAATTTTCTCAAAGAAATCTTCCTGATAGTGATGGAAAGTTTTGTTGTCCTTGTGTTAAATGTTTGAATTTAAGGAAATGTGCAGTGAAGGATATACGTTCTCATCTTATTTGTAATGGGATTTGCAAGAATTATATAAGATGGATATGGCATGGTGATGTGTTGTTAAATAACAAGCCAATTGTGTCCCAAAGTGAGGAAGTTGACGTAGATATGGAGGATGATCGACTAGAGGACATGATCCGTGATATTGGACAAGAGTCTTTTCAGCGAGCACATGTGTATGAAACTTTGTGCAGTGATTCGGATAAGCCTTTGTATCCGGGGTGCACTAAGTATACACGATTGTCAGCGGTGTTAAAATTGGTCATTGTGAAGGCGAGAAATGGTGGAGCGATAAAAGCTTCACTGAATTGCTTGAGTTGTTGAAAGAAATGCTTCCCGAAGGCAACACATTAGTGGACTGTAACTATGAGGCGAAGAAGGTACTGTGTCCGATGGGTATGGAGTATAAGAAGATACACGCATGCCCTAATGATTGCATATTGTATAGGGGTGACTATGAAGAGTTGCACAACTGCCCTAAGTGTAGGGTATCATGGTACAAAGTAAAGGATGGTGATGATGATTCTAGTTGTGATGTGAACAAAAAGGGTCCTCCTGCGAAGGTGTTATGGTATCTTCCAATAATTCCAAGGTTCAAGCGATTGTTCGCTAATTCAAATGACGCAAAGAACATTAGATGGCATGCAGATGAGATAAAGTGTGATGGACAGCTTCGCCATCTGGCTGATTCGTTGCAATGGAAGAGAATTAATAGTTTGTTTCCGGATTTCAGAAATGAGCCAAGAAACCTTAGGCTTGGACTTGCAACAGATGGAATGAATCCGTATGGTACCTTAAGTAGTATTCATAGTTCATGGCCTATTCTCCTAGTAATTTACAACCTACCTCCTTGGTTGTGCATGAAGCGCAAATACATGATGTTGTCTATGATGATTTCGGGCCCAAAACAGCCAGGAAATGACTTAGATGTTTATCCAAGACCCTTGATTGATGACTTGAAAAAGCTGTGGGTGGAAGGCGTTGATATGTTTGACGTCCATTACAAAGAGACTTTTAAAATGCGTGCCTTGTTATTTTGCACCATCAATGACTTTCCAGCATACGGAAACTTGTCCGGCTACAGTGTTAAGGGGCATAAAGCATGCCCTATATGTGAAGAAGGCACATGTTTCACTCAATTGCAACATGGAAGGAAGACAGTTTACCTTGGGCATCGGATATTTCTCAGATGTGATCACCTATATCGTAGATTGAAGAAAACTTTTAACCGATGAAAGGAGAGTGAAATTGCTCCGATGTCCTTAACTGGAGAGCAAGTTTATCAACGAGTGAAGGGCATCAATGTTATCTTCGAAAAGGCCCAAAAGAAGGCTACTGACAAAAACATATGGAAGAAGAGGTCGATCTTCTTTGATCTTCCATACGGGTGCAAACTTGATGTTAGACATTGCATTGATGTGATGCTTGTGGAGAAAAATGTTTGTGATAGTGTAATCGGAACGCTTTTCAACATTCAGGGCAAGACAAAGGATAATGTGAATGCTCGTCTAGATCTGGTTGCGATGGGTATATGAAAGCAGTTAGCTCCACAGCCAAAGGATGGTAAGCAGACATATTTGCCTCCAGCATGTCACACTTTGTCAAAAAAAGAGAGAACAAGTTTTTGTGATAGTCTACTGGGCGTCAAAGTGCCACATGGTTACTCTTCAAATGTCAAGAGGCTTGTCTCAAATGATCCCAAATTAGTTAGCTTAAAGTCTCATGATTGCCACGTGTTGATGCAACAACTACTAACAGTGGCTATTCGTGGTATTACTCCTAAAAATGTTAGATATGTCATAACTAGGTTGTGCTCATTTTTTGATGCTATATGTAACAAAGTCATTGACCCCCAGAAGTTGGATCAGTTGGAAGATGAGGCTGCTATTATCTTGTGCCAATTGGAAATGTATTTTTGTCCTTCATTTTTCGACATCATGGTTCACTTAATTGTTCATCTAGTGAGGGAGATTAGATTGTGTGGCCCTGTTTATTTAAGGTGGATGTACCCAGTTGAGCAATACATGAAGATCTTGAAAGGGTATGTGAAGAATCCACACCGTCCGGAAGCATCTATTGGTCAAAGGTACGTTGCAGAAGAAGCTATTGAGTTTTGTTCATAGTACATTTCTAAAACAAATCCTATAGGGGTTCCTAAGCCTCATCATGATGAGGCAAGATGTGAAGGCAAGGGTACACATGGTGTAATGGTTAAGAGTAAGGTCCGGGAGGAAGTGCTTCAAGCACATTTATATATATTAAATAACAGTGATGAAGTTCAACCTTACTTATGTGATCACAAAAGAGACATAAAGGAAAGAAACCCTCGAATTAGCGAAAAGTGGTTATCGAACAGGCATAACAAGACTTTCTTAAAATGGTTTAAGGAAGAAATTTTGAAGGATGATAGCACTGCTTCTGATACATTAAAATGGCTAGCACGTGGGCCTAGCTTTAATGTCATGTTGGAGAAGATACGGCATCAATATGTTTTCCTTTTATACAAAGGATCAAGATAACAAGAGTACCATGCAAAATAGTGGGATTATGATAGTGGCTGAGGCCATGCACTTCTCTAGTTCAAAAGATACAAACCCCATTATGGCACTGATTCCTTACTTTGGAGTCATTGAAGAGATCTGGTTGGTCAATTACACTAAGTTTACGATGCCTGTTTTTAAATGTAAGTGGGTTGACAGTAAAAGTGGTGCACAAATCGATGAATTAGGATTTACATTGGTAGATCTTGGCAAGGTAGGTCACATGGAAGAGCCTTTTATCATGGCTTCCCAAACAAAACAAGTGCTTTATATCAATGATCCTTCTAACAAAAGGTGGTCAGTGGTTCTCCAAGGAAAAAGTATACATAATGATCCTGATGAAAATCAAGATTCAACTCTGGATATTCTTGAGACTCCTTCTTTCTCAATACACATGCCTACTTTCATTGAGGAAAATGAGGTGGACGATGTACATGCCACCCGTGATGATCATCATGAAGGGATATTGATCTAGCTAAATTAAAGTTGACCATAGTGTAAGTTATGTTTATCCATGGTGTGAGTTTTGTTTTTTTAGGGTCATATTTTTATTTATCAATACATGTTTATTACTAACCTAATTTTTAGGGTATTTTTATTTATACATGTTATACTAACCTAATTTATTACATTTTTGTCTAAACGGGCATACACATGACTAATTCAACAGACATCCCTCATTCACAAGATGAGCCAGTCATGGCTCCGCTCACTGATAGTGTAAGGTTTATTTATACATATAATGTTAATTAAGTAGGCTAATTATATTTTTCTTTATCCATGTTAAGCTGTTAATTTATTATTATTTTGTCTAAACGGGCATCTCACAGGGCTGATTCAACAGTGTCAGGTAGTCGGGCTGCCAAAAAAAGGGGTAGGAAAGCCACAATTTTGAAAAGTTTGTCCATATCCAAGATTAATAACTAGAGGCTTGAGATCGAGTTTAATAGTCGCCCGGAGCCCATGGGACCCGTTGCTAAGAAATTCACCAGTTTTGTGGCTTTGGAAGCTAAAACCCATACTAGCATTCTATTTGATGATTGGGATCACGTACTGTAGAACGTGAAGGATCAGATTTGGGAGTCAATCACGGTATTTTTCAATGATCTCTTTGTTTGTATTTACATTATTTAAGCATATTATGATCCATGCATTACTAATTCCTCCTTCTTGTTCTGTAATTAATATAGATCATATTAACCGTGCCGAATACTCATAAACATCAGACAAAATGGCTTCAACTTGCGGCTAAGCATTGGATGAGGTTTAAGTCTTTTTTGGGTAGTAAGTACATATTTGGAGAGAAGATCGATGAATCTCATCTTGATGTTTACTCATTCCTTGATAAGGATACGTGGGATAGATTTGGTTTGAGCCGAGCCAGTACTGAATTTTTGGTTAAAAGGGAAAAGGGTAAGGCGAGTTAGGCGAAGAATGTCCACCCCTACACCATGTCTCAAGGTGGGTATAGATTGGTGGAGAAGAAGTGATGGATGAGAAGTTGAGAAAGAGAGAGGAGTAGTTAAAAGAGCGTGTAGAAGCAGGAGACGAAGTATGTGAAATTGATGATCCTCCGTCTCCACCCCCACACGAGGACACATGGGTGGAAGGCCGAAAGACGAAATCTGGAAATTTTAAAGTTGAAGCCACACACGTTGTTGCTGAAAAGATTGAAAGTAACAAATTAAACATACTACATTTCTACTTGTAATTGTAACACATTGTCTTACACATTTATTTTAAATTTTGTCTTTGTAGGAGGAGCTGAAGGAACAAAGCTCGCAAGGGTCCTTCGTTCCACAGGGACGTTCGGATATCTTGGTCGTTGCTCTAGGGAAAGACGACCACCCTGGCCGTGTTCATGGTGTTCCCGGGACGATGGGCATTAAGAAATTTCACGGAACACCAGGGTCACGTAGGCGGGTCAAGTAGGAGATCAATAAGGAGGAGCTTAAAGAAGAGGTTAAACAAGACGTTATTTATGACCCAGCTTTTAGACAAAAGCTCATGTTTTCGCTTCTAAAGGACCCCAGCTTCACGCAAACGCTTTTGAAGGAGTTTTCATCAAGGCAATCCCAAGAAGTTGCCCAACCTTCACATATGGAGGTGGAGTTGTCGAAGCGGGAGTTGGAGTTGGAAAAGCGGGAGTTGGACTTGTCGCAACGGGAGTTGGACACTTGTCCCAGGTATTCATAATCATTCTCAATTACTTATGTTTTCTTTATTCTCAATTACTTATGTTTTCTTTATTTACAATTAAAGCCGAAGCCGATAACTCATCATCAGTCTCCGTTAGCTCGTCTGTTTGGATTTGGTGTGGAATATCCTAACGATATTTTTGAAATTCCGTTGGAATATGATGGCTTTGTGGGAGAACCTCATATTAGCATCGCTAGTGACGACATTGGTCAATTTTGCACTGATGGTGAATCAACATAATTTTAAGTATCTGGTGCACGTAAGTACATTCTGTGACCTTAAATTGCATCTTAAATTAGGTATTACAATTTTATAATTTATTTCAATATATTACGTAATTAAAATCAACTTATTGCATATCTTAGGTATCTGCATCGCCAATTACTTGAGAGGGGCAGCGATACTGTTTACGGATTCTTAGACCCCACCCTCACTCTTGGTAATTTCATGACTGATCACACTAAAGTCAGTGCATACATGCAGACCCTAATGGAAAAAAATCGGAAACAGATATATATAGTACCATTCGTAAGGAATTGCCATTGGCAGATGCTCCTACTTATTCCTAGCAAGCATATTGTCGTCTTCTTCTGCTCGTGTCACTATGATCCGGCGAAGGAGGTGGTGGCCTCAATCAATATGAACGTAAACTTTTATTTAATTTAATTTATAACATTTGCCTTTATTTTATAAACATATAATTGACATGAATATTTTGTTTATCATAGAGCTATGAAGGCATGTAGCATTTCTTGTGCAAATGGGAAAAATAGGTCTTCCAAATCGAAATCAAATCCTGATTGGTATATCCTAAAGGTAAGTAGTTTATTAATAGTAATTATTATTATTATTATTATTATTATTATTATTATTATTATTATTATTATTACTACATTAACTTGATATCCAATTTCATATTTATTTGTAGTCTTATAGACAATTACACGGTTGGGAGTGTGCTTTCTATGTGATGTTTCATATGTTGAACATTGTTTCAGCGTCTATTATTGACGGATGGACGAAGGTAATTAATTTTCAAGTTAGTTAATTATATTTTGGTTTTGTTGATAACTTAATTTGATGTTGAGTTTATTTGAACGTGTGCAGGCTTTCAGCGATCAGTCTCCTCTCACTAAACAAGAATTCAAAGACTTGAGGGTGTGCTTTGCAACCTTGTTTTTTAAGTATGCTATAGAGAAAATAGTAGAAAAAATAGATCCTGCATACTTAGAAGATATTGATTAGTTTATATATGTATGAATTGTGAATAGAATTCTGCATTGTACTGACTAGCTTGTTGTACAATTTTGCATGTATAGAGAATTCTGAATTGTAGTTGGACTTGTTGAGTAAATAATATTGCAAAATCTGTATTCAAGAACAGTATTCTGAGTAAATAATGCAAATTCTGTATTCTGGACTTGTTAGAAATTCTGATTGTATGACTGTACTGAATTTGTAGATTTTTGTAGGGAGATGGGAAATGGATATATAATATAACCAGCATTAATATATATATATATATATATATATATATATATATATATATATATATATATATATATATATATATATACTTTTAACGTCGGCTGTCTATGAAACAGAAGTTAAAAGTTCACTTTTAACTTCGGTTGTCTGGGAAACGGACGTTAAAAGTTAATTTTTAACGTCCATTGTCTAGGCCACAAAACTTAATTTTAACGTTGGTTTTCTAGACAAACGACGTTAAAATTTCACTTTTAACGTCTGCGGCCTAGACAACGGACGTTAAACGTATATATTTAACGTCGGTTGAGAATGGACGTTAAAGGTCACACTTTTAACGTCTTCTATATTAACGTTTGGTCTTAAACCGACGTTAAAAGTGTTTCGTGCACTAGTGTTATGTAGGATAATTCCATTAGTCCCAAGCTCCTACTATTATTAACTATGCCTAACCGTATTAAAGGGATAGCATGGTATTGAAATAGCGTTGCGGAAACAAACGATAAACAGATAATCAATAACGGAAAGCATAGAAAACCATCAGAGTAGAGCACAAATACATAACCGTATATATACAAAGCCATTCATAACTGTAGCCCCATCAGTAGGGCACTGTACATACATATACAAACTGTACAAAACAAAGCCAAAAGAAACAGAAGTACATCCAAAAGCTGAAGATGGAAAACCTCGCAACTTAACAGCACTACCCGTCCCTACTCAAAAATACACGAAAAGCTCTTAGCTCACCACCTAGGACGCACTTGCAGGCTCCCACCATCAGCGGTGAGGAGAACTACCCTGGCGCTCGCCATGAGTACGCCTATACCACACCAAAGGCTCATACTCCGATGACAAGCTGGACACAACAATCCTACGCCGACGGTAGGTACTCAAATACTGCTCCGTCTTCCGACACTGGCCTTACTAGACGTAGCCTCTCTTGCTGGTGGCCTGTGAAGATGCTGGCTCAACTCAGGTGTAGTCACGCTCATGACACCTCGACGGCAGCCACATATGTGGGAATGGTTTGAATTGTATGACTCTGAAGGGTCCCATGAATCTCACACTCAGATCAATCCTCTAGACCGGGATACAAATCTCATGCAGCATGTTGGCCGAAAGCTCACGAAAACTGGTTCCACATTGGAACAATTCCACACCCGAACAAGTCCACACCGGAACGAGTTCTATGTTGGAACAAAGTTAGTTTGTCCAAAAAACCTAACCGCTCTCCGTAACCAATAGGAGTGCATCCCCTTCCACACCGAACCGGGGTATCTCGGTCGCCTCAGAACATTAGCCTAGAACATGGAAGGCTCTGGGATTAGTCGGGAAAACAAGACTGGATCGGGCGTCACGACAGGAATTATTCCCGAGGCCGGCAACATCCCCAAGGTCACTCACTTCACCGCCCCATCTACTTTCCGTACCCGTACTCAGGTATAGCTAACCTCGTATGACGCTGGTAGTCCATACTACCTGTCATACGGCCTCTCCACTTGGTAGCTGATGATATGCAATAAACATTCTCAATGGGCTTGATACTGGATCTCACGCCTAAACTCTCAGTCAAGAACAACACGATGCCACTGCATCCACATGGCCACAGCCTTGACGCCATGCGTCCACGAGCCACCACTCAAACAACACGGCCACAGCCTCAAACAGTCAGCATAACAGAAACGACACCATCCATGGTATCAACCCGATAACAACACAACACACAAGCAAACTTAACTCTACGGCATTCCGCCACCACACGGCAATTACCACAAACAGCATAACAGTAACAGTAATAACATCAATAATAGCACATAGCAGCATATCACATACCAAGTAGCATACAGGCACTTAGACAGATAGCAACAACAAAATTCTATATCACAGCAACCATACGAAGCAGATCATCCTCAATCAGCAGTTCGCTAACCTAGGGTTTCTAAACTTAACGACAATATCCCAATGTAAGTTAAACCTAGGGTTTAGGTACTTTATCGGTGCTCAGGCACTAGTAGGGTTAGGGCTTCCCTACACTTAGCAGAAGCCTTCCCGACGGCAGCAGTACTCTTTCTCCCCGCCTGAACAGTTGTAGCACGAACTCTGAGACAAGCTCCTCCCTTGCAGCCGCAAGTTCAGCCACGTACAGCTCCGGAAACAGCCTCCCTAGCCACGGCCTCTAGCTCCAATCTGCAAGCAATCATGAGCACGAACTTAGCCCTAACCATGACCACAACACATATGCAATAGTGTTAGCCCTTGGGCAAGCTAAAAACCTAAAGAAGAAAGGTAAAGACTCGAAGAACCACGAAGAACACATGGTAGGGATTCGACCTTACCTTTGGCGAATCGAGAAACGGATCCGTCAAAGTCGTAGATAATCTTGCTACGATCGCAACTGTGTAGTCAGAATCTTGATCCGACATCTCGAAGTCTCACAATCCAAGCTTTCTTTCTCAGAAATCTCAGAGCTTCTCTCTCTTATTCAACAAAAATTCGTGCAAAGTGAGAAGGAGGAAGAAACTCATCCAACTTGACCCACTGTGCACGCTTTAGTGTGGACAACCTGCATGCTTGAGCGTGGAGCCTTGTCCACTCCGCCTTCACCCTAGCCTTACACGTGTAGCACATGCGTCAAAGAGCACACCAGCTGGCAAACGCACTCAACACACTTGAGCATGCAACATGCCAACGCTTGAGCGTTGTCTTGCTAGGGCGTGCTCTCTTCCCACGCTTGAGCGTGTTGCTCAGCTAGGTTGATCCTTCCAAACTCCTGACTTCCACAGTTTCTCGTTTAACACCTTAGGCACGTCCAACTTTGTTCAAGCCTATTCCCTTGCTTCCAACTAGGTCTAAAACTAGCACATAACAATTAACACAATCATCCAAAGCCCTAATCGAGATTAACCAACTCGATTAGAGTTACAGAAATTCGGGATGTTACATTACCACCCCCCATATAGAAAATTTCATCCCCGAAATTTCCGTCCCATACCTGTGAACAGATAAGGATGACTCTGGCGCTTCTCAGCTTCACGTTCCCATGCTGAGTCTCCCGTTACCGGGTTCCATTCAACTCTGACTAATGGAATGTAATTGCTGCGTAGCTCCTTGATCCTTCTATCCACGATCCGAACAGGTGAAGCTTCGTACTCAAGGTTCTCTTTCAGTTGGATTGATTCGGGCTCTAGCACGTCTGATGGATCAGGATGGTACTTTCTGAGTTGAGAGACGTGAAAGACGTCGTGGAGATTTGACAGATTTGGTGGCAAGGCTATCTGATAGGCTACAGGGCCGATTCGTTGAAGAATGTTAAACGGTCCTTTTCTGGATTTGATTTCCCTGCCTACTCCAGCTCTTGGGGTAACTCTCATGCAGACATGGTCACCCTCTTGAAATTCCAAGGGTCTTCTCCTCTTGTCGGCGTAGCATTTCTGCCTATCTCTCACGATCTTCATCTTCTCCCGTATCTTAAGGACTTGTTCTGTTGTTTGCTGTACCAGCTCCGAACCTAACAGCTGACTTTCTCCAGTCTCAAACCAACACAACGGAGTCCTGCACCTACGTCCATACAGTGCCTTGTACGGCGCCATGCCAATACTTGAATGGAAACTGTTGTTATAAGTAAACTCGATCAATGGAAGGAAATTGTCCCAACTTCTCGTGTTCTCCAACACGTACGCTCTTAAGAGATCCTCCAATGACTAAATTGTTCGTTCAGACTTACCGTCCGTTTGAGGATGATAAGCAGAACTCATAGTTAACCTAGTTTTCATTGCACTATGCAAGCTCCTCCAAAACCTTGAGGTAAACCTTGGATCACAATCCGAAACAATACTTGAAGGTACCCTGTGCAGCCTTACAACCTCCTTGATGTAAATCTGAGTCAATCACTTCAGAGAGTAACTCTGGTTGATAGGTAAGAAGTCAGCACACTTAGTCAACCTGTCAATGATTACCCATACTTTATCACACATTTTCTGAGTCCTCGGCAACCCAGAAACAAAGTCCATGGCAATGCTATCCCACTTCCATTCTGGGACATCCAATGATTGCAACAACCCTTCTGGTTTCTGGTGTTCAATCTTCGATTTTTGACACACCAAGCAGGTTAGGACATACGTCGCTATATCTTTCTTCATCCACGGCCACCAGAACAGCTTCTTCAAGTCCTGGTACATCTTGGTAGCCCCCGGATGAAAACTCAGCTTGCTCTTGTGTGCTTCTTCCAAGATCATATTCTTAAATTCGCTATCCGCTGGCACACAAACCCGATCACCATACCTAAGCAGACCATCAATACCTCTTCTGAATTTTGCAGTCTCACCTTCCTCTATTAACTGATTCACGCCCTCGAGGTACTTATCCTCAGCTTGCATCTTCCATAGAAGTTTCAGGAAATCGCTAGTTACTCTAACCATCCCCAGATTCAACTTATCCTCGACGATTTCCACTTCCAGATTCGATCAGATCTCAAAACACCTCTAACAACTCTAGCTCCTTTTCCATCATTGCAGCTACGTGTAGGGATTTCCTACTGAGCGCATCCACTACTACACTCGCCGTAATGCAGGGTTCAACCAAAAGCCCTCTTGGCTCAACTCAACTCATGGGTACGGCATATTCCCCCGCCCGCAGGCCAGGTCGGAATATTCGCCCGTCGACAACTCAACTTATGGCAACGACATATCCCCCTGCCTTTAGGCCAGGTTGAGACATTCACCCGTTCACAGCTCAACTTATGGGTACGATCATATCCTCGCAGGCAAGATCGATCGCCCATACACCAACACAGTGATAAACAACAACGATGCAACATGAACCCCTCCGACTCATCCCGATATCAACATCTTAGTGCCTCAACTGCAACTTGTACACAACTACGACCAACGTTCGCCAGCATAACCGAGTATCGACTTTATATCTCAACATAAATATCAATAGGATCTCTAGGTTAAGCCCTACAACATATCTGTATCCTCGAAATCCTCACCACTTGTTCATCTCCCAAATTATCAGGAATTACTGCCTATCCCTACTCATACAACAGTGATCATAAATATCATATCATAAGCAACTATAATCATTTTAAATAATCATGTTCATCATATCTACTCATAGACATATACTCAAGAAACCCTAAACATGTTACTAAGCATACATGCATATCAACAGGTATCATTTTAAGCATACCAACACAGAAGCATACGACCTTGACATATCATTAAATCAACCTATCGGTGATAAACCTACGATGCCTAAAACTGCATTTGTACCACCAGCATGTAGTCGCTAATGTGAGTTAGGTGTTGTCGGTTACTCGACCACTAGTAGGGTTTAGGTTGCCCTACGCATATCCATATATATTATTTTATTCTTGCCTCCCCTACGATATTGTGGTTTTTTCTCCCACTTGATAGCAAGTATAGCAACAATCACGACCACAACGAACACGTTGCGCTCTCCAATAGCTCCTCACAACCGCGGCCTAGCTTCTCCAACGGGGTCCCAAACGCAACTCCGAAACTTGCCCTAATCACGGAAACAACACGTAGACTATAGCATTAACCGTAATACAAAGCTATAATACAAAGCTATAACCGTAAATTGAAGCTAGAAATAAAGGAAGAACATTGTATAACTACAATGTAGGTTGATACGAAACCTCGACTTACCCTCAGCGAATCACAAAAGTAAACCGATAGAATTGGAGTAGAAGTTGAGCTAATCACGAAAACACCAACGGAATCAAATCGGGCGAACGAACAGATCACAAACTTGGGTCAAGACTTAGAACCTCACTCTGAACTCTCCCTCTCAAATTCTCTGTAATTATGAAGAAGTGAAAAACTTCTCCTCGATGAAAATGATGAGGTATATATAGGAAAATATTTTATTGTCCACGCTTTAGCGTTGGGATTCTCCACGCTTTAGTGTTTCAACGCTTGAGCATTGGCTTTCTCAATGCTTGAGCGTTGACGTTTCCTCACCGCCAAGGCATCGCCCCTCAAGTGCTAGCTACGATGCGTAACTGACACGTCTTACTTTATGTCCTATCACTACTAGTCAATAGGTCAAAGTGGCCATGCTTGAGCGTCCAAGCTCTCCACGCTAGAGCGTTAGCATGCTTGAGCATTCTCATACTCCACACTTGAGCGTCCAGCTCTGGATCACGTTTTCTTCATGCTTTTCTAATCCATCTAAACCTTAGTCCTTAGCATACCTTCTACGCACACTTTCATGCCAATCATGTATTCATGTATTTAATTAAGGTGATGAAAATGAGGATGTTACATCTCCACCCCCCTTAAAATAAATTTTGTCCTCGAAATTTGACATACCTTAGAATAGATGTGGATATTGCTGCTGCATATCTTCTTAACGTTCCCAGGTAGCATCTCTTGTAACTTCATCCCACACGACTTTAACCAATGAAATATGTGTACCTTGGAGTTACTTAACCATTCTATCTGCGATCCTTACAGGTAAGGCCTCATACTCAAGTTTCTCTCTCAACTGTTTCGACTCTGGTTCTAGAATGTGTGATGGATCGGGGTAATATTTCCTTAACTGAGAAATATGAAAGACATCATGAAGATTGGATAGGTTTGGAGGTAAACTAACATGATAGGCTATAGGGCCAATTCGACAAAGAATTTGAAATGGCCCAACGAATCTTGGACTAAACTTTATAGATTTGAGTGCTCTGCCAATTTCAATCCTTGGAGTCACTCTCAAAAAAACGTGGTCTCCTTCTTAGAATTCTAAAGGTCTTCTCCTCTTGTCACTATAAGTCTTTTGCCTATGTTGTGCAGCTTTCATCTTTTCCCTTATCCTCTTAATTTGTTCTGTCATCTGTTGTTCCACCTCCGGTCCTAGCACTTGGTTTTCTCTTGTCTCATACCATCATATCAGTGTTCGACACTTCCTTCCATACAACGCTTCGTAAGGTGCCATACCTATACTCGAATGAAAACTATTGTTATAGGTGAACTCAATCAACGATAAGAACTCATCCCAACTTCCCATGTGTTCTAAAACACAAGCTCTTCCAATGATTGAATCATTCGTTCCGACTGACCATTCGTCTGAGGATGACAACCATAACTCAACCTTAACTTAGCTCCCAAAGCCTTATATACCTGCTTCCAAAATCTATGTAAATCTAGGATCTCTATCGGAAACAATGCTAAAAGGCACTCCGTGCAACCTTACTACCTCCTTGACGTAGATTTGGGTTAACCTCTCCAACGTATAACTTTCACCAATAGGTAAGAAGTGAGCACACTTTGTCAACCTATCGATGATTACCCAAATTGCATCATGCCTCTTTGTAGTCCGTGGCAAACCAACCACGAAATCCATAGATATACTATCCCATTTACAGTCTAGGATATCTAAGGATTGCAACAGTCCTGCTGTCTGATGTTCTATCTTCCCTTTATGACAAACCAAACAAGCCAACACATACTTAGCCACCTCCTTCTTCATTCCAGGCCACCAAAACATCTTCTTCAAGTCTTGATACATCTTGGTCGCTCCTGGGTGAAAACTCAGCCTACTCTTGTGCTCTTCTTCCAAGATCATCTTTCTTAGCTCTACATCCATTGGCACACAAATCCTGTCACCATACCTCAAGACTCCATCCCGATCCATCCTAAACTCATAAGTCCTACTACGAACTATCTGCTCCCTCACTTTCTAGAGATATGGATCAACTTCTTGTTTCTCTTTGATTGTCTTCAAAAAGTCGCTCGTCATGTGACCATCCCTAGGTGCATCTAATCTCTAGATATTTCTGTACCTAGATTTAGATCTCTAAACTGTTCAATCAGTTCCAACTCTTTCACCATCATAGCAGATGCGTGCAAGGATTTCCTATGTAACGCATCCGCTACTACATTCGCTTTTCCTGGATGTTACGTGCAGGGAATATAAGGTTTTCATGAGGCTGATTGAGATGACCCGATACATATGAAGCCATCCCATTGGCTCCAGAACGTCCTGGACGCTTTGATACTACCAAAATGAGATGACCCCACTTACGTAGGATAATCCCATTAGTCCCAAGCTCCTATTGTTATCAACTATGCCTAACCGTATTAAAGCGATAGCGTGGTATTCAAACAGTGTTGCAGAAACAAATGATAAACAGATAATCAATAACAGCAAGCATAGAAAACCATCAGAGTAGAGCACAAACACATAACCGTATATATATAGAGCCATTCATAACTGTAGCCCCATCAGTAGAGCATTGTACATACATATACAAACTGTACAAAAAAAAGCCAAAAGAAACAGAAGTACATCCAAAAGCTGAAGATAGAAACCCTCGCAACTCACCAGCACTACTCGCCCCCACTAAACAAAAGTACATCCAAAAGCTCTCAGCTCACCACCTAGGGCGCACTGGTAGGCTCCCACCATCAATGGTGAGGATGCCCCGAACTACCCTAGCGCTTGCCATGAGTACGCCTATACCTCACCAAAGGCTCATACTCAGATGACGAGCTGGATACAACAATCCGACGCCAACAGTAGGTCATCAAATACTGCTCCGTCCCCCAACACTGGCCTCAGTAGACGTAGCCTCTCTTGTTGGTCGCCTACGAAGATGCTGGCTCAACTTAGGTGTAGTCCCGCTCATGACGCCTCGACGGCAACCACATACGTGGGAATGGTAGGAATTGTATGACTCTGAAGGGTCCCATGATGTCCTCCCTGTGCGATGCCCCTCCTCGAAACAGTATGCTCACCAGCCCTATGTGGATTGTCAGAAAAGTAGAGGGGTCCACATGTCATCCCCGATCATCGGAATAGATGATCTCGATCAGGCCCAACACCGGCAGCCTCGGTGCCGATGTGATTAAAGGGTGCGCCCTCGGATCCATCAGCTGGCTTTTCGTCTTCACTCGAACCGAGAACCAAACAGACATGCAAAAAGCAGTAGGGAAATAAGAAATACAGGGCATAGCAATGTCGAAAAACCACAGTAATGCAGTAAACAAGTATCATATAGCAAGTAGCAGGTACAATAAGTACGACAGATACTGCACTCAAGCATACGTCTCCCAAGACAACACATGCAACAAGCATCCATCTCCATGAATCTCACACTTAGATCAATCCTCTAGACCGAGATAATAATCCAATGCAGCATGTCGGCCGAAAGCTCATGAAAACTGGTTCCACACTGGAACAGTTCCACACCAGAACAAGTCCACACCGGAATGGGTTCTGTGTCGGAACGGAGTTAGTTTGTCCAAGAAACCTAACCGCTCGCCGTAACCAATAGGAGTGCTTCCCCCTTCCACACCAGAACCGGGGTATCTTGGTCGCCTCGGAATGTTAGCCTAGAACATGGAAAGCACTAGGATTAGTCGGGAAAACAAGACGGGATCGGGCGTCACGACAGGAATTATTCCCGAGACCGATAACATCCGCAAGGTCACTCACTTCACCGCCCCATCTACTTTCCGTGCCCGCACTCAGGTACAACTAACCTCATATGACGCTGGTAGCCCATACTACCTATCATACGGCCTCTCCACTTGGCAGCTGATGATATGCAACAAATATTCTCAATGGACTTGATACCGGATCTCACGCCCAAACTATCAGTCAAGAACAACACGATGCCATTGCATCCACACGGTCATAGCCTCAACACCACGCGTCCACGAGCCACCGCTCAAACAACACGGCCACAGCCTCAAACAGTCAGCATAATAGCAACGACACCATCAATGGTGTCAACCCGATAACAACACGACACACAACCAAACTTAACTCTACGGCATTCCGCCACCACACGACAATTACCACAAACAACATAACAGCAACAGTAACAACATCAATAGTAGCACTTAGCAGCATATCACATACCAAGTAGCATACAGGCACTTAGATAGATAGCAACAGAATTCTATATCACAACAATCATACGAAGCAGATCATCTTCACTCAACAGTTTGCTAACCTAGGCTTTCCAAACTTAACGGTGATAGCCTAAAGTAAGCTAAACCTAGGGTTTTGGTACTTTATCGGGGCTCAACCACCAGTAGCATTAGGGCTTCCCTACACATAGCAGAAAACACACTACACTACTCTTGCCTTCCCTACGGCTGTAGTACTCTTTCTCCCCACCTGAACAGTTGTTGCACGAACTCCGAGACAAGCTCCTCCCTCACAGCAGCAAGCTCACCCATGTACAGCTCTGAAAACACACTCTCTAGCCACGGCCTCTAGCTCCAATCCGCAAGCAATCACGAGGGCGAACTTTGCCCTAACGACGAGCACAACACATATGCAATAGCATTAGCCTTAGGTCAATCTCAAAAGCTAAAGAAGAAAGGTAAAGACTTGAAGAACCACGAAGAACACGTGGAAGGGATTCGAGCTTACCTTTAGCCAATCGAGAAACAGATCCGTCAAAGTCATATATAACCTTACTGCGATCGCAACCGTGTAGTCAGAATCTTGCTCCGACGTCTCGACGTCTCACAATCCAAGCTTTCTCTCTCTAAAGTCTCGGAGCTTCTCTCTCTTACTCAAGGAAAATTCGTGCAAAGTGAGAAGGAGGAAGAAACTCATCCAACTTGACCCACTATGCATGCTTTAGCGTGGACAACCTGCACGCTTGAGCGTGGAGCCTTGTCCACTCCGCCTTCACCCTGGCCTGACACGTTTAGCACATGCGTCAAAAAGCACACCAGCTGGCAGACACACTTAGCATGCTTAAGCATGCAACATGACAACGCTTGAGCTTGTCACGCTAGGGCGTGCTCTTTTCCTACCCTTGAGTGTGCTGCTCAGCTGGGATGAGCCTTTCAAACTTCTGACTTCCACAGTTTCTCCTTTAACACCTTTGGCACCTCCAACCATGTTCAAGCCTATTCCCATGCTTCCAATTAGGTCTTAAACTAGCACATAACATTTCACACAATCATCCAAAGCCCTAATCGAGATTAACCTAATCAATTAGAGTTACAGAAAATCGGGATGTTAAATTACCACCCCCCTTACAGAAAATTTCATCCCCGAAATTTTCGTCGCATACCTGTCAACAGATAAGGATGACTCTGGCACATCTCAGCTTCACGTTCCCACGCCGAGTCTCCTGTTATCGGGTTCCATTCCACTCTGACTAACGGAATGTGCTTGCCACGCAGTTCCTTGATGCTTCTATCCACTATCCGAACATGTGAAGCCTCGTACTCAAGATTCTCTTTAAGTTGGATTGATTCGGGCTATAGCACATGTGATGGATCAGGGTGGTACTTTCTGAGTTAGAGACGTGAAAGACGTCGTGGAGATTTGACAGATTTGGTGGCAAGGCTATCAGATAGGCTACAGGGCCGATTCGTTGAAGAATTTGAAACACTCTTATGAATTTAGGTGTTAGCTTTCTAGATTTGATTGCCCTGCCTACTCCAGCCCTTGGGGTAACTCTCATGAAGACATGGTCGCCCTCTTGAAATTACAAGGGTCTTCTCCTCTTGTTGGCGTAGCATTTCTGCCTATCTTTCGCGATCTTTATCTTCTCCTATATCTTACAGACTTGTTTTGTTGTTTGCTGTACCAGCTCTGGACCTAACAACTGACTTTCTCCAGTCTCAAACCTACACAACGGATCCTGCACCTACGTCCATACAGTGCCTCGTACAGCGCCATGCTAATACTTGAATGGAAACTGTTGTTATAAGTTAACTCGATCAATGGAAGGAACTCGTCCCAACGTCCTGTGTTCTCCAACACGTACGCTCTTAAGAGATCCTCCAATGACTAAATTGTTCGTTCAGACTTATCATCCGTTTGAGGATGATAAGCAGAACTCATACTTAACTTAGTTCCCATTGCACTGTGCAAGCTTCTTCAAAAACCTTGAGGTAAACCTTGGATCACAATCCGAAACAATACTTGAAGGTACCCTATGCAGCCTTACAACCTCCTTGATGTAAATCTGAGTCAATCGCTTCAGAGAGTAACTCTGGTTGATAGGTAAGAAGTGCGTACACTTCGTCAACCTGTTAATGATTACCTAGACTGCATCACACCTTTTTTTGAGTCCTCGGCAACCCAGAAACAAAGGCCATGGCAATGCTATCCCACTTCCATTCTGGGACATCCAATGATTGCAACAACCCTTCTAGTTTCTGGTGTTCAATCTTCGATTTCTGACACACCAAGCAGGTTAGGACATACGTCGCTACATCTTTCTTCATCCCCGGTCACCAGAGCAGCTTCTTCAAGTCTTGGTACATCTTGGTAGCTCCCGGATGAAAACTCAGCTTGCTCTTGTGTGCTTCTTCCAAGATCATATTCTTAAACCCGATCACCATACCTAAGCAGACCATCAATACCTCTCCTAAATTCCGCAGTCTTACCTTCCTCTATTAACCGATTCATGCCCTCAAGGTACTTATCCTCAGCTTGCTTCTTCCATAGAAGTTTCAGGAAATCGCTAGTTACTCTAACCATCCCCAGATTCAACTTATCCTCAACGATTTCCCCTTCCAGATTCAGATCTCTAGACGCCTTTAATAGCTCTAGCTCTTTTACCATAATTGCAGATACGTGTAGGGATTTCCTACTGAGCGCATCTGCTACTACATTTGCCTTACCTGGATGGTATTGCAGGTCGAATTCATAGTCCTTTATGAATTCCATCCACCTTCGATGCCGCATGTTCAACTCTCTCTGGTCAAACAGATACTTCAGACTCTTATAGTCGCTAAACACACTAAATTTAGCACCGTATAGATAGTGTCTCCATATCTTCAATGCAAACACTATCGCAGCCAATTCCAGATCATGCATTGGGTAGTTCCGCTCATGTACTCTCAACTGCCTGGAGGCATACGCAACCACTGTTATTTCTTGTATGATCACACATTCCAAGCCTTGATAAGATGCATCACAGTATACATTAAATCGTCCAAGTGGATCTGGTAGCACCAACACAAGTGATGTGGTCAGTCTTCTCTTCAGCTCCTGGAAACTTTGCTCGCAAGCCTTTGACCACTCAAACGTCTTCCCCTTTCTCGTTAACTGCGTCATAGATAATGTAATCTTAGAGAATCCCTTGATAAACCTCCGATAGTAGCCCACTAAACCAAGAAAGCTTCTCACCTCGCTTACAGACTTAGGGCTTTCCTAACTCACTACGGCCTCAACTTTCTCAGGATCCACTGCAATTCCATCCTTACTGATCACATGGTCTAGAAACTGAGCTTCCTTTAACCAAAACTCGCACTTCGACAACTTAGCATACAACTGCCGATCCTTTAGCACTTGCAACACCGCCCTTATGTATTCTTGGTGTTCCTCTCTACTCGAAGAGTATACAAGGATGTCATCTATGAATACAACAACAAACTTGTCAAGGAACGTTCGAAAGATCATATTCATATAATCCATTAACATAGCTGGAGCATTAGTCACACCAAAAGGCATAATCAAATACTCGTAGTGACCATACCGACTCCGAAAAGCAGTCTTTGACACATCCTCCTTCTTAACCCGGATTTGATGGTATCCAGATCACAGATCAATCTTACAAAACACATCTGCTTCTCTCAGATGATCCATCAAATCATCTATCTATGGTAACATATACTTGTTCTTTATTGTCACTTTGTTAAGATGACGATTGTCTAAACATAGCCTCGAGCATCCGTCCTTTTTCTTCACAAACAGCACCGGAGGTCCCCATGGAGATGCACTAGGTCTGATGAACTCTTTGCCTAGCATCTCGTCCAACTGTTTCTTTATCTCCGTCAGCTCAACTGGAGACATCCGATATGGCGCTATCGATATAGGCCCAGTCCCCAGCACAAGATCTATAGCAAACTCCACCTCTCTCTCCGGTGGCAGTCCGGGAACATCATTGGGAAACACCTCCAGAAACTCTCGAACGATAGGTAAAGCTCCGACATTAGGAGTCTCCTTCAATTCCAAAGAGAGCAGCACTACACATCCATCTGATCGTCCACTCGTCAGATCGCTCTCATCGGCAGGCATCAATCCTAATCACTCTGAGAAAAGAAGGGTCCTTTTTGAACAGTCAATCATTACATGGTTGGCCGAAAGCTAGTCCATGCCTAGGATGACATCTATCTGTTGCATAGGCAAACAAATAAGGTCAACAAGAAAATGACGGTTCTCTACCGTGATAGGACACTTAAGGCTTACAGATAGGATAGTCAAAGAATCGCCAATAGGCGTTGAGACAGTCAAATCATAGGTTAATACAGACATAGGCAACCTTAAATGATCCATACACTCTAATGATATGAAAGAATGAGTAGCCCCCAAATCAAATAAAACTGACAAAAGTTTACCAGAGACTAAGCATTTACCTTGTATCAGGTCGGGGCGTCAAGAGGCTTTAGATCCTCTCACGGCAAATACCCTTTCGGTCGTCTGTGGCCTACTCTGTTGACTTGCCACTGTTGATCTTGCTCCGCCACTCTGAGCTCTCCCGCTCTGCTATTGAAACTGAGCCCTTCTGCTAACTTCGGGCTTGCAATCTGATGCATAGTGACCAATCTGGTTATAGTTGAAGCACCTGATGTGCTGGTTCCTCCGGCAGTTCTTGACTAGTGCGGTCCCCCGCATCGAAAACAGGTCTTGATCTCCTATTGCCCTTGACTGGAGCGGTTCCTTCCATGGTTAATACTAAATTGAGCCGGGCGATCATACGGTCTCGCCCTCTACTAGAACTTGCCACCTCTGCCTCTCTAGTTGCTCCGAACAGGCCCACCACTTTTCACTTGTTGTGGGACAATCCCTGCTCGGTCATGCCCTTCCACCACCGTGCATTTCTCTACCAACTCAGGAAAAGAACTGATACCCAGAGGTAACATCGCTCCCTTCAACCCGAGCCTCAACCCATCTTCAAACCTTCGACATACCCACTCTTCTTCTGGGTGGATCTGATAGAACTGAGAGAATTTGAGTAGCGTCTCAAACCTCATCGTGTACTCACCAACCAACAACTGTTCCTGTCTCAAACTCAGGAACTCTTTCTCCTTTTCTTGCCGGATGCTTCTTGGAAAGAACTTCTCTAAGAAGCTCTCCCGGAATAATTGCCGAGTCAAAATCCTTCCTCCGACCTTTAACAGTCTGGCCTTGGTCTTCCACCAAGCTTCCGCTGCTCTAACCAGCATGAAAGCAGCGTATGTAACTTTCCTGTCCTCTCTGTAGTGTGTCGCCATGAATATCTTCTCGATCTCTTGCAACCACATCTCTGCAGCCTCAGGGTTGTATTCTCCGTGGAATTGGGGACGATTCCCTTTCATGAAAGTATTGAGACCAGTGTCCACAACCTCATTTCCTCTCACTGCATGCAACTGATCTTGTCTTACTTCCCTCTCTTCCTGTCTCTGCATATATATTGGGTAGTCTGCTGGGTTTGTTGCATCATTGTGGTAGCCAAGTCCCGCATGGCCCGCATTGCTTCAGAGGTGTCACCACCACTTCCTGTCCCTGAGTGGTCACCGTTGTTGTTGTTATTATCATTGCCTCCAGTTGCAGCCGACCTTCAACCTCTTCCTCTTTCATGTGCCATCTAGCTTCCTATAAAAGGATCTATCAGTTCCAATTCATAAGACATATAATAGCACTTAACAGTTAAACATATCATATGCCTCATGAATGAAAATAGTTATCACACTTCGATAACTAGCGCATCGGAAACTCTACCCAATCCAAACTCAGTTGACACAACTCGGGTATCAACCATCAAAGCTAGTACAATTAACCTCACAGTCCGGTTAGAACCAAAGTGCTCTGATACCGTAAAAATGAGACAACCCCATACATATGAAGCCATCCCATTGGCTGCAGAACGTCCTCGATGCTCTGATACCACCAAAATGAGACCACCCCACTTACGTAGGATAATCCCATTAGTCCCAAGCTCCTACTATTATTAACTATGCCTAACTGTATTAAAGCGATAGCGTGGTATTCAAACAGCATTGTGGAAACAAACGATAAACAGATAATCAACAAAGGCAAGCGTAAAAAACCACCAGAGTTGAGCGCAAACACATAATCGTATATATACAGAGCCATGCATAACTATAGCCCCATCAGTAGGGCACTGTACATACATATACAAACGGTACAAAACAAAGCTAAAAGAAACAGAAGTACATCCAAAAGCTGAAGATAGAAACCCTCGCAACTCACCAGCATTACCCGTCCCCACTCAAAAATACATGAAAAGCTCTTAGCTCGCCACCTAGGACACACTGGCAGGCTCCCACCATCAGTGATGAGGATGCCACGAACTACCCTAGCCCTCGCCATGAGTAGGCCTATACCTCACCAAAGGCTCATAATTCGATGACGAGTTGGAGACAACAATCCTACGCCGATGGTAGGTCCTCAAATATTGGTCCGTCCTCCGACGTTGGCCTCGGTAGACGTAGCCTCTCCTGCTGGTCGCTTGCGAAGATGCTGGCTCGTTCCAGATGTAGTCCCGCTCATGACCCCTCGGCGGCAGCCATATACGTGGGAAAGGTAGGAACTGCATGACACTTGTAACACCTCAATTTTCAAGTTTTACTAATTAAACAATATTTATGAACTTATATTTTATTCGAGGTCTTAAAAATGGAAATAAAATATTCTGAGACCATAGTCATGCTCAACGATATCGTAGGAAGCTACAATTAAGTTTTGAGTCGAAAACTCAAACGGAGCCCGATCTGCGTTTTTCATTGACAGTAGTGATTTACTACTATCAAGGCCTAATTTTGAGCCGTGAAGGAGACAGTTAGTCTTAGAATCACGTTTAATATATTTTCGAAAAAATCCGTCCTGATGTCCGAAAAATAAAAATAATATATTACATTCGGCCGTATAATCGAACCGGGAGACGTTTGGAGTCGTAAAAGGATTCAACGAGACCCGCCAACGGATAATCTTGATACCACATCATGCTAGATCACTTGGGAGAGCATGCCAGAGTCGTCATGACGTTTGGGAAAATCTGGACGCGAAATTACCAAAATACCCCTAAACTTAACCTTTTTCACTTTTACCATTTTACCTTTGAACCAAATGACCTTTTTGCCCTTAAGTGAGTTATTAGAAGGCTGAACAACCCTTGCTCAGCCCCATTTTCATGCAGAACAGCCCCCCAAAGAGAGCCAAGAGCACTTCGTCTTTCTTAGAGAGAAACCTCCATTGTTTCTTTGAGAAATCCTTGAAATCTTGTGAGAAAACCATGAATCTTTGATCAATCTTCATCCATTCTTAGGTAAGATCACTTCTATGATCTCCTAGCTTCTTGAATCTCTCAATCTCAAGATCAAATCTTGGTTTAATGAAAATCCATTTTATGATGCAAAACTTTGAAAATTCAAAGGAAATTGTAGAAAAATCCTTTTAATGGGAAACCAATTTCTTTGAACTCACTTCATCATTCTCTACCTAAAGCCAAGAGCTCACGATCCAATTCTCATCCTAGCTCATTTACCCCAAAGTGGCTGAAACCTAGAAGTGATGATGAATAGTGTTTTTGATCAAATTTATGATTTCTAACTCTTGATTCCATCCTTAGCTTTCCTATTGTCTTTGAATCCAAGTGATGGAAAACCAAATCAATTTCTAACCCCTTTCACCAAAAATGGCGGAGACCCTCATGTGTCAAAACCATGATCAATGTTTCATATTTTTGAGTCATAGGACTTGTGTTACTGTTAACAAAGCTTTTGAACCAACCATCCAAAAGTTTTGAACCAAATGAGATCCCTAGCCTTTTATCTTTTCTTGGCCGAACCCTAGACCTTTTTGGGGGAGGAAAATTTATGTTTTGATGTTGTATATTGATGTTGATTGTTGTTGAGAATTGTATTGTGATTGATTGTTTTAGGCGACGCGGACGAAGCCGGAGCCAGAGCCGGAGCCGGAGCCAAGAATCGTTCAAGTTTGGACTAAGTAACTTAGTGAGGTAAAGGGAGGTAGTCATTTGAGTTTGGTAGCTTCATAGTGCTTGATTGATAAATGTGTTGTGAAGGTTTTGATTGATGGTTTGGAGATGTGTTTGAATGATATATGGAATTTTTTATTTTATGAAACATATGAAACATATATATATATATTATATCTTGGATGAGGATTGGACTGGCTATGTCTCGATAATAGTTAAAATACTCGAAAACCGAATTCAAAGTTTTGAAAAACGCATTTTGAAATCAAAATGTGGTTTTCGGAAAACGTGTTGCTTTTTGAACAAAAGTTAAGTTTCCTTTTTGAAAAAGTTGTGTTCTTTTGAAAAGGAAAATTGGTTTTGTGGAAAGTTGTGCAAAACAAGTTTTGTTCCAGAAAAACGTTCTAAAAAGACGTGGAACCTTAGAAAACGGTTTTTGTTAATGTTCTCTTTGATCAAGAAATGTTTTATTTCAAGAAAAATAAAAGTGTTTTGTTTTCCAAAGTTGTTTTGAGAAAGTTTGACCAAAAGGAAAAATGATGGATCTTTTGAGATGAACCAAAACCTAGTGACCGAGACGTCGGGCTAGTGTTTTGTGGATTGAGCATTAGGACTTCGTTTCCTGTGTTTTTGATTTGAATGGGCTTAATGTCCTTTTGAAACAAGTTGTAGGCTTTATGCCTCGCCAATTGAAAGAATGAACGAAAAAGAAAACAGAAAACTTTCTGTGTGCATGCATAAACCGGCAAACGTGCCAATTGAAACCTAGTTACAACTTACATAGTTGAGAATGGAACCTGTTAAGACCACTAGGTCTATAGGGGCATTCTATGTGTCGAGACTCCACAAGTGGCCAGTGGCCTCGCGACCCCGTGACGTGGTAAGTCGGCTACCCAGCACCAATGAACTCGATCAGGGACTGGACTATTCAGGATATGGTGAGACGTGGTACCCTGGAACAATTGGAGTTCGGACTTAACATGAGAGGCCGACTCATGAGGACAATTGTGTTACGGGTGTTACAACGGCCTATCACTCGACGTTGGGAAGTTAGAATCTCCGGAGTACATGAAGGATGATATTGAAGTCTCATGCATTATTATAACTCATGATGGTGTTTGAGATATTACATTGTGTTACATAAATAACTGTTATTATAACTGTATTTATCTGTGGATGTTATGCTGTTTGTCGCCTATGCGGCTATCGTGATAAACTTATTATATGAGTATCTCGCCTTTGCCTGTACATGTTGGACACCTTGTCATGTTTTTGGAACACATGTACATATATTGATCGTAGGTCCCAGCGGTCACATGAGGACTCGAACGACGGAAACTTTTGAAGGAGCCAACTTGGGTTGTATCCCAATGGCTATTCTTAGCCGACCAGCTTGGGAGTCTTTTATTTTGGAATAGTCTTATATTATTTTGATGCACGTACGTGGAACTTATGATTTTAAGTCTGTAATATATTATCTATTAGGACTGGATTTATGTTATGATTATATTAGTATGAATCTGAAACGTTGATCTATGTTTCACAGTTTATTTCGTTATCTTGAGTTTTTTTATCGATGCATGCAGAAATTTTTTGAACCGCGTTCTCGAACGTAGCTACTTAATTAAAGTATTTTCCGAAAGCAACCAACGTTTTTATTTTCATGATATTTTCCGGATTTTGAGTTCGAGTACGTAGCACCCGCAGGGGGTGTTACATTATTGGTATCAGAGCTGGTCGAGTCTTTCGAAAATCCTTGGGAAGTGAGTCTGTTGTGTTTGTGTTGTGTGATCTCTTCTTGAACCTTATGTTGAATGTTGCTTCATCCTTTTAAGACTGGCCTTCTGGATCGCGAGGCGAGACCGGGTTTAGCCTCCCGAGGCCAAGAGGCTGTTCTTTGCTGCTCAAGCTGGCCTTTTGGCTCGCGAGGCGAGTATCAGTTTCGCATCGCGAGGCCGAGAGGCTGTACATTGCTGATCAGGCGGGGCTTTTGGCTCGCGGGGCGAGCGTGGGATCGCCTGGTGAGTACCCTGTTTTGTCTTTTTCCCTTGATTTCTTCAGTTTCCCATTAGTACTTGATACACGAGTTTATGTTTCCTTATTAAGGTATGATTGGTTTGCCTTGTAGGGAAACATGAATCTTCGAGGTGGACGTGGTGGAGGTCGCGGCACTGCTACAACAATGCTGATGACATCAACATCAATTGAGCTATCCAGGCCATGGCTGATATGGCGGCTGCTGTTGCTCAATAGATAGCAACTATGGCTCAATAGAATTAACAGAACCAACAAAAAGCTGATCTTGCTGCTGATGCAAGAGGGTTAGTCGATTTTCGGCGTCATGATCCTCTACTGTTTCATGGGGACTGTGACCCGGAAAAGGCTGACCAGTGGCTGTAAGAGATAGAGAAGATTTTCGGTGTTCTGCACTGCCCCGAGGGAGTGAAGGTGGACTATGCCACATTCCTGCTTCTGGGTGATGCAGAGTATTGGTGGGGAGGAAGCAGATAGCTGCTGGAAGCCAACAACCAAGAGATCACTTGGGGAGAATTTCGCACCAAGTTTTTGGACAACTACTTTCCCCAAAGTGCCAGGATCGAAAAAGAGCAGGAATTTCTGAGGCTGCAGCAGAGGGACATGTCTGTAGGGGAATATGCGGCGAAGTTTGAATCATTCCCCAAGTATTTCCGCTTTTTCCAAGCCCAACCTGAAGAGGACTGGAAATGCGAGAGGTTCGAAGGAGGTCTTCATTTCGAGACCAAGGAGTCAATGTTATCACTGGAGATCCGTACCTTCCAAGCCTTGGTGGAGAAGTGCAGAAAAGTGGAGAAAATGAGAAAAGGAAGGGAGAACAAGAGTACTGCAGGAGGGCCGTCTAGGTCCAGGAACCCGAATCAGTACTAGAACCAGAAAGGGAAGCAGTCCCAGAGAAGCCGTGTTCTCGACCTCAATGGAATAGTCAGAAACAACAATCATATCGTCCTGTCGCTTCTGCTTACGGTGGAGGGGGCGAAAATGACCAGAACCAAGGCCATGTTCGAAGATGTTTCAATTGACATCAAGCTGACAGCTGCAAGCTGAAGGGAGTTCTATGTTTCCAATGCGGGAAGATAAGACATTTCGCGAGGGAGTGCCCTACACCAAAAACCAAGCCGACTGTCAACAATGTTCGAACTGCTAGACCAACAGCGAGGGGAAGGGTGTATACCATGAGTGGCGCTGATGCCTCCAAATCTAATGATCTCATACAAGGTAGTTGCATCATAGCTAATAATCTCTTAACTGTACTATTTGATTTGGGCGCGACACATTCGTTCATCTCTTTGAATTGTGTGAGACTTTTGAACTTGCCTGTTTCTTTGCTGTCTTTTGATTTGATTGTCAAAACTCCAACTGCTAAGCCTGTTACTATTAATACAGCATGTTTGAATTGTCCTATCATCGTTCATGATTGGAACTTTCTTGTTGACTTAATACGCTTGCCTTTCACTCAATTGGATGTGATCCTAGGCATGGATTGGTTATCTTTCAACCATATCCTTTTAGACTGTGCACATAGAACCTTAGTTTTTCCTGACCTTGAGATTTCTGGATTTTTAACTGCCAACCAAGTAAGAGCTTCTTTGGAAGAAGGAGCTTAGGGATAGATGCTTTTATCCTCTTTAGAAATCGAGAGGAACGTTGTATTGAGCGATGTGCCGGTTGTGAAAGATTTTCCGGAAGTTTTTCTAGAGTACGTACCAGGTTTGCCACTTGTGAGAGACATCGAGTTTGAGATCGACTTAGTTTCAGGATCCGATCCGATCTCTATAGCTCCATATAGGATGTCACCTACGGAGTTAGCCGAGATGAAGACTCAACTAGAGGATCTGATGTCCAAGCGATTCATGAGACCGAGTGTGTCCCCATGGGGAGCACTAGTTTTATTAGTAAAGAAGAAGGACGGGAGTTCAAGACTCTACGTGGACTACTGTCAACTCAGCAAGATAATGATCAAGAACAAGTATCCTCTACCCCGCATAGATGATTTGATAGATCAACTCCAGGGAGTCGCTTTCTTTTCAAAGATTGACCTGAGATCAGGTTACCACCAGATCAGAGTAAAGAACGAGGACGTACCCAAGACTGCTTTCAGGACTCGTTATGGTCACTATGAGTACATCGTGATGCCTTTCGGAGTGATGAACGCACTTGCTATCTTCATGGACTACATGAACTGGATTTTTCGTCTGTTTCTGGATCAGTTCGTTGTCGTGTTCATAGACGATATACTTATCTACTCGAAAAGTCCTGAGAAGCATGAGGAACGTCTATGACAAGTTTTACAAATCCTTCACAAGGAGAAGCTGTATGCAAAGCTACCCAAGTGCGAGTTTTGGCTAGATGAAGTCAAATTCTTGGGACACGTGATTACAAAGGAAAGAATTGTGGTTGACCCTACGAAAGTATAAGCAGTACTTCTATGGGAGAGGCCCAAGACTGTGACAGAAATTCGCAGTTTTGTTGGACTGGCTGGCTACTATAGAAGATTCATCGAAGGATTTTTGAAGATTGTTGCGCCGTTGACCCAACTGACGAGAAAGGACCAACCGTTTACGTGGACTGACAAATGTGAGGAAAGTTTTCAGATGATGAAGGAACGTTTGACAACATCACTAGTGTTAGTGTTACCTAAACCAGACGAATCGTATGAAGTGTACTGTGATGCTTCGCATCAAGGATTAGGATGTGTACTTATGCAACATCATAAAGTTGTAGCGTATGCTTCGCGCCAGTTGAAGACTCATGAGAGGAATTACCCGACCCACGACCTGGAGTTAGCTGCTATGGTTTTTGCATTGAAAATCTGGAGACATTACTTGTATGGATCAAAGTTTGATGTCTTCAGCGACCACAAAAGTCTGAAGTACCTGTTCGATCAGAAGGAGCTTAACATGAGGCAGAGACGTTGGATGGAATTTCTTAAAGACTACGACTTTACTTTGCTATACCACCCTGGGAAAGCAAATATCATTGTAGACGCTCTAAGTCGGATGACCCTGCACATCTCTGCAATGATGGTTAAAGAGCTAGAATTGATAGAACGGTTTCATGATCTCAACCTAGCTGTGGAAGTGAACCACGAGAAGATTAGCTTGGGAATGATCAAGGCATCTAGTGGACTGATGGAGACGATCCGTGAACAACAAGCAACTGATGAGTACCTCCAAGAGAAAAAGGAGTTACTGGGACAAGAAAAAGCTGCAGAGTTCAGCTTGGGAACTGATGGCATCTTGAGATGCAATGGACGAGTTTGTGCACTTAGTGACCCAGATATGAGGAAAATGATTCTGGAAGAAGGACACAAGAGCAAGCTGAGCATTCACCCTGGATCAACCAAAATGTACCAAGATCTAAAACAGAAGTTTTGGTGGCCAGGAATGAAGAAGCAAGTGGCTGAGTATGTAGCATCATATTTGACCTGTCAGAAAGTGAAGGTAGAACATCAACGACCTGGAGGAATACTTCAATCCTTGGATGTACCCGAATGGAAATGAGAGAGCATTTCAATGGATTTTGTGGTAGGATTACCGAGAACTTATAAGAGTTTTGATTCAATTTGGGTGATCGTTGATAGGTTAACAAAGTCAGCACACTTCTTACCTGTTAAGATCAACTACTCAGTGGAGAAGTTAACTAAGCTGTATATCAGAGAAGTAATCAGACTACATGGAGTACCATCAAGCATAGTCTCTGATAGAGACCCAAAGTTTACGTCACGTTTTTTAGGCAAAGTCTGCATCAAGCTTTAGGAACAAGGCTGAGGCTGAGTTCAGCTTATTACCCTCAAACTGATGGACAAACAGAGAGAACAATACAATCTTTAGAAGATTTGCTGAGAGCTTGTGTTCTAGACCATGGTGGAAGTTGGGATGATCTGTTGCCTCTTATCGAATTCACCTACAACAATAGCTATCATTCTAACATAGGGATGGCACCCTATGAAGCCCTGTATGGACGAAAGTGCCAGACACCATCGTGTTGGTAACAGGATGGAGAGAATATGATTGTAGGCCCCGAACTTGTGCAACAAACAACGAAAAAGATTAAGCAAATCCGTGAAAAGATGAAGACGGCACAGAGCAGACAAAAGAGCTACTCAGATAAACGAAGATGACCCCTCAAGTTTCAAGAAGGTAAACACGTGTTCCTGAGAGTCACGCCTACGACTGGGGTAGGTAGAGCTATAAAGTCCAAAAAACTCACTTCCAAATTCATTGGACCTTACCAAATTCTTCGATGTATTGTTCCAATAGCTTACCAGATTGCCTTACCACCTTTTTTGTCTAACTTTCATAATGTTTTCCATGTCTCACAACTTCGGAAGTATATTCCTGATTCTTCCCATGTAATCGAACCTGATATAGTGCATTTACTAGAAAACTTGTCTTATCAGACATCGTCGTGCGAATCGTTGATAAGAGGATCAAGCAACTCAGGGGAAAACAAGTTCCCTTAGTCAAAGACGTTTGGAATGAAGCAACTGGAAACGCAACGTGGGAGCTCGAGGACAAGATGAGATTACAGTATCCCGATCTTTTTCAAGGCACGTAATTTCGAGGACGAAATTTTTTTTAGAGGGGTAGTAATGTAACACCCATATTTTCGAATTTTCCTAATTAAACAGTATTTATGAACTTATATTTTATTCAAGGTCTTAGAAATGGAAATAAAATATTCCGAGACCATAGTCATGCTCAACGATATCGTAGGAAGCTACAATTAAGTTTTGAGTCGAAAACACAGACGGAGCCCGATCTGCGTTTTTCATTGACAATAGTGTTTTACTACTATCAAGACCTAATTTTGACCCATCCGAAAAATAAAAATAATATATTATATTCGGCCATATAATCGAACCGGGAGACGTTCAGAGTCGTAAAGGGATTCAAAGAGACCCGCCAATGAATAATCTTGATACCACATCATGCTAGATCACTTGGGAGAGCATGCCAGAGTCGTCATGACGTTTGGGAAAATCTGGACGCGAAATTACGAAAATACCCCTAAACTTAACCTTTTTCACTTTTACCATTTTACCCTTGAACCAAATGACCTTTTTGCCCTTAAGTGAGTTATTAGAAGGCTGAACAGCCCTTTCTCAGCCCCATTTTCAAGCAGAGCAGTCCCCCAAAGAGAGCCAAGAACACTTCATCTTCCTTAGAGAGAAACCTCCATTGTTTCTTTGAGAAATCCTTGAAATCTTGTGAGAAAACCTTGAATCTTTGATCAATCTTCATCTATTCTTAGGTAAGATCACTTCTATGATCTCCTAGCTTCTTGAATCTCTCTCAATCTCAAGATCCAATCTTGGTTTCATGAAAATCCATTTTATGATCCAAAACTTTGAAAATTCATAGGAAATTGTAAAAAAATCGTTTTAATGGGAAACCAATTTCTTTGAACTCACTTTATCATTCTCTACCTAAACCCAAGAGCTCATGATCCAATTCTCATACTAGCTCATTTATCCCAAAGTGGCCGAAACCAAGAAGTGATGATGAATAGTGTTTTTGATCAAATTTTTCATTTCTAACTCTTGATTCCATCCTTAGCTCATTTACCCCTTTTGCCCAAAATGGTCGAGACCCTCATGTGTCAAAACCATGAGTAATGTTTCATATTTTTGAGTCATAGGACTTGTGTTAGTGTTAACAAAGCTTATGAACCAACCATCCAAAAGTTTGGAACCAAATGAGATCCCTAGCCTTTTTATCTTTTCTTGGCCAAACCCTAGACCTTTTTGGGGGAGGAAAATTTATGTTTTGATGTTGTATATTGATGTTGATTGTTGTTGAGAATTGTATTGTGATTGATTGTTTTAGGCGATGCGGACGAAGCCGGAGCCGGAGCTGAGAATCGTTCAAGTTTGGACTAAGTAACTTAGTGAGGTAAAGGGAGGTAGTCATTTGAGTTTGGTAGCTTCATAGTGCTTGATTGATATATGTGTTGTGAAGGTTTTGATTGATGGTTTGGAGATGTGTTTGAATGATATATGGAATTGTTTTATTTAATGAAACATATGTGCATACTTGTTGATGATTTATGGCATTGATGTCTTGGATGATATTTTGTTATGATTATGGACTATTTGATAAATAAATATATATTATATCCTGGATGAGCATAGGACTGGCTATGTCTCGATAATAATTAAAATACTCGAAAACCGAATTCAAAGTTTTTAAAAACGCGTTTTGAAATCAAAAAGTAGTTTTTGGAAAACGTGTTGATTTTTCAAGAAAAGTTAAGTTTCCTTTTTGAAAAAGTTGTGATATTTTGAAAAGGAAAAGTGGTTTTGTGGAAAGTTGTGCAAAACGAGTTTTGTTTCAGAAAAACGTTTTAAAAAGACGTGGAACCTTAGAAAACAGTTTTTGTTTCCAACAAAAGTGTTTTTCCTCGGAAAATGTTCTCTTTGATCAAGAAATATTTTATTTCAAGAACAATAAAAGTGTTTTGTTTTCCAAAGTTGTTTTGAGAAAGTTTGACCAAAAGGAAGAATGATGGATCTTTTGAGACGAACCCAAACCTAGTGACCGAGACGTCGGGCTAGTGTTTTCTGGATTGAGCACTAGGACTTCGTGTCCTGTGTTTTTGATTTGAACGGGCTTAATGTCCTTTTGAAATGAGTCATGAGCTTTATACCTCGACAATTGAAAGAATGAACGAAAAAGAAAACAGAAAACTTTCTGTGTACATGCATGAACCGCCAGACGTGCCATTTGAAACCGAGCTACAACTTACGTAGTTGAGAATGGAACCGGTTAAGACCACTATGTCTTTAGGGGCATTCTGTGTCTCGAGACTCCACAAGTGGCCGGTGGCCTCGCGACCCCGTGCCGTGGTAAGTCGGCTACCCAGCACGAATGAACTCGATCAAGGACTGAACTATTCAGGATATGGTGAGACGTGGTACCTTGGAACAATTGGAGTTCGGACCTAAATTGAGAGGCCGACTCATGAGGACAATTGTGTTACGGGTGTTACTACGGCCTATCGCTCGATGTTGGGAAGTTAGAATCTCCGGAGTACATGAATTAGAAAGATGATATTGAAGTCTCATGCATTATTATAACTCATGATGGTGTTTGAGATATTATATTGTGTTACATAAATAACTGTTATTATAACTGTATTTATCTGTGGATGTTATGTTGTTTGTCGCCTATGCGGCTATCATGATAAACTTATTATATAAGTATCTCACATTTGCCTGTACATGTTGGCCACTCTGTGGTGTTTTTGGAACACATGTACAGATGTTGATCGTAGGTCCCCGCGGACACGTGAGGACTCGAAAGACGGAAACTTTTGAAGGAGCCAACTTGGGTTGTATCCCAATTGCTATTCTTAGCCGACCAGCTTAGGAGTCTTTTATTTTGGAATAGTCTTATATTATTTTGATGCACGTCCATGGAACTTATGATCTTAAGTCAGTAATATGTTATCTATTAGACCAGGATTTATGTTATGATTATATTAGTATGAATCTGAAACGTTGAAGTATGTTTCACTGTTTATTTCGTTATCTTGAGTTTGTTTTACCGATGCATGCAGAAATTTTTTGAACCGCGTTGTCGAACGTAGCTACTTAATTAAAGTATTTTCCGAAAGCAACCACGATTTTTTATTTCTTGATATTTTTCGCATTTTGAGTTTGAGTACATAGCACCCATGGGGGGGTGTTACAACTCTGAAGGGTCCCATGATGTCCTCCCTGTGCGATGCCCATCCTCGAAACAGTATGCTCACCGGCCCTGTATAGACCGCTAGAAAAGTAGAGGGGTCCACGCGCCATCCCCGATCATCGTGATAGATGATCTTGATCTCGCCCAACACCGAGATC
This sequence comes from Ammopiptanthus mongolicus, assembly GCA_039655645.1. Taxonomy (NCBI): domain Eukaryota; kingdom Viridiplantae; phylum Streptophyta; class Magnoliopsida; order Fabales; family Fabaceae; genus Ammopiptanthus; species Ammopiptanthus mongolicus. The sequence goes on from CM077344.1 coordinate 56,872,114, forward strand.
CTCGGTGCCGATGTCATGAAAGGGTGCGCCCTCGGATCCATATGCGGGTTCCTCGTCTTCATGCGAATCGAGAACCAAACAGACGTGCAAAAAGCAATAGGGAGATAAGAAATACAGTGCATAGCAATGTCGGAAAACAACAGTAATGCAGTAAACAAGTATTATATAGCAAGTAGCAGGTACGACAGATACTACACTCCAGCATACGTCTCCCAAGACAACACATGCAACAAGCATCCATCTCCATGAATCTCACACTCAGATCAATCCTCTAGATCGGGATACTAGTCCCATGCAGCATGTCGGCCGAATGCTCACGAAAACTGGTTCCACATCGGAACAGTTCCACACCCAACCAAGTGCACACCGGAACGGGTTGTGTCGGAACAGAGTTAGTTTGTCCAAGAAACCGAACCTCTCGTCGTGACCAATAAGAGTGCATCCCGCTTCCTAACTGGAACCGAGGTATCTCGGTTGCCTCGGAACTTTAGCCTAGAACATGGAAAGCTCTAATATTAATCGGGCAAACCGAACTGGATCAGGCTTCACGACATGATAGGAGCTACATCATCCGTCACTCTAAACTATTCCCGAGACCGGCAACATTCCCAAGGTCACTCACTTGACTGCCCCATCTACTTTCCGTACCTGCACTCAGGTACAACCAACCTCGTATGACGCTTGCAACCCATACTACATGTCATACGGCCTCGCCACTTGGCAGCTAATGATATGCAACAAACATGCTCAATGGGTTTGATACCGGATCTCATGCCTAAACTCTCATTCAGGAACAACACGATGCCACTGCATCCACACAGCCATAGCCTCAACGCCACGTGTACACGAGCCACTGCTCAAACAACACATCCACAACCTCAAACAGTCAGCATAATAGCAACGGCACCATCCACGGTATCAACCTGATAATAACAAGGCACACAGCCAAACTTAACTCTACGGCATGCCGCCACCACACGACAATTACCACAAACAGCATAACAACATTGGTAATAACATCAATAGTAGCACATAGCAGCATATCACATACCAAGTAGCATACAAGCACTTAAACAGATAGCAACAACAGAATTCTATATCACAGCAATCATACGAAGCAGATCATCCATAATCAACAGTTCGCTAATCTAGGGTTTCTAAACTTAACGGTGATAGCCCATAGTAAGCTAAACCTAGGGTTTAGGTACTTTATCGGGGCTCAATCACTAGTAAGGTTAGGGCTTCCCTACACATTGAAGAAAACACATTACACTACTCTTGCCTTCCCGACGGCAGCAATACTCTTTCTCCCCACCTGAACAACAAGCTCACCCAAGTACAGCTCCGGAAACAGCCTCCCTAGCCGCGGCCTCTAGCTCCAATCCTCAAGCAATCACGAGCGCGAACTTAGCCCTAACCACGAGCACAACACATATGCAATAGTGTTAACCCTAGGGCAAGCTCAAAAGCTAAAGAAGAAAGGTAACGACTCGAAGAACCACGAAGAACACGTGGTAGGGATTCGAGCTGACCTTTGGCGAATCGAGAAACAGATCTGTCAAAGTCGTAGATAACCTCGCTGCGTTCACAATCGTGTAGTTAGAATCATGATCCGACATCTCGTAGTCTCACAATCCAAGCTTTCTCTCTCTAAAGTCTTAGAGCTTCTCTCTTTTGCTCAAGGAAATTTTGTGCAAAGTGAGAAGGAGGAAGAAACTCATCCAACTTGACCCACTGTGCACGCTTTAGCGTGGACAACCTGCACGCTTGAACGTGCCCACACTTGAGCGCGGGGTTCCCTCCACGCTTGAGCGTGGAGCCTTGTCCACTCCGCCTTCACCCTGGCCTGACACGTGTAGTACACGCGTCGAAAAGCACAGCAGCTAGCAGACGCACTCAGCACGCTTGAGAGTGCAACATGCCAACGCTTGAGTGTTGTCATGCTAGGGCGTGCTCCCTTCCCACGCTTGAGCTTGCTGCTCTGCTTGGAAGAGCCATCCAAACTTCTGACTTCCACAGTTTCTCGTTCAACATCTTAGGCACCTCCAACCTTGTTAAAGCCTATTCCTAAGCTTCCAACTAGGTCTTAAACTATTCCATAAGAATTCACACAATCATTCAAAGCACTAATCGAGATTAACCAACTCAATTAGAGTTACAACAAATCGGGATGTTACACTGATCTTGAGCCGCTATCCACGCACGACCACCTTCGTTTAAGAGAATATTTTTTGGATAAGTTGGCAGACTTATACCTCAGGGAGATAGTCAAGCTTCACGGTATACCCACCTCTATAGTGTCAGATAGAGACCCGAGGTTTACCTCTAGATTTTGGAGAGCTTTTCAGCAAGCCTTTGGTTCCAAGCTGAGTTTTAGCACAGCCTATCACCACAAAACGGATGGTCAGTCAGAGAGGACCATTCAGACCCTTGAGGACATGCTTAGAGCGTGTGTTTTAGATGAAGGTGGATGTTGGGATAAGTATTACCTCTCATAGAGTTTGCGTATAACAACAGTTATCACTCTAGCATAGGCATGGCACCCTATGAAGCTCTTTATGGAAGAAATTGTAGATCCCCTTTGTGTTGGTGCGAGGTAGGTGAGAAAACCTTGATAGGACCTGACTTATTTCAGCAAACCACAGATAAGATTGAGTTGATTAGGGAGAGAATGCACACTGTGCAGAGCAGGCAAAAGAGCTATGCCGATAAGAGGAGAAAGCCTTTAGAATTCCAAGAAGGTGAGCATGTATTTTTGAGAGTCACTCCTAAGACTGGGGTGGGAAGATCCATGAAAGTCAGAAAGCTAAATCCGCGATTCATTGGTCCTTTTCAAATTCTAAAAAGAGTCGGGCCCGTTGCTTACCAGTTGGCTCTTCCACCTTTGTTGTCCAACCTTCATGATGTTTTCCATGTGTCGCAACTTAGAAAATATGTGCATGATGAGTCTCATATAATAGTTCCTGAGTCAATACAATTAAGAGATAACTTGGTCTTTAAGCCCAAGCCTAGTCAGATCGTCGACAAGAGCCCTAAGACTTTGCGGAACAAGACAATTCCTTTGGTAAAGGTGGTTTGGGAAGGATTAACTCCTGAGGAAGCTACTTGGGAACTTGAAGAGAATATAATGCGACAGTATCCACATCTTATTAATCGAGGTACATTAATTTTTAGTTTTGTTGATGTACTAAGTTTTTGGGAGTGCTTAAGTATGGGGTTAATTTCGGGGCCGAAATTCTTAAAGGAAGGGAGAAAATGTAACATCCCAAGAATTAAATAAAAGTATAAGAGACTTACACCTTAGCAAATATAAATTAATAAAGTGTTAGGGAGGCCTAGAATAGTTGACTTTGAACCTTAAGGGTAGCAAGTTGACCAAAAGAAGAAAAGAGAAAAGTTTACATTAAAATCTGTAACAGTAGCGTTGGCACGCCCGTGCTCACATTCGGCACGCCCGTGCCGAATAGAGCACGGTCTGAGCCGCGCCGTGCTACTTGTTAGCACGGCCGTGTTGGAAAATGGACAAATTTGACGCTGTTTGGCACGCCCGTACTAATGTTGGCACGCCCGTGCCAAAAGGGAGAACGGTTTGAGCCGCACCGTGCTACCTGTTAGCACGCCCATGTCCGAAATCTCGCAAGACTTTGACGCTGATTGGCACGGCCGTGCCAATCGAGAGCACGCCCGTGCTCTTTGTCAGATGCGTTAAAAAAAAATAGGATTTTAAACAGAGAACAGAGGAAGACTATATATACACACTATTAGAACACCCTAGTGCGGCTAGAAACCCTATTTGTAACCTAAAACACAGTTTTGCTCTCTCTTGAGGATTGAAGAGCGTGGAGGAGACTGTTCTAGAGAAGAAGGAGCCTAGAGGAGGAAGAAAGGGGGAGCTTCTTGGCGCGTTCATGACCAAACGCTTGGAGCTTCTTGGAGGTCTTCAAGAGGTGAGTAGAAATACTCTTTCTCACCCTTTCCATGGTGCACATTGTCTTGGGGTTTGGGTTATGATTTCAAAATACGTTTTTTGGAAAATAATCCTGATTTGGTCAAATCCTGATTTTACAAATTTGGGGATTTTACTTCTAAGGTGCTTCTGCTGTCAATTAAATGTTTATTATTGAGATTGGTGCTATGATATATATGTTAGATACATGATTTGGTTGAATTAACATGCTATATATGCACTATTTGATGATATTTGTGATATTGGCATGATTCAATAACTGTTAATATGTTGGATGTTGTTTGCTGCAATATTGCCTATGATAGGGGTATCGAAAATAACATTGTCAATGATTTGGGGTGTCGAAATATGAAATACCGCCATGATGGGGTATCGAAAGTAACATCGCCACACGTTGGGATGTCGAAATGAGTAATACCACCAGTGTACAATGGTTGGTATCGAAATGAGTAATGTCATTGAAGAGAAGGTGACATCGAAATACCTTCATGAGTAAGGTAGGCAATGGGACGCCGTTGTTATGTGCAGATTGATGGTCATATGACATATGAGGATGTTGAGAATATTTGATATGTATATGAAATTATGATGGGGTTGTTTATGATGTGCTGCTGAATGTTTATGGTCATTATTTGAGTAAATAATTCTTATTTAATTATTTTGAAAATAGCGGGTACCATGGTTAGTTTTTCCGGTTACCGTGCCGGCTGAGAACAACGCTTTTGTGAAAACCTTTTCTAAATGTATTTCTATTCATTGGGATTATAAATCTCATTAGTAGTGTTGTTTTCAGAGACTGAGAACGACCCTATTGAGCAGCCATATGCTTGAGGATTTTGTTCTAGTAGTAGCTTGGGTTAGTGGCATGGCATATGCCAGGAAGACTATTATTATCGTTTATTTAAATATTTATTTATGCGAGTTGTAATAGACGCCCAGTTTTGTGGTTTAAACCTTATTATGTATTTTTGGTTATTGGATTGCTACAAACATTTATTTTGGATTAATATTATATTATGAACTTATTCAGTATTTATTAAGAAAAATTTTAATTTCCTTGTTTTATTTAAATTATTACTTTGGGTTACTAATGTAACGAGGGGCGTTACAATGTTAAGGTTGTATAACTTGAAATCGGGCAATGGATGGACAGATAAGAGCTTTACGGAATTACTCGCATTATTGAAAGATATGTTGCCGGTGTAACACCCCCTCGAGGTGTCACAAATTGTAACTCAAATGTTGGATCCCGCAATGGCCCAGAGGACCGCTGGAAAATATTTGTACATGTGCTCAAAAAACAAAACAGGGTGTCCAACATGTACAGGCAAGGGTGAGATACTCTTTCACAAGTTTATCATAATAGCCACGTAAGTAAAACAGCATATAAATAAAGCATCAACACATTAACAATAACAGAAGTAACACAGTGCATCACACCAGGTAACAGCATGTCCACAAGTATACCATAAATTGCAATATATCATTTTAATCAATTAATAGCATAAGACATCCTTGGAAGCAAAATAATGATGTACAATAAGTAAATGTAATCATCAACAGCTGCAACACCCTTTCCCGAGTGTCACATTCCCGAACGTTTATAAGGCCGAAAATATTTATTAATGCGGAAAATACGGTTTTCTTTTTTTTTTTTTTTATCTTTTCACAAAATGTAATGAGATTTAGTAAAGGTAAATAATACTAAAAACGAACTTAGGTTCGCCATGCATTTCTAGAACATACTGTATAATAAACACAGAACAGAAACAGAAATAGAAATGTCAACATTACTATATATAGACTTAAGTCCAATGTATAACTGACATAAAAGATACAATAAGTACTAGGAGTCGTAGCTCCCAAAAGGTACTACAAAAACTGACATAGTCTGGCCGACAACAAACTAAAACAGCAAAAAGAGTCCGCCTCCGGGCTCAAGGAGACTACTGAACTGAACCATCATCACGTCCATCTGTTCAAGCAGCAACAACAAGTACCAGCAGAAAACATACAGATATGGGTGAGATTCCCGTTCATCAACACAAAAAAACAGCAGTCGTAAAAACGGGACGACTCACCGGGTAACAGCGTACCCAACATGCTTACTAAAATTCGCAATGTAAATCATGTTAAGCAGTTGACAACATGATATTAGGTTAAACAATTAATAGCATAATATAAGGTACTCTTAAATAGTACAAAGATGTATAACAGTGAATGTAAACACCAATAGCCATGCAATGCAATGCAATGTATATGACTCAATGTCAATGTCACTGGGTACTACTCTGACCCCTACTCCATGGAGCTAACAAAACGTCGGAGAGAGTGAATGGGAGGACATGTTCCGGTTTCTGCCAGCCATGAGCAAGATGCTACAACATTCGTAACATACACGTATCTAGCTTTACGGAAACACTCTCGACCAAACATGAAAAGTACGGCATCTAGTAGAGGATATCAGTGTATTGCACGGATTCGCGACGACACAAAAGAGCTACCAACTGGTCACATGTAAGCCCTTCCAACCCTGATACCTCCAAAAAGACCATTGAAGATCATCACCGTAAGATTCGCACCCGCATCAAGTTACGACTAAGTTCGGCTTACCATCCTCAAACTGATGGACAATCGGAAAGGACGATTCAGTCGTTAGAGGATCTGTTGAGGGCGTGTATGTTGGAACATGCCGGAAGTTGGGAGAATTTCCTATTGTTGATAGAGTTCACCTACAACAACAGTTATCATTCAAGTATAGGGATGGCACCCTACGAAGCTTTATACGGATGATGTTGCAGAACACCTTTGTGTTGGTACCAAGATGGAGAAAGTGCTTCATTAGGACCTGAACTAGTACAACAAACAACCGAGAAGGTGAAACTGATTCAAGAAAAGATGAGGATAACTCAGAGCCGACAGAAGAGTTATGCGGATAAAAGACGTAGGCCACTTGAGTTCGAGGAAGGGGATCAAGGTGTAAGCTCCTAGGGTCAAGGCCTTACGACTATGCAAATGAAATGTCAATGCTTACACAAAGCAGATGCGATCAAGCAATGTCTATCCCCCGGATAAACCTCGAAGTCTACTAACGTTCTCTTCCTTAGGAACTATACGTGACTTTTGAAAAACAAATCCTTTATCCATCGGATAAATCTCGTGATCCCTCCGGGATCGAGTCATCACAAGACTGAAACGATTGAACGACTGATCGGGGTCCGAATCACCGGTCCGTCATCGAACTACTGTTTCAAAACCCAAAACGTTTCATGTTTGTGTTTATGTCTTATGAAGTCATTAATGTACTAAGTCATCAATGGTATAGTATATGGTCTTGTTTCACCACATACTATACTTAATTAACCCTTGTCTTCAACTCTAAATCAATTACTTAACTTAGGTTTTTAATGCGTAAAACTTACAGTTTGAGTTGAAAAACACTCTTTGTAAACAAACCATTTCTCGCGAGGAGAGGGTCTATATCGCGACGCGAGGCTGTGAAGTTATCTTTACTGTTTAGACAGTCTTCCTGCTTCGCGAGGCGAGGATTGTATCACGACGCGAGGCAGAGAAGCTGCATCTTCACTACTTAGGCGGTTCGCGGGGCGAGAACTACTTCGCTACGCGAGGCCGAGAAGCTGCATCTTTGCTGCTTAGGCGGTTCACGAGGCTATAACGACTTCGCGATGCGAGGCCGAGAAGCTGCATCTTTGCTGCTCGGGTAGTCCACTGTCTCGCGAGGCAAGGCAAGGTTAGCCTGGCGAATGGCTTGTCTTCCCTCTGTCTCGCGGGGCGAGACGGGGTTCGCTGGGCGAGTGCCCTGTTTTCACTTTTCCCTAACTCCTTCATTAATTCTTCTTTTGAAACACTTAGTTTGATTAGAAGACCCACGGCTAAAGAAAAGACATTTTCCAATTTGGTGACACACTTTAAAGGTTAAAACTTCATTTGATCTTTGGATCAAAATCACTTTTGTTTCTCTTTGAAAACATAGGTTATGAAATCATGTTTTGTTGCGTCAAAACCTTGCCAAAACAAGAACAACACATGTTCTTATATTTTCCTCTTACTAAGGCCACAAGCCTACTCCAATGAAAAATTGGAGACTTTGCTTCACCAACAAAGCAAATGTAGCTCAAAAGCTCACACAATTATGATAAACCACAATACACATTACTACATCATAATCAAACATCCAAGTCCATCACACATCATGGTCTCATAATCAAGCATAAAAGTCCATACTTGACCTAGTGATCAAAGTAGGTTTTTCAACATACATGAAAATGACTTTCATTCAATCATATCATCATCAACATATGCTAAAGCACACTACAACATACCAAAGCATAAACTCATCATGACAATCTTGTTCTCCAAGAGAACTTAACAAAACTTAACACATAAAAGTGGACCCAAACTAAAGGGTTTCACCCACACATAAACTTAAACAACCATCTTCACCACCACCATCTTGGTGTGATGAGGTTCACCCACCATACCTGTTGATGAGCAGATTCCCGGATCAAAGTCGGTTGATCGGTTTGTGAACCTCCTGATAATCGTCAACAACTACAACAACACAACAACCAAACATTAGACAATAATCAAAGCCATTCTCAACAATCCTAACAAAGAGGATTTCGGCCACCCTAGGTTAAAAAGGATAAGAATTGGTTTTGGTTTCCCATTTCATGGATTCAAATGCATTAGGAAAGCTAAGGATGAAATCAAGTGTTAAAAATCAAAAATTGATGAAAACACTATTCATCATCATCAAATAGGGTTCGGCCAAAAAGGGATTTTACGCTATGATGGGAGTTGAATCATAAGCTCTTGGGTTTAGGTAGAGAATGATGAGGTGAGTTCAAAGAACTTGGTCTTACCTCAAAAGGATTTTTCTACAATTTCCTATGGATTTTCAAAGTTTTGGATCTAAGAAATTCTTTTCATGAAAATGAAGATTGATCTTGAAATAAAGAAAGATTCAAGAAGCTAAGAGGTCATAGAAGTGATCTTACCTTGAAATGAAGGAAGATTGCTCAAGGAATCAAGTGATTCCAACAAGAAATCAAGCTTTTCAAGGATGAAAATGGAGTTTTCTCTCAAGAACAACTATGGAGCTCTATGTTTGGAGGGGCTGTGCGAAAATGAGAGAGTGAGGGGCTGGGTTCAGCCTCTTAAGAGCTCACTTAAGGGTAAAAAGGTCATTTGCCCAAAAGGGTTTAATGGTAAAAGTGTAAAAGACTAAGGTTAGGGGTATTTTGGTCATTTTGCGTCCAGATATTTCTGAACGTCATGACGACTCTGGCATACTCTCCCAAGTGTCCTGGGATGATGTGATATCAAGATTATCCGTTGGCAAGTCCCGGTAAATCCATATGTGGCTCCGTTCGTCACCTGATTGAGGATTCCGCCCGAACGAAGGTCAGGAAGTGATTTTTCTGAAATTTTTACGAAATTTAACCAAAACGTAGAGAATCAAATTCTAAGACTTATTGTCTCGTTCACAGGTCCATCTGAGTTATTCTGAGCAGTAAAATCATACTGTCAGTGTAAAAGCGCAGACTGGACTCCGTTTGAGTTTTCGACTCAAAACTTAATCGTAGCTTCCTACGATATCATCGATCATGACTATGGTCTCGGAATATTTTATTTCTATTCCTAAGACCTCGAATAAAATAAAGACATTAAAATACTGAAGAAATAGAAAACGTGAAAATCGGGACGTTACATTCCTACTCCTCTTAAAAGAATTTCGTCCTCGAAATTATACGTACCTCTTAAAACAAACTCGGATACTGTTGTTGCATGTCCTCCTCTCTTTCCCAGGTATAATCACCTGTAGTCTCGTTCCAGATAACTTTGACCAAAGCTATCTCCTTCCCTCGCAGTTTCTTTATCCTTCTATCCTCGATCTTAGCCGGCAATGTCTCATAGGTTAGGTTATCCTTTAGCTGTACTGAATCAGACTCTATGACGTGACTGGGATCAGGAATATACTTTCGCAATTGCGAAACATGAAAAACATTATGAAGGTTGGATAGAAAAGGCGGTAAAGCTATTTGGTAAGCTACTGGACCTATCCGACGAAGAATTTGATAAGGTCCAATGAATTTTGGAGTGAGTTTTCTGGACTTCAGGATCCTGCCCACCCCAGTCATCGGAGTGACTCTCAAAAACACATGATCCCCTTCCTCGAACTCAAGTGGCCTACGTCTTTTATCCGCATAACTCTTCTGTCGGCTCTGAGTTATCCTCATCTTTTCTTGAATCAGTTTCACCTTCTCGGTTGTTTGTTGCACTAGTTCAGGTCCTAATGAAGCACTTTCTCCATCTTGGTACCAACACAAAGGTGTTCTGCAACGTCGTCCGTATAAAGCTTCGTAGGGTGCCATCCCTATACTTGAATGATAACTGTTATTGTAGGTGAACTCTATCAACGGTAGGAAATTCTCCCAACTTCCGGCATGTTCCAACACACACGCCCTCAACAGATCCTCTAACGACTGAATCGTCCTTTCCGATTGTCCATCAGTTTGAGGATGGTAAGCCAAACTTATTTGTAACTTGATGCGGGTGCGAATCTTACGGTGACAATCTTCAATGGTCTTTTTGGAAGTATCAGGGTTGGAAGGGCTTACATGTGACCAGTTGGTAGCTCTTTTGTGTCGTGGCGAATCCGTGCAATACACTGATATCCTCTACTAGATGCCGTACTTTTCATGTTTGGTCGAGAGTGTTTCCGTAAAGCCAGATACGTGCACGTTACGAATGTTGTAGCATCTTGCTCATGGCTGGCAAAAACCGGAACATGTCCTCCCATTCACTTTCTCCGACATTTTGTTAGCTCCATGGAGTAGGGGTCAGAGTAGTACCCAGTGACATTGACATTGAGTCATATACATTGCATTGCATTGCATGGCTATTGGTGTTTACATTCACTGTTATACATCGTTGTACTGTTTAAGAGTACCTTATATTATGCTGTTAATTGTTTAACCTAATATCATGTTGTCAACTGCTTAACATGATTTGCTTAACATGATTTACATTGCGAATTTTAGTAAGCATGTTGGGTACGCTGTTACCCGGTGAGTTGTCCCGTTTTTACTAATGCTGTTTTGTTGTGTTAATGAACGGGAATCTCACCCATATCTGTATGTTTTCTGCTGGTACTTGCTGTTGCTGCTTGAACACATGGACGTGACGATGGTTCAGTTTAGTAGTCTCCTTGAGCCCGGAGGCAGACTCTTTTTGCTATTTTAGTTTTGTTGTCGGCCAGACTATGTCAGTTTTTGTAGTACCTTTTGAGAGCTACGACTCCTAGTACTTATTGTATCTTTTATATCAGTTATACATTAGACTTAAGTCTGCATATAGTAATGTTGACGTTTCTATTTCTGTTTCTGTTCTGTGTTTATTATACAGTATGTTCTAGAAATGCATGGCGAACCTAAGTTCGTTTATTAGTATTATTTACCTTTACTAAATCTCATTACATTTTGTGAAAAGAAAAAAAAAAACCGTATTTTCCGCATTAATAAATATTTTCGGCCTTATAAACGTTTGGGAATGTGACACTCGGGAAAGGGTGTTGCATTACTTGGTATCAAAGCTGGCCGAGTCTTTTTGGGGTTTGTAGGTTATGGTCTGTCTTGTTTGTGTTGTGATCTTTGTGTGATTCCCTGTTGTTTGCTTTAGTTTTGTTGTGGTTCTTGAGTTTGACAGTTCTGGTTTTGAAGGTAGCAATGGTTGCTCAAAACCTGACTGCTGCTGTGAACGCCATACAGGAAATGGCTGCTGCTATGGTTCAACGTGACGAAAGAGCTGCCAGAGGTAGAGGACTAGAGGAATTTCTTCGTAGGAATCCACCTCAATTCAAGGGCGAATTCAATCCTGAGTTAGCTTAATGCTGGATCTAGACGCTGGAAAAGATCTTTGGAGCGATGAGGTGCACTGAGAATGACAAGGTTGTCTATGCAACCTATATGCTGGTGGAGGATGCTGAATACTGGTGGGAAGGAGCCCGTCAGATGCTGGTGCATAATCAACAAGCTATGGATTGGAATGCTTTTAAGGGAAAATTCCTGGAGAAGTATTTTCCTGCGAGTGCAAGACACGAGAAAGAGATGGAGTTCCTCCAGCTGAGACATGGGGGAATGACCGTAGCTGAATACGGGGCCAAGTTTGAAAGTTTGGCAAAGTTCTTGAATTATTTTCTGGACAACACAAGAAAGGAGTGGAAGTGCAGAAAATTTGAAGGAGGTTTGAGGATCGACTTGAAAAGAGCTGTTGTTCCTCTAGAAATTTCTGTTTTTCCAAGACTAATGGAAAAGTATCGTCTGATCGAGAGTTTGGAGCCCAAGGACAAGCGGGTACAGAGTTATGGACCGAGCAAGTTCCAGAGAGGAAGCGGTGGTCGAGACAACAAATCTCGATGGAAGCCGTATGCAAAGCAACAAGATCGACAACAACGTTCTGTTGGAGGAAGCAGTGGGAGTTTCAGTCAGTCTGGAAATGTCCCAACCAAGTGCAAGAAGTGTGGGAAGAGCAATCACATCACCAGATACTATTCGATCAAAGGGATTATCTGCTTCAAGTGTGTGAAGTCGGGACACATCTCACGGGAATGCATGCAACCAAAATTGGAACATTCTGTCAACAATGTCCAAGCTGCAAGGCTTAAGGCAAAAGGCAGAGTCTACACTATGGGTGGTGCTGAAGCTTCTCAAAATAAAGACTTGATCCAAGGTCAGCGTGTCATGGGAGGTAAAACCTTAACTATACTGTTTGATTCAGGCGCAACGCATTCGTTTATTGCCTATGACTGTGTGAATCTATTAGGATTACCTGTGTCTTCTTTACCTTTTGATTTGGTAATTTCTATGCCTACTGCAAAGCCTGTTATAACTGCTAAAGTTTGTTTGAACTGTTCTATTTCTGTTAAAGATAGAACATTTTTGATTGATTTGATCTGTTTGCCTCTTTCGCAAATGGATGTAATCTTAGGAATGGATTGGTTATCTTCTAATCATATCCTGTTGGACTGTGCAAATAAAACCTTAGTTTTTCCTAGTTGTGAGAATTCTGGATTTTTGACTGCCAACCAAGTAAACGCTTCTTTGAGAGAAGGAGCTCAAGGATACATGTTACTATCTTCTTTGAAGGTCAAGAGCGAGCTAGTCTTAGAGCGCGTACTTGTCTTGAACGAGTTTCCGGAAGTCTTTCCTAAAGACGTACCAGGTTTGCCCCCAGTTCGGGACATCGAGTTTGCGATCGATCTTATGCCAGGAACAGGACCAGTGTCTATGGCACCGTATCGTATGGCACCTGCTGAGTTGGAAACCTTGAAGCAACAGTTGGTAGACTTATTGGGGAAGCAGTAGATTGATCTTGAAATAAAGAAAGATTCAAGAAGCTAAGAGGTCATAGAAGTGATCTTACCTTGAAATGAAGGAAGATTGCTCAAGGAATCAAGTGATTCCAACAAGAAATCAAGCTTTTCAAGGATGAAAATGGAGTTTTCTCTCAAGAAAAACTATGGAGCTCTATGTTTAGAGGGGCTGTGCGAAAATGAGAGAGTGAAGGGCTGGGTTCAGCCTCTTAAGAGCTCACTTAAGGGTAAAAAGGTCATTTGCCTAAAAGGGTTTAATGGTAAAAGTGTAAAAGACTAAGGTTAGGGGTATTTTGGTCATTTTGCGTCCAGATATTTCCGAACGTCGTGACGACTCTGGCATACTCTCCCAAATGTCCTGGGATGATGTGATATCAAGATTATCCATTGGCGAGTCCCGGTAAATCCATATGTGGCTCCGTTCGTCACCCGATTGAGGATTCCGCCCGAACGAAGGTCAGGAAGCGATTTTTCTGAAATTTTTACGAAATTTAACCAAAACGTAGAGAATCGAATTGTAAGACTTATTGTCTCGTTCACGGGTCCATCTGAGGTCTTCTGAGCAGTAAAATCATACTGTCAGTGTAAAAACGCAGACCGGACTCCGTTTGAGTTTTCGACTCAAAACTTAATCGTAGCTTCCTACGATATCGTCGAGCATGACTATAGTCTCGGAATATTTTATTTCTATTCCTAAGACCTCGAATAAAATAAAGACATTAAAATACTGAAGAAATAGAAAACGTGAAAATCGGGGCGTTATAACAGCCATGCAATGTAATGCGATGTACACGACTCAATGCCATATGCCACAAGGGTAAAACTCTGACCCCTACTCCATGGAGCTAACAAATCGTCGGAGAGAGTGAATGGGAGGACATGTTCCGGTTATTGCCAGCCATGAGCAAGATGCTACAACATTCGTAACGTGCACGTATCTGGCTTTACCGTAACACTCTCGAACAAATATGAAAAGTGCGGCATCTAGTCGAGGATATCAGTGTATTGCACGGATTCACCACGACACAGAAGAATCACCAACTGGTCTCTTTTCAGCCATTCCAATCCCGATACCTCCAAGACTATTCAAACCGTCACCGTAAGATTGGCACTAGCATGTAGGTGTAAGCTCAACTCCTAGGCTCAAGGCCTTACAAACTCATGCAGTGAAATCCACCAGATAAACCTCAAGGTTCACTAAGGGACCCTTAGGAACTATACGTGTTTTCATATTTCAAAACATTTATCCACCGGATAAATATCACTTGATTCCTTTGGAATGATCCGGACTGCTTCGACTGTCCCTACAAACCAACACAAGTCTTTTCAGCGTGTTTTGTCCTCACTCACACGCTTTCTAGGAAACTTCCCAAAAGGTCACCCATCCCATAATTACTCCAAGTTAAGCATGCTTAACTAGGAAGTTCTTATGTTCTAGGCTCCCGAAGAGAAGATAAATCTTGTCGGTATAGGTAGTACCAATCAATTCTTATAAGCCTTCCCTCAGCTATACAGTCCCATACCTGCACAGCCTTAGGATTCCTTCCACTGTACAGTCCCATACCTGCACAGTCTTAGGATCTCTTTCTCGTTCCGGTCATCACAAGACTGAAACAAGTGAGCGATTGACCTAGATCCGAATCACCGGTCCGTCATCGAACCACTGTTTCAAAACCCAAAACGTTTTATGTTTGTGTTTATGTCTTATGAATCACATCTCAAGTTCTAAGTGTTATGAAGAAGGATTGAGAATCCTCTTAGATAAGTCTTTGATCATTTCTAAGATATTAACTCCTTGATTTTCAAATAATGAAATAAGTGTCGATTCACTTAAGTCTTATGAAATCATTGATGAACCAAGTCATCAATGGTATAGTACATGGTCTTGTTCTACCACATACCATACTTAATTACCTCTTGTCTTCAACTCTAAGTCAATTACTTAACATTGGTTTTTCACGTATAAAACTTTACAATTGAATTGAAAATCTCCCTTTGTAAACAAAACATTTTCTCGCGGGGCGAATATCAGTTTCGCGATGCGAGGCTGAGAGGCCATTTTTACTTCTTAGACAGTTCTTCTGGTTTGCGAGGCGAGGATGGTCTCGCATCGTGAGGCCGAGAAGCTGTATTGTTACTGCTCGGGCTAGCCCTCTGTCTCGCGTGGTGAGACGAGGTTAGCCAGGCAAATGCCTTGTTTTCCCTTTTTCCTTAACTTCTTCATTATTTCTCTTCTTGAAACACTTAGTTAATTAAATGACCTATGGCTAAAGTAAAAGACATTTTCGTTTTTGGAACATCAAATAATTTTAGAAGGTATTTTCTTGACAAACTAAATACTTTTTAGTAAAATCGGCCATTATAACGTTTAGCTTAGAAGCTTTTCAATCCTCAAAATCAAGCTATAGCCAGTGCTATGCTCTCAACCAGTCTAGGATATAAATATATATATACACACATCAAATCCCAATTCAAGGCATCCATGCCACAATTCATATTCAAATATCCAAGCATATACTCCATAAAAATAAACCAAGTACATATACAATGTACAACATATCTTCCATCACTAATCAAGCATTCACATAATGCATCAACTAGGAAAATCATCAACTTCACATCATAGTTACAAACATTCAACAAGAAAATCATGAGGCTATCCAACTTATTGGAGCTAATCTCCCCTTACCTTTAGGAGTCATCCTCCGAAGGTAAGTCGCCCAATCGGTCCGCGAATTCTCCCGATTCCTCATCCGATTATCCGACAACAACTACAACCACAAAACCAATCCAATCATAAACAATTAACACAAAAAATTCCCTAATCCCCTAGAAGCTAGGTTCGGCCAAAAATGATGAAATTGGCTAGGGATCACATTTGGTTCCAATCTTTTGGATGGTTGGTTCTTAAGCTTGATTAACACTAAATCAAGTCCTAATACTCAAAGGTATGAAACAAAACTCAATGTTCTTCACATTGAGGGTCTTGGCCATAAAAGGGAAAACATGGCTAGGGATTGATTTGGTTTTGCATCACTTGGATTCAAAGACAATAGGAGAGGTAAGGATGGAATCAAGAGTTAGAAATCAAAAATTGAACAAAACACTATTCATCATCTTCAACAAGGGTGCGGCCAATTTTGGGTAATTACGCTAGGATGAGAGTTGGATCATAAGCTCTTGGCTTTAGTTAGAGGATGATGAAGTGAGTTCAAAGAAATTGGTTTCCCATTAAAAGGATTTTTCTACAATTTCCTATGAATTTTTGAAATTTGGATCTTAAAATTGGAACTCAAGAAATCAAGTTCTTAAATCATGAAATAAGAAGAGATTCAAGAAGCTAAGAGATCATAGAAGTGATCTTACCTAAAAAATGATAAAGATTGATCAAGGAATCAAGCTTTTCTCTTAAGGATTCAAGCTTTTTCTCTAGCAAGAATGGTGTTTTCTCTTCATGGAAGAAGATGAAGGCTTGGAGTTCATCTTCGGGGGCTGTTCTGCGTGAGAAATGGGGCTGAATGGGGCTGACCAGCCTTTTAATTAAGTCACTTAAGGGCAAAATGGTCATTTGCTTCCAGGGTAAAATGGTAAAAGTGAAAAAGGTTAAGTTAGGGGTATTTTGGTCATTTTGTATCCCAATATTTCCGAATGTCATGACAACTTTGGCATGCTCCACCAAGTGATATAACATGATGTGGCATCAAGATTCTCCGTTGGCGGGTCTCGGTAAGTCCATATGCAGCTCCGTTCGCCACCCGATTAAGGATTTCGCTCGAACGAAGGTCCTCAAGTGATTCTTGTAAAATTTAACCAAAACGTAGAGAATCGAATTTTAAGACTTACTGTCTCGTTCACTGGTCCATCTGAGATCTCTGGAGTAGTAAAACCATACTGTCAGTGCAAAAACGAAGACCGAGCTCCGTTTGAGTTTTCGCCCAAAACTTAACCATAGCTTCCTACGATAGCGTAGAGTATGACTATGGTCTCAGAATATTTTCTTTCACTCTCTAGACCCTCCAATAAAATACAAACGTTTAAACACTGAATAATTATAAAACTTGAAAATCGGGGCGTTACAGCCGGAGGATAATGTGCTTCCTAGTCGGACATATGAGGTTAAACAGATGTTACGCTTTATTGGTATGAGCTATGACAGGATACACGCTTGTCCTAACGATTGCATATGTGTGAGTAGTGTGAGTCATTTAGTTAATGATACTGTATTTTATTGTGATTAATTATCTGCTTATGATTTATTAACTCATTCTTGTTTTGTAGGGGACATTGGGTATTGTTAGCGATCAATCCCAATGAAGTCACAATCTACTACATGGATCCATTACATGTACCCTTTACACAGCGGAAAATTCTTATGACTATCTTTAACGAGTAAGAAAAATGATTTGAAATTTATCTCATATATGTGATGATTCAAATTGTACATGTACCTTAACGAATTGGTTTGTTTTTGCATTTCAGTGCTTTGATAATTCATCATGGATGCAGAAGGGGAGCAAAGTCTCGATCTTTAAAATCATCAAAGACTAAATGGATCTTTGTAGAGGTATTAAATTGTTCACGTTGTAATAATGCAATTATTTAAATTTAAAACCTATTAACTTATTATTTTTGTTTTATAGTGCGCCCGCCAATACAGCAACATAGACTGTGGATAATACGTTCTAAGGTTCATTAAGGATATCATCGCTCATAACCAAATTCAAATCCCATCGCCGGTACGTAATTTCGGTTTAATTACACTTACATTGGACCATTTGAATGTACTTTGATTCTAACTTAATTTACTTTTTCTATCGCATGCATATGCAGTACTTTCCCGATAGTAAATATGACACATACACCGATGATCAAGTATTTGAAATTATGGATGAGTGGTGTAACTATATTATTATGAATCAAGGTAATTAATTAAGTTTGTCTTTTTAGTGTTATATTTAAGTTGTGAGTTGTGATGATTAGATTGAATTATACTTCAAGTTCATTTAATAGCTTGATTTGTCTCCAATCTTGCAGGTTGATGGTTTGCTGAAGTTTTGGGGCGCATCATGACTTTTTGGTATATAGGCTAGATAGCTAGTTGTTTGAAATAGTATATATGTACTAGAATAGTTTTTGGTAATTAGTCTAGTGTTGATTGTAACATTAATATTGTTATGTAGTACTGTTGTAACATTTGTAATGAATAAAATGAAATTATGTATACTGTGCCAATTATCGTCCCAAATATTGCTTGTACTATCTGGGTTTTGCTGAGTGTAGGGAAGAGTAATAGAAATTAAAGTAAATGATTTTTAAAAAAAACAAGGAATAGACAGCGCTTCCTTGAGAAAGCGCTATCTATTCCAGGGTTTTAGATAGCGCTATCTATTTTTGATCTAGATAGAGCTTTTTAAGCACTATTGTTTGCTCAACTTTTAATAGCGCTCGATTTAATAACGTTTTTAAATGCTATTAAATGCCAAAAATAAACGTTATTAAAAGCCCTTTCTGTTGTAGTGATTCCTCTGGAAGATATCACAGAAGTTGAATTAGAAGCAACTTTGCTAACAAGCGGCCTATCCCTAACAGAGGGAGAAGGTATTGAACACACCGGTGAAAAGCCCACCTAGCACTCCACTCACGGCCATAGCCTTGATTGCAAACGACATGAAGACAAGCAGTGATGCGATTCAGAAACCTTCATCTGCGACCCTTGCAGATGGTGAGTGTGGCTCTTCCCATGTACTTTGCTAGAAGCCCATCATGACTAGATGTCAAAACGTCGGAACCACTGGGAGGCTCAACAGAGAGATGCATCCGAAGCGTTGGGTGGAATCTCAGTATCACGATCTTCTCGGGAGACCACCAGAGAAGCATACAATGATGTAATACAAAGTAATAAGGTAAGATTCCCATTCATCAACACAGCACATGGTAGAAGTAAAAACAGTATGACATCCAAGATAACTACATACTAATCATGCACATCATACATCTCAATATCTCATATTATTCAATCAACAGCATAAGACATCATCAACACAGGATAATAGTGTATAACATGTAAATGTATCCATCAACAGCAATACAATGCAATGCGATGTACATGACTCAATGCCATATCCCACAAGGGTAAAACTCTGACCTCTACTCTATGGAGCTAACAAACGTCGGAGAGAGTGAATGGGAGGACATGTTCCGTGTATGCCAGCCATGGGCAAGATGCTACAATTTTCGTAACGTGCACGTATCTGGCTTTTTACGGAAAAACTCTACACCCGACATGAAAAGTACAGTATCTAGTCAAAGATCACAACAGTGCACGGAATACCACGACATTGAAGAATCAACAACTAGTAACTTATGAAATCTCCCACCCTGACATCCTCAAGACCATTTAAGATCGTCACCATAAGATTCGCACCCACATCAAGGTATAAGCTCAACTCCTAGGCTCAAGGCCTTACTGACTCATGCATAACAATGAAAATACTTATAGAAAAGCATATGCGATAAAATGTCTATCCACCGGATAAACCTCATGATTTCACAAGAAATCTTCTCATATAGGTCTTTCACCATTAAAGTATTTTATAATATTTGTCCATCGGATAACTTTAAGATTCGCTAAGGTTCTCTTCCTTAGGAACTTCACACATTTTAAGTGTTTTAAACGTTTATCCACTGGATAAATCTCGTGATCCCTTTGGGATCGAGCCATCGCAAGACTATACAGTTAGACGATGTTCTCGGGTCCGACTCACTGGCTCGTCATCGAACTACTATTTCAAACCAAAACGTTACATATTTGTGTTCGTATCTTATGATGTATTTCTCAAATCCTAAATGTCTTATGAGGAAGTATTGAGAATCCTCTAGTTAAGTCTTAGATCATTTCTAAGTTAGAGGGTACTTGTCTTTCAAGTAATGAAATACATCTTGATTCACTTAAGTCTTATGAATCGATTGATGAATGAATCATTAATAATATAGCATATGGTCTTGTTTCACCATGTCTTATACTTTCTTATCTCTTTCTTTCACTCTAAGTTAATTACTCAATTTAGGGTTTTACACTTAGGAAAATCCTTAGTTTTTGAGTTCAAAAGTCTTTTGTAAAATGGTGAGTAAATGACTCTTAATTTGTTTTATACCTTGGCAAGATGCCTTAGTACCTTTGATTCAAGTCTTATACTTTGAAAACATTATTTCAAAAAGCTTTGTAGTTTCATTTAAACTTAAAGTTGGAAGTTGGAGTTTAAAACTCTTTTGCATTAACTAATAAGAGAAATCTTCTTCAGTCCAAACCCTTTTTAACTTGAAATCATTTATACATAAACTTGAAATTAAGTATTGTACTGAAATAAAAGATTGGTTTTACGTTAAAAACATACGTAGAAAACGAATGTTACATAAGATTTCCCAAGTTGTTTGTCATTGAGAATACTTGATTCATTAGTTTTCGAAACATGATTTGATTTACATAAGCTATAACTTAAGATCAAAATACTTTTCCATTGTTTTAAGAACCTCTTGAATGAATCTAAGGTTGTGATTTATTCAAGTAATGTATCTTTGTTTTGCTTTGATTCATTGTTCATTAATTCAATTTTAGAGTTGTAAAATCACTTAAGTTTCAAAGATTGAAGTTGAAAATCCTTTTTATTTATGCTTTGGCCGAATCCTATACTAGGTTTATTGTAAAGATTTTGCTCCACCAACATCCACCATGAGCAAGAGTAATCATCAATGCATCAAAATTAATAACAATATAACATCCAATTCGAAAAATCAACACAAAACCTGTATACAGAATTTTCAGCATTTCAAGCATCAACTTATGACAAACATTTGATTGACCAATCAGAATCGAAGACATAAGTTTATTCTTAGACTGAAACAGACTTTCAAGGGTCAAATATCCATGAAAATAAACGAAATTTGTTATCAAAATGAAGCCCAAGATGTCTTGTTTCATGATCAAAAACAAGTTTTGAAATCCGAGCTCGAGAAAAACCGAAATGAATCACACAAGATCAGATCCGAAAATCACATTTTCTCAAACTCTTTTCAACAAAAAGATGGAGGAACCCTAGGTTAGGGTTTTCCAACACATAAAATTTATTTTCAACCATTCAAACACATCAATGAACATAAATCAAGCCACAAATAAATATTACAACATTGTTCTCATAGAGAACCAAAATAGACAAAATAGAAAAACCCTTGGTTTAGGGTTTTCCCCAAAGCAAACCCATAACCATTTTCACAACCACCAATGTGGTGTGATGTGGTTCACTCCCCTATTACCTTAATGAAGATCTTCTTGAAGAGCATGAGAAGAAGGCTTGGTCACCAAGAAGCAAGAAAACCCGTGATCTATACCAGGGAAAACAAGTTAAAAACTTGATTTCTCAACATCATGAACAAGGTAGAACCAAGGTATTTTTCAAGAGTAGAAAAGGGTTCAAAGCTATTTATTTTTGTATCAACAAGAACAAGGTTTAAACTATGGTATCATAGAAGTAAAGAGAAGGTAGAGGAAGTTAGAAACTTACTCTTGAAGATGAACCAAAAATATTCAAAGTCTCAAGTAGTGTTCTAGAAGGATTGTGATGGATCTTGGTCTTAACAATTTCAAATGAAAATCTGCCAAAGAAAGAAGTAGTTTAGAAGGTATCAAGAAGTAATAATATGAAGTTGAAATGAATAAAAAGTGAAGGTGTAATACCCGATAATTTTAATAATTTAAATAAAAGTTTTAAATAACATTATGCTTGGTAAGTTAAATTTTCTCATCATATGAATGTTATATTTATTTTGTTTAACTAGTTACACTCATGTTCTTATTTAATAAATCATGCTATAATTTAAAAATATGATGGGGCATCCTTTAATAATTCAAATAGGGATTTTAAGATCTAGATAAGGTAGTGCACATTTGACACACGGTTAGTAAGTGGATTAATTTAACTAATAACGTTAGTTATTTAATGAGTTTGTGGGCTTTTACCAACCTAGGGCCCAAGTTTATGTTAAGAAAGGGTGTCACCCCCTTCCTCCCTCACTCTTCTATAATCCGAAAACCCTAGAGAGAGAGAGAGAGAGCTTAGAATGAGAAAGTGTGAGAGAGCTTGGAGAATAATAAACCGTTGAAGATCTTGAAACTTGGTGTTCCCACCTCTTCTTCTTTGCTTTCGTTTTTAGCTTTGGAGGCTTGAGGAGGAGCTCCAATGGTGGTTCTTCTTCTCCCTTGCCCTTCATTTTTGTTTTTCTTGGAAGCAAGCATGAAAGTCTTCAAAGAGGTGAGCGATTTATGTGTTTATGTTTGATTTTGCCTTGGTAATGGTATGGGTATGCCTTGTTCCTTTCCTTTGCTAATTGGGTGTATAAATTTTGATTCTTGTGAGGAAATTTGAAGTTTTCTTGAATTTCTCTTGTTCAACCTTGTTTAATTTCTTTTAGTTAATGTTTATGCCCATGAAATTGAAAGGAAAATATATTTTATGACTGTGTGGTTGAACCCTAGAAATTGGGGGTGGGGAAACTCCATTGTTGGAGCTTGAGGTTGAATGTCTTCTTTGGGTGTCTCGGTTTTAGGGTGAAATTCTGACAGACCTGTTATAAAAAAACTACAATTGGAGTTGTAGATATCGGATTGAGATAAAATTGATCCCATTTCAAAGCTATCACACAGAGGTACGTGGTGTATAATTTTCGTAAATTTAGAAAACCTGATATGTTCTCAGTTAAATTTTGAAAACAGGGCTAGAGCTGCCCGAATTGATCCTGACAGTCTGCATTAAAAAATTTATATCTTGTGCTATAAAATTCGGATGGAGATGAAACTTGTTGCGTTTAAAGACTAAATGTAGAAGTATATTGTGGTAAAATTTCGTGATTTAAGAATGCCTGAGGAGGTCCCAGTTTAATCTTGAAATCAGAGTATTGGCTGTCTTGGATGTACTCGGATAGTCTTTACTTAAAAATTTATATCTGGAGTTGTAGACCTCCTTTTTATGTGAAACTAGTGTCATTTGAAAGTGGACATGTAAGAATTTCTGTGGATACAATTTCAGAATTTATGGATCTCTTTAGTATTTCCAGTTTTCGTTTGAAGTTGGTCTCGGTTTGTTGGAAACTTCCTCTAGCAGTCAGTCTTGGTAAGGTTACATCTTGGGTCACAACCTTCAAACTTAGCACCCCCGGTGGCATTATAAAGTTATGGACACAAAACTATCTAAGTTTTAGGAAGTATACTCATGGAGTGTACACCTAGAGTTGATTAATGATCAATAAAGTAAGACAACATGATGAAAATCTTAACTGAAATATTTGTTGTCCATAAAAAAAAATTGTGAATAATGAGGTGAATTTTAATGGTGTGGCCAAGGAGGCCCTATATGACTGGACTAATAATATGAATGCTTATTATTTTCGGTGATAATGTTTATATGACTTGAATTATGTTGTGGAAATGATACAAACTATACTATGAAAATGTTCAAATAATGGTATGTTTATGAGACATGTGTGATGATAAAGGTTTATAAAGGTGCTCCTTATTGATGACTACACCCTACCTTTTAAGTTAGATGCTTGGAAAGACACGTTATGATAGTATGCTTGTGAGGCTGCGAAGAGGTGAGGGGAATCTTTCCCTTTCGGCCAGTCATGGCTACGAAATTCAGGTCATGGCAGAAAGCAACATCGCCACACATTGGGATGTTGAAATGAGTAATACCACCAGTGTACAATGGTTGGTATCGAAAACGAGTAATGTCACTGAAGAGAATGTGACATCGAAATACCTTCATGAGTAAAGGTAGGTAACGGGACGCCATTGTTATGTGAAGTTTGATAGTCATATGACACTTGTGATGTTTGGGGATTAATTGATATATGAGATTTGATATATAGCGGGTACCATGGACAGTTTTTCCGGTTACCGCACTGGCTGAGAACAATGCTTTTACGAAAAATCTTTATAACTGTGTTTCTGTTCACTAGGATTTTATATATCATTAGTAGTATTATTTTCAGAGTTTGAAGACGACCTGTTGAGCAGTCAGACGCTTGAAGATTATCTCTTTAGTTTTAGAGCTTGGTTAGTATTGTATGGCATATGCTAGGAGGACCTTTATTATCGTTTAGTTATTTCCTTATGCGAGATGTAATAGATGCTCAGTTTTGAGGCTTTGAACTTATTATGTTATTTCGGTTTTGGATTGATATAAACTAATATTTTCGATTATTATTATATTCAGTTTTTTTTACTAAATTTTTATTTACCTTGTTTTATTTAAATATTTATTTTGTGTTACTAATGTAACGAATTGCGTTACAGGTTGGACCCAATCTTATTTTATTTAGAGGTCTAGGTAATCTTTTGGGCTAGTCTTCTATTTAAATTAAAAAGCTAAAAAATAAATAATTAAAATCATAAATAAAAATATCCTTTTAAAATAAAAATAATAAAAAGAATCAATTTAGCTGAGATGGCTTATTGATCCATTTTCTTTTCAAATCATTTTAGTCGAGACTGCTTGTTGAATTTAAATGCTCCAAATAAAATCAAAATCAATTTTAAAAGGCTTAATGAAGTTTTTGGTCCCTGAAAATATAGGGCTTTTTGGTTTTAGTCCCTATATTTTATTTGCTTTGCTTTTGGTGTCTGTAACTTTTAAAATTTTGTTTTTGGTCCCTGCCATCAACTCCAAACGTTAACTGCTGACGTGGCCGACGGAAGTCCACGTCAGCACTGACACGTGGCAAAATAATTATTTTTTTATTCCATCAATCTGACATGCCATGGACCAAAAACAAAATTTTTAAAGTTACAGATACCAAAAGCAAAACAAACAAAAGATAGGGACTAAAACCAAAAATCCCTATATTTTCAGGGACCAAAAACTTCATTAAGTCTTTAATAAAAATGATTTCCTTTGATTTATAAATTAATTTAATTTTTTGACGGATGAAGAAAAATTGTAATCTTTTTAGGGGACTGATTTTGAAGCAAATAATCCTCCGAATATAGATGATGAGGATGTCACTTTGGTACTTAGAGCACATGTTGAAAAGTTACAGAGGAGGAGACAACATTTGCAGTTGAAGCTAGCATGTGAAAGAAAAAAGTCTCAAATTTTGATAATGTGCTTGAGAACTTTAGTTGGGTTTTGCTTATTTTGTATTTTCAATTGGTAGTGTCATGGCTAGTATGTCTATTTGTTGCAACGGTTTCTGTTATGCTTGACAATTGAAAATACTAAATAAGCAAAACTCAGCTATAGTTCTCAAACACATTATCAAAATTTGAGACCTTTTTCTTTCATTGGCTAGCTTCAACTGCAACTTCTATCTCTTCTCTATAGCTCTTCAACATGTGCTCAATGTAACAAAGTGACGTCCTCCTCATCTACACTTGGAGGATTATTTGCTTCAAAATCAGCCCACTCAAAAAAATTGCAATTCTTCTTCATCTGTCAGAAAACCAAATTAATTCATAAATTACAACAAATCATATTTATTAAAGGCTTATTGAAGTTTTTGGTCCTAGAAAATATAGGGATTTTGATTTTAGTCCCTATCTTTTGTTTGTTTTGTTTTTGGTGTCTGTAACTTTTAAATTTTTGTTTTTGGTTCCTGGCATGTCTGACAGATGGAATAAAAAAATAATTATTTTGCCACATGTCAGTGCTGACGTGGACTTCCGTCTGCCACGTCAGCAGTTAACGTTTGGAGTTGACGGCAGGGACCAAAAACAAAATTTTAAAAGTTATAGACACCAAAAGCAAAGCAAATAAAAGATAGGGACTAAAACTAAAAAACCCTATATTTTCAGGGACCAAAAACTTCATTAAGCCATTTTAAAAATATTAAACAAAATCAATTTAGCCGAGGTGGCTTGCTGATGCCATTTTCTTTTCAAATCATTTTAGCCGCGACGACTTGATGATTTGAAATGCTTCAACTAAAATCCTTTTTTTTCTAAAAAAATAAAATCCTTTTAAAAATTAAAATTTACCAACCAACCAAGCAAATATTTTTTTATTAAGAACTACATGGCTTTGAGTTTCCCATTGCATCGGGGAATACGTAGGAGCAAAATTAATCATTTTGTTAAGCCAAAATTAAATTTTCACAATTTATGTGTTTGCTTTTTTAATTTCCAACTCTTCGCGTTAATTGCTTTAATTCAAATATTCAAGTCAAATTTGAGTGACGTCACTAGCAAGACACTGAGCTTCACTCATGATGGGTTTATTCGTGATGGTTTCCCTGTAGCATCCCACGAATTAAATAAAGGTATAAAAAACGTTAATTTTAGAAAATAAAATTAATAAAGTGTTGGGGGGTTAGAATTGATGATTTCGAGCCTTAAGGGTAGTATGATGACCAAAAGAATGAAAAGGAAAAGCTTTAAGCTAAAAATCAGTCACAGTAGGATGAGCATGCCTGTACTCATGTTCAGCGCGGCCGTGCTCACATTGGGCAGGCTCGCACTAGAAGAGTACGGTCTGAGCCGCACCGTGCTCAATGCAAGCATGCACGTGTCGGAAAACAGACAATTTTGATGCTAAGGAGCACGACCGTGTCGGAAAACATACGAGTTTTGGCATTGATGAGCACACCCTTGCTCATCTGAGCACAACCTTGCTCTTAACAAGGAGCACGGCCGTGCTGGATACGAGCATGCCCGTGCTCGATGGCAGAACGCGAGAGAATGAGTTTTTAAAAAAGGAAAATGTGGGTAACTCTATATAACACTCTAAGAACTCTATCTTGCTATCTTGGTGTAATCAAGGTCTTGGAGAGGGTGAAGTTGGTGAAGAAGGAGCTTAAGAGGGAAGAGAAGTAGGAGATCTTGGAGAATTTTGTTGGCGTGTTAGTGGGAGACGCTTGGAGATTCTTGGAGGTCTTCAAGTTCCAAGAGGTGTGTAAAAATGACTTGTTTCTCAACCTTCCATGGTGCAAAAGAATTTGGGGAAAATGGTTTGAATTATATAATGATTTATAGTGAAATTTCAAAGAAAGTATGCATATTTGGTCAAATCCTATTTTTGAATTTGGGGGTTTTGTACAAAAACGAAATTAATGTTTAAAATAGAGATTTTTATGATATGAATGCCATGAATGATTGTTATTCTATGTGAATGTATGAATTACCTGAGGATTGAATTGGCATGCCCCTATCTGACATATAATAATATGAGTTATGAAATGAGATTGGTATGCCATGTATTGTTTGCTATACATAGAATGACCTTCTTGATTTGCTTGGCATGTGCTTAATACTACCACAGCAGGGGTATTAAGGGACGAGAAAATACCACCATTGTAGGAGTATTGACCTCGTGAAAAACATCACCATTGTAGGGATGTTGACAATTCCACCATTGGGGTATTGTAATCGAGAAATATCCCATGGTAATGGTATCGGAAAGAGAAACATCACCACGGTAGGGATGTCGAAAAATACCACCATTGTAAGGGTATTGAAATGAGAAACATCAACACAACAGGGATGTCGAAAAATACCACCATTGCAGTGATATTGACTTGGTAACTTCACCACTGCAGGTGAGGTCGAAACACTCACTACAACAGAAAAGGCTTTTAATAGCGTTTATTTTTTGCATTTAATAGCGCTATTAAATAGAGCGCTATTAAAGGTTGAACAAATAGTGGCGTATGAAAAAGCGCTATGTAAAGTAGAAACGACAAGGAAGCGCTGTCTATTCTTGGTTTTTAGATAGCGCTTCCTTAAGGAAGCGCTATTTATTATGATTTAGATAGCGCTTCTTTTCCCATATATATATATATATATATATATATTTTTAATGATATGCTCTATTTTCTCCTACTCTTCCCTGCACTTAGCAAAACCCAGACAGCAGTACAGTATACATAATTGGCACAGTATAAATAAATTCATTTCATTCATTAAAAATGTTACAACATACACCTAGAGTACAGTATACACAATTCAAACTAATTCAACATGCATATTACAATATACAATCCCAGACATTAGAATACACTACACTAGCTAGCTACTAATTAACCAAAACTTCCAGCAAAGCATCAACCTGCAAAATTGGAGACAAATCATCAAACTATTAAATGAACTTGAAGCATAATTCAATCTAATCATCACAACAAACAAATTAAATACAACACTAAAAACACAAACTTAATTACCTTGATTCATAATAATATAGTTACACCACTCATCCAAAATTTCAAATACTTGATCATCGGTGTATGTGTCATATTTACTATCGGGAAAGTATTTACTATCGGGAAAGTACTGCATGCGATAGAAAAAGTAAATTAAGTTAGAATCAAAGTATATTCAAATGATCCAATGTAAATGTAATTAAACCGATATTACGTACCGACGATGGGATTTGAATTTGGTTATGAGCGATGATATTCTTCATGAACCTTTGAACGTAGTATCCACAGTCTATGCTATTGTATTGGCGGGCACACTATAAAACAAAAATAACAAGTTAATTTGTTTTAAATTTAAATAATTGCATAATTACAATGTGACCAAATTAATACCTCTACAAAGATCCATTTAGTCTTTGATGATTTTGAAGATCGGGACTTGGCTCCTCTTCTGCATCCACGATGAATTGTCAAAGCATTGAAATGCAAAAACAAACAAATTCATTAAGGTACACGTATAATTTGAATCATCACATATATGAGATAAAATTTCAAATCATTTTTCTTACTCGTTAAAGATAGTCATAAACATTTTCCGCTTTGTAAAGGGTACATGCAATGGATCCATGTAGTAGATTGTGTCTTCATTGGGATTGATCACTAACAATACCCAATGTCCCCGACAAAACAAGAAAATGAGTTAGAAAATCATAAGCAGATAATTAATCACAATAAAATACAGTACCATGTCATTAATTAACTAAATGACTCACACTACGTTCACAGGTGCCAGAAACAGGGATTTGCCATCTGGACTTGCTAGCTCAAGGCGTTTAGCTATGTACTGTTTTTGCCCAGATATATGGATGTAAAGCTGCTTTATCTGGGCACAAGAATACAAACCTCCTAGTGTTATTCGCGGGGATCAACATCTGTCGGTATAAGTACCTTAAAACATGTATAATAAGCTTTAATATATATTTAACTTATGAAGAATAAAAGAAGTTATATACTTTAAAGTTTGATGTATTACCTGAGATATACGCTAATACCAGTCTGACTGATTTCACCACGAGTGATAATCTCCTCGATTTCGTCTTTACCCACTGATAGCGTATGTTGATAACCCAGAATTTCTTCATCCATCTCCAATTCTATTACGCGGCTCAAGCCTTTTTTTTACCAGGATCCTCATGTAGGATATACAATCATATGACCTTGCTGCTATAGGAGGCCGGGAGGAGGACTGCTGCTTCTTAGGGGATGTAATGGACCCCTTTGTACGCTCCTTGTTAATTATAGGAGGTCGGGACTCCACAATCTTCTTGCCCTTGTCCTTGGATTTAGATTTTTCGAAGATAACCTACATATTGCAATAAAGTAGTTAGTGACCACCCAGTTTAATAAATATATACAACATATCATAATGGATAGTAATTATTAGCATACTTGCACGAGGTTGATTGGCCATGCGACAAAGGTACCTATTGCATGATCCACTGCCATGACATCAGCATGCTCATTTGGTACAGGCAATGGTGCATGCCCCTCCAGTGCAACTTCAATCTTCACTTTCACATGGCCAGGAGGTAATGGTAGGTTATGCAATATGGCACCCTCCTCATTAAAGACCATCGCCCTAGCGACAATGCGATGAGTTGGGTGTCGTAGATACAAGTTGCACAGTTTTATGCCCTAAACCAATGATAAACGAAATATTAATTAACTAGTATGAATTAAACCTTCAATGCAATACATAAAGTTAAAAAATTATCATTGATAAGTATTACCTCGGGAAGAGGTATATGCGGTTGCACAACGGTGCATCTATCTCTGACACTGTGCGGGATAAGGGTAGGAGGATCACCAGCTGGCTCATAATCAGCACGTCCCTACTTATCCTGCTTGCTAGCCTTTAACTCCTCTACTTCACGAGTTAGCTTGGCTAGCCTCCTTTGCATCTCCAATTGAGTTAACATATCGTGATGTTTTGTGCGTTGTTGTGCGCCAAAAATAATCCTCTGGGAGACGGCAAACCCCACAGCCTTTAGGCGACCAGGGTATTCTTCGAGATTCAATGCTCGTGCAAGAATGTCTTGACGACCAACACAGTCTGTTATCTTCCCCTGTGATACAGACTCTGATAAGGACATCTGTGACACAAATATTAACAAACAAATTAATAAGTGTTAAACATAACTATAATACGAAATGTACAAATGAACTAAGTTAATTAATGAGGGTGTATACTTACAATTCTGTCAGCCACTTCCTTAGTGGCGGGGTCCAAAATCTGGCCATTATGGCCCATGCGAGCTGTCATCCATAACGTACCCCGCTCAATTGCCTTGGTGGTAGGATCCCCTCCTACACTCTTTAGCTATACATTTGAACACACAAATTAAATAAAAATTATCAATGCTAAGGAAGAAATCATAAGTGGGTTAATCAACAAGTTATAAGGATATATATTAATGTACTTACAATTTGTTCCTCGAGACCATCATAACTCGTACGCCCTCCTTTGTAAGGGTACGAAGGGTTTGACGCTCGAATTCGATTTGCTTTGCTTGTTTTCTACATAAACACAAAAGTTTATATCAATTCTTGATTTAATATATATAAATTAAGTTAACAAACAAGGTTAAATTGTACATACCTTAAATGTCTCGTTTTCTGTGCGTGTCATTACAAAAGCTCTCCAGTCGTCCACCTTTATCATGTTTGCGTACTTTGGTGGAGGCTCATGTCTGACATTCCCACCCTTATCTTTTAAATACTTGCTCGTCAACTTTGCTCGGAATGACCGATGACATTTTCCTGCAATCTGGAGACATATTTTCCTCCGAGCCTCATCAATGTCAAAAATGGTCTGTAGAAATGATAAAGGTGTAAGTTTAAAAATATACATGTTAATTAATTAAGAAACTAATGTTAATTAAATATTACTTATTTACGTGTATATCGCGCCATATGTGTGATTTGGCCTTGTTCAATGCTTTGTCCTTCCATGTCTTGCATGTAATTAGGACCGCTTGCCGGACTACGGCGCCAATGTAACTCTTTAGCTCCTTACCATTATCACCAATGGGTTTGCCTTTTGTATTCCAGGCAACCTGATAAAATGAAACACTTGATTAATAAAATAACGAAACACTTAATTAATAAAACAAAAAACTTAATTAATAATGATCTTATATACCTGTAATCTCACGCCTCTACTCCTCTTTAGGATAAGATTATTCTTAAACGTCGGTCCACGACGCCTCGTTTGTGTTTCGGGCGCCTCTAGGCTAGAATCCGAACTATGATCATGATAACTAGATGAAGACATGATCTGCAACACAAGTAAAATTGTCAGATCACAATATAAATTAGAAAAACATGTTTAAGTAAATTTAATTGATGAAGAAATTAAAAAAAAAAAAAATCACGATGCTACATGTTTAAGTAAAAACGATTGAATATAAATTTAATTGATGAAGAAATTAAAAAAACAAAATCTGCTTACATGTTTAAGTAAATCTTTTCCTCTTCCTCGTTGGATTTAGACTTGTGTGTCCCTTATTGGTATGAAACAATGGATTGACCCAAAAACCCTCGTCATGATCATTTCTAATGTACAAACCCTCATCTATAGTTGGATTGGATTGAAGTGATTGTGATGTCCCGAAGAAAGGATCATCCTCAATATTAGCATCTTCATGTGCTTGATCATCAATCCCATTAACAATCATTTTGTTAGTCAATAGAACGATGGACCACTTCGTATCAGCTGGATCGATGACTTAGTACACTTGTTGAGCTTGCGATGCTAAAATAAAGGGCTCGTCTTTATACCACACCTTATTTAAATCCACACGCATGAACCCCAACTCATCCATCTGTACACCGTTATTATTGTCAACCCACTTACATTGGAACACAGGCACCTGAAACATCGTATAATCCAACTCCCATATACATTCAATTACCCCGAAATATGACATATTCGCATATATGGGGTTTCTGTCTTTGGCACTTGAGATATGCATGGCTTGAGCTACAAGAGTGATCCCGCTATTTTTGCATTTTACTCTGATCATCTTGTTTTTTTGTATAAAATGTGAACCCATTCATTAGATAACCACTGTAAGAGAAGACATGTATTGTTGGACCTCTCGCTAACCATCTCAACCTTTCTGAAATCGATGTAGTATTTACAGCAAATTCTGCAGAAATGTGTTCTTTTAGCCACGATATGAAACACCGATTGTGTTCTCTTGTCAACCAATTCTGACTCTTATTGGGATACAAAATCTGAATTATGTGCTTGTGTTTTTCAACATATGACTCAACCTCGTCGGCATTGTGCAGAACATACAAGTGTGCTTACTCCCATTCTGTCCGCTGTATAGTCACTAATATTCCCCATATCACTAGATTCAACTTTTGTCTCTCCATGCTTTGTCCAACAGGTATAACTTTGATCAATTCCATAGCACACTAAATGTCCTTCCAACTGAGCTACACTAACTCGTCTTGTATAACAACAACTTAAACAGGGACATATGATTCTACAAGAGTCTTCGGCATGCCGAACCACAAATCTAATAAAATCTTGCACTCCGTCTCTATATTCATTCTACAAAAGAGTTGGAAGACATCCACTTCCGATCCATATTTTCCCGATCTACGGCAATTATTTTGAGTTTAGAGAGGTTGACGTCTACCTTTGATGAGAACTACAAGAATGCATGACGCACGCTTACTTCATACTACAGGGTGAGGGTCCTATCCTATCCAAGATTGTAAACTCGGCATTATATTATTGTATGTCCTAATTACTTCTTGTTCTCAGAAAATTTCAGAAGCATTTCCCCTTAGTTCTCCAAGCACACAACTTAATTCAGGTGATATTATGACCTAAATTAAGTGTACGTGTACCCAAAGAACAATGAGAAAATACAAACCAATGAAATTTTCTTAGATCAGAAGTAATATTTAAGGCATACAATAATATGTATTCAATGCGAAGTTTACAATCTTAGACTGTCCACTTTGGACAATTCAAGAACAAGTTGTATACTGTGCCATGGCACAATATACAAATCGTTCTTGAACAGGAAACTAAGCTTAATGCATGTGCATACCAATAAAAGATAAACATGCCTACTGCTATTAAACACAGGGGAATAAGATATATGTGTACCAAAGTGAAGCCGAGCTGCCTGAATAGCAAAGAGGTGATGGACAGAAGTGCCTGAGAGAATCTAAAATCCAAGTTTGCTCAAATGAAGCAAACACCAACAATAGAATTAAAACTGAAATCAAGCAGAGGTTGGAAGTTCAATTAGTGCACAACAAGAAGTAATCAATCAGAAGAACTAAAACTGAAATCAAGCAGAGGTTGGAAGTGCAAAACATGTATTCAAAGATTCTAGTCCCCTTTGCATACAAAGTCAATTAAACACCAGAAGAATAGTGGAGTAGTACAGATCACTACTCTCCAATGACAGTACTTAGAAGATTCATATGGAATCATTAAAGCATCATACTGAAAATCAACCAAACTGCCACCACTTAGCAAAAGGATAGTTCTTTTATTTTTATTTTAACTATAATCGAAAAATTAGTAATTACATATGGTTTTTCTTTCTCTTAGGTATGGGGCAGAGAGCACAACTTAAGAACTCTCCCATAGACAATCTACATCTAAAAGCCTAGACAAGACCAATTAATTGAGAAGCAATTGCATGAATCGTTAATTCTTATTTTTCTAACTAGCAAAACAAAAAACATTCATATCTTCACATGATAACTGCAAGTCTGCAACTCTTTCCATTCACCATTATAATCATATAGCTTCTACTAATTTAAAACAGAGCATATAGGTTCACTGGAAATCATCCTCATTACTATAAAAAATACAACAAATCAAATCCATTTTAGAGAAGACATTCAATATTCATTCTCACATCACAAACAGAAAATGCTAAAATAAAAACTAGAACTAAAAAAGGTAAGAAGGAAGAACATAAAACCAGTTTCTTACCACAGTGGAGTAGAATATCAGAGCATAGGAGTAGAAGGTAAGCTATTCTATTCTGGTTGACTGATAGTGGCGAGGTGGTGGTGGTGGCGTTCATGGCAATGGTTGTGTTCGCGTAGTGGCCAAAGAAGCAAAATGGTGGTGGTGGTGGTGATGTTCGCATCGTGCGAGAGGAAGCGAGTTTGAGAGTGGGAGAGGACCAAAATGGTGGTGGCGTTCGCGACAGTGGTGGCGTTCGCGTAAGTGTAAAAATGGTGGTGGCCAAAGAACCAAAATGGTGGTGTTGGTGTTCGTGGAGGAGGGGTCAGGGAAAGGTTCGAGACTGAGAGTGAAAGGAGCGAAACATGAGGAGGACAGTATGCGTTACATGTAACTGAAAAATTAAAAACTATAAGAAAAAGAGAATAGATAGCGCTTCCTTGAGGAAGCGCTATCTAAAGTTAACCTATAATAGCGCTTCCTCAAGGAAACGCTATCTAAAGTTTGACTTTAGATAGCGCTTCCTTCAGGAAGCACTATCTATTTCTGGGATGAGGAAAAGATAGCGCTTCTTTGAGGAAGCGCTATCTAAAATCTTTCGCCTATTTTTTAATAGCGTTTCACATATAAATGCTATTAAAGGTGCCCTACTTAATGTATAATCTGGCATTGTTACTCCTCATAAGTAGGGCTGGGCAATGGGACGCCATTGTTGTGTGCTTATGATTGGTAGAATAAGCGCATGGGTTAAATGTTAATTGTTGATAATTGAATTATGTGATGTGTTGGCCTGAATATTTACATTATTGATAATATAGAAAAATTATATATTTTTTGAAAGTAGCAGGTGTCATGGTTGTTTTTCCGGTTACTGCGCCGGCTGAGAATAACATTGTTTGCGAAATTATTTATAACTGTTTTTATTCACTGGGATTTCCATCTCTTTAGTACTGTTATTTTCAGAGCACGATGATGATATTCCTGAGACCAAGGAGACTTGAAGACTTGAGATTTCTTCTTAGTATTCTTGATAGCTTTGGCTAGTATTATGATATACTGGAGTCGTTTGTGGCTAAGACCTTAGTTTATTCACTTTTACACGTTTAGGTTTATTAATGTTATTTCAGATTTGAAGATTTATTGATGTAAAAACTATTTTGGAATTATTATTATTACATTAAGAACTATATTAGAAAATATTTTTATTTCACTGTGTTTTTATTTAAATGGTTTAACTTGGTTACTAATATAACAAAGGGCATTACATTTCCAAGTTTTTAAAATTGATTTGGGCATTTTGAGTCAAGTGATATAAAAAATATATAAAAATATTTCTTTAGTGACGTCTCTGGCAGGACGTTGAGCTTCACACGTTATTTTAAAAAATGGGTAAAATAAATATTTTCAAAGTTATTAAAAGTTCGCACAATTAGCTTGAGGTACCGTTCTTAGAACAGGTGCAACACCCCGATTTTTACTGCTCATCAATTACAGTAAATATATATGAATATATATATATATATATATATATATATCTTTTATATTTTATCCAAGATTTAAAAAATGATTTTGGATAAACCAAAGTCATATTTATACTCTACATTATCGTAGAGAGTTACGGTTAAATTTTTGGTTGAAAATTCATACGAAACCCAGTCTGCATTTTCTCCGGTAGTAGTGTTTTACTGACCAGAAGACCTAATTTAAAATCGTAAAGGAGATAGTACGTTTTCTTATCGCGTTTCCAATCACTTTGGTGATTTTGGAAATGTTCATGTCGGAAATAAAATATTATGTTTTATCCGAAAAACTTTTGACGATATACGACTAAAGCTTAAGTCGGGCAATTGACGGAGCCAGATAAGGATAGGATAAGGCCGAGAATGATTGATGCGAAGGGCATTTATGGTGCGTCATAATTAAAACGAAAATATCTGAAACGCGTTCACACTAGGAAAAGACCAAAGTACCCTTGATCTTCCCCTAAATGACTAAAGTGTCCAAAAGTTGGATTTGTGGGCCAAAAAGCCCACCAAGTGGGGCGACCAACTAGCCTATAAATACACCCACCCTCCTTTGTTTTTCTTCACTTTCTCTTCACAAAAACTTGATCATCTCCTTCAAGCTCAAGAAAACCTCCATTAATTGTTGTCTAGAAGTGCAAGCTTTCTCCTTCACTTTTTTTCAAGCTTCAGGAGGTAAATTCCCTTATACTTACTCTCTTAATTATAGTTAAGCTTTCCTCTTCATCTTCTTAATCTTAATTTAAGCCCTAATCCTAGCATGACATACATTAGGATTTTCACTTGAAAAACCCTAGAAAATCATAGAAAAATCCTTTTAATATGAAACCAATTTCTATGATCTAGTTTTAACTTCATCTATCACTATCCAAAAGCATGCAATAAAATAACATGCCCAGCTAATTTTTCCATGACATGGCCAAACCCAAGGGATAGTGCAAGGATGAACTTTTGCTTCAATTTGTGCTATATGGCACTTGTTCTAGCCTATTTGATATCTTTTGAGATTGAATCTAAGAGCTAAACATCAACTAAAATTCCTAGCCATTTTTCTTTAGTAGTGGCCGAAACCCTAGCTTTTGGAAGCTAAGGGTTTTGCTTCAAATTTTTGGATAATGTAACTTGATCTAGTGTTGTGTATACTTGAGGATTATTTATCCAAGAGTTGGAAATTGTTAGACATTTCTAGCCAATTTAAGTCCTCTTGGCCGAACCTATGCCTTGCGATGCAAGGAAGTGTAGTTTGTTAATATTAGACTTTCAATTGGTTGTGTGAAGGTTCGTGGAATACGCTAAGCTTCGGAGGATCATTCAGAACAAAGACCGTGAACACCACTTGGTAGCTTCGCTTGATTTGCTGGAGTTAGTGATTTGTGGAGTAGAAGGAAGTGTCGAAAGATCGAAGGGAAAGAACCTTACTTGACTACAAGAGGTAAGGGGAGTTTGCCTGAGGGATTTCTCGATAACTATATAATATCAGTGAGTGGTCTATATAGCTTTGCTTGAACTTCGTTATGGTTGATTAAGTTATTTTTAACTGTTATTTTATCTGTTGATAATTATCTGCTTTTAATTGATTATCTGCAGTTATGTGTTATATTATTTTAATGCATGTTATGAACTGTATTATCTGCTATGACGTTGACATGGCAATTTTATTGATGTTGATTGTTGATTGAGAAGCCTGACAGTGGTCAGTGCCCAATTAATTAATGAGATAAAAGCCTTAAAAAGTTTCATGAGGAATATCAACTATTTAATTGAGGAGTGTTGGAAAATAATATTATTTAAATATTTGATTTGTGAGAAATGAAAAGTTATTAGAAAAAGTTAATCTTAAAAAAAACACAACTTAATTATTATGTTGAGAAAATTATTTTTAGAGAAAAAGTCAAATTTCGACTTAATACATTTTTGAAATGCTAAACGACGGTTAATTCCGAAAACAAAGGTTTTCTCATACATTTCTTTTGGCAAACGTGCCAGCAAATGGGGGAACTTGATGACAAGGAACCCTGTGATGTTAAGTCATTGTGTAACATTGTGCCTTGATGGACAATGGTGTCATACGTATGAAGCATATTGTGCCTTGAGTTGGACAATATAGTATGACAATTTACAATTTGTCAAGTACCGCTGAATGTAATTTCATGTAATTGCGTAATGACATGGTGTTCATGTACCTCTGAATAAGCATGTAGGTGCTGGTCATTGTTGCCTGGTGGCCAATGCACTTTGAGCCTGATCCGCTCTTTTGAAAGAAATTGAGATTTCCAGAAATTAAGCATTGAGTACTAGATGATATATATGGAAGTCCCGTGCATATATTTTGAAAATGACAATGACTGTTAGGCATGAGACCCTTGCTTTGCCTTTATTCTTTTATAATATCATGTTTTATACTTATGATGCTCATAAGTTGTATTTGATACACATTTGAATCTGCTGTTTTGCTTGTCGCGCATGTGGTTATCGTGTTTAAATCCATATATTGGTTACTCACCCTTGCCTGTACATGTTGGACACCCTGTTGTGTTTTTGGATACGTGTACAGATGCTTCCCAACGGTCCTCTGGGTCACTTTGGGACCCTGTAGCTCGAGTTTCTTGATGTCGAT
Source organism: Ammopiptanthus mongolicus (assembly GCA_039655645.1). Taxonomy (NCBI): domain Eukaryota; kingdom Viridiplantae; phylum Streptophyta; class Magnoliopsida; order Fabales; family Fabaceae; genus Ammopiptanthus; species Ammopiptanthus mongolicus. The sequence continues at coordinate 56,910,808 of CM077344.1, forward strand.
GACGAAGATGTGTGGACTATTGACGATGAGGCTCAGTCTCAATGGTACGATGTATGCTAGGTAGTATGTTCTATTGTCCTTAGAGTTTCTTTTTATCAAACCAGCTCTTAGGATTTATAATGTTTAAGTCAAGTCTTTCGACTGTATGCATGCTATGTATTAAGAGATTGAAAAGGATGTATGCCTTATGGTGGTGACTCCTCTTTCTTTTCATCGTGACGCCTGGACGGGACAGTCGCGACAATTGGCAACTCTACTTGGGAAGTTTGAGAGTCAGGCTTATCATAGTTGGTTGTGCAAATCTTTAATAACTTTTATTTTTTTATTTTACCCATTTGTTTGTTGTTTTGTAAATAATTTTATATTTTTATAAATTTGTCTTTTTACATATTGTTGTAAACATAGGGTAGATGAAATCTCCTTCATATATGTGATTTTGTTTTGCATGGTAGGTCCTAGTTTTTACGGTTGTACAGGTTTGTATGCTCTCTTCACACACCGCACCTACACATTGCTCACACACTTAGAGTGGACCCTATACCCGGGTCTTGATATAACCTAGATTTAAGAGAGAGGTTATGTAATGATAGCCACTTTGGATGTATGTTGTAACACCCCGATTTTTCAAGCTTTCTAATATCAATTAACTATGTATATGTGTTTGTATTTTATCGGAGGGTCTAGAGAGTGAATTAAAATAAACTGAGACCATAGTCACGCTCTGTGCTATCATAGGGAGTTACGGTTAAATTTTGGGTCAAAAACTCAGACGAAGCCTGGTCTGCATTTTCACTAACAGTAGTGTTTTACTACTCAGAAGACCTAATGTGGACTCGGGAACGAGACATTTAATCTTAGAACCAAATTCTCTACAATTTTGCTAAAATTGGTTTCGCGCACTAAAAATCAAAATAATAATAAACTATTCGGGCGAATTCTCAACGCGGGTGACGAACGGAGCTAGATATGGATTTACCAGGATCGGCTAACGGACAATCTTGAAGTCACGTCAGGTCAAGTCACCTTGAAACGCATGCCAATGTCATGATGAGTTTTTAAAATATCTGGACGCGAAATGACCAAAATACCCTTGAACTTTCATGAAATTACCATTAAACCTATGGTGAAAAGTCCATTTTACCCTTAATTAAAAATGTGAACCTCCATATCCCTCCTTTCTTTCTTCCTCACGCCCCCTTTCATCTTTCACTCTCCATTTTCTTTCTTCTTCTTCAACTTTCTCCTTCACTTTCTCTCCATTTCTCTTAAGATTCTTCACAAAATTTGTGAAGCAAAGTTGACAACCTTGCTTACCTTCATCACCAAGGAGGTATGAACTCCATTCTTGAGCTCTCAATCTTCATACTTCTCCACTTAATTCTATGGTTTATGCTATGTTTCAAGTTTGAAGCTTGAACTTCATAAATTCATGAAAAATTGTAGAAAAATCCTTTTAATGTCAAACCAATTTCCTTGAGCTAGATTCATTGTCTTCTTTCATATTCCAAGAGATTGAAACCAAAAGAGCTCTCTAGCTCAAATGGGTAAGGATGGCCAAACCCTCCATTTGTGGGTGAGTAGGGTTTTGGTTAAAGTTTTGGTGTAATAAGCTATGATTTAGTCCTATCACACTTACTAATCATTGAATCCAAGTGATTGGAAAACCAAATCAAATTCTAGCCATTTTTCCTTTTCATGGCCGAAACCTAGACCATGAAGAACCATGAGTTATGTTTCAATTTTTTGAGTAATAGGACTTGATCTAGTGTTAAGTATGCTTAAGAATCCTTCATCCAAAAAGATTGAAATCAAATGAAACTCCTATCCTATTTTTCAACATTATGGCCGAACCTAGTTTCTAAGAGATAGGGAAATTTATGTTAGTAATGTTGATGTTTTGAATTGGTTGTGTGGAGGTAGTAGTTGTTGATTGTTTCGGGCGATTGATCGGAGGACTAGCGGATCGAAGCGGACGGCGTTCATTCAGAGGATTACCTGCAAGAGGTAAGGGGAGATTAACTCCAATGAGTTTGAGAGCATCATAAGAATGATTGTTGTATGATTGTGATGATTCTTTGGTGATGTAAATGTCTGAATTATTTAGTGAATATGTGATTGGATATTGAGGCATGAATTGTGGCTTTATTGCCTTGGATGAGATATATGTATGATGTTGATTCTGAGATTTGATGAATATAGATGTATATATTGAATTGTGATTTCTTTGACTGCGGCTATAGCTTGATAATGAAAGATTAAGCCACCTAAAAATCTTAATCAATGATTTAGAAATGTTTTGGTTTGAGAGATGAAAAGCTTTTAAGTTAAATGGTATAATGACCCATTTTGCTAAAAGCCACTAAGTCAAGAACTCAAGAGGAATTTTGAATAAGACTTAAGAAGTTGAGAGTAGTGAGGAAAATAGTGAAAAGTTGCTCTCTCATTATTTTCTAAACATGTTGTACAAAGAAAGAAAACCTTGAAAAGTATTTAGTTTGTCAAAGGAAGAATCTTCTCAAAGTGTTTGACCTTTCGAAAAGAAAAAGACTCTTTCAAAAAGTTTGCTCTGATGAGAATTACTAAGAAAACGTTTTAAATGATGGAATCTTTAGAAAAGGCTTTTCAAGTCAAAATCCTTTTGAAAACGAATCTTGAAGATTAAGCTTTTAGAAATAGCTTTGCAAAGAAAAGATTTTGTGGAAAATAAGTTTTAGAGCGAAAATGAGTTTTGGTTTATACCAAAGAGATTCCGAGTTTTGTTTTAAAGATTTGAACTACGAAAACGAAAATCGATGAAACTGGTGATTACCCCTTCACCCATGTGAAGCACATGAACCTAGTGACCGAGACGTCGGGCTAGAGTTCTGTGAAATGAACGGACTTCGTGGATTGAGCACCCGGACTATGTGTCCTATGTTTTGAAAATGAATGGACCGCGACGTCGGCCTAGTATTTCGTGATTTGAGAACTTGGACTACGTGTCCTGTATTTTGAATGAACGGGCTAAATGTCTTTTAGAACGAGTCATGAGCTGTGTGCTTTGACAAGAAAGAAAGAACGAACGAAAAAGAAAACAGAAAATCATGAGTTGCATATAAGAGTTGGCCAACGTGCCTTTTGAAACGAGCTACAATCCAAGTGGTTGAGAATATGAGCCAATTAATACCACGAGGTCTATAGGGGCATCCTGTGTTCGAGACTCCACAAGAGGCCGGAGGCATCGCGACCCCATGCCGTTGTAATCGGCTGCCCAACACGGATGAACTCGATCAGAGACTGGACTATTCAGGATATGGTTGTGACGTGATACCCTTGAACAATTGGAGTTCGGACCTAAATTGAGAGGCCGACTTATGAGGACAATTGTGTTACGGGAGTATTGCAGGCTATCGCTCGATGAAGGAAAGTTAGGAATCTCCGGAGAACATGAATTAGAAAGTTGATTGAAGTATCATGCATTTCTTTGAACTTATCTTGATGAATTGGTGTGATCCCAAAGAGTGAGATTATCTCGTTGTAATATTATGCTGAATGTTGATACTCTATAACATGACTGTGTTGTATATCGATGTTTTATTTGTAATTGTTTTACTTGTGTGGCTATTATGATAAAATTGTGAACGAGTATCTCACCCTTGCCTGAATATGTTGGACACCCTATTGTGTTTTTGTAAACGTGTACAGATGTTTTTCAATGGTCCTCTGGTCCACTTCGGGACCCTGTGGCTTGAGTTTTCTTGAAGACGACAACGAAGATGTGTGGACTGTTGACAACGAGACCCAGTCTCATTTGTACGATGTATGTTAGGTAGTGTGCTCTTTCGTTATTAGAGTTCTTTTATCGGACCAGCTCTTAGGATTTTTGATGTCTAAGTCAGGTCTTGCGACTGTGACTAGTGTACGGCTTATGGCGAAATTGAGTTACTGTTATAGATGATGAGTTTCATTCTAGTTGTTAAATTTTCTTTGGTATCAGATTTCCGCAACTACTCTATTGAGTTATTTGCGAAAAAGTTTTTAATTAATCGAAAAAGATAATTTGGGTTACGAAATGTGACACCGGGTTGGGGTGTTACATATGTCCTGTTTGGGTATCATGAAAACCTCATCTAGAGTGTGATCTTTTAATGATTACCTACTGTTGTGGTTAACATTGTGAATTGGGATCTTAACTCTAGAGGCGAAAAAACTTTTGGAATCGAAGGACCACCCTGTTAAGAGTTCAAAAATTAGAAAGTCCATAGACCCTCAGGGTAGAATCTAATAAGGTAACCCATTCTACGACACAGGGGGCATGTTTCTTCTTTACCCATCTATCTCATGTAAAAAAAAAAACATTTTTTAAAAAAAGAAGAAGGGCTCGTCCCTCTGTTGGAAAAAATCATTTCTTATGCATTGACTGGAATTTTCTTTTCCCTCATGCATGTCATGCAATCATAGTTTTTAAGTAAATATTTCATTCATCTTATGCATTAATAAAAATTTGAGCCAATAAAAAATAAAAAAACTTCATTTTTATGCATCTCATGCATTGTGCTTCTATGTTCCCTTCTAGAAACAAGACTCGAAAGAAATGTGAGACACAACCTTATTCCCAATCATGGCGGATCATATGCCAATGCCAAAGAGACTTTCAAAGTTGTTTCTCAAAAATCAGAAGTGACTGGTTTATCATGAAAAATGGTTATGTTGTACTGACCCCACAGTGTACTCAATGATGAATCATTTGATTCTTGAACTATGCATACTCTCTTGAAGCATCAACGTAATGGATTTGCATGCATATATTGTCTCATCTATTCTTTACATCTCCATCCACATCATAAGACTATGTCATGGTGTTTCTTTCATAATTCTCATCCCTTATCCTCTTCTACTCTCTTGAAGCATCATTCTCATTCCTTATCCTTCCTTTGTTTGGTTTATGGGGCTTACGTTCAAAGAAATCCTTTGTGGGACATTAATGACGCCCATATGTGCAAGCTCCCTTTGCCAAAAAGAAAAGCAAAAAAAAAGAGCAAAAAAAAAAAAAATAGAAAAATATAATAAAAAATATTAAAAAAAATGAGCAATTAAATAATCATTTGGTATGCACCATCTTTTTGTCTCTAAATTAAAATTTTCAAACAAGCAATCATGATTTGAAATGAAGTTTGACCGTTTTTCTCTATCCTTCACAAAATCTCAGCATTATCCCTTGTTACCCCTTTTGAGCTTAAAAATTATCTTCAAAGAACCCCGGACAAGGACCACCCCTAAACAAGGGGCAAGCATGAAAGAAATGGAAATAAAGTAAGAAGTGGAAATCGAAAAAAGAAAAAACAAAGAAAGAATGAGGATGAAAAAGTGCATGACAAAGACAAATGATAAAAGCGAAAAGCAAGTGTTCGTGGAAATGCACAGATAATTTCACCGAGTCCACTTTCCTAAGAAAAAGACATGGATCCTAGGTCCTATTCAACCCTAAAACACTTGTTTGAGCCTTATATCTTTCCTTTCATGACCCTCAACCATTGGTTGTAACATCCCGACTTTCTATAACTCTAATCGGGTCGGTTAATCTCAATTAGGGCTCTTTATGATTGTGTGAACTGTTATATGCTAGTTTAAAGCTTAGTTGGAAGCTTAGGAATAGGCTTGAACACGATTGGAGGTGCCTAAGGTGTTAAACGAGTAACTATGGGAGCCAGAAGTTTGGAAGGCTCTTCCAAGCGGAGCAGCTCGCTCAAGCGTGGGAAGGGAGCACGCCTCAGCGTGCCAACGCTCAAGCGGTGGTAGGTTGCATGCTCAAGCGTGCTGAGTGCGATTGCCAGCTAATGTGCTTTTTGACGCGTGTGCTACACGTGTCAGGCCAGGGTAAAGGCGAAGCGAACAAGATTCCACGCTCAAGCGTGGAGAGAACCTCACGCTCAAACGTGGGCACGCTCAAGCGTGCAGGTTGTCCACGCTAAAGCGTGCATAGTGGGTCAATATAGACGAGTTTCTTCCTCCTCCTCACTTTCCAAGAGTTTCCCTTGAGTTCCAGAAGCTAGAGATAGAAGCTTTGAAACTTTAGTGTGAGAAAGCTTGAGGTTGAAGGTGATCGAGGCGTCGAAACGTGATTCTGACTTCACGGTTGCAATCGCGGCGAAGTTATCTACAACTCTGACGGATTGGTTTCTCGATTCGTCGAAGGTAAACTCGAATTCCTAACACGCATTCTTGGCGGTCATCGAGTCTTTACCTCTTTCTTTGATCTTTTGAACTTGCCCTAGGGCTAACACTATTGCATACATGTTGTGCTCGTGATTAGGGCAAAGTTCGCATTCATGATTGTCAGGGTTTTGGAGGTGGAACCGCGGCTGTTCTTGGAGTTGCCATTGAAGGGCTGGGAGCTCAAGCTTGGAGGAGCGAGCCGGTGTTCATGTTGATCTTCGTGCTACGACTGTTCAGGTGGGTAGAAAGAGTACTGCTGCCGTCGGGAAGGCAAGAGTAGTGTAGTATGTTTTCTTCTATGTGTAGGGAAGCCCTAACCCTACTAGTGGTTGAGCCCCGATAAAGTACCTAAACCCTTGGCTTAGCTTACTTTGGGCTCTCGCCGTTAAGTTTGGAAACCCTAGGTTAGCAAACTATTGATTGAGGATGTTTCATATGACTGCTATGATGACTGTTGTTGCTATCTATCTAAGTGCATATGTGCTACTTGGTATGTGATATGCTGCTATGTGCTGTTGTTGATATTACTGTTGTTAATATTGATGTTGTTATGTTGTTTGTGGAAATCGTGGTATGGTGGCGGAATGCCGTAGAGTTAAGTTTGGCTGTGTGCCGTGTTGTTGTCGGGTTGATACCATGGATGGTGCCGTTGCTATTATACTAACTTTTCGAGGCTGTGGCCGTGTTGTTTGAGCTGTGGCTCGTGAACGTGTGGCGTCGAGGCTGTGGCTGGGTGGATGCAGTGGCATCGTGTTGTTTCTGATTGAGAGTTTAGGCGTGAGATTCGGTATCATGCCCATTTAGGATGTTTATTGCATATCATCAGCTGCCAAGTGGCGAGGCCATATGACAGGTAGTATGGGCTGCCAGCGTCATACGAGGTTAGTTGTACCTGAGTGCGGGTATGGAAACTAGATGGGGTGGTCAAGTGAGTGACCTTGGGGATGTTGCCGGTCTCGGGAATAGTTTACAGTGATAGATGAGGTAGCTGCTATCCTGTCGTGATGTCCGATCCAGTCCGGTTTGCCTGACTAATCCCAGAGCTTTCCATTGTTCCAGGCTAACATTCCGAGGGGACCAAGATACCCCGGTTCCAGTGTGGAAAGGGGATGCACTCTTATTGGTCACAGCGAGCGGTTCGGTTTCTTGGACAAACTAACTCCATTCCGACACAGAACTTGTTCGGGTGTGGAACTGTTCCAGTGGGAACCAGTTTTATGAGCTTTCAGCCGACATGCTCCATGGGATTAGAATCTCAGTCTAGAGGATTGATCTGAGTGTGAGACTCATGGAGATGCATGCGTGTTGCATGTGTTGTCTTGAGAGACGTTTGTTGGAATGCAGTAACTGTTATATCTGTTATATCTGCTACATGCTAAATGTTGTCGTTTACTACATTACTGTTGTTTTTCGACTTTGCCATGCATTGTATTTCTTATCTCCCTACTGTTTTCCCTGTTTGTATGTTTCTGGATTCGTTTGAAGACGACGAGCCAACCGAGATGCAGGATGGACCCGAACCGCGGATGCCAGTGCTGGGCGTCATTGAGATCATCTACCATGATGAGTGGGGATGGCGGATGGACCCCTCGACCTTTTTGGTTGTTTACACAAGACCCGTCAGCTTGATCTTTTGGAGCGGTACACCATTGTACGTGGACATCATTGGACCCTACCGCTTGTACCAGTTCCTTCCTTTTCCTAGGATGTGGCGACCTCTGAGGCAGAGGGAGCGAGACTAGACGTAGGTGGCACCCCAGTCTTCAGTTGTGTCTAGCAGGAGAGGCTACGTCTACCGAGGCTAGCACCGGAGGACGAAGCAGTATCTGAGGACCTACCATCGACGTAGGATTGTTGTGTCCAGCTCTTCGTCAAAGTATGAGCCTTTGGTGCGGTACAGGCGTACTCATGGTGAGGGTCAGGGTAGTTCAAGGCATCCACATCGCTGATGGTGAGAGCTTGCTAGTGCGTCCTAGGTAGTGAGCGGAGAGCTTTTCATGTACTTTTGAGTGGGGGCGGGTTGTGCTGGTGAGCTCTGAGAGTCCTTTTTCTTTTGTTGCTGATGTATTTTTCATGTTTGACTTATACAGTGTGTATATGTATGTACCACCCCTACTGATGGGGCTATGATATGTATGGTATTTGTATAGTTATCTTTATGTTGCGTTTTACTCTGATGGTTTTCTATGCTTGCTGTCGTTGTTTAGTTTGTTTATTGTTTGCTTCTGCAACGCTGTTTGAATACCACGCTATCGCTTTATATACGGCTAGGCAATGTTAATAATACTAGGAGCTTGGGACTAATGGGATTATCCTTCTGGGAAAGGAGGGTCGTCTCATTGGCCACTTTACAAGCCTAAAAAAGTCCACTTTGATAAATGAATGATTGTTGTTTTTTTATCGACATTAATTTTGAGACAAAAAAAAGGTTGTGCTCTTTTGAGTTTTTTTAGTTAATTGGTCATAAAAAAGGAAAAATAAGAATAAAAAGAAAGCTCGTTAGGCTGAAAAACCGCAAGGGCGATCTAAGCAAAAGTCAGGGCAAGATCGGCATGGCATCCACTGGGCCAACTCCATTATCAAGTTTTCCTTATCAAGTGCCCTACACAGGGGCAACTCCATTCTCAAGTGCCCTACATTGGGGAAATTTCATTCTTAGATGACCCACATTGGCCAATTCCATTCTTATATGCCCTACATTGAGGGAATTCCATTCTCAAAGGCCCTACACTGGGGCAATTCCATTGTCAAGTTTCATTATTAGGTGCTCGACATTGGGGCAAGTCCATTCTCAAAAGCCCTACACTGGGGAAACTTCTTTCTCAAGTTTCATTATCAAGTGCTCGACACTGGGGCAAGATAATTCTCAAAGGTCTTACACTGGGGCAAGTCAATTCTCAAAGGTCCTTCTCTAGGGAAATGTCGTTCTCAAGTCATACATGTCAGACCAATTTCATTTCCATAGGCCTCACACTAAGGCAAATTATTGTAAACAATAGCCATGATATCCAAGATCAAATCAATCCAAACTGGGGCAACAACCCTGTGATAATATCAATTCCCTTGAGTCTTATTTTGTCCTTGTCCACTATAAATACCGTTGAAACTTCTGACATTAATCAGGAAGTTCTTTAGTCAATAATGTCTTTTCCTGTTCATATTTTTTGAATCCGTGCATGTTTGTTACATGATGCTTTAGGTAAGGTAAACATGAGTTCAAAATATAATTTAACCATCTAATGGTAATACTTTGATGAACAACTCTGGTCATGGTCAGATGATTTCTGTATATAAAGAGGAAAATGACCTTCTCAATTGGCAATTCAAGGAAGAGCATTGATCCTCATAAATAAGGGCGGCAAAAATCGTCCACTTCCAAAGATTAAAAAAAAAAAAAGTAAAAATAGAAAAAAGCAAACAAAATGGCTCGCTAGGCTGAAAACCTAAAAGGGTAGCCTAGGCAAAAGTTTGAGTGGCCCGGTAGGTTGAAAGCTCGAAAGAGCAACCTACGCAAGTGTTAAGGTCAAACAAAGCTCAAAGGAAGTCACTTCAAGGTGACAAACTGGGGCAGTTTCAGTTTATGAGGGCTGATCATGAAATGCCCTAGTACATGAAGATTGGGGCAAGCCATTTCCCTGAAGTTGATTAAGGCGGTATTTGAGATCATATCATCCTGAAGAGTATTGCCTGAAGAAGTGTGAACTCAACCTCAACATCTTCTTTTGAGAACATATCAATCATGAATCTCATAGCGAATTCCTCTCAAAGATCACAGGAATATAGTAGGCTCTTGATCAAGGGCAATCACATCCATTAGGACAATCAATATAAGAAGAAGCATATCTTTGACAAGAAGCAAGGGATAATTTGAACAAGCAAATGACAAGCCAAGTGAACGAGTCTTGTTTTAGAAGTCAAGTACCAAACAAGGGTTGAAAAAAATAATAATAAATAAATAAATAAAAATATCATAGTTTTCATCGATCATAGAAAACACCTCATGCATCATACGTTGAACATTATCCCTTGCATCATTCATTTAAAAATTAATAAAAAATAAATAAAAATATCATAGTTGTCATAATTTTCATCAATCATAGAAAGCATCTCTTGCATCATACATTTGAAAAAAGAGCAAAAAAAAAAAAAAAAAAAAAAAAAAAGAAGTATCAAAGTTTTCATCAAAAGTATCTCTTGCATCATACATGTATAAAAAACCAACATAGTTGCATCGCATATGTTTATCTTTAGCAGGTGTAGATCCTCATAAGCTTTGTTTTGTTTTTTCAAGCTTCTGCGGATACAACTCTCCGTAAGCTTTCCATATTTTTTCTCAAGTTTCTGTGGATACAATCCTCCGTAAGCTTTTGATCTTTCTTTTCAAGCTTCTGCGGATACAATTCTTCGTAAGCTTTTATCTTTTTTGTCGAGCTTCTACGGATACAATTCTCTGTGAGCTTTTCATCTTTCTTTTCAAGCTTCTACGGAAACAATTCTTTGTAAGCTTTTTATCTTTTTTTCTCAAGCTTATGCAGATACAATTCTCCATAAGCTTTTGATCTTTCTTTTCAAGCTTCTACGTATACAATTCTCTGCAAGCTTTTGATCTTTTTTTTTCAAGCTTCTGTGGATACAATTCTTCGTAAGCTCTTTTTGTAAAGCTTTGACGAGTACCATAATTAATATCCCAAATTTCCTAATTGGATAAATAACATTACCCAATAAATAGAAGGAGACTATCTTTGAAGGAGAAGTGGTTTAATGGTGGTTAAGAATAAATGTTTTTGATTTATGAAGGAATAAATGTTTGAATTAAGGCAAGGGTGTATTAAGTAGTTGAAGGGGTGTAAAGAATAAGTTGGGTTTTATTATTAAAAAGAAGAAAAAAGAATAGAAAGGGATAAGAAGAAGGGGGAGACATGAGAGAGGGAAGAAAAAATAGAAAAGAATAAAAGAAAGAAAGGGAGAAAGGACGAGAGAAAGAGAAGGGGAAGAAGAGGAAGCTCCATGGGAGAAGAAGAGGATAAGGAAATGAATGGGATTTCAATGGAGCAAGGAGATGAAAAGCTAGGTTTTCAACCATGGAGAATGATGAAGAGAAGAGTGTAAGTTTGCCTTTGGAGAGATTGACCTCAAGAGAGAGAGAGCTAGGATTTTGGAGTAGAGAGGAAATAGAGGAAGGTGAAGCTTAGGATCATCGACCCACTCCATTCCTTGTGTTCCTACACTCCTAATCTTGGATGAGGTGAGTTTCCTTAATCATATAGCTTGGTAACCATAAATCCAAGCATAGGATCTATTTGTTGATATGTTATAATCTGTTTTATTGATTGAATGTGAACTGTTTGTGGAAATTCCTAGATGAATGTTGAAGTAGGATAGCATTAGAGAGGTGGGTAACCATAAATCCCACCCTAAGACTAAGTTTCCTATACTTTTCATGAATAGATGATGTTGTTGTCCTCAAACCCGTATTGACAAAGGTTCAGTGTTTTTCTTATAAATGCTTCTGTAGGACTCCTTTATAAATGATTCTTATTTTGTTGGAAAATAGACTCGATTTGGTACAGTTTAGGCACTAATTTTGCTGTTTTTCATTGAGTATTGATAAAGAAAAACCTGTTACAAGTCGTGTGTAACATCGCGATTTTTCGTGCTTTCTAGGAACAATAAACTCTATTAATAAGTTTATATTTTTATCTGTGTTTTATAAAAGGATTTTGGGAAAACTAAAATCATATTCATGATCTATGTGATCGTAGGAAGCTAAGGTTAAATTTTGGATCGAAAACTTAGACAGACCCCGGTCTACGTTTTCACTGATAGTAGTATTTTACTACTATAAAGACCTAATTTTGACTAGTGAACGAGACAGTTAGTCTTAGAATTCGATTCTCTACAATTTTGCTAAAATTGGTTCTTGACGTTAAAAAGTGAAAATAATATAATCTATTCGGACAAAAAATCGAATCGGGACACGATTGGAGCTGTAGATGGATTTAATGGGACCCGCTAACGGATAATCTTGAAGTCATGTCAGGTCAAGTCACCTAGGAATGCGTGCCAGTGTCATGATGGATTTTTCCAAATATCTGGATGCGAAATGACCAAAATGCCCTTGGTCTTTTAAAGAAATTACAAATTGGTCCTTAAGTAAATGACCAAACTACCCTCAATGAAAAGATTTAGGGACAACCTCCCCCACCTTATGGCCCATTCGGCCATCCTCTTTCTTCTCCCTTCCTCACTTTTGTTCTTCATTTCTCTCTAAGTCACCATTCTTTCTCTTCATTTTCTTCTAAAGTCTTCAAGATTTTGTGGGAAACAAGTTGATTTCTCCTTAAGCTTTGTCATCTAGGAGGTATAAACTCCATCCTTGATCTTTTAATCTCTCTATTTCTCTCTTCAATTTCATGAATCATGGAGGTTAGGGTTTTGAAGCTTAAACTTCAAAAATCCATGAAAAATTGTAGAAAAATCCTTTTAATGTCAAACCACTTTCTTTGAACTAGATTCATGGTCTTCTATCACAATCCAAGAGGTTGAAACCAAAGGAGCTCTCTATCTCCAATGGGTATTTATGGCCGAACCTACCCCCTTTTGGGTCAGTAGAGTTTTGGTTGGAATTTTGGTATTCTAAGCTTGAATCTAGTCCTATCACACCTAGTTAGTATAGAATCCAAGAGATGGGAATTTTTGGAGCTCCCTCGCCTTATTTTCTAGTATATGGCCGAATCTAGGAGGGAGAGAGTTGGAGAAAATTTTGGGATTTAATGTTGATGTATTGGTGGATTGTATGTGTCGTCGGGTAATCGGGCGAGAGATCAGACGATTTTTGTTACACCCCCCTTCGGCATTACATAAAGAACACGTGTGAAATTTAAAAGAGAATTGCTGGTTGTTTTCGGAAAAAAGATAATTTACTTTAAGTTGGAAAACTCGGGTATAAAAATTTTTGACATAATAATTCAGAAAAGTACTACACACATCACAATAATAAAATCACATTATACTTGACAACACACATAACTGGGTCTATTCACAAACCCTAAACTATCACATACAAGTTTTCTTGAAATTGTTTTTCATACAGAAGTTCCAAACTATACAAAGGTTTTCAAAACCACATACACTGATTTTCTCAATATTGTACATTAAAATCCTAAGAGCTGGTTTGATAAAAGAACTCTACGAACAATAGAGCCTACTACCTAGCATACATTGTACTAATGAGACTGGGCCTTGTCGTCGACAGTCCACACATCTTCATCGTCAGCATGGAGGAACACAAGCTGCAGGGTCCTGAAGTGACCCAAATGACCATTGAGAAGTATCTGTAAACGTATCCAAAAACACAACAAGGTGTCCAACATGTACAGGCAAGGATGAGTAACCAATATATGGATTTAAATACTATAACTACATGCACGAAACATCAAACAACATGTGAACATATGTAGTATCAACACAGCACGATAGCAGAAGTAACACAGGGCGATACACCAAGTAATAACATGTTCAACACGCATACCATAAATTGCAATATATCATATTTAATCAATTAGCAGCATAAGACATCTTCGAAAACAGAATAATGATGTACAATAAGTAAATGTAATCATTAACAGCCATGCAATGCAATGCGATGTACATGACTCAATGCCATATGCCACAAGGGTAAAACTCTTACCCCTACTCCATGGAGCTAATAAATCGTCAGAGAGAGTTTATGGGAGGACATGTTCCGTGTACGCCAGCCTTGGGCAAGATGCTACAACAAATGTAACGTGCACGTATCTGGCTTTTACGGAAACACTCTCGACCAAACATGAACAGTACAGCATCTAGTAGAGGATATCAGTGTATTGCTCAGATTCACCATGACACAGAAGAGCTACCAACTGGTCACATGTCGGCCCTTCCAACCCTGATACCTCCAAAGACCATTAAAGATCGTCACCGTAAGATTCGCACCCGCATCAAGGTGCAAGCTCAACTCCTAGGCTCAAGGCCTTACAACTATGCAAATGAAATGCCAATGCTTACACAAAGTAGATGCGATAAAACAATGTCTATCCCCCGGATAAACCTCTAGATTTGCTAAGGTTCTATTCCTTAGGAAATATACGTGTCTTTGTAGTTATGAAACTTTTATCCACCGGATAAATCTCATCATTCCACAGGAATGTTGCCGTTACAAGGCTTTCACAGATATCAAGTGTTTATACTTATTCACTGAATACACCTCATGATTCCTTAGAAATCTTCTCATTAAGAGTTCTTACATGATTTTAAGTGTATTAACGTCTTTTATCCATCAGATAAATAACTCGTGATTCCTTTGGGATGATCTGGGCTGTTTTCAGAATTGCCGACTGTCCCCACAAACCAACACAGGTCTTTTCAGCGTGTTTTGTCCTCACTCACATGCTTTCTAGGAGACTTCCCAGAAGGTCACCCATCCCACAATTCCTCCAAGTCAAGCACGCTTAACTATGGAGTTCTTACATTCTGGACTTCCGAAAAGAACACGAATATTGTTGGTATAGGTAGTATCAATCAATTCTTATAAGCCTTCCTTCAACTATACAGTCCCTTACCTGCACAGCCTCAGGATTCCTTCAACTATACAGTCCCATACTTGCATAGCCTCAGGGTCCCTCTCGTCCCGATCATTGCAAGACTGAAACAATCGAACAACTGACCTTGATCCAAATCATCGGTCCGTCATCGAACTATTGTTTCAAAACCCAAAACGTTCCATGTTTGTGTTTATGTCTTATGAATCACATCTCAAATCCTAAGTATTATGAAGAAGGATTGAGAATCCTCTTAGATAAGTCGTTGATCCTTTCTAAGACATTATTCCTTGATTTTCAATCAATGAAATAAATGTTGGTTCACTTAAGTATTATGAAGTCATTGATGTACCAAGTCATCAATGGTATAGGATATGGTCTTGTTCCACCACATACCATACTTAATTATCCCTTGTCTTCAACTCTAAGTTAATTACTTAACTTAGGTTTTCACGCGTAAAACTTTACGATTTAGAGTTGAAACTCTCTTTGTAAACCAAAACGATTGTTTTCAATTGAAAACTTACTTGATTTGAAATACGTTGCACTTGTTTAAAGCAAAGTACCTTGACTAATTTTAAAAGAGTTTTTCCTTACTAACTTTGTGTAAAATCATGTTCTAAGTTAATGGAAAGGAAATGTAATCTCATCTAACTTCCTTGACTATGATTCATTTTAATCCACTTAAGGATAAAAGGTCTACATTATTTTTTAAAAAGGAACATTGTCTTTGTTCTAAGAGAAAGGAAATGCCTTATGAAATTATGTTTAACTTTTCATGAAAACATTTCTTTGTTTCACTTTTAACTCACTTAATCACTTAGAAAAACTAAGGTTAAGGTAAAAGACATATTTCACTTTGGTGAAAACACTTAAAGGTTGAAACTTCACTTGATCTTTGGATCAAAGTCACTTATTGTTTTTCTTTGAAACATAAGTCTTTAAAACACTTTTCTTACTCCTAATCTTTAACTGTTCAAGAACAACACATTTTCTTCCTCATTTTACTTACTAAGGCCGCAAGCCTCCTCAAGGTAAAAGTGAAGATTTTGCTTCACTAACTTGTCAAGTCATAACTCAAAATGCTCACAATATTATGACAAATAACAATCATGCATCATTGCATCATAATCAAGCATAAAAATCCGTACTTGATCTAGAGATCAAAGTATGGTTTTTCAGCATACATGAAAATGTTTTTCATCCAATCAACATCATTATAAAAATATGCTAAAACATACTAAAGCATACTAAGGCATAAATCATTATTACAATCACAACGAAGCTCAAATAGAGCTACACAAATCAATCACGGATAACATATAGTTTCGAAAAATCCCTCAGGAAAGCTCCCCTTACCCGTTGTAGTTATCCTCCGAGCAAAAGTCGTCCGATCGGCTCACGAATCCTCCCGATTCCTCGTCACCAATCACAACTACATACACATAATCAATCCAAACATCAATATTACACAACACAAATTCTTCTAATCCTACCTATATAGGATTCAGCCATGGAGCTATAAAAATAGCTAGGGATGTCCAAAAATTCCTATCTTTTGGATTCCATCCTTACTAGGTATGGTAAGGCTAGATCAAGGCCTATTACACCAAAACTTGAACCAAAATCCCATCCACCAATACATGGAGGTTTCGGCCAAGAAAACTCATATGAGCTAGGAAGCTCATTTGGTTTCCAACTCTTGGATCAATGATCCTTAAGTATACACAACACTAGATTCAGTCTTATTACTCAAAACTTAAATAAAAACTCAACCTTTTTCCAACGTAAAGGTTTCGGCCACCTTTAAATAAAAAGGCTAGAAAACTTATTTGATTACATGCTCTTGGATTATGAAAGATAATGATGAAACTAGTTCACAGAAATTGATTTTGTATTAAAAGGATTTTTCTACACTTTTCTATGAATTTTCAAAGTTCATGAATCAAAGTTGGATCTTCATGAATCAAGAGATTTAAGAGATGAAATAGAGTGATTAAGAAAGCTAGGATGGAGTCAATACCTCCTAGATGATGAAGCTTAAGAGAAACTAGCTTGAATCAGCCAAAAATCACTAAGTTCTCAAGATCAAACTTGAAGAACAAAGAGAGAAAATGAAGAACAAGTGAGAGAAAGAGTGATGGCCGAAATGGCCAAGAGAGAGAGAGTGAGAAATAGATATTTTGATGTCATGGCAAACTTGTATATAACCAAAAGGGTAATTTGGAAATTCCTTAAAAGACCAGGGGCATAATTGTCATTTCCCTTAGAAATATCTAGATATTTCTAGAAAGTTAATGATCACATGGTGAGTCACAGGGTCAAAAGGGTTATTCCATAAATTCTTAGGGGCAAAACGGTCTTTTCATTCTAGGGCAAATGGTAATTATGGAAAAGGTCAGGGGCATTTTGGTCTTTTCATGTCCAGATATTTTCTAAACGTAATCATTACACTTATGAGTCATGGCACACCTTCCCAGGTGATGTGACTTCAACCTTATCCGTTAGCGGGTCCCGGTAAATTCGTTTTTAACTCCGTTGTTCACCCAATTTAGGTTTTCGCCCAAGAAAGTAGTGAGAACTTATTTATTTAGAATTTTTTCAAAATCGCCAATATCGTTCGCAATTTTATTTAAAACCTAACTATTTCGTCCACAAGTCAAAATTAGGTCTTGATAGTAGTAAAATACTATTGTCAGTGAAAAACGCAGAACGGGCTCCGTTTGAGCTTTCGCCCAAAACTTAACCATGGCTTCCTATGGTTGTGTAGGGCATGCCTATGTTCTTAGAATATTTTATTTCACTCTCTAGAGCCTCCAATAAAATACAAACGCTTAAATACTGAATAATTATAAAACTTGAAAATCGGGGCGTTACTATTTTCGGATCAATCGGGAAATTTATCGCTCTTTGGGAACTCTGAGAGGTAAGGGGACAACGCTGAGGAATTCCAATTCCGATAGCTATATGCTGTATTTGTGTGTATGGATTGTAAAAATTTATCTGTGTTTAATTGTTGTGGATTTATTTAAATTTACATGCTCATAATTACTTATGCCTGAAATTACCTGTTTATGCCTGTTTTGTTGTATGGCATTTGATTATGGTGTATGGATGTATATTATGCCTGTCGTGATGATTATTATGTTAAAGGACCTAACATCGGTTAGGATCCAAAATCGTGAAATGTTAAAAGCTTCAAAAAACTTGGAACATTGGATAAGAAAATAAAAAGGATAAAGTTTCAAAGGTTTTTGGAAATAAAAAGGAAAACTAATGTCCTTGGGGAAATAAAGAAAAAGAAAAAAAAAACTACTTTATTAAAGGTGAGTTGAACTAAAAGATGAAATGGAGAAAAAAATGTCTTTAATTGAGAAAAGTAAGTTTTGTAGTAAAAAGTACGTTTTGGAGACATCGATCGTTTTCAAAGTAATAAAGTCAACTAGTTCAAGCAAATTAAAGTGCTTTTAGAAATGTTGTTTCAAAAATAAATTGTTTTATCCAAGAAAAAGGGTTTTACGAACCGTATTTCGAAGAATTGTGTTTTACCGAAATGCTACGAAAGAGAAAAAGGTGGTTTTTAGACCAAGTTTTGATTTTATGAAAAACCGATCCCGAAGGCTTTGTGTAAGCTTTGGAGATTTGGGTTTTTGTTTTTGGGTTTCAAAAGAGAAAAATGTGGTTTTTGGTATGAACCTAGAAACCGAGACGTCGGGGTTCTAGGGTTCTGCAGAATATGTGGATCAAGGATCCGTGTTAATGTGTGCTCCTGTAAGCTTGTGGACATTCTTTGTAGTCCTGTAGGCTTGTGGATGAGACGACCCCACTTATGTAGGATAATCCCATTAGCCCCAGACATTAACGCGCTTAACAAACATACGAGCATAATTAAAACTTTAACCATGCATACATACATATGTACTGTATATACTTACACTGTACATGTCAAACACCATTATCAGAGTAGCACAAGTCATAAAGAGGAAACATGGTATAAAATATATACAGACGACTTCCTCTCCTCGTCCAAAATACATCAAAAGATAGACTCACTGGCCATATACATACTTAGTACACTAACATACTTTTCTCCAGTCTAGATGACGGATACTCCTCATTCGTCCTCACCGTACCGTCACTTAGAACCTCCCAAGATTGGGGTCTGTGGCTCTCCCACCAGCATCGGGCTCGTACGACGTTCCATCTAGCTCCTCGTCATCTGGTTCTGCTACCGGTTCTTCTTATCATTATAAGAAAACATAAAGTATAGGAAAATAGGGGATAAGAATTGCATCTCACCATAAATAGGGATAAAAGTAAAGCAGATATATTAATAGCACAACCATTCACACAATCGTCACCAACAACCATCCTCGGGTTTATTGATCTTAACTACTCATCTCACACTCTCATGCACCTAGACCTGACTTGAAGATGCGGCCACATTCCTATGTCACAACGTATCCCCTACCAAGCAGGATACTCATCCCCTACCAGGCAGGATGAAAGTCAAACGTCGTCCGAGCAGCAAGTTCCGTTACACCCACGGGTACATTACATCCCCTACCAAGCAGGATGCTCACCCCCTACCAAGCAGGGTGACACTATTCCCCATTCCCGATAGGAATAGCTGTCCCGGTGTCGGAAGGCGCATCGGAGATCTCAGAAGCTCACAGTAGACCTACCCAGCATCTATCTGTAGTTCCGGTTTGACCTCGCGTAATCCCAGATCTACGCGGCTGTGACATCACCACACGATGCAATCTAGCATGAATCCTCACGACTCATTCTGATCAATAGCTTAGCAACTCAACCCCGTCACCTGACACACTGAACACCAACACTCCCTACCAAGCAGAGTGTTCACGACTATCCATAGTCCTCAATCATTTCACCAGGTTGAGTGCAATAGCTTATCACCACCAAATAATCTTATCCCACACATCACCCAATTCACAACGATCATCGCTTAGCTCTAAGCATACCAACAGCCACATATGCAGTATCATATTATCTCATAGTACATTATCACATCATCACTCATTAAGACAGTAAAGCATGTTGTCATGAGCATAGCAGCAACAATAATATCACCATAGAAGCAGTAACATCAACAACAACATATAAGCAGCTAGCAGTATATCACATATACCAAGTCACATATAGGCAGACAGATAGCAACCACAGCCAACAGCATACAGTCATACGACAGCAAGCATCCTCAATCAACAGTTCGCTAACCTAGAGTTTCCAATCTTAACGGTGGTAGCCCAAAGTAAACTAAACCTAGGGTCTAGATACTTTGTCATGACTCAACCACTAGTAGGGTTTAGGATCCCCTACGCATATTAATATATTCTACTCTACTCTTGCCTCCCCGACGAATGTAATTCTTTCCCCCACCTTAGAGCGATTTACGCAAAGATCGCGAACTCGACCACCACGAGCTCTCCACCACCACAGCCACCACGCCGGCCTCCACCATCGTGAGCTACTCCAACACCACCACCACCACCGCGGCTGTCTCCTCCGCCATGAGCACCGTCGCGACCTCGAACTTGGCCTTAATCACGAAAACAATGTATAAACAACATTGTTAACCCTAGGGCAATACCAAAATCAAGAAGATTCAAGGGAGAAGCAAGAAGAACACGGAGAACACAAAGGTTGACGTGTTAGAGATTTGAGCTTACCTTCGAGAAATCGAGAAACCAATCCGTGGAACTCGTAGTACCCGAAGCCCTGATCACAATGGTGTAGTTGAAATCACGATTCGACGCCTCAATCTCACTCTAGCTCAACTTTGTCTCTCTAGAAACCTATGCCTTTTCTCTACACTCTGAAACCCAAAAAACTCAAATGAATTTCGTCCCAAGTGAAGAGAAGAGAAAAGGCTTAAGTGATGCTGTCAGCCTGTCCACGCTTAAGCGTTCATCACACTGCACGCTTGAGCGTTGCCACGCTCTAGCGTGGGATCTCTCCACGCTCGAGCGTGGAACCTCGTCCACTCCGCCTGCCTCCTGGCCTGACACGCGTCCAAACTCAGAACAGCTGCCCAGTGCACTCAGCACGCTGAGGCGTCCAACTCCTCCCACTCTTAAGCGTCTCAACGCTTGAGCGTGGAGTCCTCCCACGCTTGAGCGTCAAGCTCAGCGAGAGAAGAACTTCCAGCCTTCTAACTTCTCCAGTTTCTCGTTTAACGCCTTAGGCACCTCCAACCTTGTTCAAGCCTATTCCTAAGCTTCAAACTAGGTCTAAAACTAACACACCACAATTCACACAATCATCCAAAGCTCCAATCGAGATTAACCAACTCGATCCGAGTTCATAGAAAAATCGGGATGTTATAATGGACATTTTATAAGCTTTAAAATCCAAAATCCGAAACTAGTGCATCGGTCAGGAATTTTTGGGTTTGGGCTGTTGGACCACATGTCCTCTTTGATTTTTGGACTGAGCGTCCTGTTTTTGAGAAAATGTTGTAAAGACCTAAAAGAGTCTTAAACATTGTGGTGGTTGATAGCGTTGATTCTTCAACGAGGAAATAATGATACGATAAAGATAAACAGATGAAAATAAATGTTTTCTCATGCATATGTGTTTTTGGCAGACGTGCCGTTGAAATGAGGGGACCTTGATGGCAAGGAAACTTGGGGATGACTTATGTTATTGTGTAACAATGTGCCTTGATGGACAATGGGGTCATACGTGTTATGAGAACGTATTGTGCCTTGAGTTGGACAATATAGTATGACATGATTACATTGTGAAGTGCCTCTGATTTGCGCACCCATGTGAGATCTCATGGGATTCATGTACTTCTGTTTAACAAGTTGGTGCTAGACATTGTGCCCGAGGGCCAATGTGTTGCGAGACTGATCAGCTCTTTTGAAAGGTGATGGGATTTCCGGATATTAAGAACTGAACGTTAGATAATATATGTGGAAGTGCTCATGCATACGTTTTGAAAATAACGCTGCCTGTTGGGCACAAAGCCCTTGTGTTTTACTCTTCGTGCCATGATATTATATGCTATGTTGATCGTATAGATGATTATATGAGACATGCCTATGAATCTGTTATTTGTGTTTGGGGTATATAGTTGTCGTTTTTGGATTCATATATTGGTTTCTCACCCTTCCTATTTTATAGACTCTTCTATTTCCTGTTGGATATATATATATATATATATATATATATATATATATATATATATATATTCTTTGTACAGATGGACACGGGGAACGAAGGACTGGCTTACTCGGGTGTCTGTTCCCTCACGTTTGAGCATCGGGAAGATCCGAGTGCGTGGGACATCCACTCGGGCGCCAGTAGAGCGGCGTACACAAGACTTGTTTGCACCCTGTGAGGGAACACTGAGGTGGGACCTCATGAGAGAGTACATATGGTGGAGACTATCCAGATCCCTTTACCACCGGTCTGGATGTTACTACAGTATCTAGTTGGTCAGGGGTCGTTGTTGCACGAGATCCCGGCGATTCAGCCCCTTCAGCAGCAGTCGCCACTGATTCCTCCCCCTCCCTTTGTTTTGGTACCCGTGGTACACGAGGATGATCCAGAGGGGGACCCTCAAGAGGCACCTGAGTGTCATCCTCTAGAGAATGGGGATGCTCTGGCTGGAGGAGCTGGATGTGCGGGGATGATCGATGGGGATGTAGATTCCCATGATCTCTCTTCTGATGGGAACGTTGGGCCCTCCTTTGGGGGACTGTCCAACGGTTTCCACTAGTCTTTGACCAGCGTAGGGTGTTAGACTTTCTTTTGGGGTGGCGATTTGTGGGTAGTCTGTTGTCGGCTACTGATGGCCATGAGTTTTAGTGATATGGTTTCCAGACTATCGCTACCTAGTTTTAGAGTTGTTAGTATTTTATCTTCTGCTAGTTCTTTTGAAAAGGACATGTTGTCCACTGTTCTTCTGTATATAACTAACTGATGACGCATATATAAATATATACGGGTTACAGTGATATATTTTGGAGTTGTTGCTATTTAATGCTATAAAAAGAAAAAAAATTTATCATGATTTTCGGAACATAGTAAGATATAACTGGAGAAAACCTGCTTTCCGAAAGTAAACCAACAAGACTTTATTTCGTGTTGAGGGTGTCACATTAGTGGTATGAGAGCTGGTCGAGTTTTTCGAGAATCTTTGGGAATAGGTCTGTTGTGTTGATGTTGTGTGATCTCTAATTGAAGTTTGATTGAATTACTTCTTAGAAGTAATGTGTATAGATAATTGCTATCTGTTTTGGTTTCTGGTTGCAGTTTGACTGATTTAAATCTTGTAGGTCAGATATGGAACCAGGAATCGAAGCTCGGACTGGACGTGGACGCGGCCGTGGACGTGGTCGCGGGAGAGTAGTCAACATCCATGCCGAGGACGTTAACAGGGCTAATGGAATGGACTTCGGTGCTCAAGCGATGGCAAACATGGCTGCGACAATTGCTGTTCAGACCGCAACCATGAATGCTTATAATGCGCCGAAGCAAGTTTGTGTTGACCAGGCCGCCGAGGGCCGAAGTCTGACTACTTTCACACGTCAGAATCCGCCATAATTTCATGGCAATATGGATCCAGAGAAAGCTGATCCATGGATCCAGGAGAGATCGAGAAGATATTCGAGCTGATCCACAGCCCTGAAGTGGTGAAGGTACCTTATGCCACTTTCCTACTGATGGGAGACGCGGAATATTGGTGGAGAGGAACAAGACAACTGCTGGAGGCAAATCACCAAGCAATCACTTGGGATCTGTTCAAGCATCGATTCTTGGGGAAATATTTTCCGCAGAGTGCAAGAGCTGAGAAGGAGCAAAAATTCTTACGGCTGCAACGGAGGGAGATGACAGTAGGGGAATATGCGACCAAGTTTGAGTCACTTGCCAAATATTTATGATTCTTCCAGAATAACCCAGAGGAAGATTGGAAATGTGAAGCTTTTGAGAGAGGACTGAGATATGAGATAAAAGAATCAGTACTGCCACAGGGAATTCGGAATTTCCAGGCGCCGGTTGAGAGGAGCAGACAAGTTGAACTGATGAAACGTGGGAGAGACAACAAGGGAAGCGTTGGAGGACCTTCCCGATTCAAGGGTCAGTATCATGATCAGAAGGGGAAGCAGAGTCAGAAGAAACCTTATTCCCGACCCCGAGGGAATCAGCAGAAACAACAATACCGTCCTGTCTCTCATGAATCAGGCAGTGGAGGCCAAGGAAATGAAAGCCAAGGCCAAGAGAGGAGTTGCTTCAAGTGTGGAGATCCGTCACACTTGACGAACAACTGTTTGGTGCGGAATGATGGATGTTTCCGTTGTGGACAAACAGGACATATTGCCAAGTACTGCAAGGCACAGAAACCAGTCCAAGCTACTAACAACAATGGTGGAGCCAAGAGGCCGACGATAAAGGGGAGAGTTTATACAATGAGTGGTGCTAAGGCTTCAAACTCCGATGATCTCATACAGGGTGTTTGCGACATAGACAGTAACCTCTTATCAATACTTTTTGATTCGGGTGCAACCCATTCATTCATTTCTATGGATTGTGTGAAACGTTTGAAATTATCTATTTCTTCCTTGTCATTTGACTTAATTATTTCCACCCCAACTGCTGAACCAGTTACTGTGAATTCTATATGCCTAAACTGTCCTATTGTTATTTAGGATAGACATTTTCTTGTTAATCTAATATGCTTGCCTTTAATACAATTAGATGTAATTTTAGGCATAGATTGGTTATCTTCCAACCATATCCTATTAGATTTCACATATAAAACCCTAGTTTTTCCTAGTACTGAGATTTCTGGATTTTTAGTTGCCAACCACATTAGAACTTCTTCGAAAGGAGGAGATTAGGAATAGGTGCTTCTATCCAATTTAGAAGTCGAGGGGAAGATCGAGCTGAGTAAGATGTCGGTCGCGAGGGAATTTCCTGAAGTGTTTCCAGACGACGTTCCGGGTTTGCTGCCTGTGAAGGACATAGAATTCTCCATCGATTTGATTCCGGGAACTGGTCTGATATCGATCGATCCATACCGGATGTCACCTGCAGAGTTCGCTGAGTTGAAAACTGAAGTCGAGGATCTTTTGTCGAAGCAGTCCATCAAACCAAGCGTTTCGCCGTGGGGAGCGCCAGTTCTCTTAGTGAGGAAGAAAGATGGAGGTTCGAGACTTTGCGTGTATTTTCGACAGTTGAATAAAGTGACGATCAAGAACAAGTATCCTTTATCGCGTACCGATGATCTGATGAATCAACTGCGAGGAGCTGCTATTTTCTCGAAAATCGATTAAAGGACGAGATATCATTAGATTAGAGTAAGGACTGAGGATATACCTAAGATCACTTTTAAAACTCGTTACGGACATTACAAATATCTCGTGATGCCTTTTAGAGTGACGAATGCACTTGCTATTTTTATGGACTACATGAATTGGATTTTTCGTCCGTTTCTTGATAAGTTCGTTGTAGTGTTCATCGATGACATCCTCATTTACTCTAAGAGTCGTGAGGAACACGAAGAACATTTACGACAAGTTCTGCTAGTTTTACGCGAGAAGACGCTATATGCGAAACTCTCAAAGTGTGAGTTTTGGCTTGAGGAAGTCGGATTTGTAGGACACGTCATAACGAAAGAAGGGATTGCTGTTGACCCTGTTAAAGTGGAAGCTATACTTTCTTGGGAAAGGCCAAAGACAGTAACGGAAATTAGAAGTTTTGTTGGGTTAGCTGGATACTATCGACGATTTATCGAAGGATTTTCCAAATTCGTAGGACCGTTAACTCAACTCACGAGGAAAGACCAACCTTTTACGTGGATGGACAAGTGCGAAGAAAGTTTTCAGAAGATAAAGGAACTTTTTACAACATCACCGATGTTAATACTTCCTGAACAAAGTGAACTTTACGAGGTGTACTATGATGCTTCGCATCAAGGTTTAGGTTGTGTGCTGATGCAACACCGCAAAGTGATGGCGTATGCGTTAGGGCAGTTGAAGACTCATGAGAGGAACTATCCCACCCACGATCTGGAACTAAGTGTGGTGGTTTTTGCACTAAAGATATAGAGACATCATTTGTATGGTGTTAAGTTTGACGTCTTTAGTGATCACAAAAGTCTAAAGTATCTATTTGATCAGAAAGAGCTCAACATGAGGCAGAGACGGTGGATGGAATTTTTAAAGGATTACGACTTTACGTTACAATACCATCTAGGAAAGGCGAACGTAGTAGCAGATGCCTTGAGCCGGAAAGCCATTCATATTTCAATTATGATGGTGGAGGAATTAAAATTGATTGAAGAGTTCCGTGATCTCAACTTGGGAATGGAAATAAGTCCGAAGAAACTGAGTTTTGGAATGCTCCAGATTTCCATTGGACTAATGGAAGAGATACGTGAACAACAAGCTACGAATGAACATCTTTAAGAGAAAAAGGAATTGGTGGAACAAAGGAAGGCTGATGAGTTTAGTTTGGGAACAGACGGAGTTTTAAAGTGCAATGGACGAGTCTATGTAATAACCTTGAGATGAGGAAAATTATTTTAGGGGAATCCCACAAGAGTAGATTAAGCATTCATCCTAGTGTAACTAAGATGTATCAGGACTTGAAACAAAGATTCTGGTGGCCAAGCATGAAGAAGCAAGTTGCAGAATACGTTGCATCGTGTCTAACTTGTCAGAAGACAAAAGTAGAACATCAGCGACCTAGAGGAATGCTACAATCACTGGACATACCGGAATGGAAGTGGGAAAGCATATCAATGGACTTTGTGGTAAGTTTACCACGAACTCCTAGAGGTTTTGACTCGATTTGGGTAATCGTGGATAAGTTAACGAAATTGCCACATTTCTTACCTATCAAGGTCAACTACACAGTAGCAAAACTAACTGAGGTGTATATTAGAGAAATGATTACACTCCATGGAATACCCTCAAGTATCGTTTCAGATAGAGATCCAAAGTTCACTTCACGTTTTTGGGAAAGCTTACACCAATCTTTAGGAACTAAGCTATGCCTAAGTTCGGCGTATCATCCACAAACAGATGGACAAACCGAAAGGACGATTCAATCGTTAGAAGATTTGCTAAGGGCATATGTCTTAGATAACCGAGGAAGTTGGGATGACCTGTTACCCTTGATTGAATTCACCTACAACAACAATTATCACTCGAGCATAGGGATGGCACCATATGAGGCACTATACGGGAGAAGATGTCAGACGCCTCTTTGTTGGTATCAAGATGGAGAGAGTACAATTCTAGGCCTCGAGGTTGTGCAGCAAACAACCGATAAAGTCAGCCAAATTCGCGAAAAGATGAGAACATACCAAAGTAGGCAGAAGAGTTACTCTGATCGACGGAGCCGACCTCTCGAGTTTCAAGAAAGTGAACATGTGTTTCTGAGAGTCAATCCAATGACTGGGGTAGGCAGGGTGATTAAAAACAGAAAACTCACTCCTAAATTCATTGGACCGTAACCGATTCTTCGCCGTATTGATCCAGTAGCTTACCAAATTGCCTTACCTTCTTTTCTTTCAAATCTTCATAATGTCTTTCACGTTTCACAATTAAGGAAATATATTCCCGATCCATCTCATGTGATCAAACCTGATCAAGTACCCTTGAAAGAGAACTTGTCTTATAAGACTGCACCTGTAAGGATCGAGGAAAAGAGGATCAGACAGCTCAGGGGAAAACAAATATCCTTAGTCAAGGTCATTTGGGATGATACAAATGGAGAAGCAACTTGGGAAGTTGAAGACAAGATCAGAGAGCAATATCCCTATCTGTTCATAGGTACGTAATTTCGAAGACGAAATTATTTTTAGTAAAGTAGTAATGTAACAGCCTGAATTTTTGTGCTTTCTAAGAACAATAAACTCTATTAATGAGTCTATATTTTTATCAGTGTTTTCGAAAAGGATTTTGGGAAAGCTAAAATCATATTCATGATCTATGTGATCGTAGAAAGTTACGGTTAAATTTTGGATCGAAAACTTAGATGGAGCTCGGTCTACGTTTTCACTGATAGAAGTATTTTACTACTATAAAGACCTCATTTTGACTTGTGAACGAGACAGTTAGTCTTAGAATTCGATTCTCTGCAATTTTGCTAAAATTTATTCTTGACGTTAAAAAGTGAAAATAATATAATCTATTTGTGCGAAAAATCGAACCGGGAGACGATTGGAGCTGTTGATGGATTTAATGGGACCCGCTAACTGATAATCTTCAAGTCACATCAGATCAAGTCACCTAGGAATGCGTGCCAGTGTCATGATGGATTTTTTAAATTATCTGGACGCGAAATGACCAAAATGCTCTTCGTCGTTTAAAGAAATTACAAATTGGTCCTTAAGTAAATGACCAAACTACCCTTAATGAGAAGATTTAGGGACAAAATCCCCCACCTTATGGCCCATTCGTCCATCCTCTTTCTTCTCCCTTCCTCACTTTTGTTCTTCATTTCTCTCTAATGTTCTCTTCATTTTCTTCTAAAGTCTTCATGATTTTGTGGGAAACAAGTTGATTTCTCCTTAAGCTTTGTCATCTAGGAGGTATAAACTCCATCCTTGATCTTTTAATCTCTCTATTTCTCTCTTCAATTTCATGAATCATGGAGGTTAGGGTTTTGTAGCTTAAACTTCAAAAATCCGTGAAAAATTGTAGAAAAATCCTTTTAATGTCAAACCACTTTCTTTGAACTAGATTCATGGTCTTCTATCACAATCCAAGAGGTTGAAACCAAAGGACCTCTCTAGTTCCAATGGGTATTTATGGCCGAACCTACCGCCTTTTGGGTGAGTAGAGTTTTGGTTGGAATTTTGGTATTCTAAGCTTGAATCTAGTCCTATCACGCCTAGTTATTATAGAATCCAAGAGATAGGAATTTTTGGAGTTCCGTAGCCATATTTTCTAGTATATGGCCGAACCTAGGAGGGAGAGAGTAGGAGAAAATTTTGTGATTTAATGTTGATGTATTGATGGATTGTATGTGTGTAGTGATTGTCGGGTAATCGGACGAGAGATCGGACGATTTTCGGATCAACCGGGAGATTTATCGCTCTATGGCAACTCCGAGAGGTGAGGGGACAAACCTGAGAAATTCCAATTCCGACAGCTGTATTCTGTATTTGTGTGTATGGATTGTAATAATTTAGCTATGTTTGATTGTTGTGGATTGATTTAAATTTACCTGCTCATAAATGCTTATGCCTGAAATTACCGGTTTATGCCTGTTTTGTTGTATGGCATTGGAATATGGTGTATGAATGTATATTATGCCTGTTGTGATGATTATTGTGTTAAAGGACCTAACATTGATTAGGATCCAAAATCGTGAAATGTTAAAAGCTTCAAAAAGCTTGGAACATTGGATAAGAAAATAAAAAGGTTAAAGTTTCAAATGTTTTTCGAAATAAAAAGGAAAACTAATGTCCTTGGGGAAATAGAGAAAAAGAAAAAAAAAAACTACTTTATTAAAGGTGAGTTGACATAAAAGTTGAAATGGAGAAAAAAAAATGACTTTAATTGAGAAAAGTAAGGTTTTGCAGTAAAAAGTAGGTTTTGGAGACATCAATCGTTTTCAAAGTAATAAAGTGAACTTGTTGAAGCAAAAGTGCTTTTAGAAATGTTGTTTCAAAAATAAATTGTTTTATCCAAGAAAAAGGGTTTTAAGAATCGTATTTCAAAGTATTGTGTTTTACCGAAATGCTACGAAAGAGAAAAAGGTGGTCTTTATACCAAGTTTTGATTTTATGAAAAATCGATTCGGAAGGCTTTGTGTAAGCTTCAAAGATTTGGGTTTTGCTTTTTCGGTTTCAAAAGAGAAAAATGTGGTTTTTGGTATGAAACTAGAAACCGAGACGTCGGGGTTCTAGGGTTCTGCAAAACACGTGGATCAAGGATCTGTGTTAATGTGTGGTCCTGTAAGCTTGTGGACATTCTTTGAGATCCTGTAGGCTTGTGGACGTTTTATAAGCCTTAAAATCCAAAATCCGAAATTGGTGTATCGGTTAGGGATTTTTGGGTTTGGGCTGTTGGACCACGTGTCCTTTTTGAGTTTTGGACTGAGTGTCCTGTTTTTGAAAAAATGTTGTAAAGACCTAAAAGAATCTAAAACATTGTGGTGGTTGATAGTGTTGATGCTTCAACACGGAAATAATGATACGACAATGATAAACAGACGAAAACAAATGTTTTCTCATGGATATGTGTTTTTGGCAGACGTGCCGCTGAAATGAGGGGACCTTGATGGCAAGGAAACCTGGGGATGACTTATGTCATTGTGTAACATTGTGCCTTGATGGACAATGGGGTCATATGTGTTATGAGAACGTATTGTGCCTTGAGTTGGACAATATAGTATGACATGATTACATTGTGAAGTGCCTTTAATTTGCCCGCCCATGTAAGATCTCATGGGATTCATGTACTTCTGTTTAGCAAGTTGGTGCTAGGCAATGTGCCCGAGGGCCAATGTGTTGCGAGCCTGATCAGCTCTTTTGAAAGGTGATGGGATTTCCGGAAATTAAGAATTGAACGTTAGATAGTATATGTGGAAGTGCTCATGCATACTTTTTGAAAATAACGTTGACTGTTGGGCACGAAGCCCTTGTGTTTTGCTCTTAGTACCATGATATTATGTGCTATGTTGATCGTATTGATGATTATATGAGACATGCCTATATGAATCTGTTATTTGTGTTTGGGGTATATAGTTATCGTTTTTGAACGCATATATTGGTTTCTCACCCTTGCTATTTTATGGACTGTTCTGTTTCCTGTTGTTGGATATATATATATATATATATATATATATATATATATATATTCTATGTATAGATGGACTCAGGGAGCGAAGGGCTGGCTCACTTGGGAGTCCGCTCCCTCACGTTTGAGCATCGGGAAGATCCGGGTGCATGGGTCATCCACTCGAGCGCCAGTAGCGTGGCGTACATAGGACCAGTTTGCACCCTACGAAGGAACACTGAGGTGGGACCTCAAGAGAGAGTACATATGGTGGAGACTATCCAAATCCCTTTGCCACTGGTCTGGATGTTACTGCAGTATCTAGTTGATCAGGGGTCGCTATAGCACGAGATCCCGATGATTCGGCCCCTTCAGCAGCCGCCGCCACTGACTCCTCCCCCTCCCTTTGTTTTGGTACCCGTGGTACACAAGGAGGATCGGGAGGAGGACCCTCAGGAGACACCTGGGTATCATCCTCTAGAGAATAGGGATGCTCCAGCTGGAGGAGCCGGAGGTGCGGCGATGAACGATGGGGTTGTAGATTCCCCTGATCTCTCTTCTAATGGGAACGTTGGGCCCTCCTTTGGGGGACTGTCCAACGGTTTCCACGAGTCTTTGACCAACGTAGGGTGTTAGACTATCTTTTGGGGTGGCGATTTTTGGGTAGTCTGTTGTCGGCTACTAATGGCCATGAGTTTTAGTGATATGGTTTCCAGACTATCGCTACCAAGTTTTAGAGTTTAGTATTTTATCTTCTGCTAGTTTTTTTGAAAAGGACATGTTGTCCACTGTTCTTCTGTATATAACTAACTGATGACGCATATATAAATGTATACCGGTTACATTGATATATTCTGGAGTTGTTGTTATTTTATGTTATAAAAAGAAAAAAATTTATCACGATTTTCGGAACATAGATATAACTAGAGTAAACCTACTTTCCGAAAGTAAACCAGCAAGACTTTATTTCATGTTTCTGTATGTATTTGGGTCACCATGTGATGCCAGGTTTAGGGTGTCACATCGTGTTATTCAAATGCAGTAGCTTGTTGGTTAAAACTGTACTTTTTGGGTAGCTGTTTCTCAAAAGACAAATTTTCTTTATAAACTAGACTTGTTAAGCTTTCCATTGTGGGGTCGTTTGCCTAAATTTGACTTCGTTTGGCCTTTTAATAAAATCATAAAAGTTGGCTAAAATCTGTAGGAATTCTGTATATGTTGTTGATGCAATTTCTTATTAATTACTTGTTTAAGGGCTGCTTTGGTTGAGTTAATGCAATTATGCAGTAGAATGATAGATAAATGTAAATCACCACTTGGCATCCAACAGCGGTAACCATCTTATGCCTGACATGATTCGAATTAAAATGGTTATTAAGGACATTTCAGATGTCAATCATAGAGTCCTTCCCGTTTGGAAGGCAATCACAGAGTCCTTTCCGTTGGGAAGGCAAGAAGGTAAGTGCAAAGCAAGTGGGACGTCGCCTGTGGTCATAGACGTATGATCTGCCTTACATTGGTGCGCGAGGGACAGCGACGTTTTTCACAGATAAAACTAAAGGGATGTCCAAGTGTGTGAAGTTTACTTTCATTGATTATGTATAGATGTTGATTATACTTATATATATTGAACTAAGTGTCTATTTGGAGGAATTCATTGGGATTATTACATCTCATCCCTCACCCTTTTGTTTCATTTTGACCATTTCTATGTTGGGGTCTGTAAAGTATGTCCGAAAATGCTTTGATAGCTGTCCCAATGTTAGCTGGGGTCCTCGAGGTTGTTGCCAGATCGGAGTCTTGAGTCTTTTTTATGTTTACCATTAATGTAAAATGTCTGGTGTGTTTTTTTTTAAATGAGATGTATTCCAAGTCAAACCTTGTACCGTGTTTTATAAATGACTTTAAGTAAAATCCTATTGGTTGTTTGGGTGTTATATTTATCTTGTGTAGTTAATGGTAAGTAGTATCCTAATGTATATTGGGGTATTACATTATGGTATCAGAGCAGTTCGATCCCATTGGATTGTGAGTTATGTGTCTAGTATGATCCAGTTTAGGGTGTCTATCAATCAAGTTATGTGGGTTGATATTGTTCCAATTTCTTCACGTGAATTAATGAGGTAGGCCACCTCAGGTATTCACATAAAGAATGATGAAGAGTATCACCCTGCTAGAACAAGTCTTTTGCAAAAGTTCCTCTTTTTGAGAATGTTTTTGGTTGTACACCCTTTTTAGAAATAGATTTTCAAACCTTTAAAATGGTTGAAGCTTGTGAACATATTAGTTGCTTATAAATCGAGTTGAGTCGTGCTTGCCTGTGAAGCATTTGATTAGTAAAGGTTATAACTGGTACGAAAGTACCTCATATCCGTGAATTGGTTGAAAAACTTTCCTCAGATATCAATGTCTTATGATGCTCCTTATTTGTCCATCTTGGATTTCATCTTCAGAATAGTTTGCTTATTTTTGTGCCTTTCTTTTATCGCATGTCTGCTACATGATAAAATGATAGAATCACTACTCCCATCAAAATCTACTTCTGCCATTGCTTAAACCTTTTTGGTAATGGGACCCTGTGTGTCAAAAGTGGAATCTAAGAACACAAATGGTTTCCTTTTGACACTGTGAGGTGTGTGTAAAATATTGTTGTCATAACATGCTTGGTGTTTGGTTTATCCCTCAAAGGGTACTGACCTGGCAGCTGAATGAGATTATAAATGGGTCCTTGTGACAATAGCAATGGTATTAGGAGTTGCTATAGTTCTGTTTGCAGTTTTGTGGTAATTGATTGGTAAGTCATTTTAATGTTTCTTCTCGTTTCATGTCTCTTTCCTTCCCTGCCAATGCTGCTTGTTCACATGTTGATTATAGCATATATGTTGTTTGAATGTTGTTTACCACTCCCTGTTTGATAAACTGCTTGAGTCATCTACAGTGAGTTATGAATGCTTTGGTCGTTGCTAAAGATTTGGCTTGTAAATTAAATGTATGAATTCAAGCTGTTGGCCTAGTTTGTTTGGAATGCTCACGACATGGAATCAAATGCTAATAAAAATATTGCAACCTTGTATGGATTAGAAATTGTCCTTTTACCCTCCTTTCTTACTTGTGTTTTCTACATCAGAGGATACCAAATATTGGATAATTGTGAGTGTTACAACCCTTGCATGCTTATGTGGTGCTATTATACTCTATTGCTCGCATTGGGAGTATCTAATATGATCTTTAATTTCCTCCCACTAATTGGGTACATTTGAACATTGCAAGTCCTAAATGCTTGCAAGGGATGGATGCTTGCGTCTACTCCCAAGTTTCATCTGTTGCGCCTAGGCAACCTGAAGTTGCCAGGATAACCGCATATTTGAGTTATGTTTAATCATGTGTTTTCATTTCTAAAATAGAAAGGAAAATAAATGTATGTCAAAAGTTGAAAAGTTTCACAAACAAGGAACCAGACTATGGAATGAGTTGTTCTTCCTCTTTTCTCCTTCCTTGCTGTTTCCCCCAAATCATTTTGAAACCCTAAAACCTCAACTCCTGATTTTGAAACCTTGGATTGCTTATATACTTGATTTCATGAGGGATTGATCATTTCCTTATTTTGGGATTTGCTTAGTTTGGTAATGTGATAAATATGTGTGTTTTCTAGGTTGCGCAAGATTTTTGGCTTAGATGCATGTTAGATAAGAGTTTATGGAGCTGCATAAATGTTAGATCCGTGATATTTGAGCTATTGCAGCTTGCATGTGGATTTGAATGACTTAGAACATGTTATATGATGGCTTCCTGGAGTTTTCACTTATAGCATGCTTTGTTTTGTGTTCTTTGGTTGCCTAACAGATTTTTCCTAATGCCAAATATGAATACAGTTCATTTAAAAAAAAAAAAAAAAATTTGATTAATTTAGATCTATGATCGTGTACTTGTCATGCTCAGTTTAATGGGATATTGAAGAATGCACAGTAGTAGAATTATAATGATTGTGGGTTCTTACTTTCAATAATGCACTACACATTTATACACCTATCATCCATGTCATGAAATTACTCCTATTGGTTGATGTTGGTACTTGTTTTGAATTTATTTCCTGTAGAATGATAATTGGTAAAAATGAGGAAAAGGTTTCTGGAAATCATACTCCTTGCTTAGTGTATTCTTTTACCTTTAGCAATAGGAATTAGCAATAGCGAAGCATATATATAGGAACATAGCATCATCTTGTCTATAATAGCTCTGACAAATTCAATTGTGGATTTCCATCTGGCTGGGACACTGGCCTTAGGTTAAGAAACTTAAATGAACGAAGTGTGTTGCCTTCCAAATTCCGTGATTAAAAGTTCTGGGTTAGGGGCTTAAGTTTTATTACCTCCTGCATCCCTTTAAATTCTTCCTTACATAACACAAAACTCTTATGTATGATTTTAAAACTAATATCGATCCATCAATATATCTCTTGGATAGTTTTACCTTAAGTGGACCCAATTACCTCTCTGTATTGCCTTATCAGTGTTGTGAGTGTCATGATAGATGTTAAAGTGTTAGTCAAGTAAATTTACAGATTCATGGTTGTTTGTTGTTGCCAAACTAGAGTTTTGTTTTTGGTTCTGCTCGTTTTCATGATTGAGGGCACTGCCAAACTAATTTAGTAGAAAGTCATAACTTGATGATAATTGTTGTTTGGAGACATGAGGGAGTTTGGATAGAAGAAGGAATTCAAAAAGGAGCTTGTGAAATTCTCCCGATCTCTTAACCAGAAATATAGACTTTGAATCGTGAAGATAAGGATTCTAAACTTAGTTGGTAACTTTCTGGTTAAAAGAAATGAACGACTTTATTTTTCTTTCTTCACCCATATCCTATGTCTTTTGATGTTGAATGGTTTTTACCTCTGCATTGTTTAGTTGTGAACCATGAAGGATTTTTCTTCTTTTCGTTGAATTGGATAAAAAAAAAAAAGGGGCAATAAATAGTTTTAGTATGTAGTGCCTAGCTAAACATCTTCTGTATTACAATCTATGTATGCAAAATTGTTTAAAGAATAGATGAGTGTAATGAAAGTATGGGAAAGATGTACATTTGCATGAGACTCCAAAAATTTGATTAAATTTTACGATGATTTGAAAGTGCTTAAGGATGCATAAGATATAGCTATCTAATTGTGTACAGACTTGATACCTCTAGAAGTTTCAGAATATTTGTCAGTTTAGACTAGTTTTACTTGTTGTTTGATATAGATGATATATAGCCTATGCAGTGTGATTTCAAAGTCATGAATGCTAGTATTGATGAGACTAGCAATAGTAGACCAACATGTTGTTAATTGATGTCGTGTGAGTTGTAACATTTGATGTTTGATGCTAATTAACCCAGTGTATGTGTGATAGTAGGCTAAGACATAGCAACATCAAGGGTTTGGATTGTATGTTTGAGGTTCATGTTGGTAGTTTACGCTTTGTAGTTCTAATTTTGTTATGAAAGAGCGAGAACTTCAAGATTAAAGAGAGTTAGTGTGCTGGAACTAATGTTTTGGCTAGAGAATTGGTGCTCGAGTCCTAGGATCGTAAGAGCCGGGAGTCAAACCATAGAACTAAGACGTGAAGGATTCCAACTCAAGCTTACATGCAGGATTTGAGAGATCAGAGTCCGCAGCGGAAGCTCAACCGCTATTGCTATGAAGGATCTTGTGGGAAGCCATGTGGGGACCCAAGTGAGGTGTGGAGTACGAGTATTCGTACTCATTTCATTGGGAAACCCTACCGAGTTATGCAACTTTAATCTATACACGTAGACTAATGTAACACCCCCTCGAAGTGTCACAGTTCTTAACCAAATTTTTCTTTTTCGGTTGATTAAAACCTTTTCGTAATTATTCATTAGATTTGTTGCGGAAATTCTGATACCAATCCAATTGTTTAACAATAACAAAGGAATAAATTCAAACTCACAATTCATCATTTATAAACTCATTCAATTTCGCCTTAAGGCATACATCACTCCAATATCTTAATACATGTCATACTGAGTCACAGTCAAAGGACCTGACTTTAAATATCAAAATCCTAAGAGCTGGTCTAACAAAAACTCTAAGAATAATAAACATACTACTTAGCATGCATCGCCCAAATAATACTAGGCCTCGTCTTCGACAGTCCACTCGTTTTCGTTGTCAACACCAAGGAACTCAGCTACAGGGTGCCGCAGTGACCCAGAGGACCGCTGGAAAAACATCTGTACATGTGTTCAAAAAATACAACAGGGTGTCCAACATGTACAGGCAAGGGTGAGATACTCTTACACAAGTCTATCATAATAGCCACACAAGTAAAGCAGCATACTAATAATGCATCAACACAGTCATGCGATAAAGTATAAATATTCAATATACTATCACTTTCAAAATATCATACTCATTCATCAAGATAAGTCAAATGAATGCATGAGACTTCAATTCGACTCTCTAGCTCATGTGCTCTAGAGACTCTTACTTCCCTTCATTGAGCGATAGGCCGCAATAACACCTGTAACAGAATTGTTCTTATGAGTCGGCCTCTCAATTTAGGTCCGATCTCCAATTGTTTCAGGGTATCACGTCATAACCATATCCTGAATAGTCCACTCTCTGATTGAGTTCATTCGTGTTTGGAAATCGATTTACCACGGCACGGGGTCGCGAGGCCTCTGACCACTTGTGGAGTTTCGAACACAGAATGCCCCTATAGACCTAGTGGTCTTAACTGGCTGAATTCTCAACTTCGTAAGTTGTAGCTCCGTTCATATGGCACGACGGCCGACTCATGCATATATGCAGGAGGTTTTCTATTCTTTCTTTCAATCTTTCTTTTTCGTTCATTCTTTCTTTTTCTGTCAAGGAACAATGCTCAAGATTCATTTTAAAGGACATATAGCCCGTTCAATTCAAATTTCAGCACACGAGGTCCAAGTTCATGATTCGCGAAGTACTAGGCCGACGTCGCGGACACTAGACTTGCATGGGACGCTAAGTCCATTCTTTCTCTTTTTCAAAACATAGGACACGTAGTCCGAGTGCTCAATCCACGATGTACTAGGCCGACGTCGTGAACACTAGACTCGCATATAGGACACAAAGTCCATTCATGTCACAGAACTCTAGCCCGACGTCTCGGTCTCTAGGTTCATGTGCTTTGGGTAATCACCAGTTTCATCAAATTCATTTTCATAGTTCAAATCTCAAAAGCAAAACTCAGGTTCTCTTTGGTGTAAACCAAAACTCGTTTTCGCTCTAAAACTTATTTTCCACAAAAACTTTTATTTTACAAATCATTCTCAAAACTCAAGTTCTAAAGATGCATTTTCAAAGGATTTTGGCTTTAAAAGCCTTTTCTAAAGATTGTTATTGGAGCAACTTTCATGAAGAAACTTTTTCGTTTTTGGGACATCAAATACTTTCAGAAGATATTTTCTTGACAAACTAAATACTTTTCAAGGTTTTCTTTCTTTGTACAACATGTTTAGATAATAATGATAAAGCAACTTTTCACTATTTTCCTCACCAACTCTCGACTTCCGAAGTCTTATTCAAAATCATCTTGGATTCTTAACTTAGTGGCTTTTTAGTAAAATTGGCCGTTATAACCTTTAGCTTAGAAGCTTTTCATTTCTCAAATCAAAACATTTCAAAATCTTTGATTAAGACATTTAGTTAGCTTAATCTTCATTATTGAGATATAGCTAGTGCTATGCTCTTAACCAGTCCAGGATATAAATATATATATATATATATTTATATATATATATACACACACACACACACACACATCAAATCTCATTCAAGGCATCAATATCACAATTCATATTTCAATCATCTAGGCATATACTTCATCAAGTTCATACATATGTTCAATCCAAGGCAAAAATGCCGCAACTTATATTTCCATATCAAATAACTCATTCAAGACAATAACACCACAATTCACACCTTAATATTCAATCAGAAACATACCGCAACCAACCTCATGCGGCTATCAAAATCATTGGAGCAAATCTCCCCTTACCTTTAGAAGTCATCCTCCGAAGGTAAAGTCGACCGATCGGTCCACGCATTCTCCCGATTCCTTGTCCAAGTATCCGACAACAACTACAAACACACAACCACACCAATCATCAACAAATAACAACATTCTTAACAACATCAAAACATAGATTCTCTTTCCCCAAAAATGGTCTAAGGTTCAGCCAAAAATGGTGAAAAGGGATAAGGATCTCATTTGGTTCCAATCTTTTGGAAGGTTGGTTCTTAAACTTGATGAACACTAGTGTAAGTCCTAATACCCAAAAATTTGAAACAAAACTCAAGGTTCCTCATACTCATAGGTTTCGGCCATGAAGAGAAAATTGAGCTAGGAATTGATTTGGTTTTCCATCACTTGGATTCAAAGACAATAGGAAAGGTAAGAATGGAATCAAGAGTTAGAAATCAAAAATTGAACAAAATCACTATTCATCATCTTCCCCTAGGGTTCGACCACTTTTAGAAGAATAGGCTGGGATGAGAGTTTGATCATATGCTCTTGGGTTTAGGTAGAGGATAATGAAGTGAGCTCAAAGAAATTGGTTTCCCATTAAAAGGATTTTTCTACAATTTCCTATGAAATTTTGAAGTTTTGGATCATAAACTTGAAAACTATGAAATCAAGATTTCAAACTTGAAATAGGAAGAGATTCATGAAGATTAGAGATCATAGAAGTGATCTTACCTAAAGAATGATGAACTCAAGGAGGAAGATGAAGTCTTGGAGGCTCATTTTGGGGTTGTTCTTGCGTGAGAAATGGGGGCTGAAATGTCCTTAAATTAACTCACTTAAGGGCATTTTGGTCATTCCTTTCAAGGACCAAAATGTCATTAAAGAAAAAGTTAGGGGTATTTTGGTCATTTCATGTCCAGATATTTCCGAACGCCATGATGACTCTGGCATGCTTCCCCAAGTGATATAAAATGATGTGATATCAAGATTATCCATTGGCGGGTCCCAGTAAGTCCATATGTGGCTCCATTCGCTCGAAAAAGGTCAGGAAGTGATTTTTGTGAAATTTAACTAAAACGTAGAGAATCGAATTCTAAGACATACTGTCTCGTTCACGGGTCAATCTGAGGTCTCCTGAGCAGTAAAACCATACTGTCAGTGTAAAAACGCAGATCGGGCTCCCTTTGAGTTTTCAGCTTAAAGTTTAATCGTAGCTTCGTACGATAACGTTGAGCATGACCATGGTCTCGGAATATTTTATTTCCCTCTCTAGACCCCTCAATAAAATACAAACATATAAATACTGATTAATTAGTATTGGAGAGTTTGAAAAATCGGGGTGTTACAGCTAACACTATTGTCTACATGTTGTGCTCGTGGTTAGGGCAAAGTTCGTTCTCATGATTTCGCACATTGGCGAGGTTGAGGTTGTGGCTGTCTCGGAGCTGCCGTTGGAGAGGGTCTGCGAGCTTAAGGTTGGGGTAGACGTGATCATGTTGGTGTTCGTGCCACGATTGTTCAGGTGGGGAGAAAGAGTTACACATGTCGGGGAGGCAAGAGTAGTCTATATAGCTTTGTTGTATGTTTTATGCCGTGTAGGGGAACCCTAAACCCTATGTGAGGTTGAGCCCTGGCGGAGTACCTAAACCCCAGGTTTAGTGTCCTTTGGGCTAGCACCGCTATGCTTGATACCCTAGGTTAGTAGATTTATGATGTTTGGTGAGATGTGTTATGTGCTGCTGTATGCATACCTGCTACCTATGCTACTTGCAATATATGAGATATATGCATGATGTTATAATATGATGACATGTTGAGATGTTTACTGCCTTATTGAACATGATGATGATAACTGCTGCATTTTACCTTGGAATGTATGTATGCATGAGAACTTCGAGGTTTAGTATAATTAGGGATTTGACCCCGTTGTGGACGTTTGAGCTGATAGTCAAGGTTCGACATTATAGTTGGAGCTTGGAGCTTGTAAGGTTTTGATTGGAGCTTGGAGCTCAAATGGTAGCAAGTGGAGCTTGGAACTCGTGATGGTTACAATGGGAGCTTGGAGTTCATATGGTTACAGTGGGAGGTTGGAGCTCGTGTTGCCGAGAGCAAGTTTGCATGTGTTGCGATATCATCTCAAGAGAGATGGATGACAAGCATAGCATATGCATATGATGCCAAGTGGCGAGTCGTGTGCTGTGAGGCTTACGAGGTTGGTGCATCGAGTACGGGTGCGGAAAACGGAAGGGAAGGTCTGTGTGACCTCGCGGATATACTGGACATAGGTGCACCCACATGAGACCGGTACGGTAGCTCCTATCGTGTCGTGGCGGTCCTGGGCACGTCCTACTATCCCGACTGGACCTTGAGTCTTTCCAGTTGTCGGTGGATCTTCCGAGAAGGCCCAGATAACCCTCTCTGTCTGGGACAGTTGAGCGGCAATGCACTCTTATGGGTCACTGAGATGACCCCATACATATATGAAGTGATCCCATTGGTCCCAAACTCCTATGATTATTAACTATGCCTTACCGTATTATTGCGATAGCATGGTATTCAAAAAACGTAGCGGAAACAAGCGCATTTAAAACATACAACATACGGAAAGCATAGATCACACCATATCAGAGTAAATGCAAATAAAATAACTATACAGATACCATGCATAACATAGCCCCATCAGCAGGGCACTGTACATACATATACAAACTATATAAACAAAAACTGAAAAGAACAAGAATACATTAAACATCAAAAGAAAACCCTCCCAGCTCACCAGCATAACCCATCCCCACTCAAAAAGGTACATGAAAAGCTCGCAACTCACAACCTAGGACGCACTGGCAGGCTCCCACCATCAGTGGTGAGGATGCCCTGAACTACTCTGACCCTTGCCATGAGTACGCCTGTACCTCACCAAAGGCACATACTCCGACGACGAGCTGGACACAACAATCCTACGCCGATGGTCGGTCCTCAAATACTGCTCCGTCCTCCGGCGTTGGCCTCGATAGACGTAGCCTCTCCTGCTGGACGCATACGAAGATGCTCACCGGTCCAGTGTAGACTGTCAGAAAGGTCGAAGGGTCCACACGCCACCCCCGATCATCATGATAGATGATCTCGATCAGGCCCAACACCGGCATCCTCGGTGCCGATATGATCTAAGGGTGCGCCCACGGATCCATTAGCCAGCTCCTCATCTTCACGTGAACCGAGAACTAAACAAATATGTAAAAAGCAGTAGGGAGATAAGAAATACAGTGCATAGCAATGCCGAAAATAATAGCAGCAGTGCAATAAACAAGTATCATTTAGAAAGTAGCTAGTACAAGAAGTATGGCAGTTACTGCACTCAAATGTACGTCTCCCAAGACAACACATATGACAAGCATCCATTTCCATGAGTCTCACACTCAGATCAATCCTCTAGACCGGGATACTAATCCCATGCAGCATGTCGGCCGAAAGTTCACGAAAACTGGTTCCACACCGGAACGGTTCCACACCCGAACAAGTCCACACCGAAACAGGTTCTGTGTCGAAACGGAGTTAGTTTGTCCAAGAAACCAAACTGCTCGTCGTGACCAATAAGAGTGCATCCCCCTTCCACACCAGAACCGGGACATCTAGGTCGCCTCGAAAAGTTACCTTGGAACATGGAAAGCTCTGGGATTAGTCGGGCAAACCGGACTGGATCAGGCTTCACGACAGGATAGGAGCTACATCATCCATCACTCTAAACTATTCCCGAGACCGGCAACATTCCCAAGGTCACTCACTTGACTGCCCCATCTACTTTTCGTACCCACGCACAGGTACAACTAACCTCGTATGACGCTTGCAGCCCATACTACATGTCATACGGCCTCGCCACTTGGCAGCTAATGATATGCAACAAACATGCTCAACGGGCTTGATACCGGATCTCATGCCTAAACTCTCATTCAGGAACAACGCGATGCCACTGCATCTACGCGGCCACAACCTCGATGCCACGCGTCCACGAGCCACAGCCCACAACCTCAAGAAACCAGCATAACAGCAACGACAACATCCACGTTATCAACCCGATAACAACACAACACACAACCAAATTAACTCTAACGGCATTCCGCCACCACACGATAATTACCACAAACCGCATAACAACAATAGTAATAATAACAACAGCAACAGAACAACAGGCATATCATATACACCAAGTAGCATATAGGCACTTAGACAGATAGCAAGAACAGCAACCAACCATCACAACAGTCAAACGAAGCAGATCATCCTCAATCAATAGTTCGCTAACCTAGGGTTTCCAAACTTAATGGTGATAGCCCAAAGTAAGCTAAAACTAGGGTTTAGGTACTTTATTGAGACTCAACCACTAGTAGGGTTAGGGCTTCCCTACGCATAGCAGAAACACACTACACTACTCTTGCCTTCCCGATGGCAGCAGTACT
Source organism: Ammopiptanthus mongolicus (assembly GCA_039655645.1). Lineage (NCBI taxonomy): Eukaryota > Viridiplantae > Streptophyta > Magnoliopsida > Fabales > Fabaceae > Ammopiptanthus > Ammopiptanthus mongolicus. The sequence goes on from CM077344.1 coordinate 56,953,809, forward strand.
CTTTCTCCCCCTGAACAATTGGCACGACGATCAACAAGATCGATGGCTCACCAAGCTCGCAGCCTTCAACATGAAGAATAGCCCCAAGCGTCTCCAACAGCCGCAGCCTCAAGTTCCAATCCGCGAGAAATCACGAGCGCGAACTTAGCCTAAATATCAAGCACAACATATATGCAATAGTGTTAGCCCTAGGGCAAGCCCAAAAGTTAAAGGAGAAAGGTAAAGACTCGAAAAGCCACGAAGAACACGAAAAACACGTGGTAGGGATTCGAGTTTACCTTTGACGAATCGAGAAACGGATCCGTCAAAGTCGTAGATAGCTTCGTCGCGATCACAACCGTGTAGTCAGAATCGGGTTCCGGAAGCTCGATCGCCTCAAACACTCACTTTCTCTCACTAAAAACTAGAGCCTCTCTCTCTACCTTACAAAACTTAGAGCTTGAAGAGTTGAGAATGAGGCTAAGTGAAAGTGAAGAGAAAACTTCACTTGGAGCATCCTGCTGAGAAAGCTTTAGCGTGCAGGATTGCCACGCTTGAAGGTGCCCATGCTTGAGCATGGGGTTCCCTCCATGCTTGAGCGTGGAGCCTCGTCCACTCCTCCTTCACCCTGGCCTGACACGTGTAGCACACGCGTCAAAAAGCACACCAGCTGGCAAATGCACTCAGCACACTTGAGCATGCATCATTCCAATGCTTGAGCGTTGGCAAGCTAGGGGGTGCTACCTTCCCATGCTTGGGAGTGCCGCTCTGCTGGGAAGAGCCTTCCAAACTTCTGACTTCAACAGTTTCTCATTTAACACCTTAGGCACCTCCAACCTTGTTCAAGCCTATTCCTAAGCTTCCAACTAGGTTTTAAACAAGCACATAACAATTCGCACAAGCATCGAACGCCCTAATCGAGATTTACAGGCTCGATTAGGGTTACAAAAAATCGGGTTGTCAAAGTCACGGCGAGCGGAATTGATTACCGGAACGAACCAACTTGTTCGATGAGCGGACATGCATAGAAAGAGTATGTGAACATCTAGCTGGGGAACGCCCGTGGGGTCGAGACATTGAGAGATGGCTGTGTTTGCTATATATTCTGCATTGCATCATCCCTATTATAGATGTGTTGTATATCTTATCTCCCTATCTTTCCTTTGTATGTGTATGTTCGATTCGCGAGTAGACGACGAGCTAGCAGAGTTTCAGGATAGACCTGAGACTTCACCCGTTTATCTCGGGGACTCCGCGGATGCCGGTGCCAGGAGACATTGAGATCGTCTATCATGATGAGAGGGGATGGCGGGTGGACCCTTCGACCTTTTTGGCAGTATACAGAGGACCCGTCAGCTTGATCTTCCGGAGCGGCACACCACCGTACGTGGACATCATAGGACCCTACCGCGTGTACCGGTTTCTTCCCTTCCCTCAGATGTGGCGCCCACCGAGGCAGAGAGAGCAAAACTACTTGTGGGCAGTGCCACAATCTTCAGTGATACCCAGCAGGTGAGGCTTTGTCTAAACAGGCCAGCACAGACACACAAAGAAGTACCTCAGGGCGTGTCAGAGGCGCCAGATAGTCGCGTCGAGTTCCTCATCCGAGTCCGAGCCTATGCGGGTTTATAGGTGTACCACGGAGAGGGGAAATGTAATTCAGGGTATCTTCTTCACTGATGGTGAGAGCCAGCCAGTGTGTCCTTAGGATCGTGTGGAAAGGACTTGATATATATTTTGAGAGTGGGTGGGAGTGCTGGTGAGCATGCTTTATGAAAGTTTTGGAGGTCCTCAGTGTACTTTCTTTTATTTCCATCTTCTGATGTACTTTTGTCTGTATATATGTTTAGCCCTACTGATGGGGCCACCATAAATATTTTTTTTTTTGTACTGCATGTATATATATGCTTTATCTTTTCCTGCTATGTTCTACTCTGATGCATGTGCGCGTTTATGTTTGGATGTTTGCTATCGTTTGTTATAAATAAGCGCGTAAGTACATCGTTAAGCTTTAGGTAATACAGTTATATGGGGTTCTAATGGGATCACCCTACGTAAGTGGGGTCGTCTCATTTTATTCGTATCAAAGTGTTAGAACCAAAACATGAATGGTTTATGACCCCTCAAAGTTTTAATGCTTAATAAAATTATTATATGCTTATGAAAATAATTGAATAATTGAAGATCAGTTGCTACTAATTTCATAAGGTCAAAAAGACCTTTTCTTTGTCTCTGACTTCAGATATTTTCTCAAAAGAGCACTAAGTTTCAACGTCCAAAGTTACATCTAGCTCATACTGGACGATAAGCTCAAAAGCATTCTCTGCATCCAACGGTATAATAGCTCTCAAAGTTGTCTGTGTCCAAAGAAGATTGTGATTCGTGCAACTAGTTTTTGGTCTTAATTCTTAAAGGATAAGTGTCTTGCGTCCAATCTTTTATATTACTTGTGCATCCACTAACTTTGTTTTGCAGATAACGTGACACATATTTCAAAAAGTCTTTATTGGATTACAAAAGAAAAAAAAATATATTTTCATAAGGACAAAACAAGGTACAACGTTGTACACGTCGAGCCTCGTAAAGCATGACGGCCAAAAAGCAAAGGACAGTCTGCTTTGATTCAACCTGCTGCAAGCTGCTATCACTGCTATTCTATCAAAAGCAAAGTTGCCTCCCTGCTCTCACAAAGAAAGGACAACTATGAATAGAAAACAGCTAGCAAATGGACATGTGTCTAACGAATATTTCACTGTGTCTAAACGGAAAAGTTTCCTACCATTTGAAATTCGGAAGATAGTCAAGGCTATTTAAAAAGACCATCATTTGAAGAAACGCAGAGTGTTACACATACAAGAGAAAATTCATTCGCAACAAAAGCCTTCAAGCAAACAGTACTCTCTTGTCAAAAGATCTGTAAACTTTCATATTCTTTCTTTGTAAAGTTACAAACAGATTCAAAGAGCTATATATCTTGTAATACTCTCACACTTAGTGAGTTTGTAAAAAGCTTAAAACCCTTCTCAAAATCTTAGGATTGGTTGAGCTTGAAGAGGCTTTTCTGTAAAAGAATACTTGGTGCCTGGAGAGGTGTAGAATACTTGGACTTGTAAAGTCTAGAGTGACTAGGAAACAACTTGTGAAAAGTGCTAAGTGTTTTAGTGGAAAAACCTTCTGAAGGAAGGGACTAGACGTAGCTCTTCGATTTGAAAGAGTGAACCAGGATACATCTCTGTGTGAATCTCTCTATCTCTATCTTGTCAAGTTTATTTATTTACTAACTTGGGGATTGAAAACAAGGTTTCTTAACGTTTGTCAAAAAAAACTTGTTTTCTCATTTATACATCCCACTTGCTTAAAACTCCTTTTAGAAAAGGTTTTTCAAAAAGGTTTAAGAAACACAATTCAACCCCCTGCTTGTGTTTCCCTGTTTCACTTTCAGTTGGTATCAGAGCTTAGCCTCTGGGTTGAGCATTTAGCTGTGCTTGAGGAAAGATCCACTCAAAGCTCGATGGCAGGACAAGGGATGCCCAGCGGGAGTCTACTTGTTCTTGAAGGTACCTTATTGACTAGACTACCATTCTTTAATGGTACTCACTACCTCCACTGGAAAGAAAGATTCAAAGGATTCATCATGAGCACCAGCTCTGCTCTTTGGCCATTACTCATGAATGGTTCTCACATCATCAACAATTCTGATGGCACTGAGAAAGATCAAACTCAATGGAAAGATGATGAACGAAGTAAGATAGAGCAAAACTATAAAGCAAGATACACTCTAATGTGCGCTCTTAGTCCAGATGAGTTCCAAAAGATTCATGCGTCTGACTCAACAAAATATGCCTGGGATACTCTATCAAACATTCATGAAGGAACATCTAAAGTGAAAGAATCAAAGATCATTATACTCATGAGTCAATACGAAATGTTTACAATGGAGCATGGAGAAACTATCGTTGATATGATGGGTCGTTTCCAAACTATTATAAACAATCTCATGTCTCTTGGGAAGGTTTACACAGCAAAAGAAAATGTTACAAAGATCCTCAGGAGTTTACCCAAGGAATGGAGACCTCTAATCACTGCAATCACTCAAGCCAAGGATATGTCAACCTTGACCTTGGATGATCTTGTGGGAACTCTTCAAGTTCATGAGCAGGAGCTTAATAAGGACAACCCCGCCAAGAAAGTCAAGACCATTGCCTTAAAAGCTCAGAAAGCCAGTAGCTCAAAAGTTTTACAGGCAAATGAGTCCAGCGATGAAAATGATCAAGATCAAGAAGAAGAATCTGATGATGATGAACTATCTCTCATATCAAAGAAACTTGAACGCATTCTGAGAAAGAAAAACATGAGAAAAAGGCCCTTTGCAAAGAAAAATTTCAAAGATCATGGTGAAACCAAGGACAAAAATCCAATGGTTTGCTATAAGTGGAATAAACCTGGTCACTTCAAAGTTGAATTCCCTCAGTTGAAAGATAAGATAAAGTTATTCAAAAAGAAAAGCAAGAATCTCATGGCAACATGGGAAGACCTTGACTCTTCTGAAGAAGAAGAAAATGAAGAAGAGGCAAACTTGTCTCTGGTCTGAAAACTATCCTTCTGAAGAATCATCTGAGGAAGAGGAACAAGCTACCTCTTCAATCACACTATATCCTGAAGTTGGTCCTTTAAGGGTTCAGTGGTCTCTCTATAAACAGACTAACTATTTTCTATGGAATAGGTGACTATGCCATGTGGAGGGAGCTCTTCATGAGATTCAACTTAGCGCAAAATGTTAATGATCTATGGAGAGCATACACTGATGATAACTTTTGTCCTACTACAGTTATCAATGGTGAATGTATGGTTAAACCTAGGGCTGAGTGTCCTGAAGAAGAAGAAAGAAGAGCAAGAATCAATGCAAAAGCTGTCTACACTCTTACTTGTGCTTTGGACGATAGAATTGTCAATATTGTAATGTATTATGATATTGCAAAAAGAATGCTTGATATGCTTGATGCCCTCTACATAAGAAGGCGACCTACTCGTTCTGAAGGACCGCTAATCTATCAATCTTCAGAATATGAAGAATGGAGAGAAAGTTTCAAGTCCTTTGTCACAACATAAGGATCAGAGGAACACTGGAAGACTCTTACTAATGAAACCTTCTGTCCTATCATCATCACCAATGGAGAATACACTATGAAACCTCTTGAGAATTTCACCATAGAAGAAAAAGGAAGAGTTGCTCTAGACTGTGAGGCAAGAGCTTTTCTGTTTCGAAGTATACATGGAGCAAGAAGAGAAGCCCTGGCTGAAGAAACAACTGCTTGGGGAATGATGAACTAAATGGATATCCTTGAAAGATCTCCACCTGCATCCCCATCAACAGTAGAAATATGTCTCATTGCAAGTGTTTCTTCTGAGGCAGAAACAGAAGAGGTTGAGGTAAATATATCTAACTATTCCAAACAAGCATATGATGAATTATTAAATGAATCATGCATTATTTATTCAGAATATAATGCACTTAAAAGAAAATTCACCAAACTCAATAAAGACTTTGACAAAGTCAAAATTGAGAATGGAAAACTAAAAGAAGAGATAATCAGTCTAACTGAAATCTCAAGTTCTGAGTCTAATGCATCTTGTGAAGTTGAGAAACTTGAGCATCAAGTTACATATTTAACTGATAGTTTATCAAAATTTATTGATGGATCAAAAAAACTCAGTTTAATTCTTAGATATAGATCTCCTCATGATAAATCTGGTATAGGCTATGAAAAGGAGAATCTAAAAATCTCTTACAAGAAAACTAAGACAAATAGAGTAATGTACTGCTTTGTTTGTGGCAAAAATGGACACTCTACGTCCAAATGCATAAACAAGAAATATACTAGAACTATTGAACTGCCTGCAACTAACCAAAAAGGACCCAAGTCTATCTGGGTACCTAAGAGCATGATAATCTTTGTTGCAGACTTGCTTGACAACAGAAAGAAGACACTAATCACGGTACTTGGATAGTGGTTGCTCACGTCACATGACGGGAGAAAAGTCTATGTTCCTAAACTTAAAGCCAAAATCTGAAGGGTCAGTTGTCTTCGGAGGCAATCAAAAGGGAAAGATTGTGGGTATTGGTAAAATTGGTAAGAACAATTCTCCCTCCATAAATAATGTATTGTTAGTTGAAAGGCTAAAACACAATCTGCTTAGCATAAGCCAATTATGTGACAACAGATTTGTGGTTTCTTTCAAAAAAGATAAATGTGTAGTCAAGTATGTTGATGGGTCCATTCTATTCACTGGTCAGAGGCAAAACAATGTATATAAGATTGACTTGGAGGACATATCTAATCAAAATGTATCATGTTTGATATCTATAAATGATGAACAATGGATTTGGCACAAGAGACTTGGTCATGCAAGCTTGAGATTAATCTCAAAGCTACAAAAGCATAACCTCGTAAGAGGATTACCAAAGCTTGCCTATAAATCAGATGTTCTCTGTGATGCCTGTCAAAAGGGGAAACAAGTTAAAAATTCTTTTAATTCTATGAATATTGTTTCTACATCCAGACCTTTAGAATTGCTACATTTAGATTTCTTTGGACCAACAAGGACTGCCTCCCTAAGTGGAAAGAAATATGGGCTTATCGTTATTGATGACTATTTTAGATGGTCATGGGTAATGTTCATAGCTCACAAAGATGAGTCTTTTGAAATATTCTCAATATTCTGTAAAAGAATTCAAAATGAGAAAGGTATATGTATAAACTCAATCTGAAGTGATCATGGAGGAGAGTTTGAGAATGTAAACTTCCAACTATTCTGTGAAAAAAATGGTATTCTTCACAATTTCTCTGCCCCCAGAACACCTCAACAAAATGGGGTCGTTGAGAGAAAGAATCGGTCTCTTCAAGAGATGACAAAAACATTACTCAATGATAACTCTGTCTCTAAGAACTTTTGGGCTGAGGCTGTTAACACGGCATGCTATATTCAAAATAGAGTATACATAAGACCAATACTGAAAAAGACTCCATATGAATTGTAGAAAGGACGAATACCCAACATATCATATTTTCATCCTTTTGGATGTGCTTGTTTTATATTAAATACTAAAGACAATCTAGGTAAATTTAATGCCAAAGTTGATGATGGTATTTTCTTAGGATACTCCGAAACATCTAAAGCTTTCAGAATTTATAATTGTAGATCTTTAATTGTTGAAGAATCTATTCACGTTAAATTTGATGACAAAAAGCCTGATAAAGTACTATCAGAGCTTGACGAATCTCTTGCAGATCTTGATCTGAATTATCATCGTCCAACCAACGAAGGGAAGGAAATCATCGAGGAACTCAAAGCTGACGAGTTCACTCCTCAATCATCAAATGATAGTCAGAAAGCTTGGCAATTCAAAACCTGCCATCCTGAAGAACAAATTCTTGGTCAACCCAGTGACAAAGTAAGAACAAGGTCAACCTTTAGAAATCAAGCTGATTCAGCTTTGATCTCCGAATTAGAACCAAAAACAATGGACGAAACTCTTTTGGACGATGGATGGATTTTAGTCATGCAAGAGGAACTCATCAGTTCAAAAGAAACAAAGTTTGGAGCTTAGTTCAAGAACCCAGAGAAAAATCCATAATTGGAACGAAATGGGTATTCAAAAATAAAATGGATGAAGATGGAAAATTTGTGAGAAACAAAGCAAGGTTAGTAGCACAAGGTTATTCTCAAGAACAAGGTATTGATTATACTGAAACTTTTTCTCCTGTTGCTAGATTAGAAGCAATACGCATTTTACTATCTTTTGCTGCTCACCATAACATAACACTATATCAAATGGATGTTAAAAGTGTTTTTCTAAATGGAATAATTAACGAAGAAGTCTATGTAATGCAACCTCCAGGGTTTCAAGATCATTCCCATCCTGAGTATGTATATAAGCTTCAGAAAGCTTTATATGGACTCAAACAAGCTCCCAGAACTTGGTATGAGAAACTCAGCTCCTTCCTTATGGAAAATGGTTTCTGTATGGGAAAGGTATAAAGCTGAATTGTGTTTCTTAACTGATTTTCGAAATCCTTTTCTGAAAAGTGTTTTAGACAAGCAAGATGAAAGAATCAAATAAAAACGATAACCAGTGTTTAAGAGACTTTGTTTTCAATCCCCAAGTTAGTAAATAAATAAATTTAACAAGATAGGGATAGAGAGATTCACACAGAGATATATCCTAGTTCACTCTTTCAAATCAAAGAGCTACGTCCAGTCCCTTCCCTAAGAAGGTTTTTCCACTAAATCACTTAGTACTTTTCACAAGTTGTTTCCTAGTCACTCCACGACTACAACTCCAAGTATTATACACCTCTCCAGGCTACAAGTATTCTTTTACAGACAAGCCAGTTCAGGCTCAACAAATCCTAAGACTTGAGTGGGGTTTTTCGAGCTATTTACAAACTCACGAAGAGTGAGAGTATTACATGATACAACTCTTAACAATCTGTTTGTAACTTTACAATGAAAGAATAAGAAGGTTTACAGATCAATATTGCTTTGAAGCTTTTGTTGCACAATGAATTTTCTCTTGAATAATTTGCTTGCTCTTGTGTGTCTTCTTTTTCTTCAGAAGAGGGTCTTTTCCATTTAGAACATTGGTAGGAAACTTTTCCGTTTAGACTCAGTGAAAAAATCCATTAGACACAAGTCTATTTGCCAGCTGTTCCACGTTAGATATTTGTCCTTTTGAAAATGAGGAGGCAAGGTTGCTCTTGGTAGAATAGCACCTTGAATTGTAGAAGATTGATTTGCCTTTTTGGTCGACAAGCTTTTTGCTCTACGTGGTTTGCTGTGTACGACGTTTGTACCTTCTTTTGTCTTATGTGAAAAGATATTTTCTTTTCAAAACAATCAAGACTTTTGAAAAAAAGAGAGCCACGTCATCTGCAAAATAAAGTTAGTGGACGCACAAGTATATACAAAAAGTTGGATGCATAATTTGTATAGACAGTTGGACGCACAGTTTGTAAGACAATTGGACGCACAATTGTGTAGATAGTTGGACGCACAAAAATACTATATGATGATGTTTGTACGTAGGCCTCTACCACTTTAGTCCAGAAATCTTTTGGATGAACCACAATGTTTCTTTGGACGCAGATATTGCTTTGAGCTTTTCGTTCTTTATGAGCGAGATGAAACTTTGGACTTTGAGAAATAATGATCTTTTTGAGAGTCCGTCTGAAGTCAGAAACATAAAAAGGTCTTTTGACCTTATGAATTAGCATAATCTGGACTTCGAGTATATTCATTAAACATATAATAATTTTGTTAATCATTAAAAATTTTAGCGGTCATTAGCCATTACTGTTTTGGTTCTAACAATCTCCCCTTTTTTATGATGACAAACATTATTCCAAAGTGTTTCTTGAAACAGTATTTCTTATGTCCTCATGAATAAAAGCTCCCCCTGAGATTATGCATTTACATATTGAAGTCATAATTCAGAACACAAAATTATAAAAGCATTAAGGCATGACATATACGAACATATTTCCAAAAAAACTTTTACACATTCATTTCCATATAATTCTCCCCCTGTTTGTCATCAGACAAAAAAGAACAAAGGGAGGATGCACATCATTGTCAGCAAAGGAAAGGAAAATATTTCAAGGAGATGGAGGAGGAATGTTAGGAAAGATGCGATGAAGATAGGTTAACAGATGATCCATTTCGCTATTCAACTCCTGAGTTACCCTTGCAGAAATCCTTTCTACCAAGTAGTCAGCTATTTCAGGAGAAAGACCAGGAGGTAGAGAGGAAGCCGAAGCTCGAGCAGGGTAGGCTTCTTCAGCAGCAGAGGTGTTGACATCATTATGCTCATCATCAAGATGTAGTTCCATAGTGTTACCGGACAAGGTGGAATTAGAATCAAGACGCTCAATGTGCTGAATAGAGCTTGCTTCTGCTTGTGAATCAGGAACAACAAAATCTTCACATCTTGCATCTTCGTGAGGACTAGTAGACTCAGCAACATAGACGTTTGCTTCGGTTTCAAGTTCAAGAAAAGCATCAGGAAGATTATCCAATGGAGTCTTTGAAGATGTAGCTTCTTTATGAGTGGAGGTGGAGGAGTCTTGGAAGATAATTTTAGGTCTGGGTGGCCGTTGGGCTGCGGTTTTAAGTCTTATCCATTTAAGTGGAAAAGGAATGGACGTAGATAGGTTAGGATTTGTGGGTGGAGTAGAAGGTGGTTCTTCAGTTGGAGTGGAGGGTATAGAAGAGTTGGGCAAGTTGGAGGGTGATGGTGATACCTTGCTTTTCTTGGAAAGAAGGAGGGCAATAGGAACATCATCCTCATCATCTTCTGCCACTAGAAGTTTCCTCTTTCTGTATATAGGCTTAGAAGGTCCAGGTTCCTGACCAGCTTGAGAGGATGCATGGGCTTGCTGCTTTGCTGTTGAGCCCAAATTGGCTTTAAGCAAAGGTCCATGAATTTCTTCTATAAAGGGAACAACTACACCATTTAGTTTGATGAAGGTTTCTCCATGAATGGTTTAAGCAATACCTTCAATCATCGAAGCAAACTCCAGATTTGGCTTTTCCTCGAATTCTTCAAAAACATTGTGAGTCTGAGCCTGAGATTGTTCAAACAATCTTTCCAGAGTAGAGGAATCAGAGGAGAGTTGAGGTTGATTAGCAATATTTTGAGTCTGATCTTTCCTTCTTTGTCTGCTTTGAAGAGCTTCCAAGCGTTGAGTTTGAGCAATGCTGGACTGAGCTTGTTCAAAGGCCAAGACAGATTTGAGTTGCATTTTGGAAAGGTTTGCTTTTCCAAATAGTGGACAACCGATGGTTTGGTAGTAGATCCTTATGCTTGGATGAACTTTGTTTAGCATTCAATAAACCCCTTGATTCTCGAATATTCGGGAGAGAAGAATTGCATAAGTGATGGTCTTAACAGAGGCAACATCTATGCAATTTTCTTTGAACCGATCAAAGAGAAGGGAGGGAAGATTTATCTTCATACCATAAAGAAGATGAGTAAGAAGAAAAGAATGCACCTCAGACACAGAGTCTTTATACCCAGCTTTATGAAGAACGACCTTGTTCAAGATTTGATTAAGAATCCTTGCTTCGTCTTTCATAAAGGCGGCACGAAAGAGAGCATTAGGCTGAGCTTCGGAATTTCTGAGAAAGTTGAAGACATTATCTTTTCCTCCAAACTTGTTGTGCCAGGTTTTGAAATAGGTAGCTTCGAGAAACATACATCCAATAGCAGACGCTATGCTTACTTTAGAGACATCAACTTTTTGTGTTCCCAAAACATACCCAGAAATGTGACCTTCCTTTTCCAGGTGAGCGGTCCTCCAAAATTCAGTAATAAGTCTTGGATAAACTTCTGGATAGTTTATGAAGAAGTGATCCCATCAAGCTCCAATGACATAGATTCTCACATCTGCTCCTAGTCTGGCCAGCAGATTCAAGTCAATCTAATGTTCAAAATTGATTTGGCAATTAACTGGAATATCACGAGTTGAATGACATAGAGGAGATATGTTCTCTTGAGGAACGCTGCTTCCTTCTCCAGTTGAACGAAGGTTTCTTCCCATATTTCGGAAGAGAATAAAGAAGATGAACAGTCAAGGGTAAGAGAAAGAGAGGAGTTACAAAGATGAGGACGTTTGGTGAGGTTCAAGTTCATAGTTTGGGGCTAAAAAGAGAGGAGTAAAGTAACCAAAACGTCAGAGAAAGTAACCGTGGTTAAAGAACCATGATGACTAGCAGTTATCGAGGGTGGCTATTTAAGAGGGGAAGTACCAGACGCATGATGTTTAATGTGACCTGAGAGTGCTGACTCAACATAGAAATTGTGTGGATAAAAAAACAAATAATTCTACATTTATTGTAAATGATAAAATACGATAAAGAATGATGTAAGCTTGTGATGGACACAACCAAATTGGACGCAAGCTTTTCTTTGGCACAAGCGTTTATTGGACGCAAGGTCATTCAATATAGAGCATGTTGAGCTGTTTTCTTATGAAAGAAAACCTATCCTCTGCAAAAGGTTTTGTAAAGATATTTGCCATTGATGGTCAGTATCAATAAATTTTACATCAAACACACCTTTTTGAATCTAATAGCTAATAAAATGATGTTTGATTTCTATATGTTTAGCCCTAGAATGCAATATAGGATTTTTTTGATAAATTAATTGCAGCAGTATTATCATAATAAATTGGAATCTTACTTTCATGGATGTTGTAGCCTTCCAGTTGATGTTTAATCCATAAGAGCTGTGAACAACAACTAGCGGCAAAGATATATTCAGCTTCAGCAGTTGATAAAGCTATGGTACTTTGTCTTTTACTGGACCATGAGATGAGATTAGTTCCAAGATAATGACAGGCACCACTTGTACTTTTTCATTCAATTCTATCTCCACATAGTCAGCATCAGAATAACCCATTAATCTGTACTCATTTGTTTTCTCATAAAATAAACCCAGATTAGAAGTACCTTTTAGATATCTAAAAATTCTTTTGACATCAGTTAAATGATTTCACATGGATCAGCTTGAAAACGTGCACAAAGACATACACTAAACATTATATCTGGTCTGGACGCAGTAAGATATAAGAGAGATCCTATCATACCTCTGTAAACCTTTTGATCTACCTTTTTATCTTTGTTGTATTTGGTCAGAATGGACGTTGGGTGCATAGGTATACTCATTAGCTTGCTATCATCCATTTGAAATTTCTTTAGGAGATCTTTAGTGTACTTGGTCTGATGAATGTACACACCCTTTGAGATTTGTCTTACTTGAAGACCCAGAAAGAATTTGATCTCTCCCATCATGCTCATTTCGAACTCTTTTGTCATAAGATCAGAAAATTCGTTACAAAGAGAATCATTAGTAGATCCAAAAATAATATCATCAACATATATTTGGATTATTATGAAATTATCTTTATTTGTTTTCTTAAACAGAGTGGTGTCTACCTTTCCTATACAGAAACCATTTTCCATGAGGAAGGAACTGAGTTTCTCATACCAAGCTCTAGGAGCTTGTTTGAGTCCATATAAAGCTTTCTGAAGCTTATATACATACTCAGGATGGGAATGATCTTCAAACCCAAGGGGTTGCATTACATAGACTTCTTCGTTAATTAACCCATTTAGAAAAGCACTTTTAACATCCATTTGATATAAAGTTATGTTATGATGAGCAACGAAAGATAACAAGATACGTATTGCTTCTATTCTAGCAACCGGAGCAAAGGTTTCAGTATAATCAATACCTTCTTCTTGAGAACAACCTTGTGCTACTAACCTTGCTTTGTTTCTCACAACTTTTCCATCTTCATCCATCTTATTTCTAAATACCCATTTTGTTCCAATTATGGATTTATCATTTGGTTCTTGAACTAAATTCCAAACCTTGTTTCTCTCGAACTGATTGAGTTCTTCTTGCATGGCTAAGATCCATCCATCATCCAAAAGAGCTTCGTCCACATTTTTTGGTTCTAACTTAGAGATGAAAGCTGAATCAGCTTGATTTCTGAAGGTTGACCTTGTTTTTACTTTATCACTAGGTTCACCTAGAATTTGTTCTTCAGGATGGTAAACTTTGAATTGCCAAGATTTCTGACTATCATTTGACGATTGAGGATTGTGATCATCAGTTTTAACTTCTTCGAAGATTTCCTTCCCATTGTTGGTTGGACGATGATCATTCAGATCAAGATCTGCAAGTGATTCGTCCAACTCTGATAATATTTTATCAGGCTTCTTGTCATCAAATTTAACATGAATAGATTCTTCAACAATTAATGATCTACTATTATAAATTCTGAAAGCTTTAGATGTTTCAGAGTATCCTAAGAAAATGACATTATCAACTTTGGCATCAAATTTGCCTAGATTGTCTTTAGCATTTAATATAAAGCAGGCACATCCAAAAGGATGAAAATATGATATGTTGGGTCTTCGTCCTTTCCACAATTCATATGAAGTCTTTTCAGTATTGGTCTTATGTATACTCTATTTTGAATATAGCATGCTGTGTTAATAGCCTCAGCCCAAAAGTTTTTAGAGACAGAGTTATCATTGAGTAATGTTCTTGCCATCTCTTGAAGAGACCTATTCTTTCTCTCAACGGCTTCATTTTGTTGAGGTGTTCCAGGGGCAGAGAAATTGTGAAGAATACCATTTTCTTCACAGAATAGCTGGAAGTTTACATTCTCAAACTCTCCTCCATGATCACTTCGGATTGAATTGATACATATACCTTTCTCATTCTGAATCCTTTTCCAGAATATTGAGAATACTTCAAAAGACTCGTCTTTGTGAGCTAGGAATATCACCCATGCCCATCTAGAATAATCATCAATAATGACAAGTCCATATTTCTTTCCACTTAGAGAGGCAGTCCTTGTTGGACCAAGCACATCTCAATGTAGCAATTCTAAAGGTCTGGATGTTGAAACAATATTCTTTCAATTAAAAGAATTTTTAACTTGTTTCCCTTTTTGACAGGCATCACAGAGAACATCCGATTTATAGGCCAGCTTTGGTAATCCTCTTACGAGGTTATGCTTTTGTAGCTTTGAGATTAATCTCAGGCTTGCATGACCAAGTTTCTTGTGCCAAATCCATTGCTCATCATTCACAGACAGTAGGCATGATAAATTTTGATTAGAGAGGTCCTCCAAGTCAATTTTATATACATTGTTTTGCCTCTTACCAGTAAATAGAGTGGTCCCATCAGCATATTTGACTATACATTTATAGAGGGAGAGTTATTCTTACCAGTCTTACCAATACCTACAATCTTTCACTTTTGATTGCCACCGATTACAACCGATCCTTCAACCTTTGGCTTTAGGTCTAGGAACATAGACCTTTCTCCCGTCATGTGTCGTGAGCATCCACTGTCCAGGTACCATGATTGGTATTTTCTTCCTGGTGTCAAGCAAGTCTGCAACAAAGATTATCTCTTAGGTACCCAGATAGACTTGGGTCCTTTTTGGTTAGTTGCAGGAAACTTATTAGTTCTAGCATTTCTTTTGTGTAAGCATTTGGACGCAGAGTGTCCATTTTTACCACAAATAGAACAATACATTACTCTTTTTATCTCAGAAATTTTTGGACTTTCTATCTAAGAATTAAATTAAGCTTTTTATATCCATCAGTGAATTTAGATAGACTATCAGTTAAGTACGTAACTTGATGCTCAAGTTTCTCAACTTCACAGGATGTACTGGACTTAGAGCTTGAGACTTCAGTTAGGCTGATTATCTCTTCTCTTAGTTCTTTATTCTCAATTTTGACTTTGTCAAAGTCTTTATTGAGTTTGGTAAATTTTATTTTAAGAGCTTTTTATTCTGAATAAATAGTGCATGATTCATTTAATAGCTCTTCATATGCATCTTTAGTTAGATATATTTACCTCTTCCTCTTCTATTTCTGTCTCAGAGGAAATACTTGCCATGAGACACATATCTGCTGTTGGGGATGCAGGTGGAGATCTTTCCTGAATATCCATTAGGTTCATCATTCCCCAAGCAGTTGTCTCTTCAGCCAGGGATTCTCTTCTTGCTCCGTGTACACTCTGAAACAGGAAAGGTCTTGCCTCACAATCAAGAGCAACTCTTCTTCTTTCCTCTAAGGTGCAATATTCTAAAGGTTTCATCGTGTATTCTCCACTGATGATGATGATGATGGGACATAAGGCTTCATCAGTGAGAGTTTTCTAGTGTTCTTCTGATCCTTGGGTTGTTACAAAGGATCTAAAGTTTTCTTTCCAAGCTTCATATTCTGATTCTGATGATTGATAAATAGGTGGTGCTCCAGAACGAGTAGGCCGCCTTCTCATAAATGGGGCGTCTAGCATATCAAGCACTCTTTTCACAATATCACAATACATCACAATGTTGACAGTTCTTTCTTCCATGGCACACAGAAGAGTGTAGACAGCTCTAGCATTGATTCTCACTCTTCTTTCTTCTTCTTCAGAACACTCAGCCCTTGGTTTAACTATGCGTTCACCATTAATAACAGTAGTAGGGCAAAAGTTATCATCGGTGTATGCTCTCCATAGTTCATCAACATTTTGTTCTAAGTTGAATCTCATGAATAGTTCTCTCAACATGGCATAATCACCAGTTCCATAGAAAATAGGTGGTCTGTTTATAGAGAGACTACTGAATTCTATTAACGACTCAGCCTCAGGATATAAGATGATTGAAGAGTTAAATTGTTCCTCTTTTTCAGAAGATTCTTCAGAGAGATGATTTTCAGACATGAGACATAGGTTTGCCTCTTCTTCGTTTACTTCTTCTTTTGAGGAGTCAAGATCTTCCCATGTTGCCATGAGATTCTTACTTTTATTTTTGAAGAACTTTTTCTTATCTTTCAGCTGAGGGCACTCAGCCTTGAAGTGGCCTGGTTTCTTGCACTCATAGCAAACCATTGGATTTTTGTCCTTGGTTTCACCATGGTCTTTGAGGTTTTTCTTTGTAAAGGGTCTTTTTCTCAAGTTTTTATTTTTCAGAATACGTTCAAGTTTCTTTGATATGAGAGACAGCTCACCATCAAATTCTTCTTCTTCATCTTGATCATTTTCATCGCTGGATTCATTTGCTTTGTGATCTTTCGAGCTGCTGGTTTTTTGACTTTTTAAGGCAATAGTCTTGCCTTTCTTTGTAGGGTTGTCCTGGTTAAGCTCCTGCTCATGAACATGAAGGGTTCCAACAACATCATCTAAGGTCAAGGTTGACAAATCCTTGGCTTGAGTGATTGCAGTGATGAGTTGTCTCCATTCCTTAAGTATACTCCTGAGGATCTTCGTAACATTTTCTTTTGTAGTATAAACTTTTCCAAGAGACTTGAGATTGTTGATAATAGTTTTAAAATGACCTATCATATCAACGATGGTTTCTCCATTTTCCATTGTGAACATTTCATATTAACTCATAAGAATGATGATCTTTGAGTCCTTTACTTTGGATGTTCCTTCATGAACATTGGATAGAGTGTCCCGGATTTGTTTCGCTGATTCACATGCATGAATTTTTTGGAACTTGTCTGGACTAAGAGCACACATCAGTGTGTATCTAGCTTTGTAGTTTTGCTCCATCCTTCTTCTCTCATCATTGGTCCACTGAGATTCATCTTTCTCAGTGCCATCAGGATTGTTGATGATGTGAGGACCATTCATGATTAAAGGCCAAAGCGCAGAGCTAGTACTTAAGATGAATCCTTTGAATCTTTCTTTTCCGTAGAGGTAGTGAGTGCCATTAAAAAATGGCGGTCTAGTCAAAGAGGTACCTTCAAGAACAGGTTGACTGCCACTGGGTATCCCTTGCCCTGCCATCTAGCTTTTTGGATCTTTTCCTCAAGCACGGCTAAATGCTCAACCCAAAGGCTGAGCTCTGATACCAACTGAAAGTGAAACAGGGTAACACAAGAAGGGGGGTTGAATTGTGTTTCTTAACCGATTTTCGAAATCCTTTTCTGAAAAGCGTCTTAGACAAGCAAGATGAAAGAATCAAATAAAAACGATAACCAACGTTTAAGAGACTGTCTTCAATCCCCAAGTCAGTAAATAAATAAACTTAACAAGATAGGGGTAGAGAGATTCACACAGAGATATATCCTGGTTCACTCTTTCAAATCAAAGAGCTATGTCCAGTCCCTTCCCTGAGAAGGTTTTTCCACTAAATCACTTAGCACTTTTCACAAGTTGTTTCCTAGTCACTCCACGACTACAACTCCAAGTATTCTACACCTCTCCAGGCTACAAGTATTCTTTTACAGACAAGCCTCTTCAGGCTCAACAAATCCTAACACTTGAGTGGGGTTTTTCGAGCTTTTTATAGACTCACTAAGATTGAGAGTATTACACGATACAGCTCTTAACAATCTGTTTGTAACTTTACAATGAAAGAATAAGAAGGTTTACAGATCAATATTGCTTTGAAGCTTTTGTTGCACAATGAATTTTCTCTTGAATAATTTGCTTGCTCTCGTGTGTCTTCTTTTTCTTCAGAAGAGGGTCTTCTTATAGCTTTGTCTGTCCTTCTAAATTCAAATGGTAGGAAACTTTTCCGTTTAGACTCGGTGAAAAAATCCGTTAGACACAAGTCTATTTGCCAGCTGTTCTCCGTTAGATATTTGTCCTTTTGAAAATAAGGAGGCAAGGTTGCTCCTGGTAGAATAGCACCTTGAATTGTAGCAGATTGATTTGCTTTTTGGCCGACAAGCATTTTGCACTACGTGATTCTTTGCTGTACGTGGTTTGCTGTGTACGACGTTTGTACCTTCTTTTGTCTTATGTGAAAAGATATTTTCTTTTCAAAACAGACAAGACTTTTGAAAAAGGAGAGCCACGTCATCTGCAAAATAAAGTTAGTGGACGTACATGTATATATAAAAAGTTGGACCCACAATTTGTATAGACAGTTGGATGCACAATTTGTAATACAATTGGACGCACAATTGTGTAGACAGTTGGACGGCCAAAAATACTATATGATGATGTTTGTGCATAGGCCTTTACCACTTTAGTCCAAAAATCTTTTGGACGAACCCCAATGTTTCTTTGGACGCAGATATTGCTTTGAGCTTTTTGTTCTTTATGAGCGAGATGAAACTTTGGACTTTGAGAAATAATGATCTTTTTGAGAGTCCGTCTGTAGTCAGAAACATAAAAAAGTCTCTTGACCTTATAGATTAGCATAATCTAGACTTCGAGTATATTCATTAAACATATAATAATTTTGTTAATCATTACAACTTTTAGGGGTCATTAGCCATTACTGTTTTGGTTCTAACAATAAAGACAATTTCATAATAATCCAAATTTATGTTGATGATATTATTTTTGGGTCTACTAACGGTTCTTTATGCAATGAATTTTCTAAACTTATGACAAAAGAATTTGAAATGAGCATGATAGGAGAACTCGATTTTTTTTGGGTCTACAAGTGAGACAAACCTCGAAGGGTGTGTACTTTCATCAGACTAAGTACACCAAGGATCTTCTAAAGAAAAACATCCATTCTAAACAAAAACAACAAAGACAAAAAGGTAGATCAAAAGGTATACAGAGGTATGATTGGATCTCTCTTATATCTTACTGCGTTCAGACCGGACATAATGTTTAGTGTATGTCTTTGTGCACGTTTTCAAGCTGATCCCTGTGAAAATCGTCTAACAGCTGTCAAAAGAATCTTTCGATATTTAAAAGGTTCTTCTAATCTGGGTTTATTCTATGAGAAATCAAATGAGTACAGATTATTGGGATACTGTGATGCTGATTATGCTGGAGATCGAATTGAACGAAAGAGCACAAGTGGTGGTTGTCACTATCTTGGAACAAATCCTATATCTTGGTCAAGCAAGAGACAAAGCACCATAGCTCTTTCAACTGCTGAAGCTGAACATATCTCTGCCCCAAGTTGCTGTTCACAACTCTTGTGGATTAAACATCAGCTAGAAGACTACAATACTCATGAAAGTAAGATTCCAATCTATTGTGATAATACTGCTGCAATTAATCTATCAAAAAATCCTATATTTCATTCAAGCGCTAAAAATATAGAAATCAAACATCACTTTATTAGAGATTACATTCAAAAAGGTGCGTTTGATATAAAATTTGTTGATATTGACCATCAGTGGACAGATATCTTTACAAAACCTCTTGCAGAGGATAGGTTTTCTTTCATAAGAAAACAGCTCAACATGCACTATGTTGATTGACCTTGCGTCCGAAAAACGCTTGCGTCCAGTATGTTTACATCCAATTACTGCACTTCACTCAGCACATGCTTACATAATTTTTTAAACAGGGGCATTAAACCTGACCCATTGAAAAATTATTTAAACCTATAGTTTGGAAAACCAATTCTATTCCTAAAGAAAGGCCATTAATAGAAGTCCCATGACTAGCTAAAAGATCCGCACAAGAGTTACCTTCTCTAAATACATGAGAATAAATAAAGTGCATTCTCCGAGATAAAGACAAAGTGTTCAACCACCGGTTCCTTAAAGACCAAGGTACCACAACCGAGGATGAAAAAGCAATAAGAACCAAAGTGGAATCACATTCAAGCCAAATATGATCCCATCCCTTCGAATAAGCTATCTCAATAGCATATATAACCCCCATAAGCTCAGCATGAAAGCATAAGATATGCCAATATTAGGAGCAAAGCAGCCTAAAGCAGCAGCATGCTTGTCTCTGAAAATCCCCCCACATGCTGCCATACCCGGACAACCAATGGTTGAACCATCCATATTGCATTTGATCCAATTGAAACTCGGAGCTTTCCAAATGACTTCAATAATAACAGGAGCCTTAGATAGTTTTGAAGACAATTGAAAGCTGGAAAGAATGGATCTCTCAGCTGCATTATTATAGGAGAAACCTTTAGACAGTGATCCTGCCAAAGCAACAGCAGATTTAACCAATTTCATGGCATGCTGAATTGATATGTGTTTATTCTCAGACCTTACTTTGTTTCTGCTATACCATATGGACCAAAATTAGTTAGCAATTCTTGACATGACTATGTCTTTAATCTGAGAACTCCAGGAAAGATTACAGATTTCTAAGACAGTAAAAACAGAACTTAAATCAATTGAAACCGACAGGCAAGAGCTGAGCCAGCTCCACATTTGCAATGTAAAGTCGCATTGGAGGAATAGGTGTTCAGATGATTCATAAGCTTTGTTGCATAAACTGCAAGAAGAAACGACACAGCAACCTCTATTCCATAGCACCTCATCAGTTGGAAGACATTTGTTAATTATTCTCCATAATAACAAAGACCTGGAAGGGGGAACAGCAGAGCACCATAATTGTTTACCCCATGATGGAAGCTGAGCAGCAGGAAAAAGTAGGGAATAAGCTTTTTCTAATGTTAAGTCACCTGTGTTGGTTCTGCTCCAAATCAGCTTATTAGGAATTGAAGAACTAGAAAGAGTATAATGCTCAATTTCAGCTGCAAATTCATTAGATTTTCGAAGCATAATATCAGGAATGTACCATTTGCCATTGACAATAAAATTCTTAACTTTAGAATGAAGATGTTTATGAATGTTGCATGGAATCTGAAAAAAATCTACAACTGGTTTGCTTAGCCAACAATCCACCCAAAAATTTACTGATGCACCAGCACCATCACCAATTAACTAATGACAGTTATTTAAGACTGTGCCAATATGACCTTTTAATCCCAGCCAAACCGAAGAGGAAATATGTAGAGAGGTAAACTTGTTATTAAGGAAAACCCTTGCTCTAAGTAGCTTTGCCCATTGATTATCATATTCAGCCAACTGCCAGCATAGTCTCAACAGAGCTGCTTTATTAATTCTTTTTACTGAGTGTAAACCAAGGCCACCAGCCTCCTTTGGCAAGCAGGTTTTGTGCCAAGAAGCAAAAGCCACTTTCTTGATCAACACATCCCCAGACCATATAAAACTTCTAATCCACCTATCAAACAAATTAAGAAGAGAGGAAGGCTAGCCATAGACATGAAAGGAGTGTAGCAGCATACTATGAATAACCGATTGTACAAGTTGAACTCTCCCCATGATAGAAAGCAAAGCACCTTTCCAAGAAGCTAATTTCAATCTTATTCTATCAGCAATTGGTTGCAAGTGCATCATTCTAGGGTTACCTTTAAACAAAGGAACACCTAGATAAACAAAAGGTAAATGACTAATGCCAAACCCCAAAATGCTCACAAGGCAATGCAGCCTATTATGAGAGATAGAACCATCGTAAATTTTAGACTTCTCTTTACTGATTAACTGCCCTAAAGCAAAATTGTACCTCTCAAAAACTGTCATTAGATTCTGTAGGTTTCTTTTACTGCCCTTACAAAAAATGAGCAAGTCATCGGCATATAAGACATGAGAAGGCACTGCATATCCCCGAGGGCTAAACATGGGGAGAAACTTGCCTTGTTGAACCAAAAGAGAAATGGCTCTACTAAGAACATCCTCAGCAATACAAAAAAGAAGAGGTGATAGAGGATCACCCTGCCTCACTCCCCTTTTACAAGAGAAAAATCCTGTAGCATGACCATTCACTAGTATAGAAACCTTTGCGTAATGAAGGATAACCTTAATCCAGTTACAAAAAACTGAATCAAAACCAAATGCATGAAGGGTTTTGAGTAGAAAACTCCAATCCATTATATCAAATGCTTTCTTAATATCAATCTTCAATGCAACATTACCTCCAAAGCACTTTTTATCAAGAAGATTCACAGCCTCTGATGCCACACAAATACAGTCAGTAATGCTTCTGCCCTTAATGAAACCCCGCTGGTTATGAGATATAAGTTGTGGAGCTATAATGACAAGTCTATCTGCAATAATCTTGGTGATGATTTTGAATTGATAGTTTGCTAAAGCAATAGGTCTGAATTGTGTAATTGAATCAGCATTTGCAGATTTAGGAATAAGAACCACATTATTAGAATTCAGATTTGGCAGGAGCCATCCTTGCTGAAAAAATTGAGAAACAGATCCAAAAACATCATGGCCAACAATATCCCAATAATGTTGGTAGAAGAAACCACCAAAACCATCCGTACCTGGAGCTCCATTAACATTCATACCAAAGACTGCATGCTTAACTTCATCCCAAGTTGGCAATCGGGTTAGCATAAGGTTATCAGAATCAGAAACCGCAGGACTGATAACCTCATCAATTAAACCATTGTCAATACATGTATTAGAGGAAGCAAAAAGATTCTCATAATAATCAAGGATATGATTCTCAATGTCTTCTTGTTTATCCAAAATGGAATCACCATTTTTCAGCAAAGAAATCTTCCTAGATGCATTTCTTATCTTAACGGCTCTGTGAAAGAAGGCTGTATTCCTATCTCCACCTATGTGCCAGTCCACTCTAGCTTTCTCCTTCCAAAACAATTCTTGAGCAGTCAAAGCTTTCTTTAAATCTAACTGAGTAGATTCCTCCTAAGCCAGTAACTCATCAGAGCAACCAACAGATTCTATTTCCTCTTGAATTGTTTTTAAGTTCTGCAAAGCAGTATCGACTCTCTTATGAACATCACCAAACTGCTCTTTATTCCATACTTTTAAAACTGTCTGCAGTCTTTTCAGTTTTTGAGATAAAATAAACATAGGGCATCCCACAATTTCTTGCCTCCAACAGTCAGCAATAGCAGAATAACAGTCCTTGTTAGTTGACCACATCCTTTGGAATTTGAAAGATGAGCTGTAAGTCACTAAATTTCTTTGCAGCTTAAGCAGGATAAGAAAATGATCTGAACTACATCTAGGCAAAGTGCAGCAAGTAGAACAATTCCAAAAAGATAGCCAAGAATCATTACAAATGACTCTGGCCAAACTTCTTTCTGTATGTGCAGACCCCCTTCTTCTATTAGACCATGTGAACTCAGCACCAACAGTGGCAAATGAATCAAGCTGTTTGCCTCAAACCAAGATTGAAACTCATCACAAGAAATCCTAGCAGGAGGTCTGTAACCCCTATGCTCATGGGCACCAAGCACAGCATTGAAATCTCCCAAGTAACACCAAGGACCATCAAAAGTCTGACTTAAAAGAGATAATTCATTCCAAAGGGATCTTCGAGCCGTGTATGTAGTAGCAGCATACACAGCAGTAAAGTAGAGCAATTGATTTTCCCAATAAACAGAAAAAGTAACATGCTGAGTTGATGAAGCAATGACAGTCGGACTAAGTGATGCAGCACAAATACACCACAAATTTGGAACAAGAGAATGTCTATTGTTAACAGCAAAAACTTTAAGCTTTAACTTAGTCCAAAAAGTAGCAGGAAAGTTGCATAAATCAGTCCAAGGTTCGGCAATTAAAATCAGATCTGGCTTATTACGTAGAATCATATTATTTAAAACTAACCTTGTATCATGGTTAGCTATTCCTCTTGCATTCCAGAAGAGAACTTTCATTTAGGCACAATAGAGAGGCCTGCTTTGGACCTAGTGTTCCTGATAACATTGGGATTTGTCTTTGCATTCTGTTTTTTCCTAATTTTCTTGTTTTGAGACTTAGACAACACCTTTATGCAGCCCTCATCAGCCATATAATCAGAAACATTCTTTGTCGAGGAAATCTCTTCATCAGAACTATCATGAGCCGCATCATCCTCATTATTAGGCTAAGCATCCCAAAATTTCCCCCTAATACGGGAAAGATCCTTATGAACTAGTGGATTAAGAGAACGGACACCACCCGCTCCCTATGCACTAACCACATTTAGAGTCTCATCATAAATTGTTTCAATGGAATCAGACTCTTCACCAGAAACCTGAAATTCTTCATTTCTATTCTCATCAGCAAAGGGTGTAGATTCATTTATATTTACTGGAACTGAGTTAGGATTAGTTTCATTATTTAAAGCCAAAAGATCATTTTTACTGCCTGGACCAGAATTCGGATAAGATTCAAGTACCACATCAGGACCAAATATAGGATCCATTCTATTAGCTGAGGTATTGTGATTCAAATCTACATTTAGATTATCATTCTCCTTAGAACAACCAGCAACTTCCTTACCCTTTTGAGCATGACAAGAACCCTAAATCCCATTATTTGGAGACCCATTTAGAGGAGTAGCATATTCAACAGCAGCCCGAGAATTATCCTGAACAACCTTATTGGCAACATCAGCAGCATCAGACTGCTTAGGAATATATAATCTTTTAGACTTGACCTGAGTATCTTTCACAAATTTCTGCTCATCATAACTCTTTGACTTAAAGCAATTGACCAAAGAATGGCCTATTAGTTGACAAGAAGAACAAAATTTTGGCAGCTTCTCATATTCAACAACTGTGAAGAAAGCAAAATCATTCCTCTCCACTAATACTTGTGATCTCAGTGTGGCATTCAAATCAAGATCCACCAACACCCATGCAAAATGTCCAAAAGACTTCTTACTTGTTGCTTCATCTAAACAAATTGGCATGCCTATACCACTAGCAATAGCAAAAAGAATTTTGGGGCACCAATACTCTTAAGGAATGCCAAAGAATCTTACCCAAATCTGAGCATTCGTTTGCGTCAAAGAATAAGGATTAAAATCCTTAGACCAAGAAAATAATCGAAGACTTCTTGGAGAGAGGGACCATAATCCCACAGCCAAAACACTCTTAAGATCCTCAAGGGAGGAGAAAGAAAACTCATAGAATACTTTTCCCAAAGAAATTATTTGCCAAAGACCTATTTTTTTTCCATAATTCTAGTAACTTACAGCGCAAGTCATTAACCTTCAAAGGGGCATTGCCCTTTGTTAACAAAAGACGACCATGAAGATGGTTTATGCAACTTTCTAACCCAATAATGTACTCAGTCTCAGGAATTTTGATTGAGATTTCATCCCCTTTTATGCATGGTTTAGGTAATTGACTGATAGGAACCGAGCAAGTATTATTCAATGCTTGCACAAAAGACTTGGTTTGAAGGGATGTTTTCAAACCCGAAACAACATTAGAAGAAGGAGGAGGAGGAGGAGAGGAAGCTAACTCAAGAAAAAGGATCCCCTATGGACAATCCGAGAAGGCAGCCATCAATAAATATCATGAATAAATGTTGAATAAATTGAATATCATGAATTATTTAATAAATATTTTGAAAATATCGCTCTGACATTCACACGTTCGTATGTTGAGTCAACACTCGTTAGTCATTCAAACGTCATGCGTCTGTTACTTCCATCTTAAATAGCCACCCTCGGTAACTGCAAGTCATCATAACTCTTTAACCACAGTTACTTTCTCATGTTTGGTTAACCTCACTACTCTCTTTATAGGCCTAACCCATGAGTTGAAAATCACATCAAACGTCTCCTTCTCTGAAATCCTTTTCTCTCTCCTTCAACTGTTCATCTTCTTCAAAGCTCTCTCTTCTGGAAATGGGAAAAAATCTTCGTTCAGCCAATGAAGGTAGCAGCAACGTCCCTCAAGAAGGGTGGCTAGACTGTAAGATCAACATTGAACATCGGATAGATTTGAATCTATTGGCTAGACCGGGAGCAGATATCAGAATCTACATTGTTGGAGCAGGGTGGGATCACTTCTTCACAAGCTATCCAGAAGTCTTTCCAAAACTCCTCATTGAATTCTGGAGGACTGCTCACTTGGAAAAGGAAGGTCACATCTCTGGTTACGTTTGGGGACACAAAAGGTCATCGTCTCCAAAGTAAGCATTGCGTCTGTAATTGGGTGTATGTCTTTTGGGGCAACCTTCTCCAAATCATGGCACAACAAGTTTGGGGGAAAAGACAATGTTTTCACCTTTCTGAAACATCCCAATGCTCACCCTAATGCTCCCTTTCGTTCTGCTATTATGAAGGACGAATCAAGGATTCTGAATCAGATTTTGAACAAAGTTGTTCTGCATAAAGATGGGTCTAAGGACTCTGTCTCTGAGGTTCATGCTTTTCTTCTTACTCATCTCCTTTATAGCATGAAGATAAATCTTCCCTCCCTTCTCTTTGATCGTTTCAAAGAAAATTGCATAGACATTGCCTTTGTTAAGACAATCACTTATGCAATTCTTCTTTCTCGAGTCTTTGAGAATCAAGTAATTTATCAGATGCTGAGTAAGGTTCATCCGAGCATAAGGCATATCTACCATACCATAGGCTGCCCACAGTTTGGAAGAGCAAACCTCTCTAAGATGCAACTTAAATCAGTCATTGCTTTTGAAGAAGCTAAGTCCAACATTGCTCAATATCAATGTATGGAAGCTCTTCAAAGCAGACAACGAAGGAAGAAACAGATTCCAAATGTTACTACTTAACCTCAGGTCTCTTCTGATTCATCCTCGTTGGAAGGACTGTTTGAACAATCTCAGGCCAAGACTCATGATGTTTTTGAAGAATATGAGGTAAAGCCAAACTTGGAGTTTGCTTCAATGATTGAAGGTATTGCATACACCATTAATGGAGAAACTTTCATCAAGCTGAATGGTGTTGTCAGACCTTATGTGAAAGAGGTTGATGGACCCTTGCTCAAAGCAAACTTTGGCTCCACAGCTAAACAGCAAGCTTACGCCAGTGCGTCCTCTCAAGCTCAACAGCAACCAATGGCTCAGGAAATTGGTCCATCTAAGCCCAGATATGGAAAAAGGAAGCTTCTCGTAGAGGAAGAAGATGAGGAAGACGATGAGGATGATGTTCCATCTGCCCTTCTTCTTGCCAAAAAAACTAAGGTAACACCATCCCCCTCCAACCTACCCAACCCTCTTACCTCTTCTATACCCTCTATCACACCTGAAGCCCCATCTAATGCTCCAACCACCAACCCTATCCCTTCTCCGACCTTACCTCCAACACTTAGAAGAATGAGATTTAAAACTGTAGCTAGAAAGCCACCCAGACCTAAAATCACAGACCTAAGTCAAACCACCTCCTCCTCCACCACTCCTTCACTACAGCCACATATACAACCCATATCACCACCCTTACCACCAACACCTACACAGACTCAATCTTCGGACCCTACATCTCGACCACCCTTCTCGCCCGTCGCCTTATCCTTTACTGAACATAAAGGATTTAGTGAAGACATACGCTCTACCTCTCATACACAGTTCCCGAAATCATCATCTTCTCTTCCTCCTGTCCTCCTATTACCATGGTACTCACATGAGGAAGCTAATACCTCAGAGATTCTAATAGCTAGAGAAAATGAAGAAGTTCTTGAAGCTGTGACCCAAGCCTTTAGTCAAGCATCTCTTCACTTCTCTCAGTCTGCTGAAGATTGTTGTGCAGAGTCTACTGGTCCTCAATTTGATGCAAGATGTGAAGACGATGTCTGTCCTGAAACTCAAGCAGAAGCAAGTTCTGTCCAACGCACTGATCGTCTTGATCATGACTCCACTTAGTTAGATCACACTGTGGAACTGCATCTTGATGATGAAGATGATGAAGGCCACACTTCTGCTGCTGAAGAAGCTCATCCTGCTCAAGCTTCAACACCTCCTCTAACTCCTGGACATTCTCAGGACATTGCTGACTGCTTGGTAGAACTAGTTTCTGCATGGGTAACTCAAGAGATGAATCGAAGGATGGATCAACTGCTGCACTATCTTCACCAAATCTTTCCTCACTTTCCTCCTCCGTCTCCACCATCCACTTGAGTCTTTTATAAATTCCTTCTTTTCTTTTCTTCACTGA
Source organism: Ammopiptanthus mongolicus (assembly GCA_039655645.1). NCBI lineage: Eukaryota > Viridiplantae > Streptophyta > Magnoliopsida > Fabales > Fabaceae > Ammopiptanthus > Ammopiptanthus mongolicus. The sequence continues at coordinate 56,981,992 of CM077344.1, forward strand.
CTATGATGTTCTCATTCCCAATTCCTTTTTGTCTGATGACAAACAGGGGGAGAATATGGAAAAAGTGTAATTAAAGCTTTTATATGGAAATATGAAAATAAATGACTAACTGAATCTCTCTATTATGTGTTAGACTCTTTATAGTAATGCTTTGATCATATTATGTTCTAAGTTATATCATCTATGCTTAATCTAAATGTTTAAAATATATCTCTAAGTGATGCATAATCTTAGGGGGAGCTTTTGCCCACCAGAGAATCTTTTTCAAACACACTTTATAATAATGTTTGTCATCATAAAAAATGGGGAGATTGTTAGAACCAAAACAGGAATGGTTTATGTCCCCTCAAAGTTTTAATGATTAACAAAATTATTATATGCTTATGAAAATAATTGAATAATTGAAGATCAGTTGCTACTAATTTCATAAGGTCAAAAAGACCTTTTCTTTATCTCTGACTTCAGATATTTTCTCAAAAGAGCACTAAGCTTCAACGTCCAAAGTTACATCTAGCTCATACTAGACGATAAGCTCAAAATCATTCTTTGCGTCCAACGGTATAATAGCTCTCAAAGCTGTCTGCATCCAAAGAAGATTGTGATTCGTCCAACTAGTCCTTAGGCTTAATTCTAAAAGGATAAGTGTTTTGTGTAACACCCCAATTTTTTCGAGTTTTCCTAATTAATCAGTATTTATGAACTTATATTTTATTCGAGGTCTTAGGAATGGAAAGAAAATATTCCGACACCATAGTCATGCTCAACGACATCGTAGGAAGCTACGATTAAGTTTTGAGTCTAAAACTCAAACAGAGTCTGGTCTGCGTTTTTACAATGACAGTATGATTTTAGTGCTCAGGAGACCTCAGATGGACCCGTGAACGAGACAGTAAGTCTTAGAATTCGATCCTCTACGTTTTGGTTAAATTTCAAAAAAATCACTTCCTAACCTCCGTTCGAGCGAAATCTTCAATCGGGTGGAGAACAGGGCCGCGTATGGATTTACTAAGACCCGACAATGGATAATCTTGATATCACATCATGTCAAATCACTTGGGAGAGCATGCCAGGGTCGTCATGACGATCGGGAAAATCTGGACGTGAAATTATCGAAATACCCCTAACTTAACCTTTTTCACCTTTTACCATTTTACCCTTTGAACCAAATGACCTTTTTACCCTTAATGAGCTTTTAAGAAGGCTGGACCAGCCCTCTCAGCTCCCATTATCACGCAGCCCAGCCCCCCAAAGGCAACCAAGAACTCCATCTTCTTCCTCCTTGAAAAACCTCCATTGAAACTTTGACAAATCCTTGAAACTTTGAAGAAAAACCTTGAATCTTTGATCAATCTTCATCCATTCTTAGGTAAGATCACTTCTATGATCTCCTAGCTTCTTGAATCTCTTTCAATCTTATGATCAAAATCCATTTTCATGAAAATCCTTCTTTAGATCCAAATCTTTGAAAATTCATAGGAAATTGTAGAAAAATCCTTTTAATGGGAAACCAATATCTTTGAACTCACTTCATCATTCTCTGCCTAAACCTAAGAGCTTATGATTCAATTCTCATCCTAGCTCTTAACCCCCAATATGGCCGAACCCTAAGAGAAGATGAATAGTGTTTTTCATCAAATTTTTGATTTCTAACTCTTGATTCCATCCTTAGCTTTCCTATTGTCTTTAAATCCAAGTGATGGAAAACCAAATCAATTTCTAACCCCAATTTCCCAAAATGGCCGAGACCTTCATGAGAAAAGTCCATGAGCAATGTTTCATATTTTTGAATCATAGGACTTGAATTGGTGTTAACTAAGTTCATGAACCAACCATCCCAAAGTTTGGAACCAAATGAGACCCCTAGCCTTTTTATATTTTCTTAGCCGAACCCTTTAACTTTTCGGGGAAGAAAATCTATGTTTTGATGTTGTATATTGATGTTGATTTGTTGTTTGAATTGTATTGGGTTTGATTGTCTTAGGCGATGCGAACGAGAACGGAGCCGGAGCCGAGAACCGATCAAGTTTGGATTGAACACCTTTGTGAGGTAAAGGGAGGTAGTTCATTTTGAGTTTGGTAGCCTCATGGCATATAATTGATTAGTGTGTTATGATTGAATTAAGACTTGATGTATATGTATACTTATATCCTGGATTGATTGGATGTTAAGTGTTGTGCATATTTGGTTATTTGATATAACTGTGGCATGGATGCCTTGATTGAAGTATATGCTATTGTTGAGTTGTTGATATATATATATATATATATATATATATATATATATATATAGGATGAGCATAGGACTGGCTATGTCTCTATAATTATTAAAAGACTCGAAAACCGAATTCACAGTTTTGAAAAACGCGTTTTGAAATCGAAAAGTGGTTTTTGGAAAACATGTTTCTTTTGAAAAGAAAAGTTATCTTCCTTTTTGAAAAAGTCAAGTTCTTTTGAAAAGAAAAAGTGGTTTTGTGGAAAGTCGTGCAAAACGTGTTTTATTTCAGTAAAGCGTTTTAAAAAGGCGTGAAACCCTAGAAAAAGGTTTTTGTGTTCAAGAAAGGTGTTTTTCCTGGGAAATGTTTCCTTTGGTCAAACGAGATGTTTTATTTCAAGAAAACTAAAGTGTGTTTTATTTTCCAAAGTGTTTTGAGAAAATGAAACCAAAAGAAAAAAATGATGAATCTTTCAGATGAACCCAAACCTAGTGACCGAGACGTCGGGCTAGTGTTTTGTGGATTGAGCACTCAGACTTTGTGTCTTGTGTTTTTGATTTGAGTGGGCTTAATGCCTCTTGAAACGAGTCGTAGCAATCACGTGCCGTTGTAAATCGGCTGCTAAACACGAATGAAACCAATCAGAGACTGGAGTATTCTGGATATGGTTATGACGTGGTACCCTGGAACAATTGGAGTTCAAACCTAAATAGAAAGGCCGACTCATGAGGACAATAGTGTTACGGGTGTTACTACGGCCTATCGCTCGATGAAGGGTAGTAGGAATCTCCGGAGTACATGAACTAGAAAGAAGATATTGAAGTATCATGCATTATTATAACTCATGATAGTGTTTGGGATGTTATATTGTGTTATATAGATAACTGTTCTTTATAACTGTGTATACCTATGGATGTTTATATTGCTGTTTGTCGCCTATGCGGCTATCGTGATAAACTTTTATATGAGTATCTCACCTTTGCCTGTACATGTTGGACACCCTGTTGTGTTTTTGGAATACATGTACAAATGTTGTTCATAGGTCCCCGCGGGCACGTGATGACTCGGATGACGGAGCCTGTTGAAGGAGTTGACTTTGGGTGTATCCCAATGGCTACTTGTAGCCGACCAACTTAGGAGTCTTTTATTTTGAAGCTGTCTTATATTATTACTACATGTATGTTGGATTTATATTCTTAAGTCTGTAATAGGATATATTTTAGACCTGAACCTATGTTTATGTTTTATGCACCTTAAATATTAGCATGTGATATGAAGTTTATTTCTTCGTCTTGAGTTTGTTTTGCCTATGCATGCAGAAAAATTTTAGAAACCGCATTTTCGAACATAGCTAAATAATTATGTTATTTTCCGAAAGCAACCAGCGTTTTATTTTCTTAATATTTTCCGCATTTCGAGTTCGAGTACGTAGCACCCGCGAGGGGGGTGTTACATTAGTGGTATCAGACCAGGTCGAGTCTTTCGGGAATCCTTGGGAAGTGAGTCTGTTGTGTTTGTGTTGTGTGAACCTTTGTGTGAACCTTGTTTGAATTTTTACTTCTTGAAGCAATGTGTGTTGACACACGAGTTTTTGGCACACTAGCACTGGACACACTATTGCTTGACGCATAAGTTTATGTTTCCTTATTAAGGTATGATTGGTTTGCCTTGTAGGGAAACATGAATCTTCGAGGTGGATGTGGTGGAGGTCACGGCACTGCTGACAACAATGCTGATGACAACAACATGAATCAAGCTATCCAGGCCATGGCTGATATGGCGGCTGCCATTGCTCAACAGATAGCTACGATGGCTCAACAGAATCAACAAAGAGCTGATCTTGCTGCTGGTGCCAGAGGGTTAGTCGATTTTCAGCATCATGATCCTTCGCAATTTCACGGGGACTGTGACCCGGAGAAGGTTGACTTATGGCTGCAAGAAATGGAGAAGATTTTTGCTGTTCTACACTGCCCCGAGGAAGTGAAGGTGGACTATGCCACATTCCTGTTTCTGGGTGATGCAGAGTATTGGTGGGGAGGAACCAGACAACTACTGGAAGCCAACAACCAAGAGATCACTTGGGGAGTATTTCGCACCAAGTTTCTGGACAAGTACTTTCCCCAAAGTGCCAGAACCGAGAAAGAACAGGAATTTCTGAAGCTGCAGCAGAGGGACATGACTGTCGAGGAATATGCGGCGAAGTTTGAATCACTCACCAAATATTTCCGCTTTTTCCAAGCTCAGCCTGATGAGGAATGGAAATGTGAGAGATTCGAGGCGCTGCACTTCGAGATCAAGGAGTCAGTGTTACCACTGGAGATCCAGTTTTCCAAGCTCTGGTGGAGAAGTGCAGAAAAGTAGAAGAGATGAGAAGCGGAAGGGAGAAAAAGGGTACTGCAGGAGGACCGTCTAGGTCAAGGAACCTGAACCAGTACCAGCACCAAAAAGGGAAGCAGTCCCAGAAGAAGCCATATTCCTGACCTCAAGGGAATAGTCAGAAACAACAATCTTATCATCCTGTCGCTTCTGCTTATGGTGGAGGGGGCGGAAACGACCAAAACCAAGGCCGAGCCCAGAGATGTTTCAAGTGTGGCAACCCGGACACCCAGCTGAGAACTGCAAGCTGAAAGGAGTTCTATGTTTCCAATGCGGAGAGATAGGACATTTTGCGAGGGAGTGCCCTACACCAAAGCCTGAGCCGACTGTCAACAATATGCGAACTGCTGGACCCACAACCAGGGGAAGGGTTTATACCATGAGTGGCGTTGATACTTCCAAATTTGATGATCTCATACAAGGTAGTTGCATCATAGCTGGTAATCTCCTAACTGTACAATTCGATTCGGGTGCAACGCATTCGTTCATCTCTTTAAATTGTGTGAGACAATTAGACTTGCCTGTTTCTTCGCTATCTTTTGATTTGATTATCATAACTCCGACTGCTAAGCCTGTTACTGTTAATACAGTATGTTTGAACCGTCCTGTTATTGTTCATGATAGGAACTTTCTTGTTGACTTAATATGTTTGCCTTTGACTCAATTGGATATGATCCTAGGCATGGATTGGTTATCTTCCAACCTTATCCTTTTAGACTGTGCACATAGAACCTTAGTTTTTCCTGACCCTGAGATTTATGGATTTTTAACTGCCAACCACGTAAGAGCTTCTTTGAAAGAAGGAGCTCAGGGATACATGCTTCTATCCTATTTAGAAATCAAGAAGGACGTTGTCTTGAGCGATGTGCCGGTGGTGAAAGATTTTTCGGAAGTTTTTCCAGAGGACATACCAGGTTTGCCACCTGTGAGAGACATCGAGTTTGCGATCGACTTAGTTCCAGGATCCGGTCCGATTTCTATAGCTCCATATAGGATGTCACCTACGGAGTTAGCCGAGCAGAAGAGTCAACTAGAGGATCTAATGTCCAAGCGAATTGTGAGGCCAAGTGTGTCCCCGTGGGGAGCACCAGTGTTGTTGGTGAAGAAGAAAGACGGGAGTTCAAGACTCTGCGTGGATTACCGTCAACTCAACAAGATAACGATCAAGAACAAGTATCCTCTATCCCGCATAGATGATTTGATGGATCAACTTCAAGGAGCCACTGTCTTTTCAAAGATTCATCTGAGATCCGGTTATCACCAGATCAGAGTAAAGAACGAAGACGTACCCAAGACAGCATTCAGGACTCGTTATGGTCACTATGAGTACCTCGTGATGCCTTTCGGAGTGATGAACGCGCCTGCTATCTTCATGGACTACATGAACAGGATTTTCCATTCGTTTCTGGATCAGTTTGTTGTCATCTTTATCGACGATATTCTCATCTACTCGAAAAGTCCCAAGGAGCATGAGGAACATCTACGACAAGTTTTACAAATCCTTCACGAGGAGAAGCTGTATGCAAAGCTACCTAAGTGCGAGTTTTGGCTGGATGAAGTCAAATTCTTAGGACACGTGATTTCGAAGGAAGGAATTGTCGTCGATCCTACAAAATTAGAAGCATTACTTCTATGGGAGAGACCCAAGACTGTGATGGAAATTCGCAGTTTTGTTGGACTGGCTGGCTATTACAGAAGTTCATCGAAGGATTTTCGAAGATTGTTGCGCCGTTGACCCAACTTACGAGGAAGGACCAACCGTTTATGTGGACTGACAAATGTGAGGAAAGTTTTCAGACGATGAAGGAACGTTTGCCAACCTCACCAGTTTTAGTATTACCTAAACCGGACGAACCGTACGAAGTGTACTATGATGCTTCGCATCTGGGATTAGAATGTGTGTTTATGCAACATCGGAAGGTTGTAGCATATGCTTCGCGCTAGTTGAAGACTCATGAGAGGAATTACCCGACACACAACCTTGAGTTAGCTGCTGTGGTTTTTGCGCTAAAGATCTGGAGACACTACTTATATGGATCTAAGTTCGATGTCTTCAATGCCCACAAGAGTTTGAAGTACCTGTTCGATCAAAAGGAACTTAACATGAGGCAGAGACGTTGGATGGAGTTTCTTAAAGACTACGACTTCACTTTGCTATACCACCCTGGGAAAGCAAATGTCGTTGCAGATGCTTTGAGTCGGAAGACCCTACACATCTCTGCTATGATGGTTAAAGAGCTAGAATTGATAGAACAGTTTCGTGATCTTAACCTAGCTGTGGAAGTGAACCACGAGAAGATTTGCATGGGAATGATCAAGGTATCTAGTGGACTGATGGAGACGATCCGCGGACAACAAGCAACTGATGAGTACCTCCAAGAGAAAAAGGAGTTACTGGGACAAGAAAAAGCTGCAGAATTCAGTTTAGGAACTGATGGTATCTTAAGATGCAACGAACGAGTTTGTGTACCGAGCAACCCAGAGTTGAGGAAAATGATCCTAGAAGAAGGACACAAGAGCAAGTTGAGCATTCACCCTGGATCAACCAAAATGTACCAAGATCTAAAACAGAAGTTTTTGTGGCCAGGAATGAAGAAGCAAGTGGCTGAGTATGTAGCATCATGTTTGACTTGTCAAAAAGCAAAGGTAGAACATCAACGACCTGGAGGGATGCTTCAATCCCTGGATGTACCCGAATGGAAATGGGAGAGCATCTCAATGGATTTTGTGGTAGGACTACCGAGAACTTCCAAGAGTTTTGATTCAATTTGGGTGATCGTTGATAGGTTAACGAAGTCAGCACACTTTTTACCTATTATGATCAACTACTCAGTGGAGAAGTTAACTGAGCTGGATATCAAAGAAGTAATCAGACTACATGGAGTGCCTTCAAGCATAGTCTCTGATAGACACCCAAAGTTTACGTCACGTTTTTGGCAAAGTCTACATCAAGCCTTAGGAACAAGGCTGAGGCTGAGTTCAGCTTATCACCCTCAAACTGATGGACAGACAGAGAGAACGATACAATCTTTAGAAGATTTGCTGAGAGCTTGTGTTCTAGACCATGGTGGATGTTGGGACGATTTTTACCTCTTTTGCCGAATTGGTCTAGTAGCATACCAAATAGCGCTACCACCTAACTTGTCAAATCTCCATGACGTTTTTCACGTATCTCAGCTTAGAAAGTATTACCCTGACCCATCGCATAAGCTAGCGCCCGAATCAATCTAGCTAAGAGAGAACCTTGAATACGAGGCTTTGCCTGTTCGGATAGTGGATAGAAGGATCAAGGAGCTTCATGGCAAACAGATTCCTCTGGTGAGAGTGGAATGGGACCCAACAACCGGAAATTCGACATGGGAACGAGAAACACAAATGCGCCAGCAGTAACACCCCGAGGACATAGAAAATGAAATAAAATAACCGGTAGAATAATTAAGTTTATATTTTATTCAAGGACATAGAAAATGAAATAAAATAAACCGAGACCATATTCATGCTCAACGTTATCGTACGAAACTACGATTAAATTTTGAGCTGAAAACTCAAACGGAGCCCACCCTGCGTTTTTACACTAACAGTATGATTTTATTGCTCAGGAGACCTCAGATGCAGCCGTGAACAAGACAGTATGTCTTAGAATTTAATTTCCTACGTTTTTGTTAAATTTAAAAAAAAATCACTTCCTGACTTCCGTTCGAGCGAAATCTTGAATCGGGTGAAGAACGGAGCTGCATATGGACTTACCGGGACTCGCTAAAGGATAATTTTGATGCCACATCATGTCAAATCACTTGGGAGAGCATGTCAGAGTCGTCATGATGTTTGGAAAAATATGGACGCGAAATGACCAAAATACCCTTAACCTTTTTCACTTTTACCATTTTACCCTTGAAGGAAATGACCTTTTTGCCCTTAAGTGACCCCTTTTATAGGCTGCTCAGCCCCCATCTTCACGTCCCAAACCAGAATTGAGAGCACCAAAACACTTCTTCTTCTTCCTTGAACCAAAACCTCCATTTTCTTCTTAAGAAAAGCTTGAATCCTTGGAGAAAAAGCTTGAATCTTTGATCAATCTTCATTCTTTCTTTGGTAAGATCAGTTCTATGATCTCTTAGCTTCATGAATCTCTTCCTATCTCAAGTTCAAATCTTGTTTTCATGAAAATCAAGTTTATGATCCAAAATTTCAAAAATTCATAGGAAATTGTAGAAATATCCTTTTAATGGGATACCAGTTTCTTTGAACTCACTTCATCATCCTCTACCAAAACCCAAGAGCATATGATCAAACTCTCATCCTAGCCTATTTTTCCCATGTGGCCGAACCCTATAGTTTTTGGTGAATGGTGTTTTTGTTCAAATTTTTTATTTCTAACTCTTGATTCCATCCTTACCTTTCCTATTGTCTTTGAATCCAAGTGATGGAAAACCAAATCATTTTCTAACCCTTTTTCCCTTTCATGGCCGAGATCTTCAATGAGAAAAACCATGAGTCATGTTTCATATTTTTGAGTATTAGGACTTGTATTAGAGTTAACCAAGCTTATGAACCAACCATCCAAAAGTTTGGAACCAAATGAGATCCCTAGCCTTTTTTATCTTTTCTTGGCCGAACCTTGGACCGTTTTGGGGAATAAAATTTATGTTTTGATGTTGTTACTTTGTGTTGATTGATGTTTGAATTGAATTGTGTTGAATTGTTTTAGGCGATACGGACGAAGACGGGACCGGAGCCGAGAATCGTTCGGGTTTTAATTGAGCAACTTAGAGAGGTAAAGGGAGGTATTTCATTTGAGTTTGATCGCTTCATGGTATTTGATTTGTTATGTGAGATGTGGTAGTGGTGATTAATGATTGGAAGTTGTGACTGATTGACTTATGTACTTGATAAAGTTTGTACTTGAGCATTTGATTTAGAATTGTGACATGGATGCCTTTGATGAATATTATTGTGATATTGGGCTGTTTTGATAAATAAATATATATTATATCCTGGATGAGCATAGGACTGGCGATGACTCGACAAATATTTAAAATACTCGAAAACCGGAAACGAAGTTTTGAAAATCGAGTTTTGAAAAGCAAAATGGTGTTTTTGGGAAAACGTGTTGCTTTTTCAAGAAAAAGTAGCTTTCCTCTTTGAAAAGTTGATTTCCCTTTTTAAAAGAAAAAACTTTTAAGGAAAAGTCAATGCAAAGTGTTTTCCTTTTTGAAAAACGTTTTCAAAGAAAAAGAACCTTTAGAAAACAACTTGGTTTACCAAAAATTGATATTCCCCGAAAAACGTGTTCTTGGAAAAAGATGTTTTGGTTCAAGAAAACCAAATTGAGTTTTGTTTTCCAAAGTTGTTTTGAAAAGAAAAATGAGGAATCTTTGAGATGAATGCAAACCTAGAGACCGAGACGTCGGACTAGTGTTTTGTGGATTAAGCACTCGAACTTCGTGTCTTGCGTTTTGATTTGAACGGGCTTAATGTCCTTTAAAACGAGACATGAGCTATATGCCTCGACAATGAAAGAATGAACGAAAAGAAAATAGAAAATTTCTATGTACATGCATGAACCGGCAGACGTGCCATTTGAAAACGAGCTAAAACTTACGTAGTTGAGAATTGAGCCAGTTAAGACCACTAGGTCTATAGGGACATTCTGTGTTCAAAACTCCACAAGTGGCCGGTGGCATAGCAACCCCATGCCGTGGTAAATCAGTTGCCCAACACGAATGGACTCAATCAAGGACTGGCCTATTCAGGATATGGTTATGACGTGGTACCCCGGAACAATTGGAGTTCGGATCTAAATTGAGAGGCCGACTCATGAGAACAATTGTGTTACGAGTGTTATTGCGGCCTATCGCTCGATGAAGGGTAGTAGGAATCTCCGGAGTACATGAATTAGAAGGATGATATTGAAGTCTCATGCATTATTATAACTAATGATAGTGTTTGAGATATTGTTTCATATGAATAATTGTTATCATAACTGTATTTATGTGTGACTGTAACTGTTGTTTGTCGCTTGTGCTGCTATCGTGATAAACTTATATATGAGTATCTCACATTTGCCTGTACATGTTTGACACCCTGTTATGTTTTTGGAACACATGTACAGATGTCGATCATAGGTCCCCGCGGACACGTGAGGACTCGGATGACGGAGCCTTTTGAAGAAGCTGACTTTGGGGTTGTTCCCAATGGCTGCTTTTAGCCCGACCAGCTTAGGAGTCTTTATTTTTATGCAGTCGTATATTATTTACTGCACGTATGTTAAACATATGTCTTTATGTCTGTAATATCATATATTAGACCGATTTTATGTCATGATTATATTACTATGGATTTTAAATATTGATGTGTGTTAAGAAGTTTATTTCCTTGTCTTGAATTGGATCACCTATGCATGCAGAAAATTTTTAGAACCGTGTTTTCAAACGTAGCTTCTTAAATTATCGTATTTTCCGAAAGCAACCAGCATTTTGTTTTCTTGATGTTTTTCCGCAATCGAGTTCGAGTACGTAGCATCCGAGGGGGGGTGTTACAGCAGCAGTACCCATCTTTATTTATAGGTATGAACGAGGAATTTCGGGGACGAAATTCTCTTTAAGGGGGTGGTAATGTAACATCCCTATTTTCGGAAACCCTAATGAAGGTGGATAACCTTGATCGGGTGTTAGTATGGTTGTGTGAATGTTTATGTGCTAGTTTGATGCCTAGTTGGAAGCTTAGAAATAGGCTTGAATCATGTTGGAAGAGCTTAAGGCATAACACGAGAAACTGGGGGAGTTAGAAGGCTGAAAGTCCCTTCCCAGCTGAGCTGAACGCTCCAGCGTGGGAGGACTCCACGCTCCATCGTTGCAACGCTTGGACATGGGAAGTTGGCACGCTCAAGCGTGCTGAGTGTGTTGTGCCAGCTGTTCTGTATTTGGACGCATGTGAGACACGTGTTAGGCCAGGGAGAAGGCATAGTGGACGAGGTTCCACACTCAAGCGTGGAGAGAGCCCACACTAGAGCATGGGAATGCTCATGCGTGCAAAGTGTTCCATGCTTAAGCGTGGACAACAGGAACCATAAGTGGTGTTTCCACTTTCATTACCTCACTTGTGCGAATTTTCGCCAAATTTCTTAAGTTGCAGAGCTGACAGTGAGGTTCCATGGGGTTAGAGAGAGCTCAAGGTTGAAGGTGATTGGAGCATCGGAATGCGATTCTGACGACACCGTTGAGATCGTGCCTTCGAAATCTTCAATTTCGACCGATCGATTTCTCGATTCGTCAAAGGTAAACGTGAATCCCTAACACACGTTCTTCACATTCTTCGTGTCCTTCGAGTTTCTTTTTTTTTTTTTTAACAAAGAAAAGGGTATTAGGGTCCCTCATTAAAACCTTCTGATGCAAAACCCTTCTTAGGGAAAAAAATATCTAGAAGGAAAAAGAGTATCCCACCCTAACTTTATTAATAAAAAGAAAAGAATACAAAGCACATATATGGGGGGACATAAAGCCAAAACCCATGAAAAGAAAATATTTGAATCTATAATAAGGTAAACCATATCTGTTACGGTGGAAGTCTTCAAGAACAAAATCTGGAATGGAGTTCCACCAAATGTAACCCTGAATGCCTAATACATAGGAAGCAAGCTTATCTGCACAGCTATTTCCTTCTCTGAAAATATGAGAATACTAAAAATTCATGATGGAAACCAGATTTAAACAGTTTCTCCACTTGTTTCTTAGCCTCCAAGGAACTAAATTATCATTAGAAAAGGCTGAAATGATCAAAGAAGAGTCACTTTCTAACCAAAAAATCCTCCAACCCCTTATGTAAGCTATTTCCATAGCAAACATTGCACCTGTCAAATCAGCGTGCAAGGCAGAAGAAATACCAACATGAACTGAAAACAACCAAGAGGAGAAGCCCTATAGTTTCTAAAAATTCCACCACAAGCTGCTAAACCAAGAGAACCTTTAGTTGCACCATCTGTGTTGCATTTTATTTTGGGAGCTTTACAAGGATGAAAATCAATCTTCAAAGACTTTAAAATGACTTCCTCATCAATAGAAGATTTCATAACACCACTGCTACTATTACCCACCAAGGAAGCATTGGCAATTATGAGATTAATAGGAGTTTTAACAAAAATCTGCTTATCAACAAACCTGCTTTGATTCCTGCAGAACCAGATGGCCCATATGGCAAAAAGAATCACAGCTACTAAGACATCTTGCAATTGAGTACTCTAATTTCTGTCACAAACAAAAAAGATATGCAAAAAGGAGGTAGAATCAATTGTTAAATTAAAGACATTACCGATCCAAGACCAAATTGTTTTGGAAAAAGAGCAATGTAAGAATAAATGAGGAGTACTTTCTACTGCAGCCCCACGGAGGTTGCATCTAGAAACAATGATGCAACCTTTAGATATCAAATGTTCATCAGTAGGCAGCTTATCATGAAAGATTCTCCAAGCCAGAAACAATTTAGAAGGAGGGATGCAGCTCTTCCAAATGAGCTTGGACCAAATAACTGATTGCCTAGGAGGATTGAGACACTGATAAGCAGCTTTGAAGGACAGAGACCCTGAATCAGAAGCATCCCAAACCATTTGATCCTTAGAGTTAAACTCGGGAATTGTAATCTTGCTCAACTCATGCTCCAATCCAAGAAATTTCTGGTATAAAATATAAGGGATATTCGACTTTCCATCTGCTATTTAGTCCTTAACTTTAGCTACAAGTAACCTGTTGATTCCATCAGGAATGTTCGAAAAATTAACAATCTCTTGGGATAACCATTTGTCATTCCAAAAGTTAATAATGTGACCGTTGCCAATCTGCCAGGAAGTATTTTCTTTCACAGTATGAATGCTAACTTTCAGACCAGACCATATGGAAGAACTGATATGGTGAGAAATGATGTTGTTATCCCTACAAACTCGAGCTCTAAGTAAGCAGGCCCATTGACTCTCAGAAACAATCATTTCCCAACCTAATTTCAACATAGCAGCCTTGTTTATAGCTTTAGGGGACCTAATACCCAAACCAGCTTCAGAGAAAGGAGGCAAACTTTGTGCCAAGCCACAGTAACAGTCTTTCTAATATCAGCATCTCCAGACCAAATATAATTTCTGATCCAACTATCCAAGCCTTTCAAAAGACTAGCAGGCCACTTGTAAACACTAAAACTATAAATAAGCATACCTTGAATGATGGATTTAACAAGCTGCACTCTACCCATTATAGAAAGCAAAGTTGATTTCCAAGCTGCAAGCTTACACTTTATTCTATCAGCTATAGGTTGAAGGTGGATTCTTTTAGGCTTACCTTTAAAGAAGGGGACACCTAAGTAGATGAAAGGAAGATAACCAATACTAAAGGCCAAGACTTCACCAATATGAGCTATCCTTTAGGCAGAAATATGACCTGCATAAATTTTAGATTTGTTGTGATTTATAAGCTGGCCAGAAGCTTCCCCATAAGCCTGAAAAATTTGCATAACTATATGCAAATTGTCCAAAGAACCTCTGCAGAAGAGCATAATATTGTCTGCATACAAGACATGGGAGGGAATATGGAAACCTCTTGGACCTGCAATAAGGTGATGTCTGCCAATTTTCACCAAATGAGTGATCCCTTTGCTCAAAACTTCCTCAGCTATGCAGAATAAAAGGGGGGGACAAAGGATCACCTTTACGAACCCCTTTTTTGTAAGCAAAATAGCCCACAGACTTCCCATTAATAGAAAAGGACAGTCTGGCAGATTGAAGGATGCAGCTAATCCAACTACAAAACTTAGCATTGAAGCTAAAAGCTGTAATAAATCTCAACAAAAATCTCCAATCTAAAGTATCAAAGGCTTTTTTTATGTCAATTTTCATTGCAATGTTACCTCCAAAAGATTTCCTATCCAAAAAGTTGATTGCTTCCGAGGCAAGGCAAATGCAATCTGAAATTTGTTTAAGCTTGGCCTAGGGCTAACACTATTGTCTACATGTTGTGCTCGTGATTTCGTACATTGGCGTGGTTGAGGTCGCAGCTATCTTGGAGCTGCCATTGGAGAAGGTATGCGAGCTTAAGGTTGGGGAAGACGTGATCACATTGGTGTTCGTGCCACAATTTTTCAGGTGGAGAGAAAGAGTTACACACGTCGGGGAGGCAAGAGTAGTCTATGTAGCTTTGTTGTATGTTTTATGTTGTGTAGGGGAACCCTAAACCCTACGTGAGGTTGAACCCTGCCGGAGTACCTAAACCCTAGGTTTAGTCTACTCTGGGCTAGCACCGCTATGCTTGATACCCTCGGTTAGTAGATTTATGATGTTTGGTGAGATGTGCTATGTGCTGCTGTATGCATACCTGCTACCTGTGCTACTTGCAATATATGAGATACATGCATGATGTGATAGTATGATGACATGTTGAGATGTTTACTGCCTTATTGAACATGATGATGATAACTGCTGCATTTTACCTTGGAATGCGTGTATGCATGAGAACTTGGAGGTTTAGTATAATTAGGGCTTTGACCCCGTTGTGGACGTTTGACCTGATAGCCAAGGTTCAAGGTTATAGTTGGAGCTTGGAGCTCATAAGGTTTTGATGGGAGCTTGGAGCTCATATGATTACAAGTGGAGCTTGGAGCTCATGATGGTTACAGTGGGAGCTTGAAGCTCGTGTTGCTGAGGGCAAGTTTGAATGTGTTGCGATATCAGCTCAAGAGAGATGGATGACATGCATAGCATATGTATATGATGCCAAGTGGTGAGTCGTGTGCTGTGAGGCATACGAGGTTGGTGCACCGAGTGCGGGTACGGAAAACGGAAGGGAAGTTCTGTGAGACCTCGGGGATATACTGGACTAGGTGCACCCACATGAGACCGGTATGGTAGCTCCTATCATGGCATGACGATCTTGGGCACGTCCTACTATCCCGACTAGACCCTCAGTCTTTCCAGTTGCTGGTGGATCTTTCGAGGAGGCCCAAATAACCCTCTCTATCTGGGACATTTAAGCAGCGATGCACTCTTATGGGTCACGGCGAGCGGAACGGATTACCGGAACAAGCCAACTTGTCCAATGAGCGGACGTGATGTTGCCCTTAGCAGGGTGTTTAGTACCGGCCGGCATGCATAGAAAGAGTATGTGTACATCTAGCTGGGGAACGACCATGGGGTCGAGACATTGAGAGATGGTTGTGTTTGCTATATATTCTGCATTGCATCATCCCTGTTATAGATGTGCTGTATATCTTATCTCCTTATCTTTCCTTTGTATGTGTATGTTCAATTCGCGAGTAGATGACGAGGCAGTAGAGTTTCAGGATGGACTTGAGACTTCACCCGTTTATCACGGGGGCACCGCAGATGCCGGTGCTGGGGGACATTGAGATCTTCTATCATGATGAGAGGGGATGGTGAGTGGACCCTTCGACCTTTTTGGCAGTATACATAGGACCCGTCAGCTTGATCTTCCGAAGCAGCACACCACCATACGTGGACACCATAGGACCCTACTGCGTGTTCCAGTTTCTTCCCTTCCCTCAGATGTGGCGTCCACCGAGGCAGAGAGAGCAGAACTACTTGTGGGCGACGCCACAGTTTTTAGCGGTATCCAGCAGGCGAGGCATTGTCTATAGAGGCTAGCGTAGATGCACACAGCAGTACCTTAGGGTGTGTCAGAGGCACCGGATAGGCGTGTCGAGTTCCTCATCCGAGTACGAGCCTATGCGGGTTTATAGGCGTATCACGGAGAGGGGCAGGGTAGTTCGGGGTATCCTCACCCCTGATGGTGAGAGCCAGCCAGTGCGTCTTTAGGACCGTGTGGAAAGGTATGTATATTCTGAGAGTGGGTGGTAGTGCTGGTGAGCGTGTTTTGTGAGAGTTTTGGACGCCCTTGGTGTACTTTCTTTCATTTCCATCTTTTGATGTACTTTTTTCTGTATATATGTCTAGCCCTACTGATGGGGCCACCATGGATATTTTTTTTAGTACTGTACACACACACACACACACACATATATATATATATATATATATATATATATATATATATATATATATATATATATGCTTTATCTTTTCCTGATGTGTTATATTCTGATGCATGTACGCGTTTATGTTTGGATGTTTGCTATCGTTTGCTTTAAATAAGCGCGTAAGTACATTGTTAAGCTTTAGTTAATACATTTATATTGGGTTCTAATGGGATCATCCTACGTAAGTGGGGTCGTCTCACTGCTCAGCACTTGTTTAACGTCCCGAGTCTGACGGTACTTAGAATGGATCAATCCTTCAAGTAGGTGGCAGATTTCACCTGCGGGAATCCCTCTTCAAAAATCTTAGCGCGTTTTCCATTGATTTTGAAGATAGTGCCATCAATCCTAGCAACTTCAAGTGCTCTAGAAGGGAAAATTTAGGTCATGGTATAAGGGCCAACCTATCTCGAGCGCAATTTCCTTGGAAAAAGAAGCAAGCGGGAGTTATAAACTAAAACATTTTCTCCAAACTGAAACTTGCGCTTCTAAATGTGCTTATCATGCCACTTTTCGGTGTGCTTCTTATAATATCTAGCATTCTCATAAGCTTCCAGGCGAAGCTCATCCAATTCATTCAGTTGCATTAACCTGTTTTCACCTGTAAGTTGTGCATCAAAGTTAAGAAATTTCAAAGCCCAAAATGCTTTATGTTCTGACTCAACAGGTAAATGGCATGACTTACAAAAGACAAGGCGATAGGGAGACAACCCAATGGGAGTTTTATACACAGTCCTATATGCCCATAATGCATCATCTAATTTCAAAGACCAATCTTTCCTAGATGCACTAACAGTTTTTTTTTCAAAATTCTTTTTCACTCCCTATTTGAAATTTCCACTTGCCCACTGGTTTGCGGAAGATAAGGAGCTGCTACCCTATGAGTGCCACCATATTTGCTTAAAAGCTTATCAAATTGTTTATTGCAAAAGTGAGTGCCACCATCACCGATGATTGCTTTGGGTGTGCCAAATCGAGTAAAAATATTTTTTTTTCAAAATTTTAATCACAACCCGAGGATCGTTAGAAGGTAGAGCTACAGCCTCGACCCATTTAGAAACATAATTCACAGCAACAAGAATATATTGGTTTGAAAAGGATTTAGGAAAAGGACCCATAAAGTCAATACCACACACATAAAAAATATCACAAACCAAAATATTCGTTAAAGGCATCTCCTGTCACCTAGAAATATTACCACTACGTTGCCAACCATCACAGGATTTCACAAATTCGTTTGCATCTTTAAAAGTTGTTGGCCAATAAAAACCACATTGCAAAACTTTGTACGCAGTTCTATTTGGGCCAAAATGGCCACCAGCTTCTCTAGAATGATAATGTTCAAGAATAGAAGCTACCTCATGGGCAAGGACACAACACTGAATCACTTTATCCCCCACATACTTTAAACTAGTAAGAGTCATCCCATAGATAGTGTTTATTATCAGAGAAAAGTTTCATCTTTTGATGGAAAGAAAAATGAGGGCGAATAACCATACCTGCTAGGTAGTTAACAATATCAGCATACCATGGAGCAGGGGAAAAATCTAAGAGACGCTCATAAGGGAAAACTTCTTTGATCTCTCCATCATGGGCAGGTTGCATCACGCTATGGTCAAGGCGCGATAAATGATCAGCTACAAGATTTTCTGAACCTTTGTTGTCTTTGATCTCCAAATCAAACTCTTATAGCAACAAAATCCACCTAATCAACCGAGGATTTGTATCCTGTTTACCAAGCAGATACTTTATAGCAGAGTGGTCAGTATAAACAACTACTTTTGAAAGAACAAGGTAATGGCGAAATTTATCAAAAGCAAAAACTACAGCCAATAACTCTTTTTCAATGGTGGTGTAATTTTTATAAGCATCATCTAAAGTGCGACTGGCATAGTATATGGTATGAAATGCCTGACTCAAAATTGCCCCCACGGCAACATCACTAGCATCACACATCAACTCAAAAGGAAGAGTCCAATTGGGGGCCATAACAATATGAGCACTAATTAATTTTTCTTTTAACAAATTAAATGCCTTTAAACACAAGTCATAAAAATCAAAAGTGGCTTCTTTAACTAAGAGGTCTGTCATTGGTTTGACAATTTTAGAAAAGTCTTTGAGAAACCTCCTATAAAAACCGGCATGGCCTAAGAAACTACGCACCGCCCTTACAGAATTTGGTGGAGGTAATTTCACAATCACCTCTACATTGGCGGGATTTACCTCAATTCCTTTTGTGGACTCCTTATGCCCCAGAATAATGCACTCTTGCACCATGAACTGACACTTTTCCCAGTTTAGCACCAAATTAGTGTCCTTGCATCTTTGCAACATCAAATTCAAATTATGCAAGCAATTATCATATGAAGATCCAAAACAGAAAAATCATCCATAAAAATTTCAATGCAATATTCAATCAAATCTGAAAAGATAGCCATCATACATCTCTGAAAGGTGGCGGGGGCATTACATAGACCAATGGGCATCCTTTTGTATGCAAAAGTATCGTATGGGCCAATAAAAGTAGTTTTTTCTTTATCTTGTAAAGCCACTGGTATTTTCATATAATCGGAACACCCATCTAAACAACAATAATATTCATGCCCGGCCAACTTTTCAAGCATTTGATCAATAAAAGGTAAAGGGAAATGGTCCTTCCTAGTGACTTCATTTAATTTTCTAAAATCAATGCACATATGCCACCTCGTGGTTTTCCTTACTGCTATCAATTATTGGTTATAGTTTTCCATGACATTTGTACCTCCTTTTTTAGGGACACATTGAACCGGACTTACCCGCTTACTATCAGAGATAGGATAGATAATACCTGCGTCAAGAAGTTTGATTACTTATTACTTCTTTCTTTACTACCTCCTTCATGTTTTAATTGAGGCGGTGCTGAGGTAGGGCCCGAGGCTCAAATTCATCCTCCATGTAAATTCTATGAGTGCATATGGAGGGACTAATGCCTTTAATATCATGAATCATCCACCCAAAAGCTTCCTTGTTGTCCCTCAACAACTTCAAAAGTTGTTCCTCCATGGTTTCCGTCAAAGCAGCAGAAATAATGACAAGTAGAGAGGAAGGAGGTTTTAAGAAAACATATTTAAGATTATATGGAAGGGGCTTTAATTCAAGTTGAGGAGGCTCTTCAATCGAAGGCTTGGGCTTCAGGGCGTTGTCCCTCTCTAACTTTTGAAACATATGGTGCTTCCAACTTCCTGCTTGCCGAGCTTGGAGGAACATCAAGGCTTCCTCTTCTTCACTATCTACTATAACATTTGGGTCCTGCAGAGTAAGAATATTTTCAAGTGGGTCCTTTATCCTGAAATCAGAGAAACTATTAGACACAGCTATGTCAGTAGTATCAATATCTTGAATGAAATTATAGGCAGCAAAGGAAGAAGGATTTTTAAGAGAATTAAAAACTCTAAAAACAACTTCTTCATCACCAAGCCGTAAAGTGAACCTTCCTTGTTGGACATCAATTAAAGTCTTTCCTGTGGCTAAGAAAGGTCACCCCAAAATAATAATTGGAACTTCCTCATCGTCCTCCATGTCTAACATGACGAAGTCAACTGGATAGATGAATTTGTCAACCTTGACTAAAACATCCTCTATCACACCACGTGGATGTGCAATGGTTATTTCTGCTAACTATAAAGAGATGTTGGTGGGATAAGATTCTTGCATGCCAAGTTTTCTAAAGACAGACAAAGGCATTAAATTTATACTGGCACCCAAATCACATAATGTTTTTTCAAAGTAAGAATTATCAATAGCGAATGGGATTGTAAAACTACCTGGATCTTTCAATTTAGGTGGCAGTTTCTTAAGAACAATAAAAGAGCATTCCTCATTTAATTTTACCACTTCAAAACCCTCTAATTTCTTTTTATTAGAAATTAATTCTTTCAAAAAATTTACATATTTGGGCATTTGAGCAATGGCTTCAGCAAAGCGAATATTGTTATGCAATATTTTAAAAATTTCTAAAAATTTAGCAAATTGCTTATCCTGATGCTCATTTTTCAATCTATAAGGGTAAGGGATGTTTAACTTTTCTGGCTCAGAGTCAGTTTTACCTCCTTTTTCTGTTGTAGTGTTCGGCTGCAAGCATGTCCGTGCTTGTTGGTGCACGGTTGTGGTCCCTTCAGCAGGAGCTTCTTTGCTTAGCTCTTTATTTAACTCTTTTCCACTCCTAAGAGTGATAACCTTGGCTTGATCCTCTGGTTTTGCTTCGGTCTGAGCAGGTGATGCACCTTGCATTATCAACATTGCAAGAGTAGTCAATTGGGCTTCCAATGTTTGAAAGTTACTGTCAGATTTCTTCTTGAGCTCTGGTAGGGTGTTTTTAAAATCAGTCCCTGTGTCTTCTTGTCTTGGACCTTGATTCTGCCAATAGGGTAGTCTGAAGATATTCTCACTCCAGTTGGCATTGCCCACATAATTAGCTTCCTCAATCGGCGGGGTAAAGTAACTACCCTACTTACAATCTTTGCTTTCGTGACCCGTCATAATGCAGTGTTTACAAAGGAGTGGAGGCACATATGTAATGGTTTGAGACTGTGAAACCATGATATGGACACCTTCTGATTGAATCCTGATATCGCTCCCATGCCTCATAAAGATATTCCTGGTCATATTGCACAAAGTTCGAAATATCAGCTCTAAACTTAGCAGATTTAGAAGGTGGAAAGTATTAGCCAAAAATTGGCATGTTAACTGGTCCCAAGTAGTGATAGAACGAGATGGCAAAAAGGAAAGCCACTGATTCACCTTGTCGGATAGAGAGAATGGGAACAAGCTGCTTCAAAGTTGTGATGAGAATGGAAGTTCACAGCTCAAGGATATGAAACTTGCCGGTATCATTAATGTGCTTTGGTACATTTGGTTTTGCAGAAATCAAGTCAAATTCAATAATGTTGTAATTTCTTATCAGTCAGTTATTTGTTTGGTATCTGCTGGGATTTCCCTGTCTGGTCAGTTTTCTAAAGACTGTAGATTTCTGTCTATGAAGGATAAGGAGATTTTGTCTAGTTTTGGTGTCTCTGGGTCTATTTTAAAAGCTCCTTCTATTATTAAAGTGGTTTGGCAGCCTCCTAGGTGCAGGTGGGTAAAATGTAACACGGATGGGGCTGCTAGAGGTAGTCCTGGAGTGGCAGCTTGTGGTGGCTTATTAGAGACAGACAGAGCTGCTATTCTAGGCTGCTTTTCATATTATATTGGAATTGCATCTTCCTTTTATGCAGAATTATCTAGGGCTATGTTGGAAATTGAAATTGATTACCGGAAAGGTTGGCATAGTTTATGGTTGGAATGTGATTCTCTGTTAGTGGTAGATGCTTTTAAGTCAAATGCTCTGGTGCCTTGGAAGTAAAGAAACAGATGGAGTAATTGCCTTTCTCTCACTCTTCGGATGCAACTTATAGTTTCCCATATTTATAGTGAGGGAAATTCCTATACTGGTAAACTTGCTAATTTTGGTATCACAACTCATAATTTTAGTTGGTGGGACTCTATTCCTAGATTTATTTGGGAGGATTTTAATAACAATAGGTTATGGCTTCCATGTTATAAATTTAAGTAGCCTTTTGTTATTGTTCATGGGTTTTGGTTTGGTTCCCCCATGTTTTTTTGTATTCATTTATTCTTTATTATTTTAAATAATATGTAAGTATGCTGCAAACGATTGTTGTAGGTTGTGGTGCCAACCTAGTTGGGATGACTTCCTTCATTGTGATGCTTTTGCATACTAATTTTGTTTCTATCAACAACAAAAAATCTTCAGCAACAGTGCGCCAAAAACTTGTTGCGTTGTAAACACACATAAGGGCAGTGTACCGTGTCACAGAAGTAAAAAAGGACGGAAGTCCAGATATCGTACCCAAGAAATTAATTGTGATATGCAAGTGATAAAGTAAGTACTGGAATGGAGAAATCCTTGTGCTATTTAGACTAATTAAAGACTAATAATAATAAGATGATGATGTAGGAAATAAGAAGAGATAGAAATAAAAGAGTTTAAGAAATCAAGAGTAAAAGAGCCTAGAGTCGTGATTTCACTTGTACTTTCGATATCCCCCAAATCCTAGCTATATTCAATCCCTCTACGAATACAATTAATTGTTTGTTAGGCAATCAATAATCTTTTCCCCAGATGAACCCAATGTTTGTCAGGCAAAGAGTTTAAATTATTAGAAGGCATAAAGAACAAAGAGGTTGAATGACTGAAAGGAGTAAATCACGTTTGGTCATGATATAATTTAAACCCTATTTATCCTATAGATCTACCAATTTAATTGGGCTTAAAAGCCAAGATATCAATCAATTGATTTGAGCATACAAAGGGTGTGCAATCCTAGTATGGGATGAAGAACAATAGAATAACACTATTCAAATCGCAACTTTGAAACGAAATAGAATTCGAATTAAAGATAAGACATAGCAAAAAGGGTTTATACTAATACAAGATCCACCACAACTCTAGTGGTGAATTTAGCTACCCATAATAATAGATAAAACCAAATTCAACAAAGGGAAACGCATCCTGAAGAGTTAGAAGAAGAAGTGTCTCCAACTTAACCCCCGGGTGCAAATCCTACTCTAGAAATCTAAACTACTAAACGCTATACACTAAAAGAAAGCTATTACAAATGATAATAGTATTCAAAAGATTAAGAGATGATAGAGGTCTTCATAGTGGTACAGAGGGCCTCTATTTTTAGGAAAATATGAGAACATGGCCCAAAATAGGTCTTCTGCGCAGCCAGCACGGGCGTGCTCATCAGTCAACACGGCCGTGCTCTTTATTATGTCATGTCGTGCTCAATTCTGTACAGGTGTACCCACTTCGTAAAATAACATTCTAGTGCACGGGCATCAGCACGGGCGTGCTCAACCTTCTGCACGGCCGTGCTCTTCAGTTTTAAGGTCGTGCTTGCTTCAGTCAGGCCTTGCTTCTCTGAGTCGGGCCTTGCTTCACTTTGGCACGGGCGTGTTAGTGTCTGGCCCGGCCATGCTTCATCTTCAGAGGTCAGCTTTAAGTTCTTCTTGTAAGGTTTTGTTTGGTTGGTTGAGCTCATGGACTTGCGCAGGCGTGCTCATGTCTGCACGACGTAGGGTAGTGGTGTCGAGCTCGTCATCTGAGTGTGAGCCTTTGGTGACTTACCGGCATACTCACGGTGAGGGCCAAGGTAATACAAGGCATCCGCACCACCGATGGTGGGTGTCTGCCAATGCGTCTAGGTAGCTAGCTGGGTGCTTTTTCATGTATCTTTTTGAGTGATGGGCGGGCATTGCTGGTGAGCTGTGAGAGCTCTTTTCTTTCTTTTCGTATGTGTATGTTGTTACGTTTCAGTTTTTATTATTCTACAACGTTTGTATATGTACAGTATTCAGCGCCTTACTGATGGGGCCACTTGTATGCATGGTTTATGTATATAGTTTGTCCGTGTCTACGTTTTTGTTTTTTTTTTTTCCTTTTCCATATACACCGTGTGTTTTGTTTTCTTTGCTTACGCTACTTTTTTTTTAATAACGCGCTAATGATATAATATGGTTAAGGTATAGTTAATAATGTAATCTTGGGACTAATGGGATTATCCTACGCAAGTGGGGTCGTCTCATTTTGGTGGTATCAGAGCATTGAGAATGTTCTGAGACTAATGGGATGACTGCATGTATATGGGGTTGTCTCATTATTATGGTATCAGAGCAGTTTGGTTTTGTAACAAACTGTGGAAGTCTGGAACCATAACTGCGAGTCTAGGAAGTGTACTGGCTTCGATAGTTGATACCCGTTTTGTGTCAACTCAGTCTAGAATTGGGTAGAGTGTCCGATGCGCGAGTTATCAAAGTGTGATAATTGTTTTGTTCATAAGGCATATAATATGTTTAACTGTTAAGTGCTATTGTATGTCTAATGAATCGGAACTAATAGCTCTTTTTTAAAGCAAGCTAAATGGCTCGTGGGTGAGGTACTAGAGGAGGTAAGCCGACTACGACCGGAGACAACAACAACAACAATAACAACAACGGTGACCACTCCGAAACTGGAAGTGGTGGTGATACGTTGAAAGCGATGAGAGTCATGCGGGACTTGGCTACTGTAATGATGTAACAAACACAACAGATTGCTCAGTTCATGCAGCGACAAGAGGATAAGGAACCCATGAAGTATCAGTTGTATGCTGTGAGGGGATATGAGAGCGTGGACATAGGTCTCAATGCCTTTATGAATGGGAACCCTCCACAATTCCACAGGGAATACAACCCTGAAGCCGCAGAGATGTGGTTACAAGAGATAGAGAAGGTATTTATGGCTATCCATTTCAGGGAGGACAGGAAGGTGACGTATGCTGCGTTCATGCTGGTAGGCGCAGCGGAAGCTTGGTGGAAGAACAAGTTGAGGCTACTAGAAGCTGAAGGAAGAATTATCTCTTGGGAGTTGTTCAAAGAGAGTTTTCTGGAAAAGTAATTTTCGAGGAGCGTGAGATAGGAGAAGGAAAAAGAGTTTCTAAGTCTGAAGCAAGAGCAGGTGTTGGTTGGTGAATACGCAATGCGGTTTGAGGCATTGCTGAAGTTCTCTCAGTTTTACCAGGTTCAACCGAACGAGGAATGGGTGTGCAGGAGGTTTGAAGACGGGTTGAGGCCCGAGTTGAAGAGAACGATGCTACCCTTTGGCATCAGGTCATTCCCAGAACTGGTGGAGAAGTGTACAGTCCTAGAGGGACATGATAGGACAGGGACAGACCAACCACAAGCTAATAGTGGTGGACCCGTCCGCAGTAAAAGCTAGAGAGGAAGAGATGGTAGATTCAAGCATAGGGCAAGACCGTATGATCGCCCAGCTCAACACAACATTATCCATGGGGGGAGCAACTCCAGTCAAGGGCAACAAGAGATCCGTAAGTGTTTCCGATGCGGGGGACCGCATCTGGTAAAGAGCTGCCCAAGGGCCCAACATATCAGGTGTTTCAACTATAACCAGATGGGTCATTACGCATCTGACTGCAAGCTTGGAGTCAGCAGAAGAGCTCAATTCCAACAACCGAGCAAGAGAGCTCAAAGTGGTGGTGCAAGATCACAGAGTGCATGTCAGTAGAGTCACCCACAAACCACTGGACGAGTGTTTGCCATCAGGGGATCTGAAACCTCCTAATGCCCTGATTTGATACAAGGTAAATGTCTGGTCTCAGGTAAACTTTATCTGTTTTATTTGATTCGGGGGCTACGCAGTCATTTGTATCGATAGAGTGTATGGATCAACTAGGGTTAGTTGTTTCTTCATTGCCATACGACCTAACTGTTTCTACACCTACGGGTGAATCCTTAACCACCGTGTCCATGGTCGCCCCATCAGTAGGGCTAGATATATATATATATATATATATATATATATACAAACGAAAGTACAACAAAAGATAGAAAGTAAAAGAAAGTACGTCAAGGACCTCTGAAACTCTCAGAAAGCACGCTCACCAGCACTCCCACCCACTCTCAAAACATATATCAAAACCTTTCCACACGGTCCTAGGGACGCAGTGGCTGGCTCTCACCATCAGTGGTGAGGATACCCCGAACTACCCTACCCCTCTTCGTGGGTACGCTTATAAACCCGCATAGGCTCGTACTCGAATAGGAACTCGACACGACTATCCGGCGCCTCTAACACGCCCTGAGGTACTACTCTGTGCATCTGCGCTGGCCTCGGCAGACAAAGCCTTGCCTGCTAGACACTGCTGAAGACTGTGGCGCTATCCACAAGTAGTCCTGCTCTCTCAGCCTCGGTGGATGCCACATTCGAGGGAAGGGAAGAAACTGGTACATGCGGTAGGGTCCTATAACGTCCACATACGGTGGTGTGCCGCTCCAGAAGATCAAGCGGACAAGTACTGTGTATACTGCCAAGAAGATTGAAGGGTCCATCCGCCATCCCCTCTCGTCATGATAGACAAACTCAATGTCCCCCAACATCTACATCTGTGGTGCCCCCGTGATAAACGGGTGAAGTCTCGGGTCCAACCTGAAACTCTATTAGCTCGTCGTCTTCTCGCGAATCGAACATACACATACAAAGAAAAGATAGGGAGATAAGATATATAGCACATCTATAACAGGGATGATGCAATGCAGAATATATAGCAAACACAACCATCTCTCAATGTCTCGACACCATGGTCGTTCCCTAGCTAGATGTACACATACTCTTTCTATGCATGCCTGCTGGTACTAAACACCCTACTAAGGGCAACATCACGTCCGCTCATCGGACAACAAGTTGGTTTGTTCCAGTAATCCGTTCCACTCGTCGTGACCCATAAGAGTGCATCCCTTACCTTTGACGAATCGAGAAATCAATCGATCGAAATTGAAGATTTCGAAGTCATGATCTCAATGATGTCATCAGAATCGTTTTCCGATGCTCCAATCACCTTCAACCTTGAGCTCTATCTCTCTAACCCCCTGTAACCTCACTCTCAACTCTGCAACTTAGGAAATTTGGGGGAAAATTCGCACAAGTGAGGATATGAAAGTGGAAACACCACTTATGGTTCCTACTGTCCACGGTTAAGCGTGGAACACGTTGCACGCTTGAGCGTTCCCACGCTCTAGCGTGGTCTCTCTCCAGGCTTGAGCGTGGCACCTCATCCACTCCGCCTTCTCCCTGGCTTGCCATGTGTCTCACACGGGTCCAAACTCAAAACAGCTAGCACAACGCACTCTGCACGCTTGAGCGTGCCAACTTCCCACGTCCAAGCATTGCCACGCTTGACCATGGAGTCCTCCCACGCTTGAGCATTCTGCTCACCTAGGAAGGGACTTCCAGCCTTCTGACTTCCTCAGTTTCTCGTGTTATGCCTTAAGTTCTTCCAACACGATTCAAGCCTATTCCTAAACTTCCAACTTGGTGTCAAACTAGCACATGAACATTCACACAACCATACAAACACCCGATCAATGTTATCCGCCTCAATTAGCATTACAAAAGATGGGATGTTACAGATACCCGAGGTTTAATATCTAGATTTGAGAAAACGTGATTTACTCTTTTCAATCGTTCAACCTGTTTACGCTTTATGCTTTCTAATCATTTAAACTCTTTGCCTGACAACCATTGGGTTCATCTAGGGAAAAGAATATTAGTTGCCTGATAAACAATTAATAGTTTTCTTAAAGGGATTGATATTCGAAAAGCAACTGAGAAATTGAATAGAATTAGGATTTAGGGGGTATCGAAAGCACAAGTGAAAGCACGACTCTTGGGTCTTTACTCTTGAGTTCTAAACTCTCTTTTATTCTTCTTTCATTATCTTTTACTATTACTTTACTATTGTTTATTTCTTTTGAGTTCTTGATTAGTCTGAATAGCATAAGGATTTCCCTATTCCAGTATTTGTTTTATCACTTAGTTATCTCCTATTGTGACGCTTTTGCACTTCCTACTCTTTATATAAAAAAAATCACTTAGTTATCTAAATTAATCTCTTGGGTACGATATCTAGATTTCTGTCTAATATTACTTCTGCGATAGGGTACACTGCCCTTAAGTGTGTTTTTAACGCAACAAAGCTGCTGTTGGGATAAGTTTCTTTGAGGGAACTCCGGTGATTTACCTAGCATTGATTAGGGAATTTTGGACAAACCCTACATTCACCGCGAGGGAAATAAGAAACATGGTTCGGGACAGCTAAGTGACTGTGTCAAAGGCAACCATTTCATATGACATTGGTTGCGGTCAGTCTGGTATCACTTATGAAGATGAATGGGAAAAGGATTTAGGAGGAATAGAAGCCATCAAGGGATGTTTGCTGAAGAACATCACTGACAATCTTATCGGTTCAAAAATGACTGACAAAGCTATGGTTCTTCATCAAATCGTCAACAAGTCCATTATTCACAAGGCTGGTTCAAAGGACTCTGTCTCGAAGGCTCATCGGTTTTTTCTTGTTCACTTGCTGTTGGATAGGCAAGTTAATCTTACTCATCTTCTATTTGGGTGTTTCAAGGCCAATGTTGCTTCCAAAACACACTTAAGGGAAAGTGAATCCTGTCGCAGAAGTAATATAGGACGAAAGTCCATATATCGTACCCAAGAGATTAATTGTGATATGCAGGTGATAAAGTAAGTACTTGAATATAGAAATCCTTGTGCTATTCAGACTAATGGAATACTAAAAATAATAAGATGATGATGTAGGAAATAAGAAGAAAAGGTGAAAAAGAAATAAAAGAGTTGAGAAATCAAGAGTAAAAGAGCCTAGAGTCATGGCTTCACTTATACTTTCGATACCCCCCAAATCCTAGTTTCATTCAATTTCGCAATTGCTTTTTGAATATCAATCCCTCTACGAAAACTATTAATTGTTTCTCAAGCAATGAATATTCTTTTCCCTAGATAAACCGAATGTTTGTCAGACAAAGAGTTTAAATGATTAAAAAGCATAAAGAGCAAAGAGGTTGAATGACTTAAATGAGTAAATCAGGGTTGGTCATGTTATAATTTAAACCTCGGTTATCCTATAGATCTACCAATTTAATTAGGCTTGATAGCCAAAATATCAATCAATTGATTATGAGCATACAAAGGGTGTGCAATCCTAGTATGGGATGAAGAACAACAGAATAACACTATTCAAATCGCAACTTTGAAACCAAATAGAATTCGAATTAAAGCTAAGACATAGCAAAAAGGGTTTCTACTAATACAAGATCTACCACAACTCTAGTGGTGAATTTAGATACCCATAATAATAGATAAAACCAAAGTCAATAAAGGGAAATACATCCTGAAGAGTTAGAAAAAGAAGTGTCTCCAACTTAACCCCCAAGTGCAAATCCTACTCTAGAAATCTAAACTGCTAAAAGCTATAAACTATAAGAAATAATGTACAATTTACAATAGATGTCAAAAGATTACTTATAATTGTACGGAGGGCCTCTATATATAGGAAAATAGAAGAATAGGGCCCAAAATAAGGTCTTCTGCACAACTAGGGGTGGGAATAGGCCAGGCCAGGCCAGGCTTTAGTTAAATAGGCCTGGCCTATTTAAAAATTATATGGCCTAAGCATGGCCTGTTACCTGATATAGGCCATTTTTCAAGGCCTGGCCTGGCCTATTTAGAAGCCTGGCCTAGCCTGAAAGCCTATTTACATTAAGATCTTTGAATAGGCCAATAAGCCTATCTCTAAGTAGATAAATAGGCTAAAATGCTAGTATAAAAAGCCTTTAAATAGGCTGAGTGATAATAATATTGTAAGTACTAAGTGAAAGTATGCTAATAAATAAAGCATAAAGGATAAAGCATTTTTAAGTAAGATAAGGCCTTCCACATGGACACATCATGTGGAGCATCCTATGGGTCTTCTTAATCACTCATCCAAGTATGTTAATCATTTGTTTGCTCACTATTTATAGAATGCTATTCTGCTTCACATATATACTTTGAGTGATGTGGGACTAACTCCTATGTGGTGCAACTTACCTTTCCATTGTGAAAACTATTTGTATTAAATAAAGGGTAGGAATTTTTTTTTTTGTCAAAATGGTAGTAAGTATTAGATGTATTGTTTATTTTTCTTTTTATTATTTTTTAACTGAAAATAAATAAGTTGAGTGGCCTATATCTATGCCATGTTCAATTCGTATAGAATCTGACAAAAACCTTTCATCCCATATGGTTTGTGACTTCTCTTTAATCACATTCTTTTGCTGGATTTTTCACATCACTTTAATCATATTCAAGTGTCAGATTCACTTGATTTCTTTGCCATATGCACTAGTACAGAAAGCACTTTTTACATCGGTTAAAAAATACTTTTAACATCAGTTATAGTGGCGACGTTAATTAAAGTGATGTCAAAAGTGTGAATTTTAACATCGGCTGTAAACCGATGTTAAAAGTTTAATTTTAACATCGGTTAATAAAAAACCGGATGTTAAAAGTAAACTTTAAACATCGGTTATATAACACCCGATGTTAAAATTGTGGTCTCAGTCAGAGTTGTGCTCTAGAATTACAATATATATTACAATACTAGTTACACAAGTCCAGAATAATTAAACTATATTATAATGACATTACATATATACAGTGTTATAAGTGCAATAACCTAAAGTCCAAAATGTGTCACATGCAATACATACAAGTGCAAAAATCATATACAATCTACATTATGCTGCCTAGTATACTCATAAAAGAAATTAGCAAAACGTTCCCTCAGGTCTTTCATCTCTTCTTTATCAAGTGGAGTTTGATCGTCAAAAGCCTGCACAAGGTTAAATAAACTCAACATTAAATCTTCAACCAAAACAAAATATAATTTAACTTGTGCAAAACTTTATATTTATTACCTGTTGCCATCCGTCAATAATAGTGGCGGAGACCACGTTCAACATATGTTTCATCACGTAGTATCCACACTCCCAGCTGCCAGCTTGTCTACGAGACAACAAGACAATATGAAATTGAATATCAAGTACAGTACTAATATAATAATAATTACTGCTGTAATTTTTTTGTAAGAAATAATAAACTACTTACGAGTGGGATAATCCATTCAGGCTTTCTTTTTTACTTGGATGACCTACTTTTGCCATCTGCACAAGCCATGCTACTTGCAACCATAGCTCTATGATTAAAAATAATAATGTCAATTATGTTCATGTAATAAAGCAAAAGCAATTTGAATTACAAATTAAATTAAAGCTTACATGTCAATCGCGTCCTTCAATTCAGATGTCCGACTATAGTGCAACTGTAACGCCCCGATTTTCACGTTTTCTAATTCTTCAGTATTTTAATGTCTTTATTTTATTCGAGGTCTTAGGAATGGAAATAAAATATTCCGAGACCATAGTCATGCTCGACGATATCGTAGGAAGCTGCGATTAAGTTTTGAGACAAAAACTCAAACGGAGTCCGGTCTTCGTTTTTACACTGACAGTATGATTTTACTGCTCAGAAGACCTCAGATGGACCCGTGAACGAGACAGTAAGTCTTAGAATTTGATTCTCTATGTTTTGGTTAAATTTCGTAAAAATTTTCAGAAAACTAACTTCCTGACCTTCGTTCGGGCGAAATTCTCAATCGGGTGACGAACGGAGCCACATATGGACTTACCGAGACTCGCCAACAGATAATATTGATATCACAACATCCCAGGACACTTGGGAGAGTATGCCAGAGTCGTCATGACGATCGGGAAAATCTAGATGCGAAATGACCAAAATGCCCCTAACCTTAGTCTTTTGCACTTTTACCATTTTACCCTTTTGGAAAATGACCATTTTGCCCTTAAGTGACTTGTTTTAAGGCTGAACTCAGCCCCTCACACTCTCATTTTCGCACAGCCCCTCCAAAGATAGAGCTCCATAGTTGTTCTTGAGAGAAGAACACCATTGTTGTTCTTGAAAAAGCTTGAGTTCTTGTTGGAATCACTTGATTCCTTGAGCAATCTTCCTTCATTTCAAGGTAAGATCACTTCTATGATCTCTTAGCTTCTTGAATATCTCTTTATTTCAAGATCAAGATCCATTTTCATGAAAATTATTTCTTAGATCCAAAACTTTGAAAATCCATAGGAAATTGTAGAAAAATCCTTTTGAGGTAAGACCAAGTTCTTTGAACTCACATCATTAATCTCCACCTAAACCCAAGAGCTTATGATTCAACTCTCACCATAGCTCAAAAAGCACATTAGGGCCGAACCCTTCTTGATGATGATGAATAGTGTTTTCATCAATTTTTGATTTCTAACACTTGATTTCATTCTTAATTTCCTAATGCCTTTGAATCCATGAAATGGAAAACCAAAACCAATTCCTAACCTTTTAACCTAGGGTGGCCGAAATCCTCTTTGTTATGATTGTTGAGTTTGGTTTGATTGTTGTTTAATGTTTGATTGTTTGGTTGTTTGTAGTTGGTGTCAATTATCAGAAGGTTCACAAACCGATCAACCGACTTTGATCCGGGAATCTGCTCTTCAACAGGTATGGGGAGAAGAACCTCATCACACCAAGATGGTGGTAGTGAGAATGGTTGTTTAAGTTTATGTGTGGGTGAAACCCTTTAGTTTGGGTTCATTTTTATGTGTTAAGTTTTGTTAAGTTCTCTTGGAGAACAAGATTGTTATGATGAGTTTATGCTTGACTATGTTGTAGGGTGCTTTAGCATAAGTTGATGATGATATGATTGAATGAAAATCATTTCCATGTATGTTGTAAAACCTACTTTGATCACTAGATCAAGTATGGACTTTTGTGCTTGATTATGAGACCATGATGTGTGATGGACTTGTATGTTTTGGTTATGATGTAATAAGGTGTAATTGTGGTTTGTCATACTTGGTGTGAGCTTTTGAGCTATATTTGCTTAGTTGGTGAAGCAAAGTCTCCATTTTTCATTGGAGTAGGCTTGTGGCCTTAGTAAGAGGAAAATATAAGAACATGTGTTGTTCTTGATATAGCAAGGTTTTGATGTAACAAAACATGATTTCATAACCTATGTTTTCAAAGAGAAACAAAAGTGATTTTGATCCAAAGATCAAATGAAGTTTTAACCTTTTAAGTGTGTCACCAAAGTGGAAAATGTCTTTTCTTTAGCCATAGGTTTGTTAATCAAACTAAGTGTTTCAAAAGAGAATTAATGAAGAAGTTAAGGAAAAGTGAAAACAGGGCACTCGCCCGGCGAACCCCGTCTCGCTTCGCGAGACAGAGGGAAGATAAGGCATTCGCCAGGCTAACATTGCCTCGCCTCGTGAGACAGTGGACTAGCCCGAGCAGCAAAGATGCAGCTTCTCTGCCTCGCGTAGCGAAGTCGTTCTCGCCCCGCGAACCGCCTAAGCAGTGAAGAATTGCAGCTCTGCCTCGCGATGCGAGACAATTATCGCCTCGCGATGCGAGACAATTATCGCCTCGCGATGCAGAAGGTCGTTTTGAAATACAGTTCTCTGCCTCGCGACGCGAGACAATATTCGCCTCGCGATACAGATGATTTGTATAAGGAGCAAATATAACTCTCAGCCTCGCGACGCGAAACTTCTGTTCGCCCCGCGAGAAAGGAATCACTACCTTAATTTAGCTAAGCCAATGTACTCTCGCTAAGCGAATTTCATGTTTTAGAAAATCCTAGAAGTGAAGTAAGTAGTTCAAATGTTGTTTCAAATCAAATGAGTTTTCAATCGTAAAAGTTGTTTGTTTTACAAAAGGAGTTTTCTAACTCAATCTTAAAGTTTTATGCGTGAAAAACCTAAGTTAAATAATTAACTTAGAGTTGAAGACAAGGGTTAATTAGGTATGGTATGTGGTGGAACAAGACCATGCGCTATACCATTGATGACTTAGTACATCAATGACTTCATAAGACTTAAGTGAAATCAACACTTGTTTCCTTAATTGAAAAACAAGGGATTAATATCTTAGAAAGGCTTAAAGACTTATCTAAGAGGATTCTCAATCCTTATTCATAATGCTTAGGACTTGAGACATAATTCATAAGACATAAACACAAACATGTTACGTTTTGGGTTTTGAAACAATAGTTCGATGACGGACCGATGATTCGGATCCAGGTTAATCGTTCAATTGTTTCTGTCTTGTGATAACTGGAATGAGAGAGATCTTGAGGCTGTGCAGGTATGGGACTGTACAGTGGAAGGAATCTTGAGGCTATGCAGGTATGGGACTATATAGTTAAGGGAAGGCATATAAGAATTGATTGGTACTACCCATACCAACAAGATTTATCTTCTTTTCGGGAGCTTAGAACATAAGTACTTTATAGTTAAGCGTGCTTGACTTAGAGTAATTATGGGATGGGTGACCTTCTGGGAAGTTTCCTAGAAAGTGTGTGAGTGAGGACAAAACACGCTGAAAAGTCTTGTGTTGGTCTGTGGGGACAGTCGGCGATTCTGAAAGCAGTCTGGATCATTCCAAAGGAATCACGAGATATTTATCCGATGGATAATTGTTTTATCCGATGGATAAATGTTTTATAAAACAAAGATGTGTGTAGTTTCTAAGGAAGAGAACCTTAGTGAACCTTGAGGTCTATCCAATGGATAGACAATGCTTTATCGCGTCTGCTTTGTGTAAGCATTGGCATTTCATGTGCATAGTTGTAAGGCCTTGAGCCTAGGAGTTGAGCTTACACCTTGATGCGGGTGCGAATCTTACGGTGACGATCTTCAATGGTCTTTTTGGAGGTATCAGGGTTGGAAGGGCTGACATGTGACCAGTTGGTGATTCTTCTGTGTCGTGGCGAATCCGTGCAATACACTGATATCCTCTACTAGATGCCGTACTTTTCATGTTTGGTCGAGAGTGTTACCGTAAAGCCAGATACGTGCACATTACGAATGTCGTAGCATCTTGCTCATGGCTGGCAGAAACCGGAACATGTCCTCCCATTCACTCTCTCCGAATGTTTTGTTAGCTCCATGGAGTAGGGGTCAGAGTAGTACCCAGTGACATTGACATTGAGTCATATACATTGCATTGCATTGCATGGCTATTGATGTTTACATTTACTATTATACATCGCTGTATTGTTTAAGGATGCCTTATATTATGCTGTTAAATGTTTAGCATGCTATTATGTTGTTAACTGCTTAACATGATTTATACTGAGAACCTTTGTAAGCATGTTGGGTACGTTGTTACCCGGTGAGTCGTCCCGTTTTTACTACTGCTGTTTTGTTGTGTTGATGAACGGGAATCTCACCCTTATCTGTATGTTTTCTGCTGGTAAGGTGGACTCTTTTGCTGTTTTAGTTTTGTTGTCGGCCAGACTATGTCAGTTTTTGTAGTACCTTTTGGGAGCTATGACTCCTAGTACTTATTGTATTTCTTATGTCAGTCATACATTAGACTTATGTCTATATATAGTAATGTTGTTATTTCTGTTTTCTGTATTATAATACTGTATGTATGTCCTAGTAATGCATGGTGAACCTAAGTTCACTTATTAGTATTATTTATTACCTTTACTAATCCCATTACATCTTTATGAAAAGAAAAGAAAAGAAAAAGAAAAAAAAATCGTATTTTCCGCATTAATAAATATTTTCGGCCTTATAAACGTTCGGGAATGTGACACTTGGGAAAGGGTGTTGCATTATTTGGTATCAGAGCTGGCCGAGTCTTTTTGGGGTTTGTAGGTTATGATCTGTCTTGTTTGTGTTGTGTTTTCTCTGATTGTCTTTCTGTGCTATTGTTTCTGAGAGAAAACAATGTTGGAGAGGATGATGACTTCGGTCTATCCTTTTGTATTGTTTGTTCTCTGTGTTGTGTTTCTTTGAAGAAGACAACGATTGTTTGTTACTCTCTGCATTATTGTTTCTGAAGGGGAATGATATTGGACAGGGTAGTAATGTTTTTGCTTTCTTGTAAGTTGTCGCTCGCAGAGTTTTTCAGAACGAGTGTTTTCCGACTAGTGCCAGACGAGTTGAAAGACATGGAGTTCCTGTAGCTACGTCAAGGAGGAATGTCTGTCAAAGAATATGCTGATCGTTTTGAGTCCCTGCTGAAGTCTTCGAGGTATTTCCATCTTCATCCCGATAAGGAGTGGAAGTGCACAAAGTTCGAAGAAGGTTTAAGGGACGAGATTCGAGGAGAGGTGCTACCTCTCGAGGTCAAAGAGTTCTCGGTTTTGGTAGATGAATGCTTCGTAATCGAAGATCTGATGAAGACTTGTGGAGGAAGGCAACGTCACTCTGGACCGACTAGGTTCCATAAAGGCACCAATGGTCGTGATGATAGATCTCGATCAAAACCATATTCAAAACGGCAAGGTCAACAACAACGTTCTGTAGGTGGAAGCAGCGGGAGTATTAGTCAATCTGGAAGCGCCCCAAAGAAGTGCATGAAGTGTGGCAAGAACAATCATGTCACCAGAGAATGCTTAATCAAGGGGATCATATGCTTCAAGTGTGGGAAGCCAGGACATACTTCACGCGATTGTGTGCAATCAAAAGCTAGACATTCTGTCAACGATGTGCAAGCAGCGAAGCCTAAGGCAATGAGTGGAGTTTATACTGGGGATGATGCTGAGACTCCTCAAAGGGAAGATTTGATTCACGGTCAGATCGTCGTGGAAGGTAAAACCTTATCTGTATCTTTCCTTACCCTTAGATTTGGTAATTCTTGCACTTTCTGCAAAGCCCGTTATAACTGCGAAAGTCTGTTTGAACTGTTCTATTTTCCGTAGTGGATAGAACGTTTTTGATTGATTTAATCTGTTTGCCTCTTTGGCAAATAGATTTGATCATAGGGATGGATTGGTTATCTTGTAATCGTATCCCATTAGACGGTGCAAACAAAACCTTAGTTTTCCTTGATTCGGATAATTCTGGATTTGGATTGCCAACCAAGGAAACGTTTCTTTGAGAGGAGGAGCTCAACGAATACATGTTACTAATGAGTTTCCGGAAGTCTTTCTTGAAAACGTACCAGGTGTACCGCCAGTTGGAGACATCTAGTTGTGATCGAACTTGTGCCAGGAACAGGACTAGCGTCTATGGCACCTTATCATATGGCACCTGCTGAGTTGGAAACCTTGAAGGAACAATTGGTGGACTTATTGGGAAAACAGTTCGTTAGACCCAGTGTGTCGTTTTAGGGAACGCCTGTGCTATTGGTGAGAAAGAAAGACGAAACATCTCGCTTATGTGTGGATTAGCGCCAGTTGAACAAAGTTACCATTCAGAACAAGTATCATCTTCCGGGAATAAATGACTTGATGGATCAGTTGAGGAGAGCGGCAGTTTTCTTCGAGATTGATTTGCGATCGGGTTATCACCAGATTCATGTGAAGACAGAAGATATACCAAAGACAGCGTTTCAAACACGCTATGGGTACTACGAGTACCTTGTAATGCCATTTGGTATGGTGAATACTCCTCTATATTCATGGATTACATGAATAGGATCTTTCGTTCATATCTAGATAAGTTTGTCGTTGTTTCATAGACGACATACTCATTTATTCGCGAAACCAGGAAGTACACGCTGAATATCTTAGTGTGATTCTTCAGGTTCTGAAGGAGAAACAGCTGTATGCAAAGTTGTCCAAGTGTGAGTTTTGGCTCGACGAAGTAAAGTTTTTGGGTCATGTGATTTCAAAGGAAGGATAAAGCGTTTGAATGGACTGAAGCCTGTGAGGAAAGTTTTCAAGGATTAGAGAGAAGGTTGACTACTTCACCTGTGTTAGTGCTGCCTGATCTCAAGGGAACATTTGTGTTCACACTCCTACATATTCCTCAGTGTATTAGACAATTGAGTGAATTGGTAATATGGTGTCCATTGGTCTGGATTTTCGTATTACTTCACTGAAAGTTTTGTTATTACTATTTCTTGAGTTATAACATAAACAACTTCTTGATACTGAAAGTTTCTTGATGAAACTTAGTCTAATCACTTTTACTTTTGGTGAAGGTGATCCAGTCTGATTTTTGCCAGACTGTTTATCTTTTGATTCCCAAATTTATTGGAAGGTTCTTATGAAAGAAGGAACTTTATTAGAGTCATGGATGTAAACATGTATTAGCTATGCATTTTTACACTCACGAACCTACTGAAGAGTCTTTTTGCATACTGGATATTCCTGTATTCATTCCAGATTGGTAAAATTCTTTTGTTACTTTCTTCTGAGACCAAGACCAGGAAAAATTTCCTTTGTTGAAAATTTCTTTCCTTAATCTTCAGCGACCGAGTAGGTTTAGTTTTAAGTCACGGAATTTCGAGGACGAAATTCTTTTAAGAAGGGTAGGAATGTAACGCCCCGATTTTCACGTTTTCTAATTCTTCAGTATTTTAATGTCTTTATTTTATTCGAGGTCTTAGGAATGGAAATAAAATATTCCGAGACCATAGTCATGCTCGACGATATCGTAGGAAGCTACGATTAAGTTTTGAGTCAAAAACTCAAACGGAGTCAGGTCTGCGTTTTTACACTGACAGTATGATTTTACTGCTCAGAAGACCTCAGATGGACCCGTGAACGAGACAGTGAGTCTTAGAATTTGATTCTCTACGTTTTGGTTAAATTTCGTAAAAATTTCAGAAAAATAACTTCCTGACCTTCGTTCGGGCGAAATTCTCAATCGGGTGACGAACGGAGCCACATATGGACTTACCGAGACTCGCCAACAGATAATCTTGATATCACAACATCCCAGGACACTTGGGAGAGTATGCCAGAGTCGTCATGACGATCGGGAAAATCTAGATGCGAAATGACCAAAATGCCCCTAACCTTAGTCTTTTGCACTTTTACCATTTTACCCTTTTGGCAAATGACCATTTTGCCCTTAAGTGACTTGTTTTAAGGCTGAACTCAGCCCCTCACACTCTCATTTTCGCACAGCCCCTCCAAAGATAGAGCTCCATAGTTGTTCTTGAGAGAAGAACACCATTGTTGTTCTTGAAAAAGCTTGAGTTCTTGTTGGAATCACTTGATTCCTTGAGCAATCCTCCTTCATTTCAAGGTAAGATCACTTCTATGATCTCTTAGCTTCTTGAATATCTCTTTATTTCAAGATCAAGCTCCATTTTCATGAAAATTATTTCTTAGATCCAAAACTTTGAAAATCCATGGGAAATTGTAGAAAAATCCTTTTGAGGTAAGACCAAGTTCTTTGAACTCACATCATTAATCTCCACCTAAACCCAAGAGCTTATGATTCAACTCTCATCATATCTCAAAAAGCACATTAGGGCCGAACCCTTCTTGATGATGATGAATAGTGTTTTCATCAATTTTTGATTTCTAACACTTGATTTCATTCTTAGCTTTCCTAATGCCTTTGAATCCATGAAATGGAAAACCAAAACCAATTCCTAACCTTTTAACCTAGGGTGGCCGAAATCCTCTTTGTTATGATTGTTGAGTTTGGTTTGATTGTTGTTTAATGTTTGATTGTTTGTTTGTTTGTAGTTGGTGTCAATTATCAGAAGGTTCACAAACCGATCAACCGACTTTGATCCGGGAATCTGCTCTTCAACAGGTATGGGGAGAAGAACCTCATCACACCAAGATGGTGGTAGTGAGAATGGTTGTTTAAGTTTATGTGTGGGTGAAACCCTTTAGTTTGGGTTCACTTTTATGTGTTAAGTTTTGTTAAGTTCTCTTGGAGAACAAGATTGTTATGATGAGTTTATGCTTGACTATGTTGTAGGGTGCTTTAGCATAAGTTGATGATGATATGATTGAATGAAAATCATTTCCATGTATGTTGTAAAACCTACTTTGATCACTAGATCAAGTATGGACTTTTGTGCTTGATTATGAGACCATGATGTGTGATGGACTTGTATGTTTTGGTTATGATGTAATAAGGTGTAATTGTGGTTTGTCATACTTGGTGTGAGCTTTTGAGCTATATTTGCTTAGTTGGTGAAGCAAAGTCTCCATTTTTCATTGGAGTAGGCTTGTGGCCTTAGTAAGAGGAAAATATAAGAACATGTGTTGTTCTTGATCTAGCAAGGTTTTGATGTAACAAAACATGATTTCATAACCTATGTTTTCAAAGAGAAACAAAAGTGATTTTGATCCAAAGATCAAATGAAATTTTAACCTTTTAAGTGTGTCACCAAAGTGGAAAATGTCTTTTCTTTAGCCATAGGTTTGTTAATCAAACTAAGTGTTTCAAAAGAGAATTAATGAAGAAGTTAAGGAAAAGTGAAAACAGGGCACTCGCCCGGCGAACCCCGTCTCGCCTCGCGAGACAGAGAGAAGATAAGGCATTCGCCAGGCTAACATTGCCTCGCCTCGCGAGACAATGGACTAGCCCGAGCAGCAAAGATGCAGCTTCTCTGCCTCGCGTAGCGAAGTAGTTCTCGCCCCGCGAACAGCCTAAGCAGTGAAGAATTGCAGCTCTGCCTCGCGACGCGAGACAATTATCGCCTCGCGATGCAGAAGTTCGGTTTGAAATATAGTTCTCTGCCTCGCGACGCGAGACAATATTCGCCTCGCGATACAGAGGATTTGTATAAGGAGCAAATATAACTCTCAACCTCACGACGCGAAACTTCTGTTCGCCCCGCGAGAAAGGAATCACTACCTTAATTTAGCTAAGCGAATGTACTCTCGCTAAGCGAATTTCATGTTTTAGAAAATGCTAGAAGTGAAGTAAGTAGTTCAAATGTTGTTTCAAATCAAATGAGTTTTCAATCGTAAAAGTTGTTTGGCTTACAAAAGGAGTTTTCTAACTCAATCTTAAAGTTTTATGCGTGAAAAACCTAAGTTAAATAATTAACTTAGAGTTGAAGACAAGGGTTAATTAAGTATGGTATGTGGTGGAACAAGACCATGCGCTATACCATTGATGACTTAGTACATCAATGACTTCATACGACTTAAGTGAAATCAACACTTGTTTCCTTAATTGAAAAACAAGGGATTAATATCTTAGAAAGGCTTAAAGACTTATCTAAGAGGATTCTCAATCCTTATTCATAATGCTTAGGACTTGAGACATAATTCATAAGACATAAACACAAACATGTTACGTTTTGGGTTTTAAAACAATAGTTCGATGACGGACCGATGATTCGGATCCAGGTTAATCGTTCAATTGTTTCTGTCTTGTGATAACTGGAATGAGAGAGATCTTGAGGCTGTGCAGGTATGGGACTGTACAGTGGAAGGAATCTTGAGGCTATGCAGGTATGGGACTATATAGTTAAGGGAAGGCATATAAGAATTGATTGGTACTACCCATACCAACAAGATTTATCTTCTTTTCGGGAGCTTAGAACATAAGTACTTTATAGTTAAGCGTGCTTGACTTAGAGTAATTATGGGATGGGTGACCTTCTGGGAAGTTTCCTAGAAAGTGTGTGAGTGAGGACAAAACACGCTGAAAAGACTTGTGTTGGTCTGTGGGGACAGTCGGCGATTCTGAAAGCAGTCTGGATCATTCCAAAGGAATCACAAGATATTTATCCGATGGATAATTGTTTTATCCGATGGATAAATGTTTTATAAAACAAAGATGTGTGTAGTTTCTAAGGAAGAGAACCTTAGTGAACCTTGAGGTCTATCCAATGGATAGACATTGCTTTATCGCGTCTGCTTTGTGTAAGCATTGGCATTTCATGTGCATAGTTGTAAGGCCTTGAGCCTAGGAGTTGAGCTTACACCTTGATGCGGGTGCGAATCTTACGGTGACGATCTTCAATGGTCTTTTTGGAGGTATCAGGGTTGGAAGGGCTGACATGTGACCAGTTGGTGATTCTTCTGTGTCGTGGCGAATCCGTGCAATACACTGATATCCTCTACTAGATGCCGTACTTTTCATGTTTTGTCGAGAGTGTTACCGTAAAGCCAGATACGTGCACGTTACGAATGTCGTAGCATCTTGCTCATGGCTGGCAGAAACCGGAACATGTCCTCCCATTCACTCTCTCTGAATGTTTTGTTAGCTCCATGGAGTAGGGGTCAGAGTAGTACCCAGTGACATTGACATTGAGTCATATACATTGCATTGCATTACATGGCTATTGATGTTTACATTTACTATTATACATCGCTGTATTGTTTAAGGATGCCTTATATTATGCTGTTAAATGTTTAGCATGCTATTATGTTGTTAACTGCTTAACATGATTTATACTGAGAACCTTTGTAAGCATGTTGGGTATGTTGTTACCCGGTGAGTCGTCCCGTTTTACTACTGCTGTTTTGTTGTGTTGATGAACGGGAATCTCACCCATATCTGTATGTTTTCTGCTGGTACTTGCTGTTGATGCTTGAACAGATGGATGCGACGATGGTTCGGTTCCGCAGTCCCTTTGAGTTCGGAGGTGGACTCTTTTGCTGTTTTAGTTTTATTGTCGGCCAGACTATGTCAGTTTTTGTAGTACCTTTTGGGAGCTATGACTCCTAGTACTTATTGTATTTCTTATGTCAGTCATACATTAGACTTATGTCTATATATAGTAATGTTGTTATTTCTGTTTTCTGTATTATAATACTGTATGTATGTCCTATTAATGCATGGTGAACCTAAGTTCACTTATTAGTATTATTTATTACCTTTACTAATCCCATTACATCTTTATGAAAAGAAAAGAAAAAGAAAAAGAAAAAAAAATCGTATTTTCCGCATTAATAAATATTTTCGGCCTTATAAACGTTCGGGAATGTGACACTCGGGAAAGGGTGTTGCAGCAACGAGCATAAGAAGACGACACGATGCTGGCTAGGATGAAGTATGAGCAACTGCCAATGACCCCTCCTAAGTATTGGTGCTAGATAAATATCTTTCTTTGTTTGACCAAGTAGCTTCAGGATGTATGTCTTCATCGCATCCCCATTAGTGTAGTAATTTCCCTGAATTACGCTTGGGTCTAAGAATCCATACGTATTCTGGTTGCCTCTTTCCATACACAAGCGATGAAGATACCTAAGATATTAGAATAAAATAATGTTAAATACCTAAGACATTGAAATAAATTATAGAATTAAAATACCTAAGATGCATGTCAACAGTGTACTTACTTGCACCACATACTCAGAACGGTATTGGCTAGCCAATTACCCGGCAGACATATGTCACCTATATCCTTCCCAGAGAAAAAAAAAGGCTAGGAAGTCGCAAGCGCGTTCGTGTTCCAAAACTCCATGTGCTCCAAAACGCAACGTGCTTTGTCAAATGGCAGCACGATTGAGATACCCAGTTGAAAATTTGTAAAAGAGATATTCACATGTAACAATGCTACATGAGGAGTTAGCCTCACATCTCTTAAAGTATACATGTGAAGTTGTCTAACATTTTATAAATAAAGAGCAAATTGCATTATTTCTATAATAACCTTGGTTTTGTTGAAAAGGTATCATTTTGTTAAAAAAATAATATGATAAATTATATAAAAAAAAATAATACTATATATATATATATATATATATATATATATATATATATATATATATATATATATATTATGTATTATGTATTATGTATTTTATTATCTTTTAAATCTTTTATTAATCAAAAATTATTAATCACAAATAATATTATATATCTTTTTCTTAATTAAAAAATAATACTATTTATAAATAGGTCGGCCTATTAGGTTTAAAAGGCTTTTTTATAAGCCTAAGACTGGCTATTTAACTAAAAAGGCTTTTTGAAAAGCCTAAATTTGATCTTTTTATTAATTGAGACAGGCCAGGCCATAGGCCCTTGACGGACGGCCTGGCCTATTCCCACCCCTATGCACAGCCAACACGGGCGTGCTCATCAGTTAGCACGACCGTGCTCTTTATTATGTCAAGTCGTGCTAAATTTTGCATAGGCATACCAACTTCGTAAAACAACGTTGTTGTGCACGGGTATCAGCATAGGCGTGCTCAACCTTCTTCACAGCCATGCTCTTCAGTTGTAAGGTCGTGCTTGCTTCAGTCAACCCTTACTTCTCTGAGTCAGGCCTTGCTGGTGTTTGGCACGGCCGCGCTTCATCTTCAGAGGTCAGCATTAAGTCATTCTTGTAAGGCTTTGTTTGGATGGTTGAGCTGGAGGGATTGCACGGGCATGCTCATGTCTGGCACGACCGTGCTCGAGCTCAGAACTTAAATATTTTCTTCATTTTAGCTCAAAAACCTTCATCTTTCTTCATAAGTTCATCAAACTGCCTCTAAACATCAATTCTATCCAAACTTAAGTAAAAGGGTAAAATATAACAATAATCATCATGAAATGAATCAAAATTCAACCCAAATACCCCTTATAAACTGCACAGAATTGAGGTTTATCAAACTTCCCACACTTGAGTATTGCTTGTCCTCAAGCAATTATCTGGCTTAGAAGAATTTTCAAAAATAATTTTCAGACTTAAATAAGGGGAACCTAAAACAAACAAAGTTTTTTCAAAATTGCAGGGATGGTCAAACAAGTATAATTTTCCAAAGAAAGTCAAGAGATTACCTCATTAGAACTTTTAAATTCCTTGAAATAAAATTTTTCAAATGGCCAAAGGTCGCTCCACTCACAATCTCTCAATGTATTGGGCAAATATATTAAATCACTCAAGATTCTCAAACAAAAACATAACCATAGGCTTGTCCATTGACCAAATCTCCACAATATGATCCATATGCATGCAGAAGAAGGAAGGGGTCCTTCAAGGGTTGTAACGGGGCCAAGGCATTGATGTTAGGTGTGATAGAGAAAGAAAAGAGATTTTCAAAGGGCTAAATTAATAAGACAAACTAGCAACCTCTTGAAGAATAAAAGAGCATAAAGTACATTGAT
Source organism: Ammopiptanthus mongolicus (assembly GCA_039655645.1). Lineage (NCBI taxonomy): Eukaryota > Viridiplantae > Streptophyta > Magnoliopsida > Fabales > Fabaceae > Ammopiptanthus > Ammopiptanthus mongolicus. The sequence continues at coordinate 57,026,865 of CM077344.1, forward strand.
ACTTTTTCATAAAATTTTCTAGGATCTACTATTTTTTCTTCAACCTTTCTTCTCTTTCCTTTCCTTTGCTATAAGCTTGATTTTTCTTTTTCTTGCTTCTTCTCTAACTTATTTTTCTATTCACCAATTTTTATTTTTCTTTTCCTTTTTAGAATAGAGAGAGAAGCCCTTTTTCTTTACTGCCAGCTTATTTCTAACCCTTTTTATTTTCAGAAAGGGATTCACAGTAACACATTCCCACTAATGCTCCAATAAACTTCTAAGCGGTCACCAAAAACAATTCTCAATTTTATAGAATAGGGAGCAAAGAAAATATTTTCATAAGGCTCAAATTGGGCAACTAGAGGAAGTGTTTATCAAATATAATGCAGGCCAGAAAAATACCTAAGAGTGCTCCAACCAGAGTTCCACAAGCATATAAATCAAATTCGCCTCAAGATGGTCTCAGGACAAGTTCTAGAACATATTCACCTGAGAAATCACACTCATCAAAGAAAAGGGATTAATATCAAATAAATTTAGCATTGCAATTTAATCCCCATAAAAGCCCAAGTCTTATATTTAGAAGCTAAGTCTAATGAAAAATTTTCAAAAAAGGAATTTTCTGCTAATTTTTAATTTTCAAAAGACAAAATTTTTCAAAAAAATACTTAAGAGACTATCAAATTTTTTTTTTTTGAAAGGGGTTTTCTTAATTTTCTTCATAAAAAGAGAGAAAAGCCAGTTAATTAGATGCAGCAATATCATAAAAAATATGTTATATTTTTCCTTCCCACACTTTACATATGCAGTGTCCTCAATGTAACACATTTAATCATGAAATACAAGTTTAGAGAGAAGGGGAAGAGAAATTTTTACAAAATTACCTCTGATACAATAGCGTAGACACTTAACGTATCATAGCAGGGAATCACTGAAGTGGAGGAGGGTGGTCAAAGTGTCGCTGAATCATCTGCAGCATCAGAGCCATCTGCTGGTCTTGACTGTTGAACTGCCGAAAGACATCCACTGAAAATTGCTGGAAGTTCTGCTCCTGAGAATCCAGGCGTCCATAAACTCCCATCTCAAGCTGATCAAAGCAAGTGGCGAGTCTCTGGTAGTCATCCTCATGAACCGGTGGGGCAGGCGGGCCATCTCTGTGAATCTCTGCATGCGGGGCCTCATCCTGATGGTGCTCCCCCTAGTCAAGCTCTAAGCCTGAGTCTTGAGCGGCCTCGACCCCAGCTAGTCTGAGCTCTCCATGGGGCCCACGGGTCACAATGCTCATCGATAGCAGCATCCTCTCATCAATCGCTGACATCGGGCTCATATGTCAGACCCGTGGGTGCAGCTGCTCTATGTTACGAGCCAGCTGAGATAGGAAGGAGCCCACTAAGATGAAGCCCTTCTGTCTCGGTCTCTATCTATCCCCCAAATGCAAGCAAGTCTGCATCAAGATATAGCCGGCATTTAGCAGCTGAGCCTGAACCATCGCCACAAAATAAGTAAGTCTAACAAGGAAACCCCGCCGGCAGTAGAGTAATGGCTGGTGATAGAAAGAGTCAGCCACCGATGTAGCACACGTAGTGGTATATCAGCAAATGCAGATGACTTCGCCAAGCGATGGTTATCTGGCTAGGCTCCATCCCCGATGATCAAGGCCCAAAAGGCCCCATCTGAGAACTCCACTGGCATCTCCAGTAGAGCAGTCTGGTATCTCTCTGAGCGGACTGACTCCTCTATCTTGAACCCAAGGCGGACATTGAATTCCACTAGTGACATCCGCCATATGTGGCCATTTAGCTGGAATGACACTCTAGGTTCCTCACCCTCAACTTCGGAATCAAAGTAGAGGCAGGTGGAAAGGAACTCCAGAGTGGGCTTCAGGTAGGCAGGGCATTGAATAACAGCTACTCGCTCCCACCCGATGTTCTGCAGTAGGTGGTTGGCCTGGGGAGCAAATCCGTAGGTGGCCAGAATATCCATATCCAGATACTTCTGGGCCATGATCTCAAAAGCACCCAACTGGATGAATCTGGACTGGTGATCAACATCAGGGAAAGACAGCAGCTCGTTCCCTATATGTCGAGAAGATCCATCATGCTCTGTGCGGCTACATTTTGGTGCCACAGTCCTGTATAAGCCAAAAATCAAGCATTAGTATCAAGAATAATCATAATAATATGAAGAATATAAGCAATGATCATAATCAACATAGGAACAAGACATATGACTGAATTCCCAGATAAAAATCATTTATTTAATTATTCTGAGTTGAGCACAACCTTGCTGTCAGCGAGCATGGCCGTGCTGAAAATTATTTTCTAGAAATTAAAGTGGCATGATCGTGCTAGCAGGGGGCACGACCGTGCTAAGTGAAAATTCAATATTCCAGAATGTATGAATGGCACGGCCTGTTCTTGGAACATCACGACCGTGCTGGTGCTCGTGCTTCATCAGAAACTCAGAAATATGAGCAGCACGACCTGTTCTTGGAACAGCACGGCCGTGCTCTTGCTCGTGCCACAAGCAGAATTTGACAAAACTCAAAATCCACAGCCCAAAACATGCAGAGACTTAATATAATGCTAGATTAACAATTCCTAACACAAATCAACACTAAACTAACAAAACAACAACAAATCAAGAATAAAATCAAAGGGGGTAAAATAACCCTAACCAAACCTAACCTAAAACCTAACCACACAAATTAAAGATGAAGGAAGTGAGATTTTACCTTAGAGAAGTGAAATTAGCTAGGAAAGAGGCTGAGAAATTGATGGTTTTGCGTAGATTGGGGAGCAAGAGGTGAGCAAGGGTTGTGCTCGTCCCGTGCTCTGCTCACCTCTTTTATTCTAATAGTCCCGCACGAAGCACGGCCGTGCTAACAAGGAGCACAGCCGTGGTCACCTATTTTTCCATATTTTTAATTTCAGTTCAAAATAGGGAACAATTTTCTTTTTTATGCAAACCTTCCCACACTTATTTCAATCTCTAGTTTTTAATTTTCAAAAGGGAAAAACTACTAAGGACAAAAAAAAAATTAAAATAAAATGTAGGTTGCCTCATGTGCAACGCTTGTTTAACGTCACGAGCCTGACAACCTGTTTTTTTAGAGAATTGGTCAATCAAGGGGCTCTCCAATTGCAAATTTAGCATGTAAGGCATTGCCCCTTCTTAGTTTTCTGATCATGTGGTTCATGTTATTTTTCCTTTTTCCCTTTGGTTGATGAGCTTCAAAAGATGATGATATTTTTGCTTTCTAATCATCCACCAATATGTTCAGATCCTGCAAGACACGGTTTTCTTTCATAGGTTCCTCCGTCTTTACATAATCGAAGTTGTTAGAAACAAACACATTACCAGCAAAAGTAGAAGAAATAAAATGGAGAAAAATATTGAGAGGGATTTTTAGTAGAAATTAACATTTTTAAAACATCCTCTTTCGTACCACTATTTAATGTTACCTTCCCCTTTTTAACCTCAATTTCAGCATCACCAATGGCTAAGAGAATCTTTTATGGCTCAATGTTGATTTTTACCCTTTTTGGCGCACTGGAAGCTAAGCATGGTCGTTTAAGTGCAGGGACACGGCAGTGTATCTCTATTGACATGCTTTCTAACTCATAGGGAGTGGTGCACGACTGCGCTTCAGCTGGTACACATTCGTGTTCATCATCAGACATGCTCTTTTCAGCAGGAGCTTCTTCCTTTTCTGTGGATGTCTGTCCGCCAATAATTGGAATGAAATTTTTCCAAAATTGATAGAGCTGCTCATGGTCGAGCTCTTCATTCATTTTGATAGCATATTGGGCTTCTTCCTCTAGATTGAGCTCAACTTGAGGGGCCAATTGTTTTTGGACCAACTGAGATAACAACATAGATAGGTTGGAGAGTTGAGTCTCTATAGAATCGAATCGATTATTGCTCCGCTCCATAATCTCGTCCCAATCTATTTCTTGCTCTTCTTGTCTTTGCCACTGATTTTGCAAGTAATCTCTAAGAATTCTCCTCTATGGTTCTTCTTACTTTCCTACCTGCAAAATAAGATCAACTAGATGCACATTGTTGGGAAGACATTAGTTTTTCGAGAGAGATAATCAAAAATAAAAAGAAAATAAAAAAATGTGTAAAGTAACTAGAATATCTTTCTTCCAATATCACAAAATACCACAAATTAATCCCCGACAATGGCGCCAAAAACTTGTTGCTTCTAAAACACACTTAAGGGCAAGTGTACCCTGCCGTAGAAGTAATATAGGACGGAAATCCAGATATCGTACCCAAGAGATTAATTGTGATATGCAGGTGATAAAGTAAGTACTCGAATAAAGAAATCCTTATGCTATTCAGACTAATGGAATACTAATAATAATAAGATGATGATGTAGGTAATAAGAAGAATAAGTAAGGAGAAATAAAATAGTTGAGAAATCAAGAGTAAAAGAGCCTAGAGTCGTGGTTTCACTTGTACTTTCGATACCCCCCAAATCCTAATTCTATTCAATTTCGCAGTTGGTTTTCAAATATCAATCCCTCTACGAAAATGCAGCAGTTATCATCATGTTCAATAAAACAGTAAACATCCCAACATATCAACATCCTCCCACATCATGCATATATCTCATATATTGCAAATATCATAGTTAGCAGATATGCATACGGCCACATAGCACATATCATCAAACATCACAAATCTGCTAACCTAGGATATCAAGCATAGTGGTGATAGCCCAAAGTAGACTAAATCTAGGTTTTAGGTACTTTGTCAGGGCTCAACCTTACGTAGGGTTTAGGGTTCCCCTACACAACATAAAACATACAATAGAGCTATATAAACTACTCTTGCCTCCCCGACGAGTGCAACTCTTTCTCCCCACTTGAACAGTCGTGGCACGAATACCCACGTGATTGCATCTTCCCCAACCTCAAGCTCGCAGCTCATCTCCAATGGCAGCTCCAAGACAGTCGCGACCTCAACCTCGCCAACGTGTAAAATCACGAGCACGAACTTTGCCCTAACCACGAGCACAACACGTGGATAATAATGTTAGCCCTAGGGCAAGCTTAAAGATCAAAGATAAAAGGTAGAAACTCGAAGGACACACCTTAGGGATTCGAGTTTACCTTTGACAAATCAAGAAATCGATTGATCAAAATTGAAGATTTCGAAATCACGATCTCAACGGTGTTGTCAGAATCGCGTTCCGATGCTCCAATCACCTTCAACCTTGAGCTCTCTCTCTCTAACCCCTTGGGACCCCACTCTCAGCTCTGCAACTTAGGAAATTTGGGGGAAAATTCGCACAAGTGAGGAAATGAAAGTGGAAACACCACTTATGGTTCCTGTTGTTCACGCTTAAGCGTGGAACACTTTGCACGCTTGAGCATTCCCACGCTCTAGAGTGGGCTCTCTCCACGCTTGAGCGTGGAACCTCGTCCACTCCAACTTCTCCCTAGCCTGACACGTGTCTCACACGCATCCAAACTCAGAACAGTTGGCACAGCGCACTCAGCATGCTTGAGCGTGCCAACTTCCCACATCCAAGTGTTGCCACGCTTGAGCGTGGAGTCCTCCCATGCTTGAGCGTTCTGCTCAGCTGGGAAGGGACTTCCAGCCTTCTGACTTCCCCAGTTTCTCGTGTTATGCCTTAAAATCTTCCAACACGATTCAAGCCTATTCCTAAGCTTCCAACTAGGTGTCAAACTGGCACATGAACATTCACACAACCTTACAAACACCCGATCAAGGTTATCCGCCTCAATTAGGGTTACAAAAGATGGGATGCTACATTATCACCCCCTTAAAGAGAATTTTGTCCCCGAAATTCCCCGTTTATACCTGCAAACAACGACGGATACTGCTGGCGCATCTGTGCTTCTCTTTCCAATGTTGAATCTTCGGGTATTGGGTCCCACTCGACCCTCACCAAGGGAATTTGTTTGCCCGAAGTTCCTTGATCCTTCTATCCACTATCCGAACAGGTAAAGCATTGTATTCAAGGTTCTCTCTTAGCTGGATTGATTCGGGCTCTAACACATGTGATGGATCAAGTCAATACTTTATAAGCTGAGATACGTGAAAGATGTCATGGAGATTTGACAAATTAGGTGGTAAGGCTATCTGGTAAGCTACTAGACCAATTCGGCGAAGAATTTGAAATGGTCCTATGAATCTGGGTGTAATCTTTCTGGATTGAATTGCCCTGCCAATGCCGGTCCTTGGAGTAACTCTCAAAAACACATGGTCTCCCTCCTGGAATTGTAAAGGTTTCCTCCGTCTGTCAGCGTAGCTTTTCTGCCTATCCCTTGCGGCCTTCATCTTTTCCCGGATCAACTTAACCTATTCTGTTGTCTGTTGCATCAACTCAAGACCTCACAACTGATTCTCTCTCGTCTCAAACCAGCACAACGAGGTCCTACACTTCCTCCCGTACAAAGCTTCATACGGTGTCATTCCAATACTTGAATGGAAACTATTGTTATAGGTGAACTCAATCAAAGGAAGAAACTCATCCCAACTCCCCGTGTGTTCCAACACACATGCTCTTAACATATCTTCCAACTATTGAATCGTCCTTTCTGACTGACCATCCATTAGTGGATGATAAGCAGAACTCAACCTTAACTTAGTTCCCAACGCTCCGTTTAAGCTTCTCCAGAACCTCGAAGTAAACCTCGGGTCTCGGTCCGAGATAATACTTGAAGGCACACCATGTAGCTTCACCACCTCCCAGATGTAAATGTGAGTCTACCTTTCCAGAGCATAGTTCTGGTTGATAGGTAGGAAATGAGCACAATTCGTCAACTTATCTATGATGACCCAAACTGCATCATACCTTTTATGAGTCCTTGGTAACCTAGAAACAAAGTCCATTGCAATACTGTCCCACTTCCACTCCAGGACATCCAGCGATTGCAACAATCCTGCTAGCTTATGGTGTTCAACCTTCGCCTTTTGACACACCAAGCAGGATAGGACATAAGCTGCCACTTCCTTCTTCATCCCTGGCCACAAGAACAACTTTTTTCGATCCTGATACATCTTGGTAGCCCCTGGATGAAAGCTCAACTTACTCTTGTGTGCTTCTTCTAAGATCATATTCTTAACTTCACTATCCGCAGGCACACAAACTCGGTCGCCAAACCTGATGAGGCCATCCGGACCTCTCCTAAACTCTGACATCTCACCCTCCTCGATCAGCAGGTTAACCTCCTTATGGTACTCATCCTCAGCCTGCCTTCTCCAAAGCAGATTTAGGAAATCGCTAGTTATCTCAATCATTCCAAGATTCATCTTATCCTCGACGATTTCCACATCCAGATTTAGATCCCTAAATTGCTCTAGCAACTCAAGCTCTCATAGAATCATTGCAGATACATGTAGGGACTTCCTATTGAGCGCATTTGCTACAACATTCGCCTTGCCTGATGGTATTGCAGGTCGAATTCATAGTCCTTTATGAATTCCATCCACCTTCTTTGCCTCATGTTCAAATCCTTCTGGTCGAACAAATATCTTAGGCTCTTATGGTCGCTAAATATGTTGAATTTAGTACCATATAGATATTGTCTCCATATCTTCAATGCAAACACTATCGCAGCTAGCTCCAGATCGTGAGTCGGGTAGTTCCGTTCATGCACTCTTAACTTCCTGGAGGCATACACCACCACTCTCCCCTCTTGCATTAGGACACAGCCCAAACCTTGATATGACACGTCACAGTATACGTCAAAACGTCCTAACGAATCTGGAAAAACCAACACCGGCAACGTGGTCAACCTCCGCTCCAACTCTAAGAAACTATGTTCACAAGCTTCTGACCACTCAAATGCTTTCCCCTTTCTCGTCAACCGTGTCATAGGCAACACAATCTTAGAGAATCCCTCAATGAACCTTCGGTAGTAGCTCGCCAAACTAACAAAGCTCCAAACCTCACTCACAGACTTCGGGCTTTCCCACTTAACCACTGCTTCAACTTTAGCAGGATCCACCGTGATTCCACCCTTGTTGACCACGTGTCTTAGAAACTGCACTTCTTCCAGCCAGAACTCACACTTTGACAGCTTTGCATACAACTGCATGTCCTTCAACACCTACAACACCACTTGAAGATGCTCTTGGTGTTCCTCTTTACTCGGAGAGTAAATATGGATGTCATCGATAAACACGACAACAAACTTATCTAGGAACGGTCGGAATATCCTGTTCATATAATCCATGAACACGGCCGGAGCATTAGTCACACCAAAAGGGATAACCAAATACTCATAGTGCCCATACCGACTTCGAAAATCGGTCTTCGGTATATCCTCCTTTTTCACCCTGATTTGATGGTAACCAGATCGCAGGTCTATCTTCGAAAACACAGTTGCTCCCCTTAATTGATCCATCAAATCATCTATCCTCGGCAACGGATACTTGTTCTTTATCGTCACTTTGTTCAGTTGATGATAGTCCACACACAACCTTGAACTTCCGTCATTTTTCTTGACGAACAGTACCAGAGCTCCCCATGGCGATGCGCTAGGTCTGATAAACTCTTTGCCTAGCATCTCATCCAACTGTTTCTTCAACTCCGCCAACTCTATTGGAGACATTCGATAAGGTGCTATCGAAATAGGTCCAGTTCTTGGTACAAGATTTATGGCGAACTCGATCTCCCTCTCTGGCGGCAACCCTGGAACATCATCTGGAAACACCTCCGGAAATTCCCGCACAATAGGCTGCGCTCCCACACTCGGAGTTTCCTTAGCTTCCAAGGAGAACAGCACCACGTACTCTTCAGATCGTACACCCTTTGGAATACCTCCATTAGCAGGCGTCAATCCAGATAGCTCAGAAAAACAAAGTGTTTTGTTTGCAAAATCAAGTACCACATGGTTGGCCAAAAGCCAATCCATGCCTAGGATAACATCGATCTATTGCATAGGCAGACAGACCAAGTCAACAAAGAAATGTATGTTTTCTATTGTGATAGGGCATTTCAAGCATACAAACAGATTAGTCAAGGAATCATCCGTGGGTGTGGAAACAGTAAGATCATACGGTAAGGATGAAATAGGTAACCATAAATGATCCATACACTCCATAGAAATAAATGAATGGGTAGCCCCCAAATCAAATAACATAGATAAGAGCTTGCCTGAAACTAAACACTTACCTTGAATCAGATTTGGGCATCGAGAAGATTCAGCTCCCCTCACGGCAAACACTCTCCCCATAACTTGTGGTCTTGCAATCTGCCCAGTCACCCCGGTTGGTCTAGCATTCCTATGCCTGCAGTCCTTTTCCATGTGTCCCGTCTTTCCACACACAGAACAAGCCATAGCTCTCCCCGATACTTGGCTTCTGCATTCTCGAGCCATGTGTGGTCCCCCACACTTAAAACATCCTTGCAACCCCTAAGTAGCACTCGGTCTCTGACCCCCAGTATGTCCCATTCTCTGTACTGGTCTACTGTATGGTCTCTGACTTGACTGAAACTTTCCGCCTCTGCCCCTCTGATTATTGCGGATGGGTCCTCCGCTCCTTGTTGCCGACTCTCTCCTCCTCTCGATGTTCTCAATGGCTGAACACTGATCAAGCAACTTGGGGAATCTCGTAATCCCCAAAGGTACTATGGCTTTTTGGACCTCATAGTTCAGACCGTCCTCGAATCTATGGCACATCCATTCCTCATCCGGATACCGCTGGTAGAACTCTGAAAACTTGAGCAGCGCCTCAAACCTTGCTACGTACTACCTGATTGACATGTTGCCTTGTTTCAGACTTTGGAATTCCTTGTCTTTTTCCCTCCTGATCATCCTAGGAAAATATTTCTCAAGGAAGCATTCCTTGAACAGCTCCCAAGTTATGGCCCTTCCTTCCATCTCAAATAGTCTCTACTTTCCCTTCCACCACATCTCCGCCCCTCCAACCAGCATAAAAAAGGCATAAGAGACTTTCTGAGCTTCTTCACAGTGGGTGGCTACGAAGATCTTCTCCAACTCTTCTACCCACAGCTCTGCTCCCTCGAGATTGTACTCCCTGTTGAACTGAGGAGGTTTCCTTCTCATGAAAGCATCTAACCCAGCGTCCTCATTTCTGACATCCGTCTGTTGATGTTGTTGCTGTTGATTCTAGGATAAGCTGAGCATTCTGCTGGGTTTGTTGTAACATTGCAGCAGCCATATCCCTCATGGTCCTGAGGGTCTCCAAAGATTCAGATCCGTTCCCAGTATGTGAAGCTGCAGCCTCTTGTCCTCCATTCAGTCTGGTCCTCCCCTCCGCCTCTACCTCTACCTCTACCTCGAGCCATTTGTTCCTTATTCAAGCAACTGTTAGCTCAGAGTTCAAACATGATAAGCAACATAAATACATATATCTAATTATCATTCATACAAGCATCACAACAATCTATCGCACTCCTTCTACCCTTCTAGACACAGTCGTACTCTCGTGCAAAGACGACAAACTCAGCCAGTTCAACTTCCTGTCACCTCACAGTTTTGGTCCCCGACTCCCATAGTCCTTATAGGACCAAACTGCTCTGATACCAACAAAATGAGATGACCCCATGTACATGAAGTCACCCCATTAGACTCAGAACCCCTCATCTTGTTATTATTAACCATAACTTAGCGAGATAATTACACGTTTATTTAAAATGAACGATAGCATACATCCAAACATAAACACGTACATGCATCAGAGTATAACACAGCAGGAAAGGATAAAGAATATATATACAAACGAAACTACAACAAAAGATAGAAAGTAAAGAAAGTACATCGAGGACCTCCAAAACTCTCAGAAAGCACGCTCACCAGCACTCCCATCCACTCTCAAAACATAAGTCAAAACCTTTCCACATGGTCCTAGGGACGCAGTGGCTGGCTCTCACCATCAGTGGTGAGGATACCCCGAACTACCCTACCCCTCTCTGTGGGTACGCCTATAAACCCGCATAGGCTCGTACTCGGATGAGGAACTCGACACGACTATCTAGCGCCTCTGACACGCCCTGAGGTATTGCTCTGTACGTCTATGCTGGCCTCGGTAGACAAAGCCTCGCCTTCTAGACACCGCTGAAGACTGTGGCGCCGCCCACAAGCAGTCTTGCTCTCTCTGCCTCAGTGGACACCACATCCGAGGGAAGGGAAGAAAATGGTACACGCGTTAGGGTTCTATAATGTCCACATACGGTGGTGTGCCGCTCCGGAAGATCAAGCGGACGGGTCCTGTGTATACTGCCAAGAAGGTCGAGGGGTCCACCCGCCATCCCCTCTCGCCATGATAGACGATCTCAATGTCCCCTAGCATCGGCATCTGCGGTGCCCCCATGATAAACGGGTTAAGTCTCAGGTCCATACTGAAACTCTGTTGGCTCGTAGTCTGCTCACGAATTGAACATACACATAAAAAGAAAAGATAAGGAGATAAGATATACAGCACATCTATAACAAGGATGATGCAATGTAGAATATATAGCAAACACAGCCATCTCTCAATATCTCAACACCACGGTCGTTGCCCAGCTAGATGTACACATACTCTTTCTATGCATGTCGGTCAGTACTAAACACCCTACTAAGGGCAACATCACGTCCGCTCATTGGACAACAAGTTGGTTTGTTCTGGTAATCTGTTCCGCTCGCCGTGACCCATAAGAGTGCATCACTTACCTTTGACGAATTGAGAAATCGATCGATCGAAATTGAAGATTTCGAAGTCAGGATCTTAACAGTGCCGTCAGAATCGCTTTCTGATGCTCCAATCACCTTCAACCTTGAGTTCTCTCTCTCTAACCCCCTGGAACCTCACTCTCAGCTCTGCAACTTAGGAAATTTGGGGGTAAATTTGCCACAAGTGAGGAAATGAAAGTAGAAACACCACTTATGGTTCCTACTGTCCACGCTTAAGCATGGAACACTTTGCATGCTTGAGCTTTCCCATGCTCTAGTGTGGGCTCTCTCCACGCTTGAGCGTGAAACCTTGTCCACTCCGCCTTCTCTGTAACACCCCGATTTTTCAAACTCTCTAATACTAATTAAACAGTATTTATGAGTTTGTATTTTATTGAAGGGTCTAGAGAGGGAAATAAAATAAATCGAGGCCATATTCATGCTCAACACTATCGTACGAAGCTACGATTAATTTTTGGGCCAAAAACTTAGACGGAGCCCGATCTTTGTTTTTCACGAATAGTAGTGTTTTACTACTATAAAGACCTCATTTTGACAAATGGTCAGAACCATTAGTCTTAGAATTTGATTCTCTACCTTTTTGCAAAAATTCGTCCTCACGTTAAAAAGTGAAAATAATATATTATATTCGGGCGTAATTCAAACCGGGAGACGTTTGGAGCCGTAAAGAGATTCAACTAGACCCGCTAATGGATAATCTTGATGTCACATCAGTGTCACATCACCTAGGGACTCGTGCCAGTGTCATGATGATTTTCAAAATATCTGGACACAAAATGACCAAAATGCCACTGGTCTTTTAATGAAATTACCAAAATGTCCTAAGTTTATCTACAAGTTTGCCATTGAGACAAAATAAATATCTCACCTCACCCACACTCAAGGCCATTCGGCCAAGCCCTCTCCTCCACCCTTCTAACACATTTCTCTCCATTTCTTCTTAAACTTCAAGGTGTTCTTCACTTGAAACCTTAGAAACCTTGAAGATTTTTGGTGATTCAAGCTAGATTCTCTTAAGGAAGTTCATCAAGAAGGTAAAGACTCTCCTCTAGCTCTCTCAATCTCTCTTTTCATCTTTCAAGTTCATGATTCATGGTGGTTTAAGTTTTGAAGCTTAAACTTCAAAAATTCCTAGAAAATTCTAGAAAAATCCTTTTAATACCAAACCAATTTCTATGAGCTAGCTCCATCCTCCTCTTTCATAATCCAAGAGACTGAAACCAAAAGAGCTTCCTAGCTCAAATGGGTAATAGTGGCCAAACCTACCCCCTTTTGGGTGAGTAGAGTTTTGGTTGGATTTTGGGTATCCTAAGCTTGATTCTAGTGTTATCACACTTAGCTAGTATAGAATCCAAGAGACGAGAATTTTTGAAGCACTCTAGCCCATTTTTCTAGCACATGGCTGAACCCCCACTTTGGGGAAAACATGAGATTTTGGTTGAAGTTTCAAAATTGAGACTTGATTAGGTGTTAAGGATACTTAAGGATACTTATTCCAAGATATAGGAATTTTTAGACATCCCTAGCTATTTTTGGCACCCTATGGCCGAACCTAGCTCCTAAGGGATTAGAGAAACTTATGTTGATAATTGTTGATGTTTGGATTGGTTGTGTATTTCTAGTTGTTGTCGGGTAATCGGACGAGAAACCGGGTGACTTTCGGATCGGTCGGGCGACTTTTCGCTAATCGGGAAGCTTCGAGAGGTAAGGGGAGATTAGCTCCAATGAGTTTGATAGCCGCATGAGGTTGGTTGTGATGTGAATTGTGGTGTTATTGTCTTGAATGAATTATTTGATATGGAAATATAAGTTGCAGCATTTTGCCTTGGATTGAACATATGTATGATGTTGATTTGAGTTTGAATAGATATATGTTGTATATGAACTTGATGAAGTATATGCCTGGATGATTGAAATATGAATTGCAGCATTGATGCCTTGAATGAGATTTGATGTGTGTATATATATATATATATATATATATATATATATATATATATATATATCCTGGATTGGTTAAGAGCATAGCACTGGCTATAGCTCAATAATGAAGATTAAGTTAACTAAAAGTCTTAATCGACAATTTTGAAATGTTTTGATTTGAGGAATGAAAAGCTTCTAAGCTAAAGGTTATAATGGCCAATTTTACTAAAAAGCCACTAAGTTAAGAACCCAAGATGTTTTCGAATAAGACTTAGGAAGTCGAGAGTTGGTGAGGAAAATAGTGAAAAGTTGCTTTATCATTATTTTCTGAACATGTTGTACAAAGGAGGAAAAGCTTGAAAAGTGTTTAGTTTGTCAAAAAGTATCTTCTGAAAGTATTTGATGTTTCGAAAGCGAAAATGTATCTTCATGAAAGTTGCTCCGATAACAATCTTTAGAAAAATGTTTTATGACGAGGGAACCTTTAGAAAAGGCTTTTTAAGCTAAAATCCTTTGAAAATGAATCTTTAGAACTCGAGTCTTTGAGAATGATTTGTAAAGAAATTTTTTTGAGGAAAATAAGTTTTATAGCGAAAACGAGTTTCGATTTATACCAAAAAGTATCTAAGTTTTGTTTTTGAGATTTGAACTACGACAATGAATTTGATGAAACTAGTGATTACCCCTTCACGCATGTGAAGCACATGAACCTAATGACCGAGACGTCGGGCTAGTGTTCTATGATTTAAGCACTCGGACTTTAAGTCCTGTGTTTTGAAAAAGAACGGACTTAGTGTCCTATATGTGAGTCTAGTGTCCGCGACATCGGCCTAGTACATCGTGGATTGAGCACTCGTACTACGTATCCTGTGTTTTGAAAAAGAACGGACTTAGTGTCCTATGCGAGTCTAGTGTCTGCGACGTCGGCCTAGTACTTCGCGAATTAAGAACTTGGACTACATGTCTTGAAATTTGAATTGAACGGGCAATATGTCCTTTAAAATGAGTCATGAGTTGTGCGCTTTGACAGAAAAAGAAAGAATGAACAAAAAGAAAGAATAGAAAACCTCCTGCATACATGCATGAGTCGGCCGATGTGTTATTTGAACCGAGCTATAATCAAAGTGGTTGACAATTGAGCCAATTAAGACCACTAGTTCATAGGGGCATCCTGTGTTCGAAACTCCACAAGTGGCCGGGGGCATCGCGACCCCATGCCGTGGTAAATCGGCTACCCAACACGGATGAACTCGAACAAAGACTGGACTATTCATGATATGGTTAGACGTGTGTTGGACAAAATCGCAAGTGCACGATTTCGTCGTTAAGTAATAAAAGTTCGTATCCACAGGTATTGTGACCAATTCTTAACTGTACCAACGATGTACTAATTGAACTATTGACAAAGACTATTAGTGTTTGAAGTGTGTAACTCGTGTTCAACAATAAGAAAACGACTAACAAAATATGTAATTTGGATATTAAGGAGAATAAGGTGACTAGGGCTCGAATCCCTTTGTCTCACCCTTTACGCTCTTGAATTCTATTCCAATGCAAGCAATGATAACGTATTTGAAGTTTAAATCCTCTAAATTAGATTAACGAAAATTCCTTTCCTCTTAATCCCTTTAATTCAACCAATAAGCCCTAATCCCTTAGGTTCCTATTAATCAAATCAAGCTTCAAATCAAGCATAAAGGATATGGATTCATACAAACTCATACCAACTAGAATTATATTCCTATAACCCTATAGATATGTCAAATTATCCCAAAGCACGTTTAAACCTCAACTTCCCAATTGATGCTAAAACCCTAGTTCAACCCCATGGTGATCAAGCATAGAATTGCATTGAGAAAAGAGATAATTGATCAAATGACATACATCAAACTTGCATTGAAAGTTCTGAATTCAATTACATAAAAGGATCCACAAAGTTCATCTTACCCTAGTACAAAGGAATTAGTTCCTCATGGAAGAGATGGAACCAAGCAATTGAGATGAAAAAATCGCTAAAGCCTCCATTAATTCCTCAAAATAGACTTTGATCACTTGTTCTTCATTCCAATCCCCAAAATACAACCCTAGGCCAATGTTTTCTAAGCCTATTTATAGTTTTAGACCAAATAGGGTTGACAAACTCTCAAAATTAAGTCAAAAACGCGAAATTCCAAGTCAGAAGCGAACCGAAGCACGGCCGTGGAGCCTGGCACGGCCTGGCCGTGCTGCTCTTAAAGTACAAAGATAAAAATCAGCGCAGCCCGACACGGGCGTGGTGGTTAACACGGGCTGGCCGTGGAATGCACTATCTGTGCAATTTGAATTCCTTCATGTCCACCAAGGCACGGCCGTGGCCCAGGGCACGGTCAGGCCGTGTTGCTCCTAAAACTTGCCATCTTTTAGTACTTTGGCCTCCGAGTTGGTTTTAACATCCGTCTAAGTGTATTAGCTCTGCTTTCCTAGGCCAAAACCTTCTTTTCTGCACAATCGACTCAAATCAAGTGCATTATCTATACTAAGCAAAAATGCATGAGAACTATGGGTAAAAACCACTAAAATGACTACCCTGCAATGCAAAACTAACAACAAACTATATGCCATAATGAACGCATCAAATTACCCCAAGCTTAGAATCTTGCTTTTCCTCAAGCAATTTCAGTGGCCACAGAAAAGCATAGAAACAAGAGATGCACTTATACGGCAGACCCCGAGATAAAAACAACTTCAAGCAATAGGCTAAAGGCTAAATAAGACAATAGGGACAACCAAAATCAAGTCCAATTAGAGAATCAGGCTCTCTGAAATCATGTCTCTCACTGATAGGGGCACTCTCCTTACCACTCTCAAAGTGTTTGAAGGTTATGAGAAATCGCTCAAATCCATCCATGAAAGTGCTCTACCATAGGTTTGACTATTAACCAAATCTCAGCAAATAATTAATGAAAACACACAAGAATCAAAAGGTCTTCACAAGGTTGTAACGTGGCCAAGGGTTATATATGCAAGGTGGGATAAAACAAGAAAAGGAAAATTCAAGGGCTAGAATAATGAACAAGTAAAACAACCCTTTTAAAGCAGCATAAGCGGAGCAATTCATTTTTCCCTTCTGCTTTCAACACCACTTTTTTATTTTTATTTTGCTCCTCTTCTGTTATTTCACTTTATTGTATAAATTTTTTTTTTTTTTTGGTTTTCTCCCCATTTGAGATTTTTGGCAGTAATTACTGGGAAAGAGTTTAACTAGCAGAAGAGGTCCAAATTTCAAGCACCGCCTAATACACACAAGATTCACAACTAATTGCTCCCTTAGACTTGCTTTGAAAGGTACTGTAACATTTAGCAATCACAAGGGTACCAAGAAAATTAATTTCATTTCAAGCTCAAAAGAGGCAACTAGAGGAAGTTTTCATTCAACAAACAGAGGCTTGAAACATGCCTAAATTGCCTTAATCATATTCAAGTGAGTTGACAAAAATTTTCAAGTTTTGAAACGGTTTCAAGTCAAGTTCTAGAGAGCACAATCAGGATGGACACACTCATACAAGGAGAAGGGGCATAAGAACATGATGAAGTGCAACCCCAATACAAGCTCAAGTCTCACATTTAGAAGTTAAATTCAGTGTAAAACATCAAGTCATAGCGCCACATGCTAATCAACAAATTATCAATTGACTATCCTTATACTCATTAAGAACGCAACCTTTAAGCCCATCACAAGAGAAAATAATTGGGTTCCAATTCGTTGCAATCTCAAATTTCAAAAAGTTTATAGCACACATGCCAAAACACAAGAGGATAGCGTAACAATTGGGGGATAAAATGATGCGAACAACAACAATTATCACAAAAATGCAACACTAAAATGAAATGCAAGACTAGCATGCAAAACTAAATGCAAAAATTTAAAACGCCCTACCCCAAGCTTAAGAATTGACATTGTCCCCAATGAAAACAACTAAATTGAGATAGGGATGATGCAAAGGAGGGACTCACCGAGGGGGAGGAGGAGGAAACTGGCCAGGAGCTGGGTTGAGGTTGAAGAGGAGATGGGGCTGGCGGCTGAGCTGGGATGGTGGTGGAGACGAGTGGGAAATGGTGGAGATGGAGGTGAAATGGGAGGATGCGAATGTGGAAGAAGGAGGGGGAAGATGGAGGATGCGAATGGAGAGGGAAGGAGGTGCTGCAGCTGAGCTGGGATGGTAGTGGGTGGCTCGTGCGGCTGAGCTGGAAAGAAAGAGGGATTAGGGTATGAAGAGGAAAGGGACGGCTGAGGGTTTAAAAGAAGGAAGAAAGGTCGAGACACGGCCGTGTCCTAGAGCACGGCCCAGCCGTGTCTCACTGGGAATGCCGTGTTGTTAACGGAAGCACGAACACGGGCGTGCCCTTGGGCACAGCTTGCCCGTGGAATACACTGTCTCCCCCTTTTTCTCTTTTTTTTTTCTTGAGGCACGGCTGTGTCCTCCTACACGGCTTGCCCGTGGAATACATTGTCTCCCCTTTTTTTTTTTTTTTTTAAAAAAAATGACATACTCTTCTACACCTTGGGTTGCCTCCCAAGAAGCGCTTCTTTAACGTCATTAGCTTGACGCGTGATGGTATGCTCAAGGCTCTTGCAAGACTAGAGCAACCTTTGCCCTGTCAAGCTCTCCTCCAAAATAATGCTTGAATCTTTGACCATTCACCTTGAACGATCTTTGAGATGAAGGCTCCTCCACCTCTACTGCTCCATGTGGCATCACTTCTTTAACCACAAAATGTCCTGACCACTTGGACTTGAGTTTTCCCGGGAATAACTTCAAACGAGAGTTGAACAATAACACTTGCTGCCTAGGAGAGAAAGTTCTTTGTGCAATGTGCTTATCATGATAAGCTTTAACCTTCTGTTTATAGATTGAGGCATTCTCATAAGCATGCAAGCGCATCTCATCCAACTCATGCAGCTGCTGAATTCTTTTCTCTCCAGCCAAAGTTGCATCAAAATTTAGGAACTTCAAGGCCCAAAATGCCATATGCTCAAGCTCAACTGGCAAATGACAAGCTTTGCCATAAACTAGCTGGTAGGGAGACATCCCCATTGGGGATTTGTAAGCGGTCCTGTATGCCCACAAAGCATCATCCAGCTTATGGGCCCAGTCTTTCCTTGAGGCACTCACTGTCTTCTCAAGTATCTTCTTAATCTCCCTATTTGACACTTCAGCTTGCCCATTACTCTGAGGGTGGTAGGGAGTGGCAACCTTGTGCTTCACATCATACTTTTTCAGCACAACCTCCAATTTTGAGTTGCAAAAATGCGAACCACCATCACTGATTAAAACTCTAGGGACCCCAAACCCAGAAAAGATGTTCTTCTTTATGAATTTCACCACAGTCTGAGAATCACTTAACTGAGTTGCCACTGCCTCTACCCACTTTGAGACATTCTCCACAACTACCAAAATATACTGGTTAGAGAATGACGAGGGAAATGGTCCCATGAAATCAATGCCCCAACAATCAAAAAGCTCAACCTCCAAAATGGAGTTTAAGGGCATTTCATTCCTCTTGGAAATGCTTCCCGTCCTCTGGCACTTGTCACAACTCTTTATATGAGCATAAGCATCCTTGAAAATTGAAGGCCAATAGGACCCAGATTGAAGCACTTTTGCAGCTGTACGTTCACCATTAAAATGACCTCCGTATGGTGAATTGTGACAATGCCATAAAATTTTCAGTGCCTCATCATGTGCAACACACCTTCTCAGAATTCCATCTGGGCCTTGTCTGAAGAGATAGGGATCATCCCAAATGAAGTAGTTAGCATCCTTGAAAAACTTCTTCTTTTGTTTCCAAGTTAACTCTTCAGGTATAACACCAGCAGCTTTAAAATTGGCCATATCTGCAAACCAAGGCCTCTCAGTCACAGCTAACAATTTCTCATCTAGGAACTCCTCTACAATATCTAACTCTCTAACTGTAACTTCAGAATTCTCCAGCCTAGACAAATGGTCAGCCACCACATTTTCACTCCCCTTTTTGTCTTTTATCTCAAGGTCGAATTCTTGCAACAACAAAATCCACCGAATGAGTCTTGGCTTGGATTCAACCTTAGTCATAAGATATTTTATTGCTGCATGATCAGTGAACACCACAACCTTGGAACCAATCAAATAGGAATGGAATTTTTCTAGAGCAAAAACTATGGCAAGCAACTCCTTCTCTGTGGTAGCATAGTTGACTTGGTTCTCATTCAACACCTTGCTAGCATAATAGATGGCATGAAAGAACTTCTCTTTTCTTTGCCCCAAAATAGCCTCCACTGCATAGTCACTAGCATCACACATTAACTCAAAAGGTGACTCCCAATCTGGTGCAACTATCACAGGAGCTGAAATCAATTTCTCTTTCAATAACTCAAAAGCCTTCAAGCAATCTGGGTCAAATTTGAAAGCAACATCCTTAATGAGGAGATTGCAAAGTGGCTTGGCAACCTTGGAGAAATCCTTGATGAACCGTCTATAAAATCCAGCATGCCCAAGGAAACTCCTCACTCCTTTCACATTCAACGGAGGAGGCAACTTCTCTATCACATCAATTTTTGCCTTATCCACTTTTATCCCCTTACATGAGATTTTATGTCCCAGAACAATGCCTTCTTTTACCATGAAATGGCATTTTTCCCAATTCAATTCCAAATTGGTCTCCTTACACCTCTTCATAACATTTTCCAAATTACCCAGACAATCATCATAAGAGATTCCAAAAACAGAAAAGTCATCCATAAATACCTCAATAGATTTTCCAATCATATCAGCAAAAATTGAAAGCATGCACCTTTGAAAAGTTGCGGGTGCATTGCAAAGACCGAAGGGCATCCGTCTATATGCAAAGACTCGAAATGGGCAGGTAAATGCTGTCTTCTCTTGATCTTCTGGATTGACAGAGATCTGATTGTAACCGGAGTACCCATCCAGAAAACAATAGTAGGCTTGTCCAGCCAACCGTTCAAGCATTTGGTCCATAAACGGGAGAGGGAAATGATCCTTGCGAGTAGCTTGGTTCAGTTTCCTATAGTCAATGCACATTAGCCACCCTGTGACCTTTCAAGTAGGGATCAACTCATTTTTTTCATTTTTCACAACTGTCATCCCCCCTTTCTTTGGAACCACATGTACTGGACTAACCCATGCACTGTCAGAAATATGATAGATCATCCCAGCCTCTAAAAGCTTCAATACTTCCTTCCTCACCACTTCTTTCATGACCGGATTCAGCCTTCTCTGTGGTTGAACAACTGGCTTAAACTCTTGATCCAACTTGATCTTATGCATGCAAAAGGCTGGACTGATTCCCTTTAAATCTGAGACTGTCCATCCAATTGCCTCTTTATGTGCTCTAAGTACTCTCACTAGCTTCTCCTCCTCTAGCTTTGACAAGGAGCTACTAATGATCACCGGATTAAAAGCATCATCCCCAAGATAAACATACTTCAAGTGTGGGGGTAATTGCTTTAATTCCGGGATAACTTTCTTTTCTAACTCTCCACCTTGCAACTCCTCTTTCATTTTCATAACAACTTCTTCAACTTGTAGAGCTTCAAGTTGTGCAAGACATCTTTCAATTTCATCTTCCTTCTCCTCATCCACCTTCTCAATAGAATTCACTAACACGTTCTCTAGTGGGTGTGAAGGTTGGTCTTGCTTTATTATTTCCAAAACAGAATCGTCAATCACATCAACTCTAGAGCATCTCTCAATATCATCCGGATGCCTCATAGCTTCAAAGACATTAAAAATCACCTTCTTATCTTGGAACCTCATAATCAATTTACCTTGTTGCACATCAATCAAGGCTCTCCCTGTAGCTAGGAAAGGTCTGCCAAGAAGAAGAGGGACCTCCTTGTCCTCTTCCATATCAAGGATAACAAAATCCACTAGGAACAAGAACTTGTCAACTCTAACCAACACATCCTCCAGTATGCCATAGGGGTATTTCACAGATCTATCTGCCAGTTGCAAAGACATCTTGGTAAGCTTGACTTCACCTCCTCCCAACCGTTTCAACATAGAGAGGGGCATCAAATTAATGCTAGCTCCCAAATCACAGAGAGCTTTTCCAATGTGCAAATTCCCAATAGTGCAAGGAATTGTAAAGCTTCCGGGATCCTTCATCTTTGGAGGAAGCTTCCTCTGGATGATGGCACTACACTCCTTAGTCAAGGCTACCGTCTCATCCTCCTTAAACCTTCTCTTTTTGGTCAACAACTCCTTCATAAATTTAGCATAAGTGGGCATTTGCTCAAGAGCTTCTGCAAAAGGAATGTTGATTTGGAGACGCTTGAAGATATCCATGAACTTAGCAAACTGTTCATCCTTCTGGTTCTTCTTGCTCGGATGAGGATAAGGAAGCTTCAAATGTGGCTGAATAATTTTGGGCTTCTCCTGTACCTGCACATTGTCAGTAGCAACATTGTCTTCCTCACCCTCTTTTTTCTCTCCTTTCTCAATATTTTCTTTTCTCTCATTTTCAACTTTTCCCTTTTCTTTTTCTACCTCCTCTTCTGTTTCCACTCTTTCTTTTTCTATTACTTTTTCTTTTTCACTCTTTTTCTTTTTCTCTAATTCAGACAAAGGTTTTCCACTTCTCAAAGTAACAACACTACAATTTTCAGTTTTTGAGTTATCTACTATGCTAGCAGAAAACTTACCTTTAGATTGTTCTGCAAGTTGTTTTGAGAGTTGCCCGATCTGATTTTCAAGATTCTTGATAGAAGCCTCTTGATTTTTGAAATGTGACTCATGGTTCTGGAAATTTGATTGAGTCATCTTCATGAATTGGGTAAGAGCGTCCTCCAGTTGATTTGGCTTCTCTTGCTTGGGAGGTTGTGGAGGATTGCTCGATGATGAATTATCCCGTGGCTTCCAAGAGAAGTTGGGATGATTCTTCCACCCTGGATTATAGGTGTTAGAATATGGATTCCCTCCTTGTCTTTGGAAGTTGCCCATGTAATTAGCTTGCTCCTTGGATTCTCCCAAAGTATCACATCCTCCATTCTCATGAGGCCCTTAGCAAAAGTCACATCTCAAGCCTTGATTTACTTGGTTCACCTGAGCAGGGGAAGAGGTTCCCACTTTCAGTGCTTTCAAATCTTTTGTAATAGCCTCCAATTGTTGAGAGACTAATTTATTTTGAGCCAAGAGCGCATCTTGTGTTTCCAATTCTAGGACTCCTCTTTTACCCAGTGTCCCTATATCATTCTGACACAACTGCTCATTGGAAGCCATTTGCTCCACTAAGGTTCTTGCTTCTGCAGCTGTCTTATTGTTGATTGTACCTCCAGCTGAGGCATCCAACAACATCCTGGTGTTCGGCCTCAAACCATTACAGAACATTTGTGTGACACCCGCTACCCCGCATACGATAAAAGTAAATAAAGCATGCAAGTTAAATAAAATCTAAAAACTTTAACTTAAAAGGTAGCAAGTACCACATGATCAGAAAACGTTTTGAACATAAAACAACTGCGGAAAAACATTAACATAAACAAAACCCGAAACCCGATGTCACATAATCAGAGCTGGTAACCACTACCGATATTACATCGGAAAACAACTAACATACTAAACATAAACTATACTATGAGCAAGCGATTTCCTTGGGATCACTCCTCAGCTGGCAGCTCACCATCCTCTGCATAACCAAAGGTACATGCAAAACACAACAACAACAGATAGGGAGTAAGGAATTGTACGTATAAACATAAACGGTAATAGAGCAGTTAGCAAGATGACCATGTAGCATATAAAAATCATAATACAACATACATGTTATAACACATTCCATCATATCAAGTTATAAACATGCTATGCGATGCATAACTACTCCACTACTCCATATGCAATGTGGCCAACAACTCTAACTCTGGAAAGACGATTAGGAGTACATGTCCGGTTATCAACGTGGATGATATGCCAGACCATGGGCCATCCCCGAACACTCCCACTAATCCTGATAACGTATAGTGGCTAGTCAGAGTACTCAAGCTTATCCTTTAGGTCACTCCGACAATAGGTAGCTAGCCCATGTCACCTGGAATTTCCCTACCCAATATACCCGCAAGGCCGGGATAACACCCATCGTGACCTCCACTATCGCGATTCATCGTTTGCTTTCCACCCAACATATCAACGTCAACGTATGATGCATGCTATGCTCAACAACATGCAAAAACATGTCCAACCATCCATCATCAACACCATTACATGTCTATCAACTTTGACCAACAAGCATCAAAGATGATTTAACAACATCAAACTTGACCAATAAGCATCAAGAATGATTTAACTAGCAACATCGGTAACAGTACGTCATTACCAATAACATCATCGTCTTATTAATTGTTCTCTTTGTTAAGTCTTAACTTAACATTATCTTTATTAAGTATTATACTTAATCTTATTATCTAAACCTCAATTCATATTTTATTAAGATTATAACTTAACCTTAATATTTAAACCTCAAGTCATATATTTATTAAGATTATAACTTAATCCTAATATTTAAACCTCAAGTCATATATTTATTAAGATTGTAACTTAATCCTAATATCTAAACCTCAATTCATATCTTATTAAGATCATAACTTAATCTTAATATCTAAACCACAAGTCAAATAGTTATTAAAATTATAACTTATTCTTAATATCGAAACCACAATTCATATCTTAATCTTAATATTTAAATCTCAATTCATATCTTATTAAGATTATAACTTAATCTTAATATCTATCCTCAAATCATATAGTTATAAGATTATAACTTAATCTTAATATTTAAACCTCAAATCATATAGTTATTAAGATTATAACTTAATCTTAATATCTAAACCACAATTCATATCTTATTAAGATTATAACTTAATCTTAATATTTAAACCTCAAATCATATAGTTATAAGATTATAACTTAATCTTAATATTTAAACCTCAAATCATATAGTTATTAAGATTATAACTTAATCTTAATATCTAAACCACAATTCATATCCTCATGTTTATGAACATCAATTGGACTAATCCTAGTTTTAGGCTTAGCGCTAACATCTTTATGTCTTTTATTAACATAGATTTAACGGCAGTTCCAACATACCAACTCATACAATCATGAAATATCATCATCATCATAAACAACGTCATAAACAACATCATAAACGTTATGCCACAAACCATTTAAACAATTAACAACAAGTATAAACAACCATAATAATTTCACACGGCAATTAAGGCATATAGCACACAAATAGGGTCATGGGTTAACCCTCATCTTACGCTACCCTAGAACCTATATGTTATACTAATCCCTTCTCCCCATACCTGGCGTGACGATTCCAACCTATGAGTCAACAAGAGTGAAGTCCATGCGTGACTCCTCCAAACGGGTTCAACAGGTTCAGCGAGCTTTGACCAAGAACAACAAGAAAGGACAAAGGTAGTTAATTCCCAAACAAAGAAAGGGAAGGGAATTAACACAATGGTTATGCATATACCTCGATTAGATTCCTGGGGAACTAATCTGCTAGCACCCGTTCACAACACTGGCGCATGAACAACGAAGTCTGGTTTGACAGAGACAAAACGGTTCAACATTAACTAAAGGGATTCCAAGAAAGGATGAACAAGTGTTGGTTACCTTACCTCAAAGTAACACTAAGCTAGCAGCTTAACCCCAAACGCAACAACAAACGCCACAGGGATATGTTCTTGACTAAGAACACTCAAACAAGGATTGAGGACGCTCAAGGATTCAATAAGGAACCTAAGAGAAAGATAAAAGATGGCTGTTTCTAACTCTAGGAAAGATGGCTATGAGTTTTAGGTCGAGCAAAAGAGGTATAAAAAGGATTAGAGAGAAACGGGCTAACCGAAGAGCCCAAAACGCATGCTCACTGGTTTGGCTCTAACTTGAGCTAAGAGTGTCTGATTTAGGTGTTCTTGGTGGCGTTGGAAAGCTAAGTGAATTTTGTACAAAATCATGTTTCACGATCTATTCCTAATTCGGACTCTAACAGGGTCAAAAATATGATATATGTTCAGCAAAAAAAAGATAGTTGTTTCTAGATAGAATTTTGTAGGAGATTAAGATAAGATAATCTTATCTATTCAATGATTGAATCTCTATGACATCTAATTGATCTTATACCAACACAACTACAATTATCATAAATATAGGTATCTTATATTAACATAATTCTATTGTGCATTAATACAAGTGATCCAGTGTTAATATAAACATATATATAATTGATGACATGTAAATAAATATACGATCAAACATTAATTACACATATCATATTAGTTCATACAAGACCACATATAAGCACACGAGATTACAGACTTACATACTAATATAATCAATTATATATTCATATAGATAAGATCATGTATTAATACATGCAGTATAATTCTTAATTAATAATATAAATATATTTTTGCACAATTATCTATTAACACAATAAATCGTATATTAATAGAAGTATAATTAATATAAATCATTTACATATCAATAAGAATCAATTACATATTAAATAAATAAATATAATAATAATAATAATAATAATAATAATAATAATAATAATAATAATAACAACAACAACAACATTTTAATATTAAAATGTAAACATACTTATAATCATACAAACATAAGCATGCATGTTATCACTTAAAATATACACACATAAATATACATTCATATAGATACTTATAAAATGCAATGACAATGTAAACAAGCAAATTATCAAATATTATACTAATAATAACGATAATAATAATAATACATATAATTATAGCAACATATACAAACTCATACGGAAAACGGGGTGTTACAATTCCACCCCCTTATAAAAATTTCGTCCTCGAAATTTCTACAAGCTCGGACTTGGTTGATAGACAGCTAGTCCACAACAAATCACTTAACATAAAAGTTAAGTCAAAACAAACACCAAACACATAATACTCTATACCATCGTCATAGAGAATCATATAAGAGTACACAGAAGAAAACACAACAGACACATACCCCGGCCTGAAGGACAGACCGGCTCTGATACCACTTAATGTGACACCCGCTACCCCGCATACGATAAAAGTAAATAAAGCATGCAAGTTAAATAAAATCTAAAAACTTTAACTTAAAAGGTAGCAAGTACCACATGATCCGAAAACGTTTTGAACATAAAACAACTGCGGAAAAACATTAACATAAACAAAACCCGAAACCCGATGTCACATAATCAGAGCTGGTAACCACTACCGATATTTCATCGGAAAACAACTAACATACTAAACATAAACCAAACTATACTATGAGCAAGCGATCTCCTTGGGATCACTCCTCAGCTGGCAGCTCACCATCCTCTGCATAACCAAAGGTACATGCAAAACACAACAACAACAGATAGGGAGTAAGGAATTGTACGTATAAACATAAACGGTAATAGAGCAGTTAGCAAGATGACCATGTAGCATATAAAAATCATAATACAACATACATGTTATAACACATTCCATCATATCAAGTTATAAACATGCTATGCGATGCATAACTACTCCACTACTCCATATGCAATGTGGCCAACAACTCTAACTCTGGAAAGACGATTAGGATTACATGTCCGGTTATCAACGTGGATGATATGCCAGACCATGGGCCATCCCCGAACACTCTCACTAATCCTGATAACGTATAGTGGCTAGTCAGAGTACTCAAGCTTATCCTTTAGGTCACTCCGACAATAGGTAGCTAGCCCATGTCACCTGGAATTTCCCTACCCAATATACCCGCAAGGCCGGGATAACACCCATCGTGACCTCCACTATCGCGATTCATCGTTTGCTTTCCACCCAACATATCAACGTCAACGTATGATGCATGCTATGCTCAACAACATGCAAACACATGTCCAACCATCCATCATCAACACCATTACATGTCTATCAACTTTGACCAACAAGCATCAAAGATGATTTAACAACATCAAACTTGACCAATAAGCATCAAGAATGATTTAACCAGCAACATCGGTAACAGTACGTCATTACCAATAACATCATCGTCTTATTAATTGTTCTCTTTGTTAAGTCTTAACTTAACATTATCTTTATTAAGTATTATACTTAATCTTATTATCTAAACCTCAATTCATATTTTATTAAGATTATAACTTAACCTTAATATTTAAACCTCAAGTCATATATTTATTAAGATTATAACTTAATCCTAATATTTAAACCTCAAGTCATATATTTATTAAGATTGTAACTTAATCCTAATATCTAAACCTCAATTCATATCTTATTAAGATCATAACTTAATCTTAATATCTAAACCACAAGTCAAATAGTTATTAAAATTATAACTTATTCTTAATATCGAAACCACAATTCATATCTTAATCTTAATATTTAAATCTCAATTCATATCTTATTAAGATTATAACTTAATCTTAATATCTATCCTCAAATCATATAGTTATAAGATTATAACTTAATCTTAATATTTAAACCTCAAATCATATAGTTATTAAGATTATAACTTAATCTTAATATCTAAACCACAATTCATATCTTATTAAGATTATAACTTAATCTTAATATTTAAACCTCAAATCATATAGTTATTAAGATTATAACTTAATCTTAATATCTAAACCACAATTCATATCCTCATGTTTATGAACATCAATTGGACTAATCCTAGTTTTAGGCTTAGCGCTAACATCTTTATGTCTTTTATTAACATAGATTTAACGGCAGTTCCAACATACCAACTCATACAATCATGAAATATCATCATCATCATAAACTACGTCATAAACAACATCATAAACGTTATGCCAAGATCATACAAACCATTTAAACAATTAACAACAAGTATAAACAACCATAATAATTTCACACGACAATTAAGGCATATAGCACACAAATAGGGTCATGGGTTAACCCTCATCTTACGCTACCCTAGAACCTATATGTTATACTAATCCCTTCTCCCCATACCTGGCGTGACGATTCCAACCTATGAGTCAACAAGAGTGAAGTCCATGCGTGACTCCTCCAAACGGGTTCAACAGGTTCAGCGAGCTTTGACCAAGAACAACAAGAAAGGACAAAGGTAGTTAATTCCCAAACAAAGAAAGGGAAGGGAATTAACACAATGGTTATGCATATACCTCGATTAGATTACTGGGGAACTAATCTGCTAGCACCCGTTCACAACACTGGCGCATGAACAACGAAGTCTGGTTTGACAGAGACAAAACGGTTCAACATTAACTAAAGGGATTCCAAGAA
Organism: Ammopiptanthus mongolicus; assembly: GCA_039655645.1. NCBI lineage: Eukaryota > Viridiplantae > Streptophyta > Magnoliopsida > Fabales > Fabaceae > Ammopiptanthus > Ammopiptanthus mongolicus. The sequence continues at coordinate 57,055,777 of CM077344.1, forward strand.
AGGATGAACAAGTGTTGGTTACCTTACCTCAAAGTAACACTAAGCTAGCAGCTTAACCCCAAACGCAACAACAAACGCCACAGGGATATGTTCTTGACTAAGAACACTCAAACAAGGATTGAGGACGCTCAAGGATTCAATAAGGAACCTAAGAGAAAGATAAAAGATGGCTGTTTCTAACTCTAGGAAAGATGGCTATGAGTTTTAGGTCGAGCAAAAGAGGTATAAAAAGGATTAGAGCGAAACGGGCTAACCGAAGAGCCCAAAACGCATGCTCACTGGTTTGGCTCTAACTTGAGCTAAGAGTGTCTGATTTAGGTGTTCTTGGTGGCGTTGGAAAGCTAAGTGAATTTTGTACAAAATCATATTTCACGATCTATTCCTAATTCGGACTCTAACAGGGTCAAAAATATGATATATGTTCAGCATAAAAAAGATAGTTGTTTCTAGATAGGATTTTGTAGGAGATTAAGATAAGATAATCTTATCTATTCAATGATTGAATCTCTATGACATCTAATTGATCTTATACCAACACAACTACAATTATCATAAATATAGATATCTTATATTAACATAATTCTATTGTGCATTAATACAAGTGATCCAGTGTTAATATAAACATATATATAATTGATGACATGTAAATAAATATACGATCAAACATTAATTATACATATCATATTAGTCCATACAAGACCACATATAAGCACACGAGATCACAGACTTACATACTAATATAATCAATTATATATTCATATAGATAAGATCATGTATTAATACATGCAGTATTATTCTTAATTAATAATATAAATATATTTTTGCACAATTATCTATTAACACAATAAATCGTATATTAATATAAGTATAATTAATATAAATCATTTACATATCAATAAGAATCAATTACATATTAAATAAATAAAAATAATAATAATAATAATAATAATAATAATAATAATAATAATAATAATAATAATAATAACAACAACAACAACATTTTAATATTAAAATGTAAACATACTTATAATCATACAAACATAAGCGTGCATGTTATCACTTAAAATATACACACATAAATATACATTCATATAGATACTTATAAAATGCAGTGACAATGTAAACAAGCAAATTATCAAATATTATACTAATAATAACGATAATAATAATAATACATATAATTATAGCAACATATACAAACTCATACGGAAAACGGGGTGTTACAATTTGCATCTAGTTGAAATCATCATATCCATGTCCTGGACACCTCTTTAGAAGGAGCTTGAACCTCTCCTATGCCTGATACAAGTTCTCACTTTGGTTTTGTTGGAAGCCATGGATCTCACCTCTTCTTTTGATGAATTTGGAGGGAGGAAAAAATTTAGTCATGAATTTCTCCTCCAAATCCTCCCAAGTTGCAATGCTTCCAGTAGGCAAGGTGTCTAACCAATCTCTTGCTCTCTCACGCAGGGTCCAAGGGAAAAGCCTCAATTTCTTGCTTCCCTCAGTCACTCCAGCTAACCCAAAAGTATCACAGATTTCATAGAAGCTCACCAGGTGTTGATTTGGGTCATCTATCTCATTCCCCGCGAATTGGCTTTGCTTGAGAGTGTTTAACAAAGCCGGCTTGATTTCAAAATTGGCATTTGCCTCAGCCTGTTGGTAGGCATTGACAGCCCTAGCATGGTTGTTCCGTCTCCCAAAATCACCCAAAGTGCGTGGTTGGTCTCCCATAACTTCTTGAGTTGGGACTTGGGAAGTAGATGCAGATGATTGTTTTTGTCGTTGCTTAGCTTCCTTTATCTTCTTCCTTAGTGCCTTTGTTGTCTTTTCAATTTCTGGATCAAACAACAGTTCACCTATGTGTTTACCTCGCATGCACAAAACTAAAGGAAAAGATCAGTAGCAAAGCAACAGTTAATATATATAATTTTCTTTTTTATTTTTTTTAACAAAAAAAATAAATAAAATTAATAGTTCAAAAAGGTACTCATTTGCGTTTTTAAAAATTAATTCAACATTCCCCGACAACGGCGCCAAAAACTTGTTGGACAAAATCGCAAGTGCACGATTTCGTCGTTAAGTAATAAAAGATCGTATCCACAGGGATTGTGACCAATTCTTAAATGCACCAACGATGTACTAATTGAACTATTGACGAAGACTATTAGTGTTTAAAGTGTGTAACTCGTGGTCAACAATAAGAAAACGACTAACAAAATATGTAATTTGGACATTAAGGAGAATAAGGTGACTAGGGCTCGAATCCCTTTGTCTCACCCTTTACGCTCTTGAATTCTATTCCAATGCAAGCAATGATAACGTATTTGAAGTTTAAATCCTCTAAATTAGATTAACGAAAATTCCTTTCCTCTTAATCCCTTTAATTCAACCAATAAGCCCTAATCCCTTAGGTTCCTATTAATCAAATCAAGCTTCAAATCAAGCATAAAGGATATGGATTCATACAAACTCATACCAACTAGAATTATATTCCTATAACCGTATAGATATGTCAAATTATCCCAAAGCATGTTTCAACCTCAACTTCCCAATTGATGCTAAAACCCTAGTTCAACCCCATGGTGATCAAGCATAGAATTGCATTGAGAAAAGAGATAATTGATCAAATGACATACATCAAACTTGCATTGAAAGTTCTGAATTCAATTACATAAAAGGATCCACAAAGTTCATCTTACCCTAGTACAAAGGAATTAGTTCCTCATGGAAGAGATGGAACCAAGCAATTGAGATGAAAAAATCGCTAAAGCCTCCATTGATTCCTCAAAATAGACTTTGATCACTTGTTCTTCATTCCATTCCCCAAAATCCAACCCTAGGCCAATGTTTTCTAAGCCTATTTATAGTTTTAGACCAAATAGGGTTGACAAACTCTCAAAATTAAGTCAAAAACGCGAAATTCCAAGTTAGAAGCGAACCGCAGCACGGCCGTGGAGCCTGGCACGGCCTAGCCGTGCTGCTCTTAAAGTACAAAGATAAAAATCAGCACAGCCCGACACGGGCGTGGTGGTTAACACGGGCTGGCCGTGGAATGCACTGTTTGTGCAATTTGAATTCCTTCATGTCCACCAAGGCACGGCCGTGGCCTAGGGCACGGTTAGGCCGTGTTGCTTCTAAAACTTGCCATCTTTTAGTACTTTGGCCTCCGAGTTGGTTGCAACATCTGTCTAAGTGTATTAGCTCTGCTTTCCTAGGCCAAAACCTTCTTTTCTGCACAATCGACTCAAATCAAGTGCATTATCTATACTAAGCAAAAATGCATGAGAACTATGGGTAAAAACCACTAAAATGACTACCCTGCAATGCAAAACTAACAACAAACTATATGCCATAATGAACGCATCAACGTGGTACCCCGGAACAATTGGAGTTTGGACCTAAATTGAGAGGCCGACTCATGAGAACAATTGTGTTATGGGAGTATTCGCGGCCTATCGCTCGAGGAAGGGAAGTTAGGAACCTCCAGAGTACATGAATTAGAGAGTCGAATTGAAGTCTCATGCATTGTTCTGACTTATCTTGATGAATAAGGGTGATATTTTGAAAGTGAAATTATCCCATTATGATATTATGTTGATTATTGATACTCTATCGCATGACTGTGTTGATGCATTGTTTGTATGTTGCTTTGCTTGTGTGGCTATTACGATAAACTTGTGAACGAGTATCTCACCCTTGCCTGTACATGTTGGACACCGTGTTGTGTTTTTTGAACACATGTACAGATATTTTCCAATTGCCCTCTGGGTCACTACGGGACCCTGTAGCTGAGTTCTTTGGAGTTGACGACGATGACGAATGGACTGTTGATGACGAGGCCCAGTCTCATCGGGGCGATGCGGGCTAGGTAGTATACTTTATTATTCTTAGAGTTTTGTTAGACCAGCTCTTAGGATTTTGATATTTAAAGTCAAGTCCTTTGACCGTGTTTCACTCAAAAGATGTTCACTCGTGTTTGTCACTTTTAAAGACTTTTTAGCATATGATCACTCTTGTCTTTTTCCACTCAAGAATCCTTCAAGCAAGGTTCATTAAGTTGAAACAAAGATTCAAGTGATGTTAGTCCCAAACACTAGTGAGAAACACTCAAAACGATCATCCAAGGAGGTCAAAGAATTTGAAAACAACAAATACAAAACTAAAAGGAATTTTAAAGACAATCTAAAAAGGATAAACAAGAAAGAACTACTCAAAAGATATCAAAAAGAAAATAAGAAGTAAAAATGTGAGTTGATCAAGATTCCAATCCAAAACTTCGAATAAATTTCGGAAAGAAACCTCAAACCAACGTGACCACTATGCCAACCAATGATTGAGCACTTTTTATGGTGCACCAACCAAGCCTGAGCCGTGAATCACAAGAACAATTATACAAGAGTGTAATATGAACAAGTGTGTGATCCAACACAATAATATTGCAAATTGCTTGAATATAACAATTGAATCACAATTTCATGAAAGCAATGAAGTGGCAAGTTTTTTAATCAAATATTGCATTTTGATTTTTTTTTTTTTTAATTTGTCAAAATTTTTTGAAATTGCACTTTTGCCCCAAAACTTTTGATATTTACGATGTGGCCCTCTGGATTTTTCAGAATTGGCTCTTTTTCATTTTTTTACTTTCAAAACAGCCACTGAATTTTTTCTAATTGCAAAAATAGCCACGAAATTTCAAGCAATTATTTAGTAATTACAAACCATAATCTCTCAGTCAAATGGTGGGAAAACACCTTAACCATTATTTTGAATTTTCATTGAGATCAAACCAAGGTTTCTAAGAAGAATCACCAAGAACACTTGATGAATACCAAACTTTGTGAAATTTGAATTTGATTCAAAATTATGATCAAGCCACAAAGTAAAATGTTTAGATCTATGCTTTTGTTGTTCCAAATTGCAAACCACAAACACAATTCAACTTGTGAACTAAGATCATTGAGGATCAATTAGTCATATAAAGAGGAAAATGGAGGGGAAAAAAATTTGAAAATTCAAGCATGATCATCAATCAAAAATCAACAATTCAAGAGCTAGATTCAAAAACTAGATCCAATGAAACAGCAATTAAACAATCCAACACATGAACTAAGATCATTGAATCAATTAGCCATGAACTAAGATCATTGAAGATCAAGTAGAAGAGAAGCAATCATACGAACATAAAGAGAAGCAAAATCGCAAAATTTAAGGGAAAGGGATGAAGGCGCCACAAGCTCAATCCATGGTGAAGGATTGGATGATAAGCCTTGAGGAGGATTCGCCACTAGAGTATTGGAACTCTAGATAAGAATCTAAGGTTCAACTCTTGAACCAAACTAGAGAGGATTCTCTCAACTCTCACAATTCTCAAGTATGAGAAACTGCACAAATAATTCATTAATTCCAAATTGAAGTACATTTGGTCCTTATATACATGTGAGTTCCTCCTAGCTTCATAACATGAAGCTCCATGCACTAAACTCAAGGCCTTGGCCGAGTAGGCCTTATTCTATGGCCCTAGTTGGCCCAATGCTTCCTAAGCCCAAGCTATACCATCATAAAAGTGCTTATTTGGAAAAGCACTTTTATTAAAAGTCCTAAAGTATTTTACAAAGTCCTAAACTACTATACAAAGTCCTAAAAACTACATAGTCATGACTTCTACTAGTAGGAGGTTACAAATGGATTCCTCCTCAACTTGATTCTTCAAAGTCAACTGATTGACCACAACTCTTTGTAATGCCTCTTGGACCTTCCTTTGCCTTGATCGGGTCATTGGTCCTTGAATACCCTCCAAGCTTGGGACTTTTGCTCCCATGATCATATCATGAAGTTTTGTTTTTTTCCTTGCTTCTTAAATCTGCTGAATTTTGTTTCTTAAGTAGATATTCACACAATTCTTATTCACTTCTTAAGCCATGGAAACAGTTGCTGAGATCTTTGCGTTTGATGAGCCTCTCCAAGAAATCTTAAAGAATCAAAGGGATGTAGTAATGATCTATGATACCATAAGTTAGTGAGATCTCTTGATAGACATATGTGCTACAATTCCGTACTATTCTTTGTTGGATTTCAATTTTTCAATTAGGGTTTTGTTGTGCTTTCTCTCTACTGTTACTGTCTATGTGGAGGTGATTGAGGAAAAGTCCTATTTTTGTGGTTGAAGTTCTCTATTTCTTACATGAATTTTGTTACTTCTTAATTTATCGGCAATTGGATAAAATATCATGATATTGTTGTTCTCTCTATAGGAAGTTGAGAACTCCCCAAGAAGTTCAACACTTTTGTCATTTTCAAATTTTCAAACTATAGGAAATTGAGAAACACGATAACATCTCCTCTCTTTTTTCGATTTGCAACTACATGAGGTGTGTAAGTTGTATTACTACTACTATTTTGGAGCGATGCTATTGACACAACTAGTTGAGTCCCAATTGAACACACCCCTGCACTGGGACCATTAGATCTCTGTAGTGTGTCAAATTAATGACCCATAGAGGATGATCCAATGTCCTGCATAGGGGTCTGTTTATTTGTATTCCATTGTTGGTTGTGTGGGTAGCATTATGCCTATTATTAGTTAAAGATGTTTATTATATACATTGTTTATTTGTATTCCCCTGTGGGTTTCTCCTAATGCAAAAATTGTTTATTATATAATTAATATATTTGGTAGTCATTTAGGTTTTTGCTTAAAGCACTCTCACTCTTACTATTTGCTGATACTAAGAAATTAGTTATGTTTGCTGATACTGTTTGTAGTTAATTAAAATTATTTTTCCCTCTCTGCAGGTTGTCTTATTCAGCTATCCAGGTCCTTAGATGAGGAAGTCCATCAATTGCAGCATGGTTTCATGTTACTCACATGCTTTTGAAATGTTCCTGTATGGATCTTATGGGGAAGTCATACATCATATTATATGAGGAAGTCAAGTAAGACCGTAAAAGATTGATGTTATATAATAATAACATGGTATTTGTGTTTAGAAGAGGTAGTACATCCCACATGACTCACGTAATTAAATTAAATATAAAATTACAAAGGAGAAAGCCACTCCAGTAAAATAAAAAATTCCAAATAAAAAAATGAAAAGAATTTTCAAAAGTAAAATGGTGATGATCTTGCATGGGGTTAATTAATGATAGGGACAAAACCTTACCAAACTATAGGTGGCCAGCAGTTGTGGTCATCTTGCGGCTTTCTTTGAGTTTGTGACAGTTGGTCAAAGAATAAGGCATGTAAAATTCAGGTGCAGTAATATCACTAAGAAAAAAGGTGAGGTCGTGAGAGTGAACAATATGTTTGATTTGTCTTTACAAATCTTAGAAACAAAGCCTTTTACTAAATCAAAACAATGATTAAGACCCGAAACTTATGTCATTTTTGTACCTTATATTGGAGTTGCCATCGACGTTGACCTTATTTGTATAGGTAGTTAGACGTAAAAAAAGGTTATATAGTTGTTAGCTTTTTGCTTAGTTTTAGGTAATGGTTTCTGCAAATTATTTATTTTTGTTTTAATTATTTTTCACAACATTTTTAACACAACTAATTTATTCTTTCAATGATTTTAAATTGCAATCACGATCGGGCAGCTAAATGGTTGCAACTACTATGGGTTTGTTTAAGTCATTTTTATCTGTTATCTTTCTGCATTTATGTGAAGGAAGTTAACGATTTATTTCTCAAAAAATGAGCACCCTGATCCTTTTCAAATATTAAGACCACAAGTTCGCATCTAAAGGTCCCAGATCTTTAGTTCACCTGGTACTTATTAATTATTATTTGTGCATTATATTAGCAAAATCATGTTTTTCATATTTTTCATTAGGTGGCAACCAGAAAGGATGTTTAAGAAGTGTTGCATATTTGGAAGTGTCCTATAAATTGATATTTTTTTTTTGGCCACTCTGTTTTTCACAGCTTAGCATTCTGATTCCGAAGTTGCTATCTGAGTATAACCAAAGTTAAACTGGGCTTACACAGATTTAACACTGCTAACTGCTGTAATGAAATCATTGTTCGTAGCTGAGAATATTAGATTGACATCGATCCGGCCATTTTATGGCCAAAATGGATCTCGAGAGGAGGTTCTTGGAGGTCTCAACTTTGGGACAACACAAGCTACAATCATGAACCAGGGAAGCCGCATTCAATCAGATGACAAATAATGTGAGGTATCTTTATGATGCAAATGCAAGGAAAATCATATGCTTGGGGAACCTTCCTTTGGGATGCACACATCAGCTGGAGATTATAGTGAAAATGGTTGTGCAGAGCAAGCCAATGAGTTGATCTTGGAGTACAATAAATTGCGGAATGAACATATATATAAGCTTAATACAGAACTCTCTGATGCTCAGATGGTGTTCTGTGATGTATACAATGGAATGATGGAGATCATCAACAACCCAAGGCTTTATGGTAGGCTTCTTCCCCTATGGAATGGAATGGTGTTCTGTGATGTATACAATATACAGGTTTTGAAGATGTAAAGAGTGCATGTTGCGGGCTTGGTTTGACTGGCGCAATGATAGGCTTCATCTCCATGGACATGGCATGTGATCAAGCTTCAACTCATATTTGGTGGGATTTGTTCAACCCTACACAAGCAATCAACTCCATCCTAGCCGATGCTGTCTGGTCTGGTCAACCAATCTCTAATCTTTGCCGTCTTATTGCCATCCATGAATTGGTGAACATGAAACCATATTTTTTATTTTTGTTCAAGAGATTCAAATTAATATTTAATAATTTTTGTAGGTACTTTAGCTAAGTGTGATTATAGAATAAAATACCGTATCCTTCTCAATACTTTGTACATAAGAAAAATATCTTATGTGATAAAAACAGGCTCTTTCAATGGTACCTCTGCAAATTTGAAAGTACCGGTACCCTCAACAATAAAATAATAAAAATAGGGTTAATAAAATAAATTGATATAAAATATAAAGAATAAGGAAATCTATTAGAAGAAATTAGTAGAAACATAAATCTATTAATAGAAAATATCAATAAAATTGCAGAATATACTTATAATATAATACAAAAAGAGCAAAATGAAATAGCTAGTATACATGAAACACTAAATAATATAAGTAAAGAAAAAGAAATAACTAATGAAGACAAAAACATTAGAAAAATAAGAGAAATTCTTCAACAATTAGAAAAACTATTAAAAGACGAAGAAAATAATAAATATATACCAAAAAGAGAATTTGAAGAGCTACAAGAAAAATCAAGAAAATCAGAAAACATAGTAATAAAACAAGAACATAAACTCTTAGCTCCAATAACCACATGGAGAGGCTAAAAACCGAATATATGGAAACAATAAAGAAATCAAATGATTTAGAGAAAATTCAACAATTACTTGAACAATTAAAAATAGTTGAAGAAGAAAATAATCAAATACGAAAAATAGAACGAATTAATACTCAAGAAAATGAAGAAGTAGTATTAAATTATAGTTTCTCCTCGGAATCTGACACAAAATATGATGAAATACGTATGGAAAGAAGAAGCCCAAGTAGTAGTCTAAACCCAAAAGAAAAAGAAAAGAAGAATGGGATAACTATGAACAGGAAACAATGTATAATAAAAGTTATGTTAGAAGAAATAATAGATGGACAAAAGTTTTTGAAGAATTTAAACCACGATATGAATCAATTAGAACGTGAAAAATATTAAATCTTGATTGTGCTAAAAACAAAGAAGATATACTCTTAAAATGGATTAATGAAATAACATTATTAATGGCAACAGATGAAAAATTTAATGGACTGGATTTATCAGCCATAAAAAATTCTTATTTATAAAATAGCAGGAAACGTACAAAAATTCTTAAATGGAATAAAGGATGCAAACTGGCAACAATATATATCAGTTACATGTAATAATCAAGAATTTGCTAGATTAATTATGAATTTAATTTATGAAGAATTTGAAGGATACGCTAGTATAGAACATACTGCAGAAGTAAATAAGTACTTACATGAAAAAGCCAAAGTACACCTAAATAAAATTCAGATATGTGATATGTGGGAAATAGAAAGTTTTATTTGTGAATATCAAAAATACTATTATCAAATGAATACTGAAACAAATGAAATATACAAGGAAATATTTATAGATAAATTACCTTTTCCTCTTAATAGTAAAATAAAAAATAACTGGCAGTTAAATCCAAATGAAACTACAAATACTCTAGGAAGAATTATTCAAATTCTCTACAAAGAATTAAGAGATCAATGTCTGAATCGGGAAACAATAAGGCAACCTAATAGACGAAGTAATATAATTTGTTGTGATATACCATAAATTGAGCTACCAGAAAATTACGGATGTAATAAGCCAACAAAAAGAAGAAAATACTATAAGAACAGACCTAGATTAAGAAAAACTTATCCTAAGAAAAAAGCATACAAAAATACTAACAGAAAATACATTAGGAGAAAACAAACACCTAAAAAGTATTGTCCAAAGGAAAAAAAACAAATGCGTATGTTGGATATGTAACGTAGAAGGTCACTATGCAAATGAATGTTCGCAGAAAAAGGATAAAGATTTTAAAGAAAAATCCAAAATAATAAAAAGAGTATATAATATATATAACCTAGAACCACTAGAAGAAGAAATAAGTGATACTGAGGAAAGTATCAACGAATATTCAGAACATGAACTATCTTTAGAAGAAACAGAATCCGAATAGTACTTATATCAAAATTCTAGACAAAAGCAATAAAGAAACTGAAGCTTATATTGATACTGGCACAAGTATTTGTCTTGCAACGAGAGCATTATTTGAAAAATGGGAAAAGTTAGAAAAACCATTAAAAATATAAATAGCGGATGAATCTATACACCCTCTATTTTGGGTGGCCAAACAAGTAACATTAAAAATACAAAATAAATTATTTATTGTACCAACCTTCTATCAACAAGAAACGGGAATAGACGTGATATTAGGAAATAACTTTTTATGTCTATATTCGCCATTCTGTCAATACTTAGACTATATCACCCTCAAGACACCTTATATTAGGAATATCCAACTCCAAGAGATACTCACTATACCTATTATCCATTATTCTCAATGCACTTTTTCTACAAAACAATCAGAGCTTAGCAAGCTGAATCGTGGTGAGTTAGTCACTAGGATTTGTCAAAAAATTCTCTATGCATTAGTTAATTTAGAACCAGGACGAAAAATCCCAGCTCATACCGAGGAACTTTTAAACAAAGTATATAGTGAAAACCCCTTAGATCCAAAAATTAATAATAAAAATACTGAATTAGTAGAACTAAAATTAAAAGATCCTACAAAGGAAGTAAAATGTAAACCCATGATTTATACCAAACAAGATAGAGATGAATTTGCAGAAGATACTAAGCAAATGAATGATAAAGGGTTAATTAGACCATCTGTAACACCCCTCCTACTCGGGTGTCACTTTCGTAACCCCAAACACATAACGTATAAAAATAAAATTTGCTGGTTCACTTTTGGAAAAAGATTCCTTGACTTAGGTCCTACTTAATGTGAAAATAGTGATAAAATTTTTCCTTCACACTATACTGCAGAATATATATATATACTCAAGATAAATGTTAACGCCACTCATATACACATACATGTATTATCAGTTTAATGATGTACATAGGAGACCCTGGACAACACATCCGTCTCCAAAATATATTGGCAGAAGCAACATGATATAAGTCCAAAAGCTAAGTAAACGATGGGTCTGAGAATCCTATCTTCAAAACCCTGGCCATCAGTAGTTACTTACAGACTAGCCAAAAGGCACTACCTCAAAAGAAAACCCTAAGCTGGTCTAGTACCAACAAAAGACACACTACCTAACATATGCTGTATTCCTAAGATTGAGTCTCGTTCTCAACCGTCCACACCTTTTCGCCGTTAGCATCGAGCAGATCAAGCTATTGAGTCCCTAAATGACCCAGAGAACTATTGACAAACATCTGTACATGTATCCAAAAACACAACAGGATATCCAACATGTACAGGCAAGGGTGAGAAAACCAATATATGAATCAAAAAATGACAACTACATGCTCAAACACAAACAGTAGATTCATATATGCATACCTCACAAAATATCATCATTCATAATATAGTACAATATACATATCAATGTGTTAACAGTAAAAACACAAGGGTCTCATGCCCTACAATCAACATTATTTTCTAAATGTATGCATGAACACTTCCACATATCTCAACTAGCATTCAATTCTTGATTTCTGGAAGTTCCATCACCAAAAGAATGAGTTGATTAAGCTCGGGGTACATGGGCCATCAAGCAGCAATGTCTAGCACCAGCGTGCCATAATAATTAGTACCAACGTGCCATCACTAGCACCAACGTGCCATAATAACTACACCAACATGCCATAACTAGCACCAACGTGCCATCACTACTTTGTCCAACTCAGGGTACAATATGAACACACAGCACGTGTGACATCATTGTCCATCAAGGCACAATGTTACACAATTTCTCTTTTGAAAACTCAAAACCAAAACCCAAATCTCCGAAGCTTATACACAAAGCCTTCGGGATCGGTTTTCCAAAAACATAGTTAAAAACCACCTTTTTCCTTATCGAAGGATTTCGGTAAAACACAAAACCTTGAAATATGGTTCATAAAACCCTTTTTCTTGGATAAAACAATTTATTTTGAAACGATGTTTCCAAAAGCACTTTTGCTTGAAATGGTTCCCTTTATCACTTTAAAAACTACTCATGTCTCTAAAACACACTTTTCACCTCAAAACCTTGTTTTTCTCAATTAAAGTCAATCTCTCTCCATTTTATTCTTCAAGTTAATTTATCCTTAATAAAGTAAATCTTTTTATTCTCTTTTATTCTAAAAAGCCATTTGTTTCCTTTTTATTTCCAAAAACCCTCAAACTCAAATCTTTTCATTTTCTTATCCAACTTTCCAAGCTTATTGAAGTTTTTAGCTTTACACCATTATGAACTCTAACCGATGTTAGGTTCCTTAGCGTGATACCAATCACTATTCAATCGCCATACCATGTTAAACATACATAGGCATAATCCAACATGCTTGAGCATAATAAAATGCAATCACATATACTTAAGCAAAAATAAGCATAAGCACATATAATTAAGCAATAAATAAATCACTTCACGAAACAATTAGTATTATGCACCACTACACAAATTGCCACCAAACACACATCATAGACAGTATACAGCCGTCAGAAATTGAATTCCTCAGGTTATCACCCCTTACCTCTTGGAGTTCCCAAAGAGCGATAAATCGTCCGATCGATCCGCAAGTCGTCCGATTTCTCGTTCGATCACCTAACTGCAACTACAATCATACAAATCAATCACACATCAACTTTAATCAACACCAAATCTCCTATTAACACCTATATAGGGTTCGGCCCTATGGCTAGAAAATTGGCTAGGAAGCTCCAAAAATTCTTATCTCTTGGATTCTATACCTCCTAGGTGTGATAACACTAGAATCAAGCTTAGAATACCCAAAATCCAACCAAAACTCTACTCACCCAAAATGGGGTAGGCTCGGCCTTCCTCACCCATTGGAGCTAGAGGGCTCCTTTAGTTACAAGCTCTTGGATAGTGGAAGAGGATGATGCTACTATCTCATAGAAATTGTTTTGACATTAAAATGATTTTTCTACAATTTTTTTAGGTATTTTTAAAGTTTAAGCTTCAAAACTTAAACCACCATGAATCATGAGATTGAAAAGATGAAAAGAGAGATTGAGGAGCTAGAGGAGAGTCTTTACCTCCTAGATGCTATTCCTTGAAGAAAACTAGCTTGAATCACTCAAAAACTCCAAGTTTCCAAGCTTTAACAATGGAGGAAAATGAAAGCTTTAACAATGGAGGAAAATGAAGAAATAAGAGAGAAAGAAGAGAAAGTGAGAGTGGGGGGAGAAGAAGAATGGCCGAATGGCCTTAAGGGTGAGAGAGTGAGTGAGATATTTTTATACTCATGGCAAATTTGTAATTAGTTAGAAGGGTATTTGGGTAATTTCACTCAAAGTCCTATAAATATCTAGATATTTTTTTTGTTGTAATGATGGTGATGATAAGGTGATGTGACTTCAACCTTATCCGTAGCGGGTCCTGGTAAATCCTGGATACAGCTCCGTTGTCCACCCGATTTAGGTTTTACGCCCAAATAACGTATAACGACTTATTTATTTTGACAATTTTCAAAATAACCAATATCGGTGGAAATAAAATATAAAACCTAACTGTTTCGTTCACGAGTAAAAATTAGGTCGTCTGAGCAGTAAAATCATACTGTCAGTGTAAAATGCAGACCAGGCTCCAACTGAGTTTTCGACCAAAATTTAACCATAGCTTCCTAGGATAGCGTAGAGCATGACTATGGTCTCAGATTATTTTATTTCACTCTCTAGACCCTCTAATAAAATAAAAACGCTTAAATACTGAATAATTATAAAACTTGAAAATCGGGGCGTTACACCATCTAAAAGTAAGCACTCTGCCCCAGCTTTCTATGTAGAAAATCATAGTGAAATCAAACGAGGTAAAAGAAGGATGGTAATAAATTATAAGCAAATAAACGATGCAATGGAAGGAGATGCATATTTTCTTCCTAGAAAAGATTTAATTATTGAAAGAATTACGAATATGCATTGGTTTAGTACTTTTGATTGCAAATCACGATTTTATCAGATAAGATTATCTGAAGAATCTAAAGCATTAACTGCATTTAGTTGTCCTCAAGGTCAATACGAATGGAATGTACTTCCTATGGGAATGAAGCAATCACCAGGAATCTTTCAAAGAAGAATGGATTCAATACTCAAAGAATATAAAGATTTTTAATTAATTATCCCATTCATGAAAAAGAGACTTTAGCGCTAATTCGAATGTTGAAAAAACATCGAATTTATGTGCTCGATAAAGAATTTATTGTTAGAACTGATTCTACTTATGTTGCAGGTTTTAAGAATATCAATCACAAAGGAACGTACGAACAAGGAAGATTAATTAGATGGCAAATGAAATTAGCCGAATATAATTATTCGATATCCCATATTAAAGATGAAAAGAACGTTCTTGCAGATATTCTATCAAGAGAATGGAGCAAGGTACAATAGTAATGCTACGAAGGCAAAGAGAAATCAAGAAAGCATTAAGGGAGCAAAAGCTGGGAGAATTAGATTTAATTGAAGCAGATATTAAAATTTTAGATTTACAACTGGAAAACGACAATTTTATTGAAAAAGCAATTCCAGCCGAAGTCAAGCAACAAGCATGAGATGAAGAAAATCAGAAATGGTACACTATCTTTAATGGACCATTTCCCGAACTTTATGACGAGTGGCACAAAGTAGCCCCTCATTGCCAAAAGATCCTAGTCATTATCTACAAGTCTTATGCATGAAAAGAAGAAGCAGAAAAAACATTGAAAAGTTTTCAAGAAGAGGAAAGAAGAAATAAAGGTAAAGAAATTTATCTAGGACCAAGGACTTTTGCAGAAACAACTACTCTTAAACCTAAACCAAGAAAGACAACGAAAAATCTGGTGAGAATTCCTTCTTCCCTGGATAATTATCAAAATAATTACGAGGAAAGATCATGAACTTCAAGTCCAATTTTCAAAAGAAAAATTTGATGAATACCTAGAAAGATTAATCCATTGGACTGACAAAGAAATGAGCAACTGTTTTTACATGGTTGATCAAAAATTATTTACAACCAAAGCTGTACTTACACCAGGAGCACCTCCTATATTAGCATTCAATATGTTCCAATTTGGACTAATTGAATGTCTTTACTTAAGCCAAAATCTTGAAGAAATTAATTTGTTTCAATATTACTTCAAAGAAGCAATGTAAATGTTCCGAAAGAATGTAGCAGGAGAAAGATCCATTTTCCTGAAGTTCTATTCAGCTTACCCTGACTTTATTACAAAGCAGCCAGCAAAGCATTTAGTTTTTATTGGGGTAAACAATAACAATTTTCCACTCATGGATGAACCTACTGGAGTCGACTATGATGAAGATCAAATTACTAATTTTATTGCACATCAATTGGCGAATATCTTCTCACAATGCCAAGCAATAGGAAAAGATCCATGTATTAAAAATTTGAATAAAGCACCAAATACTTTGCTATTAAGCAAGACTAGTGGAAAACTAACCAGAGAAAAAGACTTATCCCTGCTGACTAGCTTCGAGATGCCTTTCTATGCATTTGAGGGACCAACAATGAACTACCATCCAGCTATCCTCAACGCATTATGCTCAATAATTAAGCAACATGGCAATCATACATGTGAAAGATGTGTGAAGCAAGCCCCACCAAAAGGCACTACTAGCTGTCCGCCACAAGGAAAAGATTCTAAAGATGAAGCAATAATAGACGAGTGATGTAAGCACTGACATCACCATGTGAATTATTGGGAGCCTGATGTAAGCACTTACATGCTTTTGGGATATTTATGTAAATGTCTAGTAATCCCTTAGCCTTATAAATAAGTCCTCTTATGCTGAGACAAAGGCAAAGTTTTTCATTCGAAAAAAAACATCTCAAGTTGAGAATTTTCTCTAGATGAGAAAATCTGCTAGTCTCCTTAGAGGAAACTAGTTAGGCACCTGCGAGTGTCTTCCCCTTTGTACTACTTTCCACTATCAATAAAATTATTTCTCTACTTATCAAGTCTTCACTCATAAACATCTCTTCACTCATACTCATCAATCCTTGATTAACCACTTATTTGCGGAAGCTGTAGTGGGCAAGAAAAGACTATTTTTAACACTTAAATCAGGTATGTTCACATATTCATTTTTATTTCATTATTAGCTTTATATTCAACCTATTATGAGAATATCCATGGATAAAGAAAAAATAGATAATAACGATATAGAACATCTCCAAATTACTGAAGAAGATGGAAATTATCATGGAAGTATTTTAATAAATCCTAAATTATTCCAAAAAATACAAAAAAGAAGACTTTGATTTAGCTATAAATGCAAATATGAAAGGAAAAGAAAGACTTCACGGAATACTAAATAAATTTATTTAGAAAGCAAATATTATATATTATGGAAAAATAATCAATGAAACACCCATAGATATAACTGAAGCTCAAGGAAATACTTGTATACAATTGTTAAGTAGAAAAAGACTGGCAGAATTAAAACAAGGATTAAAGAAAGAAGAACATAGAAGTAAAATAGGATATATTCATATAGGAGCTATCCAAATACTAATTAAAGCAACTTTTCAAGAAGGAATAGATTCACCTATAAAATTAATATTAAAAGATGAAAGAATAACAGATCCAAGATATAAATTATTAGGAGTAATAGAAGGAAATCTAGCATATGTAAAATTAAAATTTGAAATTCACCCAAACATTGGAATTCCTCTAACCACTCAAAGATTAGATCAATCATTAACCTTAGAACATAAATTTTTAAGAAAAAATCTTATGAGAACAGGAGATAAAATATTCTCTGTAACTTATTGTGTTAATTATGCATTAACCAACTCACACCATAGTATTACTTTCAGAAAAAATGATAGAATAAATGTTCCAAGTTTATTCGAAGAAATAGGAAAAATTTATAATCCAAAAAGAAATGAAATAACGGAATTAGGAACCTTCCTAAAAAGATCTGGATAATTAAGAGTAACTCAAATACCTAGACCCGTTAATATTTTAGAATCTGAAAGAACTAAAGATAACAATGATATTAGTAAACTAGTAAATCAAGTTAATGAACTCTATATTTAAATAATAGAATATGAAAATTAAAGGCAAAATTAAAGGCCAAAGAAATTGGTATCAGAGCTAGTTAAAATGAAAAAAGCTAATGAAATAAAACAAATTATAAAAAATTTACGCAATTATGCTGAAACTTTAAGAGAAATAGAGGCGGAAAATCCAAATATTGAAATAAAAAATCAAATAAAAAGAGTTGAAAAACGAATTCAATTATTTAAAGAAAGACTCGAAAGAATAATAGCATGATAACTTTTATTTTTTTAAAACAGTGGTTAAAAAAGATTCGGAAAGAAATAAAATACTGGAAAGAACAAGAAGTTAGAGATTTTATGGACGAATCTATTACAGAAAGAATAATAGACCATAAATTAGAAATGGAAAAATGGATAAAAGCAGAATTGAAAGTCTTAGCAATATGAGTAAAGAAGAACAAATAATCATTTTAAAGGAGAAAATTAAAATAGTTAAAAACCAAGTAAAAGTAAATTTTGAATACCTAACCAATTTAATAAAAAATAAAGAGGAAGACTATATTGATGAACAACTGAGAAACTTAATAGAAAGAGGTATAATTTGGAGAGAAAATAGATTAATCCAATTAGAAAATCAATTACATAATATAAAATATATACTATGGGAGAATTTATAGAAAAAATAGGATTACATATTATGGGAAACTTAATTACTTTAATAGAAGGATTTGATACGACGCTAATATACGAAATAAAAGAAGTCATGAATTATCTGAGAAAGAAAATAAAACATTTTGAAGGAATGATATTACATGAACAAAATACTAAACATAAGATAATACTACAAAATATCTTAAGCAAAGCTAAATAAAGATTAGCACATATTTCTAGATATAAAAGGAGAGATAATAAAATTTTTGGGAAAATAAATACGTTTGACTATGATTATCCAATCCTCTTTCTATGATACAATTACCAAAACCCATGAATTATAAGGGGTACCGTAGTAATTCCCTAAAAATAAATGATTAAATTAATATATTGGGTGGAAATGATATTTTTTTTCTTAGGTCATGATTAAATAATCAAAATAACATATGATATAAGTTGGTTATCATATTCACTTAAAAAATTTGGTTTTTATATCAAATTCTAATATTTTATATTTAAAAATATAACCATCTAAATTTAATCTCAATTATAAACGTTAGTTCCTATTTATAAATAGTGTCGAGGTTTTTAGAATGCTATTGCATAATAGCTAAAAATTAATAGCTAAAAATTCATTTAAAATTTAATACGTCACTATGTTTCCTACATAAATTTTCTCATCTCTTTATTTTGCAATGAAACGATCTATCTTTTACACATTTCCTTTTAAAATAATACATAGTTATACTTTTATCCAATATAATTGACCCATGCATCGCACAGGTACGAGTACTAATATATATATATATATATATATATATATATATATATATATATATATATATATTTATTTATTGTACAATGACAAGCACTAGAACTTCACCAAATTGCAGCATCATAAGGAAACTTACATCATGCAAATAATAAATATATTAGATTTAAAACCATATGAATCGTAGATCCAAGACAGGGGGCAAATAGTCGTAAACCACACCAAGGTGAGCAGAGGCAGAGCCACCCATCGCGAGCATAGGCAAAGCCACCCATCGCGAGCAGAGGCACCTCTGCTCGGTGATAGCTGCAAAGAGGGGAGAGCGGTGGTGGCCTTGGCAGAGAGAGGCAGCGCGCGTGGTGGCTTTGCCTCTGCTCACGGTGGGTGGCTCTGCCTCTGCTCACCTTAGGGGGCAAATAGTCATAAACCACAGCAAGGTGAGCAGAGGCAGAGCCACCCACTGCGAGCAGAGGCAAAGCCGCCAACCGCAAGCAGAGGCAAAGCCACCGCTCGCACTGCCTCCCTTCGCACCACCGTGCACTGCCTCTCTCTGCCAAGGCCACCACCGCACGCCCCTCTTTGCAGCTATCACCGAGCAGAGGCAGAGGGGAGTTCTTCTTCCTTCTTCTTCTTATTCCTTCCCTTTTCTTTCCCTTTTTATTTGTTAATTTATTTATTTGTTATTTGTTAATTTTCTTCACCACCACAGAGTTGCCGCTGCCATCTTGTTGCTGCCGCAATTACTGGTTCATTTTTTTTTTTTTACTGTGTATGATGCTACCTGTAACACCTCGATTTTCACAGCCTTTATGAATAAGTAAGTTGTATAATTAAGTTTGTATTTTATTCGAGATTTTAGAAAATGAAATAAAATAAACCGAGACCATATTCATGCTCAATGCTTTCATAGGAAGCTACGATTAAATTTTGGGCTAAAAACTCAGACGAAGCCCGGTCTGCGTTTTTCACTGACAGTAGTATTTTACTACTATAAGGACCTAATTTTGACTCGTGGACGAGGCAGTTAGGCGTAGAATTCCATTCTCTACAATTTTGCTAAAATTGGTTCTTGACGTTAAAAAGTGAAAATAATATAAACTATTCGGGCGAAAACTCAAACCGGGAGGTGAACGAAGCTGTAAATGGATTTATCGGGACCCCGCTAACGGATAAACTCAGTATCACATCAAGTCAAATCACATTGGGATGCGTGCCAAAGTCATGATGGTTTTAGAAAATATCTGGACGCGAAATGACCAAAATGCCCCTGACCTTTTTCTTAATGACATTTTTGTCCTAAGGTGGAAAGACCATTTTGCCCTTAAGTGGACAAATCTTGGACCTTTATGCCCTCCTCCCCTACGAAATAAACCAGACAAGGCAGCCCCCATCCACCATTTTTTCTCCTAACGCCATTTTCTTCTCAACTTTCTTTCCATTTTCAAGTTGAAGACTTAACCCATTTTGGTGAATCAAGTGAGGATTCTTGCTCCTTTTCATCACTCCAAGAGGTAAGATCACTTCTTTGATCCTTAAACCTCATGAATCTTCTCTTAATTCATGTTTGAAAACCATGATTCAAGTAGATTTCAAGTTCTAGGTTCAAACTTCAAAAGTCTCTAGAAAATTGTAGAAAAATCCTTGGGTTAAGTATGTTTTTCATCCCTATAAAAGTGGTAAATTTTGATTTTGTTCCCTATAAAAATTTAATTCGTTTTTAATCCCTAAAAAATATAAAAATTGTGTGTTTTTAATCGCTAGTGAGGGACTAAAAACACACTACTTTTATTAAATGTATGGACTAAAAACGAATAAAAATTTTATAGGGACCAAAATCAAATTTTACCAATTTTATAGGGATCAAATAGATATAACCCAAAATCCTTTTAATGTCAAACCAATTTCTCATCATCCTCTTTCTTAATCCAAGAGCTTGCAATCAAAAGAGCTCTCTAGCTCATATGTGTATGGAAGGCCGAACCTCACTCTTTTTGCATCAATGGAGTTTTGTTCCATTTTGTGTCTAAGAACTAGTGATTAGGTTCTATAACACTTGGAAGGCCTTGAATCCAAAAGTATGTGATAAAAAAACTTCCCTAGCCTATTTAATCATACGATGGCCGAACCACCAAATTGAGGAAAACATGAGATTTTGATTCAATTTTCAAAATTAAGACTTGATTTGGTGTTAAGGTTACCTAGAGATCCTTCCTCCAAGGGATAGGAATTTTTAGACATCCTAAGCTATTTTTGGGACCCTATGGCCGAACCTAGCTTCTAAGGGATTAGGGGATATTATGCTGTTAAATGTTGATGATTGGATTGGTGGTGTGGTTGCAGTTGTTGTTGGGTATTCGGACGAGAAATCGGGAGAATTCGCGGACCGATCGGATGACTTTTCCCTCAGAGGATAACTTCAAGAGATAAGGGAAGATTAACTCCAATAAGTTTGATAGCCTCATGGGATTTTTGTTGGATGATTGTAACTATGATGTGATATTGATGATTTTCCTGGTTGATGCATTATGTGACGCAAAAGCTTGATTGATCTAGTGATTAAGTGATTGATGCTTGAAGATATGTTATGAGTGGTGTATGTACTTGATTTATTTTATGAAGTGTATACTTGGATATTTGAATATGAATTGTGGCATGGATGCCTTGGATGATATAGACTTGTGATGTTGAATGGAGACTTAATATGATGGAGGCAAAGGAGGGACAAGTCAATTTTACAACAAAAGAAGATTAATCCATTCAAGTCCAAGTGATCTGTGTTTTTATTTTAGCCATATCTTGAGTTCTAGATGTCCGATTGAAGTGATTCTTGATGCGTTGGAAAGACAAGAGAATTATCTACAAGTTTTATTTGAATCTCAAGACCTGATTTGGACTCTATCATGACTAAAACTGGGCTAGAAGTTGAGAACGCTGTTCTGGATGGAATTGTTTTAATTAGGGATTAATTGGGCTTGTAATTGGTTTTAGCTTTAATTGTATAATGGGCTTCATGGTCCACGAAAATACTCACCTCCTTAACCTAGAATGTTCCTTAGCTTCTATAAATAGGACTTGTATTACCTCATTTCATAACTTTGATTGAAATTAGAATTTATCCTATTTGGGTATTTTTGTGAGTTGAGCATTGGCTCCTCCTCTTCAAGTTCTTCGATTAGAACTTGCTTGATTCTTATCAAAGAGTTCTATCTCTTTGTGGCGAATCCTCCTTGGCTTATCAATCTTCCAAATCCATTGGAATATTGTGGCGCCTTCCCTTTCATCTTCTTCCTCTTCCATTTTCTTAATTTATTTTATGTTCTTCTTTACATTTGCGCCATTTATATTCTGTTTTTAGTTGTTGCACTTTAATTCTTTGTTTGGTTAAGTTTCTTGTTTAGTTATTTCCATTCTTTAGTTGTTTCCTTTTGTTAATCATATTCGGGTGACAACCGCACCTTCTTCTTCCCCCCTTCTTTTCATCTTTTTAACATAAGAACTAAGAACAAGCTCTTGGATAGATCCTTAAAACTTGATGATTCCAACTTCTCAATAATGAAGATTAAGCTACCTAAAAGTCTTAATCAACGATTTGGAAATGTTTTGGTTTGAGATATGAGAAGCTTTTAAGTTGAATGGCATAATGGCCAATTTTACTAAAAAGCCACTAAGCTAAGAACTTAAGAGGAATTTCGAACAAGACTTAAGGAAGTTGAGAGTTAGTGAGGAAAATAGTGAAAAGTTGTTTTATCATTATTTTCTAAACATGTTGTACAAAGAAAGAAAATCTTGAAAAATATTTAGTTTGTCAAAGAAAGAACCTTCTGAAAGTATTTGACTTTCCAAAACAAAAAAGTTTCTTCATGAAAGTTTGCTCCGATAACAATCTTTAGAAAAATGTTTAAAACGATGGAACCTTTTAGAAAAGGCATTTAAAGCCAAAATCCTTTGGAAATGATTTTTTAGGACTTGAGCCTTTGAGAATGGTTTGTAAAGAGAAGTTTTTATAGAAAATAAGTTTTAGAGCGAAAACGAGTTTTGGTTTATACCAAAGAGATTCAGAATTTTGTTTTCAAGATTTGAACTATGAAAATAAAATTTGATAAAACTGGTGATTACCCCTTCACGCATATGAAGCACATGAACCTAGTGACCGAGACGTCGGGCTAGAGTTCTGTGACATGAACGGACTTTGTGTCCTATATGCGAGTCTAGTGTCCGCAACGTCGGCCTAGTACTTCGTGGATTGAGCGCTCGGACTACATGTCCTGTGTTTTGAAAAGAACGGACTTAGTGTCCTATATGCGAGTCTAGCGTCCTCGACGTCAGCCTAGTACTTCGTGAAATTAAGAACTTGGACTATGTGTCCTGGAATTTGAATGAACGGGCTATACGTCCTTTAAAATGAGTCATGAGCTGTGTGCCGTGACAGAAAAAGAAAGAATTGAACGAAAAAGAAAACAGAAAACTTTCTGCATACATACATGAGTCGGCCAACGTGCCATATGAACCGAGCTACAATCCAAGTGGTTGAGAATATGAGCCAGTTAAGACCACTAGGTCTATAGGGCATCCTGTGTTCAAAACTCCACAAGTGGCTGGAGGCATCGCGACCCCGTGCCGTGGTAAATCGGCTGCCCAACACAAATGAACTCGATCAATGACTGGACTATTCATGATATGGTTGGACGTGGTACCTTGAAACAATTGGAGTTCGGACCTAAATTGAGAGGCCGACTCATGAGAACAATTGTGTTATGGGAGTATTCGAGGCCTATTGCTTGATGAAGAGAAGTTAGGAATCTCCGGAGAACATGAATTAGAAAGTTGAATTGAAGTCTCATGCATTCAATTGACTTATCTTGATGAATAGGTGTGATCCCACAGAGTGAGATTATCTTGTTATGATATGATGTTGAATATTGATATTCTATAGCATGACTTTATTGTATATCGATGCATTATTGTATGCTGCTTTACTTGTGTGGCTATTATGATAAACTTGTGAACGAGTATCTCACTCTTGCCTGTACATGTTGGACACCCTGTTGTGTTTTTGGATACATGTACAGATATTTTTCCAACGGTCCTCTAGGTCACTGCGGGACCCTGTAGCTGAGTTCCTTGGTGTCGACGACGAAGATGGGTGGACTATTGATGAGGAGGCCCTGTCTCATTGGGGTGATGAATGCTAGGTAGTATGCTTTATTGTTTTTAGAGTTTTATTAGACCAGCTCTTCGGATTTTGACATTTAAGTTAGGTCTTTTGACCGTACTCAGTATGATATGTATTGAGAAATTGAAGTGATGTACGCCTTATGGCGAAGTTGAATGAGTTTTATAGATGATGAGTTTGAATTTGTTTTTCAGCTGTTATTAAAACTTTCAATTGGTATCAGATTTCCGCAACTAGTCTAATGAGTATTTTCAAAAAAAAATTAATTAACCGAAAAGAAAATTTGGGGTACGAATTGTGACACCGAGAGGGGGTGTTACACTACCATTACTGGTGTATGATATTTTTGTTGTTTATGATGCTGTTGTACGATATTTTTTCTGTTTATGATTCTGTATGATTGTTGCTGCCATTATTTGGTTCATTCCTTTTTTTATGTTGTATGATATTTTGATTTATGAGCGGATGTATGTTATTTTAATGTCTTTAAATATTCTGGGTTTAACTAAGCAATTAGGTCCGATCTTTAAAACACTGGAAAGTTAAAGATCAAATTAAAACATTTAGATGAAGGTTTTCCTCCCATATACCTGCAGCGGCGAAGAAGTGGATGCGACAGTAGCTCGTGATGCTTGATGAAACACGAATGGAAAATCAACTATGGTTGAAAACATTGTTAACTAATCTAAGTATCTAAGACACAAATTGGCCAAATATTCTAGTATTAGACGATTATACCTTTGCTCATAAGACTTAAAAAAAATGGAAAAATATGGGAGTGGGAAGAATGAATAACATTTAAATGACTAATATTTTAATAATTAAATGAAAACACAAAAGAGAAAAATATTCTAGTTTAATGGATTTATACCTTGGCACATAATACTTAAAACAACAAAATGAAAAATAAATAAGTGGGAAGAATAAATAACATTTATATATTTAATATTTTAGTAATTAATGAAAACACTACAAATGATGTAACACCCCAATTTTTCAAGCTTTCTTGGATCAATAAGCTGTACAATTAAGTTTACATTTTTATCTGATTTTTAGAAAATGATTTCGGGAAAACCAAAATCATATTCATGCTCTACGGTATCGTAGAAAGCTACGATTAAATTTTAGGATGAAAACTCAGACGGAGCCCGGTCTGCGTTTTCACTGACAGTAAGATTTTACTGCTCAGAAGACTTGATTTTGACTCGTGAGCGAGACAGTTAGGTTTAGAATCGAATTCCTAACAATTTTGATAAATTTGGTTTTTTGCACTAAAAAGTTAAAAAATATAAGTTATTCGGGTGAAATCTCGAATCGGGTGAAGAACAGAGCTGAATTTGGATTTACCAGGACCCGCTAATGGATAAACATGAAGTCACATCAGGTCACATCACCTAAGAAGGCGTGCCTGTGTCATGCTAACTTTTAGAAAATATCTAGACGCGAAAAGACCAAAATACCCCTAACCTTTTTCATATTTACCATTTAACCTTGTGTGAAAAGTCTATTTTGCCCCTTAAGTGAATTTTGTTGGACACCTTTGCCCCTCCCTTTCTCTTCCCCATGCCCCCACCATCATAAACCCACCATTTCACTTCCTCCTTAACACATTTTCTCCTTCAGCTTCTCTCAAATTCTTAAGAAATTCTCTAGAGCTTTTGTGAAGCAAAGTTGATCATCTTGCTCACCTTCATCCTCTAAAAGGTATGGACTTCTTCTTTGATCTATTAACCTTCATATTCTTCCATTGAAACCATGTTTTTCAAGCTATGTTCAAGTTTGAACTTCAAACTTCATAAATTCATAGAAAAGTGTAGAAAAATCCTTTTAATGTAAACACAATTTCTATGAGCTAGTTCCATCATCCTCTTTCATTGCCAAGAGCATGTAACCAAAATATTTCCCTAGCTTATATGGGCATAGAAGGCCGAAACCTAGAAGATGAGAAATCCTTGAGTTTTTTATTCAAGTTTTGAGTAATGAGGCTTGACTTAGTGTTAGGTGTACCTAAGGATCATTCATCCAAGAGATAAGAAATTTTAGACATCTCTAGTTAATTTTAAAGCAACATGGCCGAACCCTAGAGCAAGAAAAATAAGGAAATTTGTGTTGTTAGTATTGATGTTTGAAGTGATTATGTGAAGGTCGTGATTGTTGATTTGTTCGGACGCGTAATCGGAGGATTTGCGAATCAATCGGACGACGTGCATCCAGAGATTTACCTTCAAGAGGTAAGGGGAGATTGCCTGAGGGATCTCTCGATAACTATATGTTATCCGTATTTGGTCTGTATATAGTTGGTTTGAACTGTGTGGTGGTTGTTTACTTTGTTTTCAGCTGTTATTTATCTGTTGATAATTATCTGCTTTTGATTGAGTATCTGCAGCTATGTGTTTTAGTATTTTAATGCATGTGATAAACTGCATTATCTGCTATAACGTTGATATGTCAATATTATTGATGTTGATTGTTGATTGAGAAGCCTGACAGTGGTCAGTGCTCACTAAATTAATTGAGATAAAAGCCTTCAAAAGCTTCGTAAGGAACGCCAAATATTTGATTTGAGAAACGTTTGAGAATTTTCAATGATGCGAGTTTTACAAAAAAGGATTTTAAATTAAAGTATAAAGTTAGTAGAAAAAGTTAGTTTTCAAAAATAAGTTAATTATTATGTGGAGAAAATTAATTCAAGAGGAAAAAGTCAAATTTTAACTTAGGACATTTTTAAATGCTAAACGATGGTTAATTCAGAAAAGATTTTCGGAAGGTATTTTAGAAACAACAACAGTCATTTTGAAAACGGCAACTGAGATTTTGGAAAAGATTTTCAAAGGAAAATAAGTGTCATTGGTAATTCGACGGTTTATAAATGAATTTCAAACGAAAAGGGGTTTTCTGTAAACGAGTTTTCCCAACGGTGTAAAATCCGACAACTTGGATGAGTTGCGGAGATTTTGTTTTAGATTTGTGTTTCACATAACGAAAAACGGTGAAAACATTGAAACATGAACCTAGTAAGCGAGATGTCGGGATACTAGTGTTTTGTGAGAATAGCACGTAGATCTGAGATCCGTGTTATGGTGTTATGGACCGTGTGTCCTCTTCACGTTGTGAGGAAACATGATTAAAGGTGAATATTGTTTTCTATCACCATGGACCTTGGACTGGTCATCAGTCTAGGGCTCCGCGATTAAGCACTCGAACATTTTGTCTTGTGTTGACGATGAAAAATCTTAAAACGATGTAAATCACGAATGGTCGGGAGCCTTTGAGCTTCGACAAGAAAAGAAAGAACAAAAAGAAAAGTGACAAGACATGAAACGTTTTACATGCATAAATTGGCAGACATGCCTACGGTGTTAATCTGGGTATGTTGGTGGTCTGGATATTCAAGACGGTGTAAATCATTGTACCTTGGTGGACAATGAAAACCATAAACGATGATCACCTGTGCCTTGTGTTGGACAGTGTGCAATGGTTTGAACAACGGTATGCCTTTTGGCAATCGAGTTTGATCAACTCATTTATACGGTTTTGGGATCTCCGGAGATTAAGTAAAGAACTAGACGTTGAACGTTGAAGTGTCATGCATTTTATAAATGATGATGACTGTCGGGTATGAAACCCTATGATGAACTACTTGTTTATCTAGTAGAATCTTATGCATCATGATTATATATGTTGTTGGTGTGTCGCACATGTAGTTATCGTGCTTGAATCTATATATTGGTGTCTCACCCTTGCATATTTTCTGGTTGGTTCTTCTTTTGTGGCAAACGTTATATCTGAGTGTAGATGAGTTCCAAGATGCCACTGGAACGTTCGGGGATCCGTTCCCTAACGTCTAAACGCATGGAGAATGACGGAATATGGGAAGTCTCAGACACGTTAGAGGTGGAACCAACTGTAGGATGAGTCCTTTTATTTTGGTAGTGACTTCATCAGTCTGCTCTGGCTACTGAGAGCCATGACTTTTGAGAATGGCCTGTCTGTATAATGACCTTATGTATAAACTGATAATGACTTAGTACGTATGAATATTTGATATAGATTAACATCTGTTCAACTATGTTGATTGTATGGTGAAATTAAGAGAAAGTTTTTATCACTGAATTTTGAAATAAGTTAAATACTTAGAAATTTTTATTTTCCGAAAGTAACCAGCAGGTTTACTAAAGCTTTATTTTCTACAACGGGTTACCATGTGATGACCCTGAAGGGGGTGCCACAAATGGGACAAATATTCTAGTTTAATGGATTATACCTTGGCACATAAGACTTAAAACAAACAAAAATTAAAAATTAAAAAAATGGGAAGAATAAATAATATTTAAACCATAAGTCTCAATACTAATTTCTCTTAGTCTAATAAGACTTAAACAAAACTTAAATAAACTTTTTTAAATATAATAACACTAGATTAAAGCATGAAATTTATATAAACAATTTGTTTAGAATAGTTATTTATACGTTTCTTTGCTAATTTTATTAGTCTTTATGCAATTTATGTTGCTAAAGAGTGATGATTTGAACAATTGCTTTTACCCAAACTTGCGTCAATGAGTTCAAGTTTTATTTTCTTCTATAGTTACTACTTGAGCAAAGCCATAATTTCCCATTTGAGGTTCAATACTATTGAGCACGTGTACTTTTTCAAGGTACCACTCAATGTATTGAATCTTGAATTGTCCAAGTCGGATAGTTTGGGAAGATGCTTTTCTGACACTCATATAATAATTAGTCTTTACTTCTCATTCTTTATACTTGATGAAATTTTAGTTTGACACATTTCTACTTGTTCTCTGGGTGCATACTTGATCGTTGTCAAGTCGTGTACTTAGAAACCAATGGGAAATGCTGCCGAAATTTCATCAAATATAAGACACGAGAAGTAACAAATAACTATTATACGAGTGGGGAAAAGTTTCTTCTCGAATGGGATAAGGCCATACCAATTAATGAAGGGGGAACATGTTATATTATTTAAGTTGTTGTGTTGCCAGGGTTGCATGTATAAATATATTTTCGTTGTGCAGAATATGGATCGTCGTCCTTCGAATTGTAGTTGGGTGTATGATAGGTGTTATAGGGGTAGAAGGGGGTCTGAAACAATCTTTTGTAGATGGTGTTGAAGAATTTGTTACCATAGCTCGTCAGCAGGACTGGTATATAAGTGTGGGGGGATTAGATGTTTGTGCGTTAAATGCGATTGTACAAAGATTTTGAAGGATGAGGTTGTGAAGGTCCACCTGTATAAAGTTGACTTCAAGCTTGATTATTGGATTTGGACTGGTCATGGTGAAGAGATACCAGATTTTGATTTAGCGGTTGACAATAATTGTGTGGGTGCTTCTAGCAGTGGTGTAGACATTGGCATTGGTGAACATTTTGCCTTAATGCAAGAGATGGTGTGTGATGCTCTCATGCAACATGATACATTTGAAGCGGATGAGTCAGATAACATAGAAGAACCTCCAAATGATTATGCTCAAAGATTTTATAACTTGTTGGTAGAAACAGTTAAGCCGTTGTTTGAAGGGGCTAGGGACTCCAGATAGATTATCACTGTGTGAGGCTTTTAGCTTGCAAGTCGAATTGGAATGAGGCTGACCAGTGCTTGGATTCTTTTACAAAGTTCTTTTGGACGTAAAACCTATTAGAGGGAATTTACCTGAAAGGTATCACGATGCAAAGAGGTTAGTGTCAAAGCTGGGGTTGGAGGCTAAGAGGATTGACCGTTGTGTGAACAGGTGCATGGTGTATTATGATAATGAATACAGCATAAATGATGCGACGTTGGTTGAATGCAAATTTTGTCATGCGTCGAGGTATCGTGACCGCCGCAATCAGACTGGTAACCACAAACCAGTTCCGTTCAAGGCGATGTTCTATTTGCCAACAATTCCAAGATTACAAAGAAAGTTTGTATCAATTGAAACTGCAGGTGAAATGACGTTGCACCATGAGAACAAAATAAGTTCAGGCGTGTTACGCCATCCTTCCGATGGCGAAGCTTGGAAGCACTTTGATCAGGCACATTCTGATTTTGCCGCCGATCAACGAAATGTACGACTTGGGTTATGCTCTGATGGTTTTACCCTGTATATTCAAGTGTCAGCTTCGCCTTATTCTTGTTGGTTAGTAATTGTAACTCCATACAATCTTCCCCCTGAAATGTGTATGACAAAACCTTATATGTTTTTGACTTGTCTCATATCGGGCTCATCTAATCCGAAGGCAAGTATTGATGTTTATTTACAACCTTTGATTGACGACCTGAAGAAGTTGTGGGGTTGGGTGACTACATATGATATTTCAAGGAAGCAAATTTTTTTTATGAGGCCAGCTTTGATATGGACTATTAATGATTTCCCTGCTTATGGCATGTTGTCTGGTTGGGGGACTTATGGAAAATTGGCTTGTCCGCATTGTATGGAGTATGGAAAGGTCTTTACCTTAAAGTATGCGGGGGGGGGGGGGGTAAAATTAGCTGGTTTGACTTTCACTGTAGGTTCTTGCCACTTGATCATGCATTCAGAAGGAACAAGAACGCCTTAAAAAAGAATGAAGTTGAAACAGGCTGGCCGCCACCTAGGTTGACACCTGAACAAATTTGGCGCAGAGTAAAGGATTTACCAAAAGTCACAGAAGATGGGGTGTCTAGAATAGAAGGATATGAAGATTGGCATAACTGGACCAAAAAAGTATATTTTGGGATCTTTCTTACTGGAAAGATAATCAGCTGAGATACAACCTTGATGTTATGCACATATAGAAAAATTTCTTTGATAACATATTCAACACTGGCATGAATGTGAGTGGAAAAACTAAAGATAATGAGAAGGCAATGATGGATTTAGCTCTGTATTGTAAGAGAAAGGACTTGGAGCTAAAGCCGCAAGCTAATGGGAAGTTGTTTAAACCAAAAGCAAATTACACTTTAACTGTTGAGGAGGCAAAATCATATTGCAAGTGGATAAAAGAACTGAGGATGCACGACGGTTATTCGTCCAACTTGGCAAGATGTGCTGATGTCAACAAGGGAAAAATGAATAGGATGAAAAGTCATGATTGTCATGTATTTATGGAGTGTTTACTTCCTATTTTATTCACGGGTACAAATTTCATACACATGGAGCGAGGGAAAAAAAATAATAAACAGTGGCGTTCACGTAAGGGGTCTTACAGAAGGAGGGGAAGACAATTTTTACGGAGTTATTCAACACATATACGAGTTAGAGTACAATACTTTGTCCTATCCTAAGAGAGTTGTGGTGTTTTATTGTCACTGGTTTGATCCATCAAGATTAGGTAAAGAGTGGATCCAAAGACGTGAGGACTCAGATGACGGAGCCTTTTGAAGAAGCCGACTTTGGGTTGTATCCCAATGGCTACTCTTAGCCCGACCAACTTAGGAGTCTTTTTATTTTGGAATAGTCTTATATTATTTTGTTGCACATATATGGAACTTATGTTCTCAAGTCTGTAATATGTTATATGTTAGACCCGAATTTATGCTATGACTATGTAGTATGGATCTTAATTATTAATGCACGATAAGGAGTTTATTTCCTTGTCTTGAGTCTGTTTTGTCTATGCATGCAAATTTTTTTTAAGAACCACGTTTTTGAATGTATCTATTTAATTATATTATTTTCCGAAAGCAACCAGCATTTTATTCTCTTGATATTTTCCGTATTTTGAGTTCGAGCACGTAGCCCCCGCGAGGGGGTGTTACATTAGTGGTATCAGAGCTGGTCGAGTCTTTTGGGAATCCTTGGGAAGTGAGTCTATTGTGTTTCTGTTGTGTGATCTCTCTTTCTCGCAGGGCGAGCTTTGGTTTCGCGTCGCGAGGCCGAGAGGATGTTCTTTGCTGCTCAAGCTGGCCTTCTGGATCGCGAGGCGAGACTGGGTTTCGCGTCGCGAGGCCGAGAGGCTGTACCTTGCTGATCAGGCGGAGCTTCTGGCTTGCGGGGCGAGCGTGGGGTCGCCTGGCGAGTACCCTGTTTTGTCTTTTCTCTTGTTTTCTTCAGTTTCCCACTAGTACTTGATACACAAATTTATGCCTCCTTATTAAGGTATGAATGGTTTGCCTTGTAGGGAAACATGAATCTTAGAGGTGGTCGTGGTGGAGGTCGCGGCATTGCTGACAACAATGCTGATGACAACAACATCAATCGAGCTATCCAGGCCATGGCTGATATGGCGGCTGCTGTTGCTCAACAGACAACAACGATGGCTCAACAGAACCAACAAAGAGCTGATCTTGCTGCTGATGCTAGAGGGTTAGTCGATTTTTGGCGTGATGATCCCCCGCAGTTTCATGGGGACTGTGATCCGGAAAAGGCTGACCTGTGGCTACAAGAGATAGAGAGGATTTTTGTGTTCTGCACTGCCCCGAGGGAGTGAAGGTAGACTATGCTACGTTCCTGTTTCTGGGTGATGCAGTGTATTGGTGGGGAGGAACCAGACAGCTGCTGGAAGCCAATAACCAAGAGATCACTTGGGGGTATTTCGCATCAAGTTTTTGGACAAGTACTTTCCCCAAAGTGCTAGGACCGAGAAAGAGCAGGAATTTCTGAGGCTGCAGCAAAGAGACATGACTGTAGGGGAATATGCGACGAAGTTTGAATCACTCGCCAGGTATTTCCGCTTTCTCCAAGCCCAAACTGACGAGGACTGGAAATGCGAGAGATTTGAAGGAGGTTTGCGCTTCGAGATGAAGGAGTCTGTGTTACCGCTGGAGA
The DNA here is from genome assembly GCA_039655645.1 of Ammopiptanthus mongolicus. Classification (NCBI taxonomy): domain Eukaryota; kingdom Viridiplantae; phylum Streptophyta; class Magnoliopsida; order Fabales; family Fabaceae; genus Ammopiptanthus; species Ammopiptanthus mongolicus. Next base: position 57,088,898 of record CM077344.1, read on the forward strand.
TTCGTACGATCCAAGCCTTGGTGGAGAAGTGCAGAAAGTCGAGAAGATGAGACAGGGAAGAGAGAACAAGAGTACAGCAGGAGGACTGTCTAGGTCAAGAAACCCGAACCTGTACCACAACCAGAAAGGAAAACAGTCCCAGAAAAAGCCGTATTCCCGACCTCAAGGGAATAGCCAGCAACAACAGTCTTATCGTTCTGTCGCTTCTGCTTACGGTGGAGGGAGCGGAAATGACAAGAACCAAGGCCAAGTTCGGAGATGTTTCAATTGTGGGAAACACAGACATCAAGCTGGCAACTGCGAGCTGAAGGGAGTTCTATGTTTCCAATGCGGGAAGATAGGACATTTCGAGAGGGAGTGCACTACACCAAAACCCGAGCCGACTGTGAACAATGTTCGAACTGCTAGACCAACAACAAGGGGAAGAGTGTATACCATGAGTGGCGTTGATGCTTCCAAATCTGATGATCTCATTCAAGGTGGTTGCATCATAGCTGGTAATCTCCTAACTGTACTATTTGATTCGGGTGCTACACATTCGTTCATCTCTTTGAATTGTGTGAGACTTTTGAACTTGCCTGTTTCTTCGCTGTCTTTTGATTTGATTGTTACAAATCCAACTGCTAAGCCTGTTACTGTTAATACAATATGTTTGAACTGTTCTATTATTGTTCATGATAGGAACTTTCTTGTTGACTTAACATGCTTGCCTTTGACTCAATTGGATGTGATCCTAGGCATGGATTGGTTATCTTCCAACCATATCCTTTTAGACTGTGCACATAGAACCTTAGCTTTTCCTAACTATGAGATTTCTGGATTTTTAACTGCCAACCAAGTAAGAGCTTCTTTGAAAGAAGGAACTCAGGGATACATGCTTCTATCCTGTTTAGAAATCGAGAGGGACGTTGTCTTGAGCGATGTGCCGGTTGTGAAAGATTTTCTGGAAGTTTTTTGAGAGAACGTTCCAGGTTTGCCACCAGTGAGAGACATTGAGTTTGCGATCGACTTAGTTCCAGGATCCGATCCGATTTCTATAGCTCCATATAGGATGTCACCTACGGAGTTAGCCGAGTTGAAGACTCAACTAGAGGATCTGATGTCCAAGCGGTTTGTGAGGCCAAGTGTGTCCCCGTGGGGAGCACCAGTGTTATTGGTAAAGAAGATGGATGGGAGTTCAAGACTCTGCGTGGATTACCGTCAACTCAACAAGATAACGATCAAGAACAAGTATCATCTACCCCGCATAGATGATTTGATGGATCAACTTCAGGGAGCCACTGTCTTTTCAAAAATTTGGTCTGAGATCAGGTTATCACCAGATCAGAGTAAAGAACGAGGACGTACCTAATACTGTATTCAGGACTCGTTATGGTCACTATGAGTACCTCGTGATGCTTTTCGGAGTGACGAATGCGCCTGCTATCTTCATGGACTACATTAACAGGATTTTTCGTCCGTTTCTGGATCAGTTCGTTGTTGTGGTTATCGATGATATTCTCATCTACTCGAAAAGTCCCAAGGAGCATGAGGAACACCTGCGACAAGTTTTACAGATCCTTCACAAGGAGAAGTTGTACGCAAAGCTTCCCAAGTGCGAGTTTTGGCTGGATGAAGTCAAATTCTTGGGACACGTGATTACGAAGGAAGGGATTGTCGTCGATCCTACAAAAGTAGAAGCAGTACTTCTATGGGAGAGACCCAAGATTGTGATGGAAATTCGCATTTTCGTTGGACTGGCTGGCTACTACAGAAGATTCATTGAAGGATTTTTGAAGATTGTTGCGCCGTTGACCCAACTTACGAGGAAGGACCAACCATTTACGTGGACTGACAAATGTGAGAAAAGTTTTCAGGCGATGAAGGAACGTTTGACAACCTCACCAGTGTTAGTATTACCTAAACTAGATGAACCGTATGAAGTGCATTATGATGCTTCGCATCAGAGATTAGGATGTGTGCTTATGCAACATCGGAAGGTTGTAGCATATGTTTCGCGCTAATTGAAGAGTCATGAGAGCAATTACCCGACGCACGACCTAGAGTTAGCTGCTGTGGTTTTTGCAGTAAAGATCTGGAGACACTGCTTGTATGGATCTAAGTTTGATGTCTTCATTGACCACAAAAGTTTGAAGTACCTGTTCGATCAGAAGGAGCTTAACATGAGGCAGAGACGTTGGATGGAATTTCTTAAAGACTACGACTTTACTTTGGTATACCACCCTGGGAAAGCAAATGTCGTTGCAGACGCTCTTAGTCGGAAGACCCTGTACATCTCTGCAATGATGGTTAAAGAGCTAGGATTGATAGAACAGTTTCGTGATCTCAATCTAGCTGTGGAAGTAAACAACGAGAAGATTTGCTTGGGAATGATCAAGGTATCTAGTGGACTGATGGAGACGATCCGCGAACAGCAAGTAATTGATGAGTACCTCCATGACAAGGAGTTACTTGGACAAGAAAAAGCTGCAGAGTTCGGCTTGGGAACTGATGGCATCTTGAGATGGAATGGACGAGTTTGTGTACCTTGCAACTTGGAGATAAGGAAAATGATTCTAGAAAAAGGACATAAGAGCAAGCTGAGTATTCACCCTGGATCGACCAAAATGTACCATGATCTGAAACAAAAGTTTTGGTGGCCAGGAATGAAGAAGCAAGTGGCTGAGTATGTAGCATCATGTTTGACCTGTTAGAAAGCGAAGGTAGAACATCATCGACCTGGAGGAATTCTTCAATCCTTGGATGTACCTGAGTGGAAATGGGAGAGCATCTCAATGTATTTTGTGGTAGGATTGCCAAGGACATCTAAGAGTTTTGATTCAATTTAGGTGATCGTTGATAGGCTAACGAAGTCAGTACATTTCTTACCTGTTAAGATCAACTACTCAGTGGAGAAGTTAACTGAGCTGTATATCAAAGAAGTAATCAGACTGCATGAAGTGCCGTTAAGCATAGTCTCTGATAGAGACCCAAAGTTTACGTCACGTTTTTGGCAAAGTCTACATCAAGCTTTAGGAACAAAGTTGAGGCTAAGCTCAGCCTATCACCCTCAGACTGATGGATAGACAGAGAGGACGATACGATCTTTAGAAGATTTGCTGAGAGCTTGTGTTCTAGACCATGGTGGAAGTTGGGATGATATGTTGCCTCTTATCGAATTCACCTACAACAACAGCTATCATTCTAGCATAGGGATGGCACCCTATGAAGCCTTGTATGGACGAAAGTGCTAGACACCGTTGTGTTGGTACCAGGATGGAGAGAATATGATATTAGGCCCAGAACTTGTGCAACAAACAACGGAAAAGATTAAGCAAATCCGTGAAAAGATGAAAACGGAATAGAGCAGACATAAGAGCTACTCAGATAAATGAAGATGACCCCTCGAGTTTCAAGAAGGTGAACACGTGTTCCTGAGAGTCACACCTACGACTGGGGTTGGTAGAGCTATAAAGTCCAGAAAACTCACTCCCAAATTCATTGGACCCTATCAAATTCTTTGACGTATTGGTCCAGTAGCTTACCAGATTGCCTTACCACCTTTTTTGTCCAACATTCATAATGTTTTTCATGTCTCACAACTTCGGAAGTATATTCCTGACTCGTCCCATGTAATCGAACCTAATATAGTACACTTACGAGAAAACTTGTCTTATGAGACATCGCTTGCGCTAATCGCTGATAAGATGATCAAGAAACTCAAGGGAAAACAAGTTCCCTTGGTCAAAGTCGTTTGGAACGAAGCAACTGGAGACACAATGTGGCAGCTCGAGGATAAGATGCGATTACAGTACCCCGATCTTTTTCAAGGTACGTAATTTCGAGGACGAAATTTTTTTTTTTAGAGAGGTAGTAATGTAACACCCCAATTTTCAAGTCTTTCCTAATTAAACAGTATTTATGAACTTATATTTTATTCGAGGTCTTAGATATGGAAATAAAATATTCTGAGACCATAATCATGCTCAACGACATCGTAGGAAGCTACAATTATGTTTTGGGTCGAAAACTCAGACGGAGTCCGGTCTTCGTTTTTCTTTGACAGTAGTGTTTTACTACTATCAAGACCTAATTTTGACCCATGAACGAGATATTAAGTCTTAGATTGTAATTCTCTACGTTTTGGTTAAATTTAAAAAAAAAAAAATCATTTCCTGACCTTCGTTCGAGCGAAATCCTCAATCGGGTAACGAACGAAGCTGCATATGGATTTACCGGGACTCGACAACGGATAATCTTGATACCACATCATGTTATAACACTTGGGAGAGCATGCCAGAGTCGCCATGACGTTCGAAAATATCGGGACGTAAAATGACCAAAATACCCCTAACTTAACCTTTTTTTCACTTTTACCATTTTACCCTTGGAACAAATGACCATTTTACCCTTAATGACTTGTTTAGAAGGCTGGACAGCCCCTTCTCAGCCCTCATTCACGCACAATACAGCCCCAAGAACACCAAGAACACTCATCTTCTTCCTTAGAGAAAAACTCCATTTTCTTCTTGAGAAAACCTTGAAATCTTTGAAGAAAACCTTGAATCTTTGATCAATCTTCATCCATTCTTAGGTAAGATCACTTCTATGATCTCCTAGCTTCTTGAATCTCTCTCAATATCAAGATCAAAATCTTGTTTCATGAAAATCAAGTTTATGATCCAAAACTTTCAAAATTCATAGGAAATTGTAGAAAAATCCTTTTAATGGGAAACCTCTTTGAACTCACTTCATCATTCTCGACCTAAGCCCAAGTGTAACACCCCACCATCGGGTGTCACTTTCGTAACCCCAAACACTATTATGTAGGAAAAAGGATTTGCTGGTTCACTTTCGGAAAAAGCTTTTCTTTACTCTTAATTATCAAGTGAGTGAAGACTCCTTGGTACTTAAAGGTAGTTTGAATGTTGGGAAGTTTGTCGAAGGAACCAGCGTGCCTTAGGCAAGCAGAAGGATACCAAATTTTTTTTTGGAATAGATACATAGATAGACCAAAGGTATGGCAAGGTATGTACTCTATTAGGGTTGAGAGACTAGAACGGAATTCCGGTAAAGCAATAAAAGTGTGGTACTGGGTGAAGTTCTCCTGATAGTGTTTTAAGAAACGATTGGAGCCTCCGTTGTTGTAAATTTGATTGATAGGATATTTGCTCCATTAGGACAGATGAAAGGCTACACCTTATGGGTGGGCTTATGATCCATGTTGTTGATGGTAAAGGATTCGCATGATACCGGAGTATAAACTTTCAAAGGTTGCGAATGAGCAGAGGCTGAACGAAACAGAATTGAAATGTGAACTTTGGTTATAGGACGAGTGTCCTTAGGACTGGTATACGTAGGGGAAAGAATTACACTGGATCCTATATGGATGGGAGTATTGTCTTGTTAATAAAACCTAAGACCATGACCGACAGAGATGAGTAAGACAGATGAGTTTAGACTCGGTCGCAACGACCACTATCTGGTAAGGCATAGGATAAATATGTCTGGCCTCCTGGCTCACGAGGCGAGCATCCGGTCGCGCGGCGGATATGGTTGACTCCTTGACTGATGCTTCTAAAATTTGAGGACTTAGACTAAGTTCGATATTGAAATTTTTAAGTGAGCTGTGCATTCGAGTTGTTGGTGAGATTGAGATGTGTAATAACGGAATAAGAACTACTTTAAGTATTTGACTCAATCATGGAAGTAAATCTTTCGTGAAGGATTGGTTGTACGGAATGACTTTCCCGATAATTGGTGGATACGCAAAAGACGGATGATAAGTTTCAGGAGTTAGTTTATTTCTCCAAAAGTGTAGGACCGTGTTGAAATTGTTTCCGTGATGAAACAATGTGTGTTGACACACTAGGATGTGTATTTGGTTGAGTTCTGATCAAGTGGGGACCTGGTGAGAACTCATGTTTAGTAAGGAATACTCATATTCAGGCTGACACGTTATTTATCCTTTTGGGATTGTGTCAGATATTGGAATGAGATGCCTGTCGTGGAAGATTTTTAGGAGAATTTCCTGAGAATATTCCAAGTGTGTGTTGCGAAGGATGCTGAGTTTTCGATTGATCTAGCCCTAGATTCAGTCAAATCTCCATCGCTTTGGATAAACCATATTAGACTACGTGGAGTGGAATTTTCGTCCGTTTCTTCATCGATTCGTTATCATTTGGCGACGTTTTCATTTACTCTGAGAGTTACGAGGAACATGAGGAAGCTCTGCATCAAGTGTCATGGATCTTGCACGAGAGGAGTTGTCGTGAAGTTCGTTAAGTGCAAGTTTTGACTCGATGGTAGTGACATTTTTAGGACATGCGATTCCAAACGAGTGTTCGTGCCTGCATTCCTACATAATCCTCAGTGTATTAGACATTTGAGTAGATTGTTTGGACAACCTCCGATTGTTTGGACATCTTCACGCTTCTCGATTGAAAGTTATGACTATTCCTTGGATTATAACACAAACAAATTCTTGATATTGAAAGTTTCTTGATGAAACTAGTCTAATCACTTTTACCTTTGGTAAATGTGATCCAGTCTGATTTTTGGCCAGACTGTTTATCTTTTGATTTCCTGATCTGTTGGAAGATTCTTATGGAAAAGGGGACTTTATTAGAGTCATGGTTGTAAACATGTATTAGCTATGCATTTTTACACCCACGAACCTACTGAAGAGTCTTTTTACATACAGAATATTCCTACATTCTGTTAGGAACGATAAAACCCTTCTATATACTTTCATGCGTCATTGAGAACAAGAATATTTCTTTTGTTGGAAATTTCTTTCGTGAAAAATTTCTTTCCTTAGCCTTCAAGGACCGAGTAGTGACTGAGTTCAACGGATCACCCGCAACTCAAGTGGACGACCAAGAAAGATGGTTGGATCTTGTGAAGGTCGGTTAGGATTAAGTGTAATATCTAACTACGAGAATTCTTTTAGCAGGATAGACTAGAAGTGGCGGGAATTTTATTGAAGTATAGATTACGACTGATACGATGTGAATCTGTAACTTTAATCTCAGTGAGTGAGGCAATTATTGTCAGTCAAGTATTGTTCGAGGTAGTATAGTCGTCGGAGAATCTAGGATGCTGATCAATATCTATAGTTCAGATTGATAGTAAAAGTTTGAAGAGTTATAGGAAAGTGTCCTTAGTAGTTTTGTCTAAACTGAGTGTAAGAGGGAAAGAAGAGCTCTTGAATAGGAGCTAAGTTGTTAGAAAAGTTAAAAGATTTATTGTATTAAGGACTTCTAGCTGATTCATCGCGTGATATGGTATTGAAATCCATGGTAATGAAATCCATATAATGTGAAACATTGTACCCTGTGTTGGTCAGTGTGATATGGTAAATATGGTGTGCCTTGATTGGCAATCGAGTTTGATCAACTCATTCATTTGGTGATGGGATTTCCGAAAATTAAGAATCGAATGCTAGATGGTATATTGGAAGTGTCATGCATATGTTTTGAAAATGGCGCTGACTGTTGGGTATGAGACCTTGGATTTATCTGTGTTGTCATGATATTTTGTGCTATGTTTATCATGTTTAATAAATGTGTTTGATATATCTATATGCATCTGTTGTTTGTGCTTTAAGTATGCAGTTGTTGTATTTTGAGTTCATATATTGGTGTCTCACCCTTACCTGTACGTGTTGGACACCTGTTGTGTTTTTGGATACACGTACAGATGTTTGTTAGCAGTCCTCTAGATCGTTATAGCTCAAGTACTGGAGATTGATGACGATGAGGTGTGGATTGGTGACGAAGAGACCCTGTCCTTTTGGTAGGACTGGTGTCGGGGTAGTACACTATGTCATCTGTATGTTTCTTTTGTCAGACCAGCTTAAGTTTATTTTGAGGTAGTCATTTTTGGATTAATCTGTATCGACTCCTGATGGCCGTGGGATAGACTGATGGATTTTAATGGATGATGTTTACCTATATAGATATGAGTATACAGATGTATATTTGTGAGTTATGCTAATGTTATCGTGAGTATGTGTTCTTTAATATTATAAAGTAAAGGTCATATTCAAGCCTATCTGCTAGAACTGACTAAGGAGCTGTCTCAAAGCTCACCTTAGATTTCACGTCTTAATAACTCGGATAAATTTTCTCATAAAAGTCTTAACGCATCTCAAATATCGGATCCAACCAATCCAATTGGTTGTATTCCAAAAGAAACAAGTCATCACAGACTGTTCTTACTCTTACTGTTCCCTATCAAAACAAAACATATAGTAAACATAGCAAAAACATCATGAATCCATAACCTAGATCCCAAAAGACTTCGACCAGCTCTGATACCACATGTAACACCCCACCATCGGGTGTCACTTTCGTAACCCCAAACACTATTATTTAGGAAAAAGGATTTGCTGGTTCGCTTTCGGAAAAAGCTTTTCTTTACTTATATATTACTTACTATAAAAATCGTGATAGAATTTTTTCTTTTTATAATATTAAAGAACACATACTCACGATAACATTAGCATAACTCACAAATATACATTTGTATACTCATATCTATATAGGTAAACATCATCCATTAAAATCCATCAGTCTATCCCACGGCCATCAGGAGTCGATACAGATTAATCCCAAAGTGACTACCTCAAAATAAACTTAAGCTGGTCTGACAAAAGAAACCTACAGATGACAAAGTGTACTACCCCGACACCAGTCGTACCAAAAGGACAGGGTCTCTTCGTCACCAATCCACACCTCATCGTCATCAATCTCCAGTACTTGAGCTATAACGATCTAGAGGACTTCTAACAAACATCTGTACGTGTATCCAAAAACACAACAGGGTCTCCAACATGTACAGGTAAGGGTGAGACACCAATATATGAACTCAAAATATAACAACTGCATACTTAAAGCACAAACAACAGATGCATATAGATATATCAAACACATTTATTAAACATGATAAACATAGCACAGAATATCATGGCAACACAGATAAATCCAGGGTCTCATACCCAACAGTCAGCGCCATTTTCAAAACATATGCATGACACTTCCAATATACCATCTAGCATTCGATTCTTAATTTCCGGAAATCCCATCACCAAATGAATGAATTGATCAAACTCGATTTCCAATCAAGGCACACCATATTTACCATATCACACTGACCAACACAGGGTACAATGTTTCACATTATATGGATTTCATTACCATGGATTTCAATACCATATCACGCGATCCAACACAAGGCATAGCGTTTCACATTATATGGATTTATTTACCATGTCACGTTGTCCAATCCAGGCATAACGCTTCACATTACATGGACTTCAGTACCATATCACACTATCCACATAGGGCATAGCGCTTCACTTTACATGGATTTTATTACCATATCACACTGTACAAATGCTTCACATTATATGGATTTTATTCATTGTCCATCAAGGTACAATGACACATGATGACTTAAAGTCATCACAAGGCTCAAGGTCCCCCATCCCATGGCACGTCTGCCAAAAACAAATGCATGAGAAAATCTTTTGTTTTCGTATGTTTTTCTGTGTCGTATAATTATTTCCTCGTTGAAGCTCAAAGCTATCAACCACCACATCTTTTAGACTCTCAAGTCTTTTCAACATTTTCTCAAAAGCTGGACACTTAGTCCAAAACTCAAAAAGGACACGCAGTCCCCACAGCTCAAACCCAAAAATCCCTAACCGATGCACCAGTTTCGGATTTTGGATTCCAAAGCATAAAAACACGTCCACCAGCCCACAGGACCACAAAGAATGTCCACCAGCTTATAGGACCAACACGCTAACATGGATCCTTGATCCTCATGTTTTACAGAGTCCTAGAACCCCGACGTCTCGGTTTCTAGTTTCCAAACCAAAACCACATTTCTCTTTTGAAAACTCATAACCAAAACCCAAATCTCCGAAGCTTATACACAAGGCCATCGGGATCGGTTTTCCAAAACAAAATGTCACATGGTTAAAAATCACCTTTTTTCTTATCGAAGGATTTCGGTAAAATACAAAACCTTGAAATACAGTTCGTAAAATCCTCGTAAAATCCTTTTTTCTTGAATAAAACAATTTATTTTGAAACGAGGTTTCCAAAAACACTTTTCCTTGAAATGGTTCCCTTTATCACTTTAAAAACTACTCGTGTCTGTAAAACACACTTCTCACCTCAAAACATTGTTTCTCTCAATTAAAGTCAACCTTTCTCCATTTTACCCCTCTAAGCCAACTTGTTTTTAAAAAGCAAATGTTTATTATTATTTTGTTCCCAAAAGCCAATTTATTTCTTTTTTTCTTTCCAAAAACCCTCACACTTATATCTTTTCATTTTCTTATCCAACTTTCCAAGCTTATTGAAGTTTTTAGCTTTACACCATTACGAACTCTAACCGATGTTAGGTTCCTTAGCGTGCTGCCAATCACTATTCAATCGCCATACCACATTAAGCATACATAGGCATAATCCAACATGCTTGAGCCTAATAAAATGCAATCACATATACTTAAGCAAAAACAAGCATAAGCACATATAATTAAGCAATAAATAAACCACTCCACAAAACAATTACTGTTACACACCACTACACAATTTTCCATCAAACACACATCACAGACAGTATACAGCCGTCGGAAATTGAATTCCTCAGGTTATCACCCCTTACCTCTTGAAGTTCCCGGTAAGCGCAAAGTTGTCCAATCAGTCCGGAAGTCGCTCAGTTTCTCGTCCGATTACTCGTCGGCAACTACACATAATCAATCAATCAATATAACAACTTTAAATCATCAAATTTTCTACTAATTGCCCCCTTCTAGCTTCGGCCATGTATAGGAAAATATGGCTAGGATTCTCCAAATTTCACATACTCTTGGATTTTCTAGTGTTAAGGAAAATTGTCACAAGTTGAAAATTGAAACAAAATCATCCAACTCCTCTATGGCATAAATTTGGTTCTCTCTAGAAATATAGGCTAGGGATTTTATTTTGCTTCAAGCTCTTGAATTCAAGGCATCTAAGCAAGAGAAAGATGAAATACATGGTTATTTTCTAACAATTGAAACAAAATCCCATCTACCCACACCCTTTAGGTTTCGGCCCTATGGAATAAAATAGGGCAGCCATGTGATTTGCATTTATGCTCTTGAATGATGAATCTAGAGGTCTTAATGAGTTCATAGAAATTGATTTCATGATCATAGGATTTTTCTATAATTTCTTATAGAATTTTGAAGTTCTAAGTTCAAAAACTAAATCTCCATGAAACTTGAAGATTAAAGAGAGATTAAGAGATGAAAGTTGAAGGTAATACCTCCTAGATGACAAAGCTTGTGAAGAAATCAACAAAAGTCACTCAAAAGCTTGAAGATCTATGGAGAAAATTGAAGAAAAAGCTTGAAGGAGAAGAAGAAATGGTGAGAAAAGTGAGATGGGGAAGAAAGAAAGACTTGGCCGAAAGGCCCAGTGTGAGTGATGGAACACCCTTTCCCGAGTGTCACATTCCCGAACGTTATTAAGGTCAAAAATATTTATTAATGCGGAAAATACGATTTTTTCTTTTTCTTTTCTTTTCATAAAAATGTAATGGGATTAGTAAAGGTAAATAAATAATACTAATAAATGAACTTAGGTCCACCATGCATTTCTAGAACATATTGTATTATAAATACAGAAACAGAAAATGGAAAACAGAAACATCAACATTACTATATACAGACATAAGTCTAATGTCTAACTGACATAAGAAATACAATAAGTACTAGGAGTCATAGCTCCCAAAAGGTACTACAAAAACTGACATAGTCTGGCCGAAAACAAAACTAAAACAACAAAAGAGTCCACCTCCGAACTCAAAAGGACTGCTGAACCGAACCATCGTCGCGTCCATCTGTTCAAGCAGCAACAGCAAGTACCAGCAAAAAACATATAGATATGGGTGAGATTCCCGTTCATCAACGCAACAAAACAGCAGTAGTAAAAACGGAATGACTCACCAGGTAACAGCATACCCAACATGTTAAACAGTTAAACCACATACTAAACCTCTCAATATAAATCATATTAAACAGTTAACAGTATAATGTAATACATTCTTAAACAAAACAGCGATGTATAACAGTAAATGTAAACATCAACAAGCATGCAATGCAGTGCAATGTACATGACTCAATGCCAATGCCACTGGGTACTACTCTGACCCCTACTCCATGGAGCTAACAAAACATTCGGAGAGAGTGAATGGGAGGACATGTTCCGGTTTCTGCCAGCCATGAGCAAGATGCTACAACATTCGTAACGTGCACGTATCTGGCTTTACGGTAACACTCTCGACCAAACATGAACAATACGACATCTAGTAGAGGATATCAGTGTATTACATGGATTCGCCACGACACAGAAGAATCACCAACTGTTCACATGTCAGCCCTTCCAACCCTGATACCTCCAAAAAGACCATTGAAGATCGTCACCGTAAAATTCGCACCCGCATCAAGGTGTAAGCTCAACTCCTAGGTTCAAGGCCTTACAACTATGCACATGAAATGCCAATGCTTACACAAAGCAGATGCGATAAAGCAATGTCTACCCATTGGATAGACCTCAAGGTTCACTAAGGTTCTCTTCCTTAGAAATTACATGCATCTTTGTTTTATAAAATAGTTATCCACCGGATAAATCATTTATCCATCGGATAAATATCTCGTGTTTCCTTTGGAATGATCCAGACTGCTTTTAGAATCGCCGACTGTCCCCACAAACCAACACAAGTCTTTTCAGCGTGTTTTATCCTCACTCACACGCTTTCTAGGAAACTTCCCAGAAGGTCACCCATCCCATAATTACTCTAAGTCAAGCACGCTTAACTATAAAGTTCTTATGTTTTAAGCTCCCAAACAGAAGATAAATCTTGTTGGTATGGGTAGTACCGATCAATTCTTATATGTCTTCCCTTAGCTATACAGTCCCATATCTGTATAGCCTCAGGATTCCTTCCACTGTACAGTCCCATACCTACACAGTCTCAGGATTCCTCTCATTCCGGTTATCATAAGATGGAAACAATTGAACGATTAACCTGGATCCGAATTACCGGTCTATCATCGAACTACTGTTTCAAAAACCAAAACGTTTCATGTTTGTGTTTACGTCTTATGAATTATGTCTCAAGTCCTAAGCATTATGAATAAGGATTGAGAATCCTCTTAGACGAGTCTTTAAGCCTTTCTTAGATATTAATCCTTGATTTTCAATTAAGGAAATAAGTGTTGATTCACTTAAGTCTTATGAAGTCATTGATGTACTAAGTCATCAATGGTATAGTACATGGTCTTGTTCCACCACATACCATACTTAATTAACCCTTGTCTTCAACTCTAAGTTAATTACTTAACTTAGGTTTTTCACGCGTAAAACTTTACGATTGAGTTAGAAAACTCCTTTTGTAAACCAAACAACTTTTACAATTAAAAACTCATTTGATTTGAAACAACATTTGAACTACTTACTTCATTTCTAGCATTTTCTAAAAGGTGAAATCCGCTTAGCGAGTGTACATTTGCTTAGCTAAATTAAGGCAGTGATACCCCATTGAAATTCCTCTCTCGCGGGGCGAACAGAAGTTTTGCGTTGCGAGGCTAAGAGCTGTATTCGCTCCTTATATAGATCCTCTGTATCGCGAGGCGAAGATTGTCTCGCGTCGCGAGGCAGAGAACTGTATTTCAAACCGACCTTCTGCATCACGAGGCGATAATTGTCTCGCGTCGCGAGGCAGAGAGCTATAATTCTTCACTGCTTAGGCGGTTCGCGAGGCGAGAACTACTTGGCTACGCGAGGCCGAGAAGCTGCATCTTTTCTGCTCGGGCTAGCCCATTGTCTCGCGAGGTGAGGCAAGGTTAGCCAGGCGAATGCCTTGTTTTCCCTCTGTCTCGCGGGGCGAGACAGGGTTCGCTGGGCGAGTGCCCTGTTTTCACTTTTCCTTAACTTCTTCATTAATTCTCTTTTGAAACACTTAGTTTGATTAACAAACCTATGGCTAAAGAAAAGACATTTTCCACTTTGGTGACACACTTAAAAGGTTAAAACTTCATTTGATCTTTGGATCAAAATCACTTTTGTTTCTCTTTGAAAACATAGGTTATGAAATCATGTTTTTCTTACTTCAAAACCTTGCTAGATCAAGAACAACACATGTTCTTATATTTCCTCTTACTAAGGCCACAAGCCTTCTCTAGTGAAAAATGGAGACTTTGCTTCACCAACAAAGCAAATGTAGCTCAAAATGCTTACACAATTATGATAAACCACAATTACAACTTATTACATCATAATCAAAACATACAAGTCCATCACACATCATGGTCTCATAATCAAGCATAAAAGTCCATACTTGATCTAGTGATCAAAGTAGGTTTTTCAACATACATGAAAATGATTTTCATTCAATCATCTCATCATCAACATATGCTAAAACACACTACAACATATTAAAGCATAAACTCATCATGACTATCTTGTTCTTCAAGAGAACTTAACAAAACTTTACTTAATTAACCCTTGTAAAAGTGAACCCAATTAAAAGTGAACCCAAACTAAAGGGTCTCACCCACACATAAACTTAAACAACCATCTTCACCACCACCATTTTGGTGTGATGAGGTTCACCCCCCATACTTGTTGAAGAGTAGATTTCCGGATCAAAGTCGGTTGATCAGTTTGTGAACCTCCTGATAATCGTCACCAACTACAAACAACCAAACAATCAAACATCAAACATCAAACAAGACCAATCTCATCTATTCCTCCTCAAAGAGGATTCAGTCCTACCCTAAGAAATTTAGCTAGAGATGTCCAAACTTTCTAATCTTTTCGATGGTTGATCCTTAAGTACTCCTAACACTAAAACAAGTCATATTCCTTAAAACTTGAATAAAAAACTCAACCTTTTTCACATCTAAGATTTCGGCCACTTTTGAAAGAAAAGGCTAGAAAACTCATTTGGTTTCATGCTCTTGAATGGTGAAAGAGAATGATGAGACTAGTTCATAGAAAGTGATTTGGTATCAAAAGGATTTTTTCTACACTTTTCTATGGATTTTCAAAGTTCTAGATCTAAACTTGGATCTTCATGAATCAAGTGATTCAAGAGATGAAATAGAGAAATTGAGAGAGTGAAGATGAGGATCGTACCTCCTAGGATCAAAGATTAGTGAAGAAGAAACAAGTTTTCACCCAAAAACTTCAACTTTTGAAGATCAAACTAGGGTTTTTGTAAAGAACTTTTGATGAACACTCAAGAACTCACGAAGAACATGAAGAACAAGTGAGAGAAAGAAGAGAGAGAGAGAGAAAGAAGGTGTGGCCGCATGGCCAAGTGGGGTGAGGGTTTTATAGCCTTTTTGCTTCATGGCAAACTTGTAAATCAACAAAAGGGCAATTTGGTCTTTTCCTTAAAAGACCAAGGGCATTTTGGACATTTCACGTCCAGATATTTTAGAACGTCATCTTTACCTTGACCACAAAAGTCTTCATGATGGGACACCAACATTATCCGTTAGCGGGTCCCGTTAAATCCTTTCACAACTCCAAACGTCACACGGTTCGAACATACACCCGGATATAATATATTATTCCCGACTTTAGTCGTCAGAACGGATTTTATCAAAGATGTAGAGAATAAAATCCCGAGACTTACTGTCTCGTTCACGAGTTCAAATTAGGTCTCGATAGTAGAAAAAGGCTACTATCCGTGAAAAATACAGATCGGGCTCCGTTTGAGCTTTTGCCCGAAACTTAACCACAGCTTCCTATGGTTGTGTAGAACATTCCTATCTTCTCGGAATATTTTATTTCACTCTCTAAACCCTCCAATAAAATACAAACGTTAAAATACTGGAGAATTAGAAAACGTGAAAATCGGGGCGTTACAAGTGAAGGTGAGGTATTTATATTTGGTCACAATGGCAATCTTGTAATTAAATGCAAGGGTATTTGGTAATTTCACTCAAAATCCTATAAATATCTAGATATTTGTTTTGATGTAATGATGATGATTATAAGGTGAGGTATTGTCAACCTTATCCGTAGCGGGTCCCGTTAAATCCTGTATTCAGCTTCGTTGTCCACCCGATTTAGGTTTTATGCCCAAAGAACGTATGCCGACTTATTTATTTTGAAAATTTTCAAAATACCCCATGTCGTTAGAAATAAAATATAAAACCTAACTGTTTCGTTTACGAGTGAAAATTAGGTCGTCTGAGCAGTAAAATCATACTGTCAGTAGAAAGCGCAGGTCGGGCTCCGTCTGAGTTTTCGACCAAAATTTAACCATAGCTTCCTATGATAGCGTAGAACATGACTATGGTCTCAGATTATTTTATTTCACTGTCTAAACCCTCCAATAAAATGCAAACGAATAAATACTATTTAATTAAAATAGAAAGCTCGAAAGCTTGAAAAAAATCGGGGTGTTACACCAAGAGCTCATAATGAAACTCTCATCCTATCTAATTTCCCCCAAAGTGGCTGAACCCTATGTTCTTGAGTGAATAGTGTTTTTGTTCAAATTTTTTATTTCTAACTCTTGATTCCATCCTTACCTTTCCTATTGTCTTTGAATCCAAGTGATTGAAAACCAAATCAATTCCTAGCCTAATTTTCCCGAAATGGCTGAGACCTTTATGCGGAAAAACCATGAGCAATGTTTCATATTTTTGAGTCATAGGACTTGTATTAGTGTTAACAAAGCTTATGAACCAACCATCCAAAAGTTTAGAACCAAATATGACCCCTAACCCTTTTTACCAAAAGTGGCCGAACCTTATACCTTTTAGGGGAAGGAAAATTTATGTTTTGATGTTGTATATTGATGTTGATTGTTGTTTGAATTGTATTGTTTTGAATTGTTTTAGGCGACGCAGATGAAGCCGGACCCGGAGCCGAGAATCGTTCGTGTTTGGATTAAGCGACTTAATAAGGAAAGGAAGGTAGTCATTTGAGTTTGGTAGCTTCATAGTGCTTGATTGATATATGTGTTGTGAAGGTTTTGATTGATGGTTTGGAGATGTGTTTGAATGATATATGGAATTGTTTTACTTAATGAGACATATGTGCATACTTGTTGATGATTTGTGCCATTGATGCCTTGGATGATATTTTGTTATGATTATGGACTATTTGATACCTCTATATATATATATATACCTAGATGAGCGTAGGACTGGCTATGTCTCGATAATTAATTAAAATACTCGAAAACCAAATTCAAAGTTTTGAAAAACGAGTTTTGAAAATCAAAAAGTGGTTTTTGAGAAAACGTGTTGCTTTTTCAAGAAAAGTTAAGTTTCCTTTTTGAAAAAGTTGTGTTTTTTTGAAAAGGAAAAGTGGTTTTGTGGAAAGTTGTGCAAAACGAGTTTTGTTTTAGAAAAACGTTTTAAAAAGACGTGGAACCTTAGAAAACGGTGTTTGTTTCCAAGAAAGTGTTTTTCCCAGGAAAATGTTCTCTTTGATCAAGAAATGTTTTATTTCAAGAACAATAAAAGTGTTTTATTTTCCAAAGTTGTTTTGAGAAAGTTTGACCAAAAGGAAAAATGATGGATCTTTTGCGATGAACCCAAACCTAGTGACCGAGATGTCGGGCTAGTGTTTTGTGGATTGAGCACTCGGACTTCGTGTCCTGTGTTTTTGATTTGAACGGGCTTAATGTCCTTTTGAAATCAGTCGTGGGCTTTATACCTTGACAATTGAAAGAATGAACGAAAAAGAAAACAGAAAACTTTCTGTGTACATGCATGAATTGGCAGACGTGCCATTTGAAACCGAGCTATAACTTACGTAGTTGAGAATGGAACCGGTTAAGACCACTAGGTCTATAGGGGCATTCTGTGTGTCGAAACTCCACAAGTGGCCGGAGGCCTCGGGACCCTGCGCCGTGGTAAGTCGGCTACCCAGCACGAATGAACTCGATCAGGGACTAGACTATTCAGGATATGGTGAGACGTGGTACCCTGGAACAATTGGAGTTCGGACCTAGATTGAGAGGCCGACTCATGAGGACAATTGTGTTACGGGTGTTACTACGGCCTATCGCTCGATGAAGGGTAGTAGGAATCTCTGGAGTACATGAATTAGAAAGATGATATTGAAGTCTCATGCTTTATTATAACTCATGATGGTGTTTGAGATATTATATTGTGTCATATAGATAAATGTTCTTATAACTGTATTTATCTGTGGATGTTTATGTTGTTTGTCACCTGTGCGGCTATCGTGATAAACTTATTATATGAGTATCTCACCTTTGCCTGTACATGTTGGACACCCTGTTGTGTTTTTGGAAACACATGTACAGATGTTGATCATAGGTCCCCGAGAAGACGTGAGGACTCAGATGACGGAGCCTTTTGAAGAAGCCGACTTTGGGTTGTATCCTAATGGCTACTCTTAGCCCGACCAGCTTAGGAGTCTTTTTATTTTGGAATAGTCTTATATTATTTTGTTACACGTATATGGAACTTATGTTCTCAAGTCTGTAATATGTTATATGTTAGACCTGGATTTATGCTATGATTATGTTGTATGGATCTTAATTATTAATGCACGTTAAGGAGTTTATTTCCTTGTCTTGAGTCTATTTTGTCTATGCATGCAAAATAAATTTAAGAACCACGTTTTTGAACGTATCTATTTAATTATATTATTTTCCGAAAGCAACCAGCGTTTTATTCTCTTGATATTTTCTGCATTTTGAGTTCGAGTACGTAGCACCCACGAGGGGGTGTTACACTGATGTCAACAAGGGAAGAATGAATGGGATGAAAAGTCATGATTGTCATGTATTTATGGAGTGTTTACTTCCTATTTTATTAACGGGTACAAATTTCATACACATGGAGCGAGGGAAAAAAAAAATAAACAGTGGCGTTCATGTAAGGGGTCGTACAGAAGGAGGGGAAGATGATTTTTATGGAGTTATTCAACACATATACGAGTTAGAGTACAATACTTCGTCCAATCCTAAGAGAGTTGTGGTCTTTTATTGTCACTGGTTTGATCCATCAAGATTAGGTACAAGAGTGGATCTGAAGTATAATATTGTTGACATTCGTATGGATAAAAGATATCAATCATTTGATCTGTTTGTCATTGCAAAAAATGTAAGGCAAGTGTATTATATCCCTTATCCAGTAATGCGAACGGACAAACATGGTTGGTGTGTTGATATCAAAATGAAACCAAAGGGTCATATAGAAATCGATGAAGCAGAGGATGAAGTGCCTTACCAAGTGGACGAACCTTCACATGTTAATGAAGTTATTGATGTTAAGCGTATAAATGGCTTGCAAGACTTAGAAGCTGATGCCGAAGAAGTGGACATTAGTAATGTGACGTCCATCCAACAAGACTTAATAGATGGAGATGTCGAATGGGAGGATTTTCCAGAAAAAGATGAAGAGGCAGAATTTCAAGACGATGATGATGCCTCAGAGTCCGAATAGGCTTAAGGCAATTTAGATACATGTTCTTGAAATTTAATTTCGTATTGACTCATGTATATGTTAATCACAGTGATTATTAATATTATGTCTTTATTGAGTTGTTTTTATTTAATATATATATATATATATATATATATATATATATATATATATATATATATTTGTGTGTGTGTGTGTGTGTGTGTGTGTGTGTGTTGAATCAAAAGTCCTCTCATGCAATATCCTATATAGACATGTCATCTGGAGGATGTCACCCGCCCCGACACCCATCGTCAGGTAAGAAGCCTCGTTACTAGCTTCGGCTTCGTTCGTTGGGACCAATGACATCACCAGCTGATGCACTGACCACGTCCGCACCAGTTGGACCAACGGCATCACCAGCTACTACACCAATGCCATCCCCACTACCTACTGCACCATCATCATCCCCAGCTCCTAGATCGATGTCCTCCCCGGTCCTACTGCACCATCATCATCCCCAGCTGGTAGGCTGATGCCATCCACTGCAGGTCTCGTGTTTAT
This sequence comes from Ammopiptanthus mongolicus, assembly GCA_039655645.1. NCBI lineage: Eukaryota > Viridiplantae > Streptophyta > Magnoliopsida > Fabales > Fabaceae > Ammopiptanthus > Ammopiptanthus mongolicus. Next base: position 57,108,906 of record CM077344.1, read on the forward strand.
GCTTACTCCATGTCTTACTGCCCATGATATTCCATCATGTCATGACCTGAATTTCGTAGTCATCAGCGAACGAAAGGGAAAGATCAATGGAAACAATTTCATTTTAGGCCCAAGGTATAGAGATATCCAATCTAAATTCAAATATCATAAAAACAATTTCATAAATATATAATCCAAGATCAATATCCACACAAGCATTTCACACATTCGGGTCTAACTATAAATATAATCTTAACAACCTTTCTATATCTTATATTCATATCACTTTCATTAAACAAAAAAAAAAACAAACGAAAATTAAAATTGTACGGAGCAATAAAATATATTCAAGCCAACCATGATTCCTATTCTAATTCTAAAGTCAAAGCACCAAAGCATCAACGCATTAAGCACTATATTAAAATGAAGTTGTACTATATGTTCATTGATAGTTAACCTGTTAGGTAGCTAGGTACGTGAATCTAGGTTGATATGCCATTCTTCAATTGACAATTCTTATAAGCATTCAAACAATAGTATAGCAACTGAGCATATCAAATAAAACTAATTAATAAAAAAAAAATGTGAGGGGATGATCTACAACATCTAATGAGAAAGAAGAATAAGCACCATTCAATTAACTAGATGCAAATTTAAACTTTTTGTCCATCAAAAGTATTACCTCGGAACTCAAGATATGGAATTTTGAAGGCAGCTGGAGCTACTTTCACAATAGATTTACAATTCATACATTTATTATCTTCAGCAGTATAAACCACTATCCAGAGTATATATGCCACACAAACAAACTAACTAATAAGGCAAATAAAAAATCATTGCCAACTGCTTGATTCTCACCAAATTCCTACAACTTTTTTTTTTTTTTGACAGGAACCAAATTAATTCATTTCGTTCAAAATGGTTCATCAATACAGGTTGGTATATACTCAAAAACATGGCAACTAGCATAAAATCTTGCCTCTCTAGCTAGAGTATGAGCGACATGATTAGCTTGTCTCCTAATGAAACTAATCCCATAGTTTTGAAAAAACATCAACTGCTCTTTGCAATGAGCCACAATAGTTCCAAATTCATTGAGGTAGGAATTATCCCAAAGAATCCCCTCCACCACTGGTCTACAATCTAGTTCTGTGGTGACTTTGTGGAGCTCCAAACCTCTTAACCAGTTTAAAGCTTCTAGTAGACCCATAGCTTCTGCCTCTTGAACTGGTGGTACACCAATAAACCACATAGATTGAGCTTTCTCAAATTCTCCTCTATCATTCCTCACACACATACCAATGCTAAAGCAACCTTGATCTTTGAATATTACAGCATCAACATTACACTTATATTCATTGCTGCTCGGCTTCTTCCACAAAATTTCGCCTGCGACTGACCCATCTGATAGGCACTGTTGCGGCCTGCTCTTCACTTTCACCCATTCTGCGAGCACTTTTCTAGCCAAACTCAGCGAGGCTTTGAGTTTCTTGTTGGAGGAAAGGGTTGACAACAGAGTAAGGATCGACTCACTAAAGTCATTTGCTTCATTAACATGGCTTTGCAGGTGCTTCCACATTCTTGCTTCCTCCCAAATACTCTGAGCATGCATACAAATAAAGAAAATATGCCATTCGTTCTGAATATCAGTGCCACAAAACGGGCAAGTACATGGGCATTGAACACCCTTGAGTAACAACCTTTGTCTAGTCGGGAGACATCCTCTAGTAACTCTCCAAAGAAGTAGCTTCATCTTTTGTGGGATCTTTAGTTTCCATAGACTCATCTAGTCTCCTGCAACCCTCAAATGAGAATTGTCAATAATATTTTAAATTCCATCAATAAATGGCATGCAGATTTTACCGAGAACTTGTCGTCCTTGCTATGATTCCAGATCAATCTATCATGTGTATCCAAGTTGATAAGCGGCATACCAAATGCCAGTTCTGCATCTCTTGGCTGAAATATGTTTCGGACAAAGTCACCATGCCAGGCCTTTGCTTCCAAATCAATAAGGTCGGCGACCTTCAAGTGCTCCATTCCTAGAGTTTGAGGACTCTGAATGTATGGATTGTCGGCATTGCGCATTGTGACGCCCTAATCTGGCATAACATGGTGACGCGAAAACAACATGAAATACGAAATAAAAGTTTGCTGGTTACTTTCGGAAAACAGATTTTCTTTACTTAGATTTTACTTACTTCGAAAATCGTGATAAAATTTTTTCTTCTTAAAACAATATATATATATATATATATATATATATATATATATATATATATGCATTATCAGTTAGCTATGTACATCAAGAAACCTTGGACAACATGTTCGTTTCAAAAGATAGCTAACAAACAAGTAAAAATACTATCAATCCTAGAAACTAGGCAGCGACAGTCTGGAAACCATATCGCTAAAACTCATGGCCATCAGTAGCCAATAACAGACTACCCAAAAATCGTTACCTCAAAACTAAAACCCTAAGATGGTCCATCTCTAGTGAAACCTGTTGGATAATCCCCCAAAGGAGGGTCCAACATCCACATCAGAAGAGAGATCGGGGGAATCTACATTCCCGTTGACCATCCCTACTTCCCCGGCTCCTGTAGCCGGAGCATCCCCGTTCTCCTGAGGCTAATACTTAGGAGCCTCCTGAGGATCCTCCTCCTGCCCCTCTGCTACTAAGACGAACGGAGGGGGAGGAGTCAAGGGCGGCTACTGCTGCAAGGGATGGGTTGCGGGGATCTTGTGCTGTAGCTACCCCTGATCCACTAGATACTGCAGGATCATCCAGATAGACAGCAGTGCGATCTGGATTGTCTCCATGGTATTGGTTCTCTCCTGAGGTCCCCCCTCAACGTTCCCGCGTAGAGTGTAGACCGGTCCCGTAGACGCTGTACTGCTTGCTCCCGGATGTATAACCCAAGGAGTGGAGTCTTCTCGTCGCTCAAAAACCAGGGAACGGACCCTTGAGTGGGCCAGGTTCTCCTGCTCTGGTCCCATCTGTGTACAGATAATAATATATACCAAGGGACAACAACATAGCCAAGAATACAGAAAGGGTGAAAAAACATTATATGAACTCAAAATACGACAACTACATACATCACGTACAAACAACAGGTTCATATATACACATATGAGAAATATGACTCAGAAGCATCATAAGCATAACACAGGATATTATAACAGTGAAAATAAGGCAAAGGTCTCATACTCAACAGTCATCATTATTTTAAAAAAAACATATGCATGACACTTCCATATATAACATCTAATACTTGGTTCTTAATTTCTGGAAATCTCATTTCCTTATAAATGAGTTGATCAAACTCGCTTACCAAATAAAGCACACAGTATTTACCATATCACGCTGTCCAACATAGGGCATAGTGCTTCACATTCTACGGATTTTGTTACCATATCAAGTTGTCCAACACAAGACACAGTGCTTCACATTATATGGATTTTGTTCATTGTCCATCGAGACACAATGATATACGATGACTTAAAGTCATCACAAGGTTCTCTGCCATCAAGGTTCCCCATTCTGATGGCACGTCTGCCAAAAACAAATGCATGAGAAAACCTTTGTTTTCTTAAGTTTTTCCGTTTCGTATAATTATTTCCTCGTTGAAGCTCAAAGCTATCAACCACCACAACTTTTAGACTCTCAAGTCTTTTCAACATTAATCAAAAGGGACACACAAGCCAATTAACCAAAAAGGACACACAGTCCAACAGCCCAAACCCAAAAACCCTCTGTAACGTCCCAATTTTTCAAGCTTTCTAAATGAATTAAATAGTATTTTCGTGTTTGTATTTTATTGAAGGGTCTAGAGAGTGAAATAAAATAATCCGAGACCATAGTCACACTCTACTCTATCGTAGGACGCTAAGATTAAATTTTGGGTCGAAAACTCAAACGGAGCCCGGTCTACGATTTTCACTGATAGTAGTGTTTTACTACTATAAAGACCTAATTTTGACCCGTGAAAGAGACAGTAAGTCTTAGAATTTAATTCTCTACAATTTTGCTAAAATCAATTCCTGACGTTAAAATGTGAAAATAATATAAAATATTCGGACGTAAACTCGAACCGAGAGACAAACGAAGCTGTAGAAGGATTTAACGGGACCCGCTAACGGATAATCTTGATGTCACGTCAGGTCAAGTCACCTAGGAATTCGTGCCAGTGTCATGATGGTTTTCAGAAAATATCTGGACGTGAAATGACCAAAATGCCCTTAGACTTTCATGGAATTACAACTTAACCATGCTGAAATGACCATAATATCCCTAAGTTAAAATTCTAAACCTCCTCATCTCTTTTTCTTCTCACTCCCATGCCCCCCACTCTCTTTTTTCTCTTCATCTTCTTTCTTCTTCTTCTCCAAGCTTTCTCCACCATTTTCCTTCAAATTTCTTCTAAAACTTTCAAGATTTTGTGAGATCAAGTTGCATTTCTTATCAAGCTATAACATCTACGAGGTATTACCTCTCTTCTAGCTCTCTTAATCTCTCTTTTCATCTCTTAAATTTCAAGATTCATGGAGGTTAGGATTTTGACCCATAAACTTCAAAAATCCATAAAAAATTGTAGTAAAATCCTTTTAATACCAAACCAATTTCTTTGATCTAGGCTCATGGTATTCTTTCATAATCCAAGAGTTGGAAACCAAAGGAGCTCTCTAGATCCAATGGTGTATAGGGGCCGAACCTCCCCCCTTTGTGGGTGAGTAGGGTTTTGGTTGATTTTGGTGTTTTAAGCTTGAATCTAGGTTTATCTCACTTAGTTAATGAAGAATCTAAGAGATGGGAATTTTTGAAGCTCCCTAGCTATTTTAATAGCTTAAGGCCGAAACCTAGAGGAAGAGGAATAGGAGGGATTGTTGTGTTTTGTGTTAATATATTGCTTGATTATATATGTGTAGTGATTGTCGGGTAATCGAGCAATAGATCGGACGAAGTTCGAGTCAATCGGGAGATTTGTCACTTCACTAGGAACTCCGAGAGGTAAGGGGAGAACCTGAGGAATTCCATTTCCGACAACTGTATGTTGTATTTGTGTGTATGGATTGTAATAATTTATCTGTGTTTGATTGCTATAGAGTGTTTTGAATTTACCTGCTCATAATTGTTTATGCCTGAAATTACTTGTTTATGCCTGTTTTATTGTATGGCAGTAGATTATGATGTTTGCATGTATATTATGCCTATGGAGGTAATTATTGTGTTAAAGGACCTAACATCGGTTAGGATCCAAAATCATGTAATATTAAAAGCTTAAATAAGCTTGGAATGTTGGATAAGAAAATAAAAGGATTAAAATTTCAAGGGTTTTGGGAAATAAAAAGGAAACAAATGGCTTTTTAGAATAAAGGAGAATAAAAACATTACTTTATTAAAGATGAGTTGACACAAAGGGTAAAATGGAGAAAAATGTTTTTAATCGAGAAAAGTAAGGTTTTGCAGTAAAAAGAACGTTTTGGAGACATCGATCGATTTCAAAGTAATAAAGTGAACGGGTTCAAGCAAAAGAGCTTTTAGAAAGGTTGTTTCAAAAATAAATTGTTTTATCCAAGAAAAAGGGTTTTTACAAACTGTATTTCAAAGTTTGTGTTTTATGGAAAAACTACGAAAGAGAAAAAACGTGGTCTTTAGACCGAGTTTTGTTTTATGGAAAACCGATCCTGAAGGCTTTGTGTAAGCTTTAGAGATTTGGGTTTTGGTTTTTCAGTTTCAAAAGAGAAAATGTGGTTTTTGGTTTGAACCTAAAAACTGAGACGTCGGGGTTCTAGGGTTCTGCAGAACACGTGGATCAAGGATCCGTGTTAATGTGTTAGTCCTTTAAGCTTGTGGACATTCTTTGTGGTCCTGTAAGCTTGCGGACGTTTTTATGCTTTTGAATCCAAAATCCGAGACTGGTGCATCGGTTAGGGATTTTTGGGTTCGAGCTGTTTTGGACTGAGTGTCCTGTTTTGAGAAAAATGTTGTAAAGGCGTAAAGAGTCTAAGACATTATGGTGGTTGATAGCGTTGATGCTTCAACAAGGAAACAATGATGCAACAAAGATAAATAGACGAGAACAAATTTTTTCCCATGCATAGATGTTTTTGGCTGATGTGCCATGAAATGAGGGGACCTTGATGGCAAGGAAACCTGGGATGACTTAGGTCATTGTGTAACATTGTGCCTTGATAGACAATGGTGTCATACGTGCTGTGTGTTCGTATTGTGCCTTGAATTGGACAATATAGTATGACAAAATTATATTGTAAGTACCTCTGATTTGCGCGCTCATTTGAGATCTCATAGGATTCATGTACTTATGTCTAGCCTGTGTGTGCTAGTCATTGTTGCCTGAGGGCCAATGATTTTTGAGCCTGATCAACTCGTTTAAAGATGATGGGATTTCCGAAAATTTAGAACTGAACGTTAGACAATATATGTGGAAGTGCTCATGCATACGTTTTTTTGAAAATAACGATGACTGTTGGGCACGAGGCCTTGTGTGTTATTTATAGTATTGTGATATACTATGTTGTATCTGTTATGTTGGTGATATATGAGATAGGCCTATATGAATCAGTTTTTTGTGTTTGTGGTATATAGATGTCGTCTTTGGATTCATATATTGGTTTCTTACCTTTGCTGTATTTTCTGGACTGTTCTGTTTCTTGTTGGATATATATTTATATATGTACAGATGGACCCCGTACCGGAGACATTAGCCCACTCGGGGGTACGTTCCCTAGTATTTGATCAGTGGGAGGACCCAGCTGCATGGGTCATTCACCCCGATGCTAGTAGTGCAGCATACACAGGACCCATTTGCACTCTAAGAGGGACAATTGAGGTGGGTCCCCAGGAGAGGACCCACACGGTGGAGACTATACAGATTCCCCTACCGCCCATCTGGATGATTTTGCAGTCATTGGTGGATCAGGGGCTGATCGATCATCATATCCCAGCGGCCCAGCCCCTGCAACAGTAGTCACCCTCGACTCCTCCCCCGCCTTTTGTTTTGGTGGTGGAGGGGCAGGGTGAGGACCTAGAGGAGGACCATCAGGAAACCCCTTAGTATCATCCTTTAGAGGCACCTGAGGCTCAGCCTCAGGAGAATGGGAATGTAGATTCCCTTGATCCTCCTTCTGACGTAGGCATATATATATATATATATATATAATATATATATATATATATTATATATTATAATAAGAAAAAATTTCACCACGATTTTCAGGACTTAATGAAATATAGTTAAAGAAACTATTTTCCGAAGGTAAACCATCAAGATTTAATTTCGCTTATTATATGTTTTTGGGTAACAATTGTGATGTCGGATTGAGGGTGTCACACCCTCAACCGATGCACCAGTCTTGGATTTTGGATTCTAGAGCACACAAAACGTCCACAAGTTTACAGAACCACTTCACTAACACGGATCCTTGATCCACGAGTTCTGCTGAACACTAGAACCCCGACGTCTCGGTTTCTAGGTTCACATCCAAACTAACTTTCCTCTTTTGAAATATAGAAACAAAACCCACATCTCCGAAGCTTAGACACAAGTCATCGGGATCGGTTTTCCATAAAGCAGAACTCTTTATCAACACCACTTTTCTTTTGAAAACAAACTTTAGTAAAACATCCCACTTTTCTTTTGAAAATAAACTTTAGTAAAACATCAACACTTTGAAACATAGTTCATGAAAACTCTTTTTCTTCGATAAAGCCATTTTGCTTCTAAAACTAATTTATTGAAAATACCTTTACTTGAAATACTTTTTTATCCTTCTAACTCCATTGATGATTTTCTAAAGAAACTTGTCATTTTAAAACTCACTTTTCCTAAAACCAAACTTTATTTTCAACTTTCTTTCCTTATATCTTTTTGTTCCATTAATAAAATATATTTCATTTTTCTTATTCCTAAAATCAAACGTCAAGAGGCGTTGTCTTCAAATCTTTTTCAAAACTCATAACTTTTCCTTCGCTTAACTTTATGTCTCAAGCTTTTTGAAGCTTTTACCTTTATTTAGTTTGAACACTAACCAATGTTAGGTCCTTAGCACAATACCAATCATCATTTTAGTCAACATAACATGTTAAGCATAATCAAATAAAGTCAAGCATACCTAAGCACAATTAAACATAATCTAGTATACTTAAGCATAATTAAACACAATCAAGCATAATTAAGCAATGAGTAAGATCGACCACTTTTCTTTACAAAATCCCTTGAGTGCTTCTTGAGAAAATGAGAGAAAGTGAAGGAGAAAATGAGTTATGAAGAAAGAAATGGATGGAGGCTTCATGAAGGGGTGAGGGCGTGGGAGAGAAGAGGGAGGGCAAGGAGGTCCAAAAATTTTCATTTAAGGGGCCAAATGGTCTTTTCATCCTAGGGCAAAAATGTAATTACAAAAAAAGGTTAGGGGTATTTTGGTCTTTTCGTAGTGTGAACGCGTTGAGATATTTTCGTTTGTCATTAAGACAGTGGTGATTCATGGCAGGCTTTCCTGGGCGACTTGATCGGACGCAACTTCAAGTTTATCCATTAGCAGGTCCTGATAAATCCATATTCAGCTACGTTAATTACGCGATTTAAGATTTCGCCCGTATAACTTATATTATTTCACCTTTTGGTGAAAAATTTCAAATTTACCAAAGTTGTTGGAAAATCGATTCTAAACCTAACTGTTTCGTTCACGAGTTAAAATTAGGTCTTCTGATGAGTGAAATCTTACTGTCAGTGAAAACGTAGACCGGGCTCCGCCTGAATTTTCAACCCAAAATTTAACCGTAACTCCCTACGATAACGTAGAGTATGAATATGACTTCGGTTTAGTCAAAAACATTTTCTAAATCGCGGATAAAATATAAGTTTATTTATATTCATTTTCGACCTTCGAAAGCAGCGAAAATCGGGGTGTTACATTACTACTATACTTAAAAAAAAAATTCCGTCCTCGAAATTTCGTGACTCAAAATTAGACAGGATCTCTAAAACTCCAAGTTCCACATTGTATTCCCCGTACATAATCGTTCCTTCGGTAACATTTGAAATTTTTCAAAAGAGGAAATTTTCTAGGTCTTATCCTCACGAGAAAGTATGTAGAAGAAATTTGATCATCTCGAAAAGAATACAAGAATATCCAGTATGTAAAAAGATTCTTCGGTAGGTTCGTGAGTGTACAAATGCGTAGCTAATACATGTTTACAACCATGACTCTAATAAAGTCCCTTCTGTCACAAGAATCTTCAAATGAATTAGGGAATCAAAAGATGAATAGTCTGGTAAAAAATCAGACTGCATCAAATTTACCAAAAGTAAAAGTGGTCGGAAGTTTCATCAAGAAACTTCCAGTATCAAGAATTTGTTTGTGTTATAACTCAAGAAATAGTCACAACAAACCTTTCAATGAAATACTGTGAAGATGTCTAGACCAATGGATACTATTAAATCAATCCCTCAAATGTCTAACACACTTTGGATTATGTAGGAATATGAGTCCAAAAGCTCATATGGCAAAGAAGAAACAGGTAATTCTAAACGTTTCACACAATCCATCGCAATAATAGAATAAGTTGCACTCGATTCGAAAAGTACGGTTAAGAGATTACCATCTATGTCGCAACTACCCTATATGAGATCGTCGGAATTCGAAGCCTCAGCACCACTCATGGTGTAAACTCTTCCCTTCGTCGTCGGCTTTTTGGCTCTGGTATTGTCATTCGCAGCTGGGACAGCTTTCTGTACCTTGCAGACTTTTGCTATGTGCCCCGTTTGTCCACAACAATAGCATCCATTACTCCGTACCGAGCAGTTGTTGGCTAGGTGTGATGGATCTACACACTTGAAACGTTTCCTCTCTTGGCCTTGGTTCTGATTCCTCTGGCCTCCACTACCTGATGCGTGAGCAACAGGACGATATGGTTGTTGGTTCTGATAATTCCTTGGGGTTCGGGAATAAGGTTTGTTTTGACTATGTCCTCCTTTTTTATTCTGATATTGGATCTTGAAAAGGGAAGGTCCTCCAACATTCCCTCCGTTGGCCTTTCCATGCTTCATCAGCTCTACTTGTCTGCTTTTCTTGACTAATGCCTGGAAATTGTGAATTCCCTGTGGCAGCATTGACTCCTTGATTTAATACCTCAGACCTCTCTCAAAGCATTCGCACTTCCAGTCTTCGTCCGGGTTGTTTTGGAAGAATTGGAAATACTTGGCAAGTGATTCAAACCTTGCTGCGTATTCCCCGACGGACAGCTCCCTTTGTCGCAGTCACAAAAATTCTTGCTCTTTCTCAGCTCTGGCACTTTGTGGAAAATACTTCTCCAGGAATCGGCACTTAAACAAGTCCCAAGTAATTTCCTGCCGATTTGCCTCTAGCAGCTGTTTGGCTCCCTTCCACCAGTATTCAGCATCTCCCAGTAGTAGGAATGTTGCATATGATACCTTCACTTTTTCAGGAGTAACGCCTCAAGTTTCACATTTCACAATTCTTTAGTATTTAAACGTTTGTATTTTATAGGAGGGTTTAGAGAACGAAATAAAATATTCTGAGAACATAGGCATGCCTTACACAACCATAGGAAGCCATGGTTAAGTTTTGGGCGAAAGCTCAAACGGAGCCCGGTCTGCGTTTTTCACGGATAATAGTCTTTTTCTACTATCAAGACCTAATTTCGACTCGTGAACGAAACAGTTAGGTTTTATATTTTATTTCCAACAATATTGGTTATTTTGAAAATATTCAAAATAAATAAGTCGTCATACGACTTTCTTGGGCGAAAACCTAAATCGGATGAAGAACAGAGCTGAATACGAGATTTCAATGACCCGCTACGGATAAGATTGAAGTCACATGGTGTGCTATGACTCATCAGTGTAATGATTACGTTTAGAAAATATCTGGACGTGAAATGACTAAAATGCCCTTGACCCTTTTCGTAATTACCATTTGCCCTTTTGAATGAAAAGGTTGTTTTGCCCCTGAGAATTTATGGAATAACCATTCTGACCCTGTGACTCACCATGTCATAATTACCTTTCTAGAAATATCCAGATATTTATAGGGGAAATGACATTTACGCCCCTAGTCTTTTAAGGAATTACCAAATTACCCTTTTGGTTTTTTACAAGTTTGCCATGACATCAAAATATATATTTCTCTCTTTCTCTCTCTTGGCCATTTCGGCCATCACTCTTTCTCTCTCTTCTCTCTCTTGTTCTTCATCTTCTCTCACTTGTTCTTCCAAGTTCATAGAGTTCTTCATGTGTTCTTCACATTTTTCTTCATTTTGATCTTGAAACTTGAATGTTTTTGGTGAAATCAAGTTGTTTCTCTTCAAGACTTTGAATCTAGGAGGTATTAACTCCGTCCTAGCTTTCTTAATCTCTCTATTTCATCTCTTGAATCTCTTGATTCATGAAGATCCAACTTTGATCCATAAACTTTAAAAATTCATAAAAAAGTGTAGAAAAATCCTTTTGATACCAAATCAATTTCTATGATCTAGTTTCATCATTCTCTTTCATTATCCAAGGGCATGAAATCAAATAAGTTTTCTAGCCATATCTTCTTAAAGTGGCCGAAATCTTCATGGTAAGAAAGGATGAGTTTTTGACTCATGTTTTGAGTAATAAGACTTAATCTAGTGTTGTGTGTACTTGAGGATCATGGATCCAAGAGTTGGAAACCAAATGAGCTTGCTAGCTCATATGGGTTTTCTTGGCCGAAATCTCCATGTGTTGGTGGATGGGATTTTGGTTCAAATATTGGAGTAATAGGCTTTGATCTAGCCTTAGCACACCTAGTAAGGATGGAATCCAAGAGATAGGAATTTTTGGACATCCCTAGCTATTTTTTATAGCTCCATGGTCGAATCCTATATAGGTAGGAATAGGAAGATTTGTGTTATGTAATATTGATGTTTCGATTGATTATGTGTATGTAGTTGTGATTGGTTGATCGGACGAGGAATCGGGAGGATTCCCGAGCCGATCGGACGACTTTTGATTGGAGGATAGCTCGGAGGATAACTACAACGGGTAAGGGGAGTTTGCCTGAGGGATTTTAAGATAACTATATGCTATCCGTGATTGATTTGTGTAGCTCTGTTGGAGCTTCGTTGTGATTGTAATAATGATCTATGCTTTAGTATGCTTTACTATGTTTTAGCATACGTTGATGATGATGTATGCTTGGATGGAAAATGTTTTCATGTATGTTGAAAACCATACTTTGATCTCTAGATCAAGTAAGGATTTTTATGCTTGATTATGATTCAATGATGCATGATTATTGTTCATCATTATATTGTGAGCTTTTGAGCTATAACTTGTCAAATAGGTGAAGCAAAATCTTCACATCCCATTGAGGGAGCATTAGGCCATGACCAAAGAAAAAGTAAGAACACTTGTTGTTTTTGAACATTTAAAATTCTTAAAGTAAGAAATTGTTTTAATATAACTTATGTTTCAAAGGAAAACAATAAGTGATTTGATCCAAAGATTAAGTAAAGTTTCAACTTTTAAGTGTCTTCACCAAAGTGAAACATGTCTTTTACTTTAACCTTAGTTTATCTAAGTGATCAAGTGATTTAAAAGTAAAATAAAGAAGTGTTTTCATGAGAAGTTAAATATAGTTTCATAAGGCATTGCCTTTATCTTAAAATGAAGACGAAGTTCATCTTAAAACGAAGACAAAGTTCTGTTTCAAACATAATGGAGACCTTTTATCATTCCTTTCCATTAACTTAGACCATGGTTTTACACTAAGTTAAGTACCGAAGATCTCTTTTCAAAAATAGTTAAGGTACTTTGCTTGAGGCAAGTGCAACGTATTTCAAATCCAATGAATTTTCAAATGAGAACAGTTTTGTTACCAAAAGAGTTTTTAACTCTTAATTGTAAAGTATTACGCGTGAAAACCTAAGTTAAGTAATTAACTTAGAGTTAAAGACAAGGGATAATTAAGTATGGTATGTGGTGGAACAAGACCATGTACTATACCATTGATGACTTAATGCATCAATGACTTCATACGACTTAAATGAATCAACATTTATTTCATTGATTGAAAATCAAGGAGTAATATCTTAGAAAGGATCAAAGACTTATCTAAGAGGATTCTCAATCCTTCTTCATAATACTTAGGGTTTGAGATGTGATTCATAAGACACAAACACAAACAAGAAATGTTTTGGGTTTTGAAACAGTCGTTCGATTGTTTCAGTCTTGTAATAATTGGGACGAGAGGGACCCTGAGGCTGTGCAGGTATGGGACTGTACGGTTAAAGGAGTCCTGAGGCTATGCAGGTATGGGACTGTATAGTTGAAGGAAAGCTTATGATAATTGATTGGTACTACCTATACCAACAAGATCCGTCTTCTTTTCGGAAGCCTAGAACTTAAGAACTCCAAAGTTAAGCGTGCTTGACTTGGAGTAATTGTGAGATGGGTGACCTTCTGGGAAGTTTCCTAGAAAGCGTGTGAGTGAGGACAAAGCATGCTGAAAAGACTTGTGTTGGTTTGTGGGGACAGTCGGCAATTCCAAAAGCAGCCCGGATCATTCCAAAGGAATCACAAGATAATTATCCGATGGATAAATGTTTTAGATAAATGTTTTATAAATACAAAGACGTGTATAGTTCCTAAGAAAGAGAACCTTGAGGTTTACCCAATGGATAGACATTGCTTTATCGCATCTGCTTTGTGTAAGCCTTGGCATTTCATTTGTATAGTTGTAAGGCCTTGAGCCTAGGAGTTGAGCTTACACCTTGATGCGGGTGCGAATCTTACGGTGACGATCTTCAATGGTCTTTTTGGAGGTATCAGGGTTGGAAGGGCTGACATGTGACCAGTTGGTAGCTCTTCTGTGTCGTGGCGAATCCGAGCAATACACTAATATCCTCTACTAGATGCCATACTTTTCATGTTTGGTCGAGAGTGTTTCCGTAAAGCCAGATACGTGCACGTTACAAATGTTGTAGCATCTTGCTCATGGCTGGCAATAACCGGAACATGTCCTCCCATTCACTCTCTCCGGCTGTTTGTTAGCTCCATGGAGTAGGGGGTCAGAGTTTTACCCTTGTGGCATATGGCTGTTGATGATTACATTTGCTTAGTGTACATCACCATTTTGCTTTCAAGATGTGTTATGCTGTTAATTGATAAATATGATATATTGCGATTTATGGTATGCATGTTGGATATGTTATTACCTAGTTTGTTGCCCTGTGTTACTTCTGTTGTTATGCTGTGTTGATACTACATATGTTCATATGCTGTTTTGTGTGTCTTGCATGCAGTTATCGCATTTAAATCCATATATTGGTTACTCACCTTTGCTTGTACATGTTGGACACCCTGTTATGTTTTTGGATACGTGTAAAGATACTTCTCAATGGTCTTTTGGGTCACTTCAGGACCCTATAGCTTGTGTTTCTCGATGCCGAAGACGAAGATGTGTGGACTGTCGACGACGAGACCCAGTCTCAGTGGTATGATGCATACTAAGTAGTAGACTTTATTGTCCAGTTCTTTTATCAAACCAACTCTTAGGATTTTTAATGTATAATGTTGAGAAAGTTGGTGTATGTGGTTTTGAAAACCTCTGTATAGTTTGGAACTTCTGTATGAAAGACAATTTCAAGAAAACTTTTATGTGATGGTTTAAGGTTTGTGAATAGACCCAGTTATGTGTATTGTCAAGAATGGTGTTATTTTATTATTGTGATGTGTATATCACTTTCTGAATTATTATGCTGAAAACTTTTTACACCCGAGTTTTCTGACTAAAAGTAAATTATTCTTTTTCCGAAAGCAACCAGCAATTATCTTTTAAATTTAATTCCGCACGTGTTCTTCATGTAATACCCAAGGGGGGTGTTACATTAGTGGTATCAGAGCTGGTCGAGTCTTTCGGGAACCTTGGGGAATAGGTCTATTGTGATTTTGTTGTGTGATCTCTGGCTGAACTTGAGTGAATTGTTTCCTTGTCGAAACAATGTGTGTTGACACACAAGCATATGTGTTTTGATGGGTTCTGATTGGGTTTAGGCCTTGTAAGAACTCATGATTAGTAAATGGTACTTGTATTCATGCTGACACGTTGTTTATCCTTTTGGGATTGTGTTAGACATTTGGACAAGTATGCCTTAGACAGATAGAAGAATACCTGAAGTTTTTAAAGTAGATGCATTGGTAGCTAGTGAGTGACTAAAGGAATGGCAAGCTAACGACATGCTCGTTAATAGAGTTGAAAGGCTGGAATGGAATCCAAGTAGAGCATTGGAAGTGTAGTAAGACCGTAGTGGACCTCGAGAATAGTTATGACGGTGATTGTGAGCTTAAGCATTCTCGGACGTAGAAATCTATTGGAAAACCACTAAGAAATTACTAATTCCTTCGTATTTTTAGATGATCGCTTAAGTCATGGGAATGGAGTAAGAGAATGACGACTTGATGATTGGAAAAATGAGAATTTGTATAACTGTGCTGTGATGATTCGGTGTTGGTTTAATCAGATAATTTAAGTTAGCCTATACAATAGTGATAGTTTTCCGGATACTCAATGATAAGTTGTCACACTGACTACCCATAGCCTGTTGACAGTAAAAGGAGCTGTAATGACTTGAATAGGTCGATATGATTGGACTTCCTAGAGTAGTTACACCTGATGAGGATCTTTGTTCGAAAGGATAGGACTTAGGAGCCTGATGATAGTTCAACGATGAATTCCCTTGAAGTGTGGTAATCACGTGAAGTTTCTTCTGATAGTATTTTAAAAAAACGATTGGAGCCTTCGCTGTTGTGAATTTGATTGATAGGATAATTGCCCCTGTTAGGACAGATGAAAGGCTACACCTTATGAGTGGACTTGTAATCCAAGCTGATGATGGTGAAGAGTATGTATGATACCTCATTATAAACTTTCAAATGTTGCGAATGATCAGAGACTGAGTGAACCAGAATTAGAAGGTGAATTTTGATTATAGAATAAGTGTCTTTAGGACTGATATCAATAGAGGAAAGAATCGTAAGGAATCCTATATGGATGGGAGTATTGTCTTGTTAATAGAACTTAAGACATTGACCGGTATAGATAAGTAAGAAAGATAAGTTTGGACTCGCTGCAACCACAACTATCTTAAGATATTGTTGACTCTTTGTTTCGATACTTTCGATTTTCGAGGACTTGGGCTGAAGCCTGCGAGGAAAGTTTCCAAGGATTAAAGAGAAGGTTAACTACTTCACCTGTGTTAGTACTGCCTGATCTCAAGGGAACATTTGTGTTCACACTCCTACATATTCCTCAGTGTATTAGACAATTGAGTGAATTGGTTAAATGGTGTCCATTGGTCTGGACATTTTCATATTATGTCACTGAAAGATTTGTTATAACTATTTCTTGAGTTATAACATAAACAACTTCTTGATACTGAAAGTTTCTTGATGAAACTTAGTCTAATCACTTTTACTTTTGGTGAATGTGATCCAGTCTGATTTTTTGGCCAGACTGTTTATCTTTTGATTCCCAAATCTATTGGAAGGCTCTTATGAAAGAAGGGACTTTATTAGAGTCATGGTTGTAAACATGTATTAGCTATGCATTTTTACACTCACGAACCTACTGAAGAATCTTTTTACATACTGGACATTCCTGCATTCTTTCAGAGTGGTAAAATTCTTCTGTATACTTTCTTATGAGAGTAAGACCAGGAAAAATTTCCCTTGTTGAAAATTTCTTTCTTTAATCTTCAAGGACCGAGTAGAGATCGAGTTCAACTGATCATCTTTAACTCAAGTGGACGAGTAAGAAGGACGTTTTGATCTTTGGAAGGTTGGTTAGGAGTAAGTATAGTAGCTAACTGCGAACATCCTTTTAGCAGAATAGACAAGAAGTGAGTGAAGTTTTGTAGAAGATATAGTTGTGATTGATAAGATGTGAATCTTTAAGATCAATCTGAGAAAGTGAGACAATTACTATGAGTCACGTATTGACCAAGGCAGAATAGTAGTTGAAAGGCCTAGGGTAATGATCAATGTCTGTAGTTAAGATTAATTGTATGAGTTTGAAGAATTATAAGAAAATGTTCTTAGTAGTTTTACCTAAGCTGGATATAAGCAGAAAAGAAGAGTTTCTGAGTAGAACTAAGTTGTTAGAAAAATTCAACTCTTATGAATTTGGGTAAATTTACCCGATGCGATTTCTTTTGGTTGTAGTTGCATTAAGAGATGCAATCAGGTTCTGTAAGATCGAGGTGCATGATTATGATGTAAGTTGGAGAGGTGGACTACGTTCAAAAGGAACTAAGACTAAGACTGGATATCTTGGATTGGAAATGATGGAGGTATTCTACAAGAAATGTGTATTGTAGTTTAAATCTTGGTGTTAACAGTAAGAGGTAAAGATGTCAAAGGAAGATTTTCCTGAGTGGATTAGTGTTGAAAGAAAAGTGGTTAAGTTTAATTATACTTCTCACATGTGAAGAAACTAAGGTAAGATATTAAAGTATGGATTGAGGATAAACGATTTGATTTTAATGGTAAATCAAACGGAGAATAAGTATGAAGTTGTCATTAGGTTACAATATTACCTAGGGAAGAATTATGTACGGGTACAATGTGGAACCTAGGGATTAAGAAATCTTGTTTAGTTTTGAGTCACGAAATTTCGAGGACGAAATTCTTTTAAAAGGGGTAGGAATGTAACGCCCCAATTTTCACATTTCACAATTCTTTAGTATTTAAACGTTTATATTTTATAGGAGGGTTTATGGAACGAAATAAAATATTCTGAGAACATAAACATGCCTTACACAACCATAGGAAGCCATGGTTAAGTTTTGGGCGAAAGCTCAAACGGAGCCCAGTCTGCGTTTTTCACGAAAAGTAGTCTTTTCTACTATCAAGAACTAATTTCGACTCGTGAACGAAACAGTTAGGTTTTATATTTTATTTCCAACAATATTGGTTATTTTGAAAATATTCAAAATAAATAAGTCGTCATACGACTTTCTTGGGCGAAAACCTAAATCGGGTGAAGAACAGAGCTGAATACGAGATTTCAATGACCCGCTACGGATAAGATTGAAGTCACATGGTGTGCTATGACTCATCAGTGTAATGATTACGTTTAGAAAATATCTGGACGTGAAATGACTAAAATGCCCTTGACCCTTTTCATAATTACCATTTGCCCTTGAATGAAAAGGCCGTTTTGCCCCTGAGAATTTATGGAATAACCATTCTGACCCTGTGACTCACTATGTCATCATTACCTTTCTAGAAATATCTAGATATTTATAGGGGAAATGACATTTACGCCCCTAGTCTTTTAAGGAATTACCAAATTACCCTTTTGGTTATTTACAAGTTTGATATGACATCAAGATATATATTTCTCTCTTTCTCTCTCTTGGCCATTTCGGCCATCACTATTTCTCTCTCTTATCTCTCTTGTTCTTCATCTTCTCACCCTTGTTCTTCCAAGTTCATAGAGTTCTTCATGTGTTCTTCACATTTTTCTTCATTTTGATCTTGAAACTTGAAAGTTTTTGGTGAAATCAAGTTGTTTCTCTTCAAGACTTTGAATCTAGGAGGTATTAACTCCGTCCTAGCTTTCTTAATCTCTCTATTTCATCTCTTGAATCTCTTGATTCATGAAGATCCAACTTTGATCCATAAACTTTGAAAATTCATAAAAAAGTGTAGAAAAATCCTTTTGATACCAAATCAATTTTTATGATCTAGTTTCATCATTCTCTTTCATTATCCAAGGGCATGAAATCAAATAAGTTTTCTAGCCTTATCTTCTTAAAGTGGCCGAAATCTTCATGGTAAGAAAGGATGAGTTTTTGACTCAAGTTTTGAGTAATAAGACTTAATCTAGTGTTGTGTGTACTTGAGGATCATGGATCAAAGAGTTGGAAACCAAATGAGCTTGCTAGCTCATATGGGTTTTTCTTGGCCGAAACCTCCATGTGTTGGTGGATGGGATTTTGGTTCAAATTTTGGAGTAATAGGCTTTGATCTAGCCTTAGCACACCTAGTAAGGATGGAATCCAAGAGATAGGAATTTTTGGACATCCGTAGCTATTTTTTATAGCTCTATGGCCGAATCCTATATAGGTAGGAATAGGAAGATTTGTGTTATGTAATATTGATGTTTGGATTGATTATGTGTATGTAGTTGTGATTGGTTGATCGGACGAGGAATCGGGAGGATTCCCGAGCCGATCGGACGACTTTTGATCGG
Source organism: Ammopiptanthus mongolicus (assembly GCA_039655645.1). Taxonomy (NCBI): domain Eukaryota; kingdom Viridiplantae; phylum Streptophyta; class Magnoliopsida; order Fabales; family Fabaceae; genus Ammopiptanthus; species Ammopiptanthus mongolicus. The sequence continues at coordinate 57,128,151 of CM077344.1, forward strand.
AGGATAGCTCGGAGGATAACTACAACGGGTAAGGGGAGTTTGCCTGAGGGATTTTACGATAACAATATGCTATCCGTGATTGATTTGTGTAGCTCTGTTGGAGCTTCGTTGTGATTGTAATAATGATCTATGCTTTACTATGTTTTAGCATATGTAGATGATGATGTATGCTTGGATGGAAAATGTTTTCATGTATGTTGAAAACCATACTTTGATCTCTAGATCAAGTAAGGATTTTTATGCTTGATTATGATTGAATAATGCATGATTATTGTTCATCATTATATTGTGAGCTTTTGAGCTATAACTTGTCAAATAGGTGAAGCAAAATCTTCACATCCCATTGAGGGAGCATTAGGCCATGACCAAAGAAAAAGTAAGAACAATTGTTGTTCTTGAACATTTAAAATTCTTAAAGTAAGAAATTGTTTTAATATAACTTATGTTTCAAATGAAAACAATAAGTGATTTGATCCAAAGATTAAGTAAAGTTTCAACTTATAAGCGTCTTCACCGAAGTGAAACATGTCTTTTACTTTAACTTTAGTTTATCTAAGTGATCAAGTGATTTAAAAGTAAAATAAAGAAGTGTTTTCATGAGAAGTTAAATATAGTTTCATAAGGCATTTCCTTTATCTTAAAACGAAGACGAAGTTCATCTTAAAACGAAGACAAAGTTCTTTTTCAAACATAATGGAGACCTTTTATCATTCCTTTCCATTAACTTAGACCATGGTTTTACACTAAGTTAAGTACCGAAGAACTCTTTCCAAAAATAGTTAAGGTACTTTGTTTGAGGCAAGTGCAACGTATTTCAAATCCAATGAGTTTTCAAATGAGAACAGTTTTGTTACCAAAAGAGTTTTTAACTCTTAATCGTAAAGTTTTACGCGTGAAAACCTAAGTTAAGTAATTAACTTAGAGTTAAAGACGAGGGATAATTAAGTATGGTATGTGGTGGAACAAGACCATGTACTATACCATTGATGACTTAATGCATCAATGACTTCATACGACTTAAATGAATCAACATTTATTTCATTGATTGAAAATCAAGGAGTAATATCTTAGAAAGGATCAAAGACTTATCTAAGAGGATTCTCAATCCTTCTTCATAATACTTAGGGTTTGAGATGTGATTCATAAGACACAAACGCAAACAAGAAATGTTTTGGGTTTTGAAACAGTCGTTCGATTGTTTCAGTCTTGTAATAATTGGGACGAGTGGGGCCCTGAGGCTGTGCAAGTATGGGACTGTACGGTTAAAGGAGTCCTGAGGCTATGCAGGTATGGGACTGTATAGTTGAAGGAAAGCTTATGCGAATTGATTGGTACTACCTATACCAACAAGATCCGTCTTCTTTTCGGAAGCCTAGAACATAAGAACTCCAAAGTTAAGCGTGCTTGACTTGGAGTAATTGTGAGATGGGTGACCTTCTGGGAAGTTTCCTAGAAAGCGTGTGAGTGAGGACAAAGCATGCTGAAAAGACTTGTGTTGGTTTGTGGGGACAGTCGGCAATTCCGAAAGTAGCCCGGATCATTCCAAAGGAATCACAAGATAATTATCCGATGGATAAATGTTTTAGATAAATGTTTTATAAATACAAAGACGTGTATAGTTCCTAAGAAAGAGAACCGTAGAGAGCCTTGACGTTTATCCAATGGATAGACATTGCTTTATCGCATCTGCTTTGTGTAAGCCTTGGCATTTCATTTGCATAGTTGTAAAGCCTTGAGCCTAGGAGTTGAGCTAACACCTTGATGCGGGTGCGAATCTGCACGGAGCTAACAAAACATCGGAGAGAGTGAATGGGAGGACATGTTTCGTGTACTGCCAGCCATGAGCAAGATGCTACAACATTCGTAACATGCACGTATATGGCTTACTACAACATTCGTAACAGGCACATATATGGCTTTACGGAAACATTCTCGACCAAACATGAAAAGTACGACGTCTAGTCGAGGATATCAGTGTATTGCTCGGATTCGCCACGACACAGAAGAGGTACCAACTGGTCACATGTCAACCTTTCCAACCCTGATACCTCCAAGACTACTTAAAACGTCACCGTAAGATTCACACCCGCATCAAGGTGTAAGCTCAACTCCTAGGCTCAAGGCCTTACGACTATGCAAATGAAATGCTAATGCTTACACAAAGCAGATCTGAAAAAGCAATGTCTATCCATCGGATAAACCTCAAGGTCCACTAAGGTTCTCTTCCTTAGGAACTATACGCGTCTTTGAAAATACAAAACTTTCATCCACAAGATAAATCTCGTGATCCTTCTGGGATCGAGTCATCACAAGACTGAAACAATTGAACGATTGACCTAGATCCGAATCATCGGTCCGTCATCGAACTACTATTTCAAAACCCAAAACGTTTCATGTTTGTGTTTATGTCTTATGAATTATGTCTCAAGTCCTAAGCATTATGAATAAAGATTGAGAATCCTCTTAGATAAGTCTTTAATAAAGTAAACAACCATCATAACAATCTTGTTCTCCAAGAGAACTTAACAAGACTTAACACATAAAAGTGAACCCAAACTAAAGGGTTTCACCCACACATAAAGTAAACAACCATCTTCACCACCACCATTTTGGTGTGATGAGTTTCACCCCCCATATGTGACACCCGCTATCCCGCATACGATAAAATTAAATAAAGCATGCAAGTTAAATAAAAACTAAAAACTTTAACTTAAAAGGTAGCAAGTACCACATGATCCGAAAACGTTTTAAACATAAAACAACTGCGGAAAAACATTAACATAAACAAAACCCGATGTCACATAATCAGAGCTGGTAACCACTACCGATATTACATCGGAAAACAACTAACATACTAAACATAAACCAAACTATACTATGGGCAAGCGATCTCCTTAGGATCACTCCTCAGCTGGCAGCTCACCATCCTCTGCATAACCAAAGGTACATGCAAAACACAACGACAACAGATAGGGAGTAAGGAACTATACGTATAAACATAAACGGTAATAGAGCAGTTAACAAGATGATCATGCAGCATATAAACATCATAATACAACATACATGTTATAACACATTCCATCATATCACGTTATAAACATGCAATGCGATGCATAACTACTCCACTACTCCATATGCAATGTGGCCAACAACTATAACTCTGGAAAGACGATTAGGAGTACATGTTCGGTTATCAACGTGGATGATATGCCAGACCATGGGCCATCCCCGAACACTCTCACCAATCCTGATAACGTATAGTGGCTGGTCAGGGTACTCAAGCTTATTCATTAGGTCACTCTGACAATAGGTAGCTAGTCCATGTCACCTGGAACTTTCATACCCAATGTACCCGCAAGGCCAGGTTAACACCCATCGTGGCCTCCACTATCGCAATTCATTATTTGCTTTCCACCCAAATTATCATCTATATGCAATGATGCGTGCAATGTTCAACCAACATGCAAACACATGTCCAACCATCCATCAACAACACCATTACATGTCTATCAACTTTGACCAACAAGCATCAAAGATGATTTATCAACATCAAACTTGACCAATAAGCATCAAGAATGATTTAACCAACAACATCACTAACAGTACGTCGTTACCAATAACATCATTGTCTTATTAATTGTTCTGTTTGTTAAGTCTTAATTTAACATTATCTTTATTAAGTATTATACTTAATCTTATTATCTAAACCTCAATTCATATTTTATTAAGATTATAACTTAATCTTAATATTTAAACCTCAAGTCATATATTTATTAAGATTATACTTAATCTTAATATCTAATCCTCAATTCATATCTTATTAAGATTATAATTTAATCCTAATATTTAAACCTCAAGTCATATATTTATTAAGATTGTAACTTAATCTTAATATCTAAACCACAATTCATATTTTATTAAGATTATAACTTAATCTTAATGTTTAAACCTCAAGTCATATAGTTATTAAGATTATAACTTAATCTTAATATCTAAACCTCAATCCATATCTTCATGTTTATGAACATCAATTGGACTAATCCTAGTTTTAGGCTTAGCGCTAACATCCCTATGTCTTTTATTAACATAGATTTAACAGCAGTTCCAACACACCAACTCATACAATCATGGCATATCATCATCATCATCTTAAACAACATCATAAACGTCATGCCAAGATCATACATGTAATGCCCCGATTTTTCACGTTTTCTATTTCTTTAGTATTTTAATGTCTTTATTTTATTTGAGGTCTTAGGAATAGAAATAAAATAATTCCGAGACCACAGTCATGCTCGACGATATCGTAGGAAGCTACGATTAAGTTTTGAGTCGAAAACTCAAACGGAGTCCGGTCTGCGTTTTTACACTGACAGTATGATTTTACTGCTCAGAAGTCCTCAGATGGACCCGTGAACGAGACAGTAAGTCTTAGAATTCGATTCTCTACGTTTTGGTTAAATTTCGTAAAAATTTCAGAAAAATAACTTCCTGACCTTCGTTCGGGCGGAATCCTCAATCGGGTGACGAACGGAGCCACATATGGATTTACCGGGACTCGCCAAAAGATAATCTTGATATCACATCATCCCAGGACACTTGGAAGAGTATGCCAGAGTCGTCATGACGTTCGGAAATATCTGGACGCAAAATGACCAAAATGCCCCTAACCTTAATCTTTTACACTTTTACCATTATACCCTTTTGGCAAATGACCTTTTTACCCTTAAGTGAACTTTTAAGAGGCTGAACTCAGCCCCCTCACTTCATCATTTTCGCACAGCCCCTCACACCATAGAGTTCCATAGTTGTTCTTGAGAGAAAACTCCATTTTCACCTAGAAAAGCTTGAGTTTTTGTTGGATTCACTTGATTCCTTGAGCAATCTTTCTTCATTTCAAGGTAAGATCACTTCTATGATCTCTTAGCTTCTTGAATCTTTCTTTATTTCAAGATCAATCTTCATTTTCATGAAAATAATTTCTTAGATCCAAAACTTTGAAAATCCATAGGAAATTGTAGAAAAATCCTTTTGAGGTAAGACCAAGTTCTTTGAACTCACATCATCAATCTCTACCTAAACCCAAGAGCTTATGATTCAACTCTCATCATAGCTCAAAAAGGATTTTTGGCCGAACCCTACATGAAGATGATGAATAGTGTTTTCATCAATTTTTGATTTTTAACACTTGATTTCATCCTTAGCTTTCCTAATGCCTTTGAATCCATGAAATGGAAAACCAAAACCAATTCCTAACCTTTTTAACCTAGGGTGGCCGAAATCCTCTTTGTTATGATAGTTGAGATTGGCTTTGATTGTTGTTTAATGTTGGTTGTTGTGTTGTTGTAGTTGTTGACGATTATCAGGAGGTTCACAAACCGATCAACCGACTTTGATCCGGGAATCTGCTCATCAACAGGTATGGGGAGAAGAACCTCATCACACCAAGATGGTGGTAGTGAGAATGGTTGTTTAATTTTATGTGTGGGTGAAACCCTTTAGTTTGGGTTCACTTTTATATGTTAAGTTTTGTTAAGTTCTCTTGGAGAACAAGATTGTCACGATGAGTTTATGCTTGAGTATGTTGTAGTATGCTTTAGCATATGTTGATGAAGATATGATTAAATGAAAATCATTTTCATGTATGTTGGAAAACCTACTTTGATCACTAGATCAAGTATGGACTTTTATTGTTTGATTATGAGACCATGATGTGTGATGGATATGTTTGATTATGATGTAGTAATGTGTATTGTGGTTTACCATAATTGTGTGAGCTTTTGAGCTACATTTGCTTTGATGGTGAAGCAAAGTCTCCATTTTTCATTGGAGTAGGCTTGTGGCCTTAGTAAGAGGAAAATATAAGAACATATATTGTTCTTGTTTTGGCAAAGTTTTGATGCAACAAAACATGATTTCATAACCTAGGATTTCAAAGAGAAACAAAAGTGATTTTGATCCAAAGATCAAATGAAGTTTTAACCTTTAAAGTGTGTCATCAAAGTGGGAAAATGTCTCTTCTTTAGCCATAGGTCTTTTAATCAAACTAAGTTTTTCAAAAGAAGAAATAATGAAGGAGTTAGGAAAAAGGACAAACAGGGCACTCGCCCAGCGAACCCCGTCTCGCCTCGCGAGACAGAGGGAAGATAAGGCATTCGCCAGGCTAACATTGCCTCGCCTCGCGAGACAGTGGACTAGCCCGAGCAACAAAGATGAAATTTCTCGGCCTCGCGTCGCGAAGTCGTCTCGCCTCGCGAACCGCCTAAGCACCAAAGATGCAACTTCTCGGCCTCGCGTAGCGAAGCATTTCTCGCCCCGCGAACCGCCTAAATAGTGAAGATGCAGCTTCTCTGCCTCGCGTCGCGATATAATCCTCGCCTCGCGGAGCAGAAAGACTGTCTGAATAGAAAAGATTACTTCTCTGCCTCGCGTCGCGATACAATCCTCGCCTCGCGAAGCAGAAGGACTTTCAAGCAGTAAAGATAACTTCTCAGCCTCGCGTCGCGACATAGACCTTCGCCTCGCGAGAAATGGTTTGTTTATGAAGAGTGTTTTTCAACTCAAACTGTAAAGTTTTACATTTTTAAAAACCTAAGTTAAGTAATTGACTTAGAGTTGAAAACAAGGGATAATTAAGTATGGTATGTAGTGGAACAAGACCACATGCTATACCATTGATGACTTAATACATCAATGACTTCATAAGACATAAACACAAACATGAAACGTTTTGGATTTTGAAACAGTAGTTCGATGACGGACCGGTGATTCGGACCCCGATCAGTCGTTCAATTGTTTCAGTCTTGTGATGACTCGATCCGGAGGGATCACGAGTTTATCCGGTGGATAAAGGTTTTGTTTCAAAAGACGCGTATGTTTCCTAAGGAAGAGAACCTTAGTAGACTTTGAGGTTTATCCGGGGGATAGACATTGCTTGATCGCATCTGCTTTTTGTAAGCATTGGCATTTCATTTGCATAGTTGTAAGGCCTTGAGCCTAGGAGTTGAGCTTACACCTTGATGCGGGTGCGAATCTTACGGTGAGATCTTCAATGGTCTTTTGGGGGTATCAGGGTTGGTAGGGCTTGACATGTGACCAGTTGGTAGCTCTTCTGTGTCGTGGCGAATCCGTGCAATACACTGATATCCTCTACTAGATGCCGTACTTTTCATTGTTGGTTAAGAGTGTTTCCGTAAAAGCCAGATACGTGCACGTTACGAATGTTGTAGCATCTTGCCCAAGGCTGGCGCGCACGGAACATGTCCTCCCATTCACTCTCTCCGAATGTTTTGTTAGCTCCATGGAGTAGGGTCAGAGTAGTACCCAGTGACATTGACATTGAGTCATATACATTGCATTGCATTGCATGGCTATTGATGTTTACATTTACTGTTATACATCGTTGTACTGTTAAAGAATACCTTATTTTATGCTGTTAACTGCTTAACATGATATTATGCTGTCAACTGCTTAATATGTTTGACATTGAGAATTCCTGTAAGCATGTTGGGTACGCTGTTACCCGGTGAGTCGTCCCGTTTTTACTATTGCTGTTTTGCTGTGTTGATGAACGGGAATCTCACCCATATCTGTATGTTTTCTGTTGGTACTTGCTGTTGCTGTTTGAACAGATGGACGTGATGATGGTTCAGTCCAGTAGTTCCTTTGAGCCAGAGGAGGACCTTCTTTTTGTGGTCTAGTTTTGTTGTCGGCCAGACTATGTCGTTTTTGTAGTACTTTTGGGGAGCTACGACTCCTTGTACTTATTGTATTTCTTATGTCAGTTACACATTAGACTTATGTCTGTATATAGTATTATTCCTTTTTCTGTTTATGTCCCTTTAATTATTATGCATATTGTTCTATAAATGTATGGCGAACCTAAGTTCGTTATTAGTATTATTTACCTTTACAAAATCCCATTGCATCTTGTGAAAAGAAAAAAAAACAGAAAACCGTATTTTCCGCATTAAATAATATTTTCGGCCTTATAAACGTTCGGGAATGTGACACTCGGGAAAGGGTGTTGCATTGTTTGGTATCAGAGCTGGCCGAGTCTTTTTGGGGTTGTAGGTTATGGTCTGTCTTGGTTGTGTTGTGTTCTCTGTGTGATTCTCTGTTGTTTGCTTTAATTTTGTTGTGGTTCTTGTGTTTGATAGTTCTGGTTTTGAAGGTAGCAATGGCTGCTCAAAACCTGACTGCTGCTGTGAATGCCATACGGGACATGGCTGCTGCTATGGCTCAACGTGATGAACGAGCTGCTGGAGGTAGAGGACTAGATGAATTTCTTCGTCGGAATCCACCTCAATTCAAAGGTGAATTCAATCCTGAGTTGGCTGAACGCTGGATCCAAACGCTGGAGAAGATCTTTGGAGCGATGAGATGTACTGAGAATGACAAGGTTGTCTATGCAACCTATATGCTGGTGGAGGATGCTGAATACTGGTGGGAGGAGCCCGTCAGATGCTGGTGCATGACCAACAAGCTGTTGACTGGAATGCTTTTAAGGGAAAATTCCTGGAGAAGTATTTTCCTGCGAGTGCAAGGCACGAGAAAGAGATGGAGTTCCTCCAGCTGAGACAGGGGGGAATGACCGTAGCTGAATACGGGGCTAAGTTTGAAAGTCTAGCAAAGTTCTCAAATTACTTTCTGGACAACCCAAGAGAGGAGTGGAAGTGCAGAAAATTCGAAGGAGGTCTAAGGATCGACTTGAAGAGAGCTGTAGTTCCATTGGAAATTTCTGTTTTTCCGAGGTTAATGGAAAAGTGTCGTTTGATCGAGAGTTTGGAGCCTAAGGACAAGCGGGTACAGAGTTCTGGACCGAGCAAGTTCCAGAGAGGAAGCGGTGGTCGAGACAACAAATCTCGATGGAAGCCCTATGCAAAGCAACAAGATCGACAACAACGTTCTGTTGGAGGGAGCAGTGGGAGTTTCAGTCAGTCTGGAAATGCCCCAACCAAGTGCATGAAGTGTGGGAAGAGCAATCACATCACCAGAGATTGTTCGATCAAAGGGATTATCTGCTTCAAGTGTGGGAAGCCGGGACACATCTCACGTGAATGCATGCAACCGAAGTTGGAACATTCTGTTAACAATGTCCAAGCTGCAAGGCCTAAGATGAAGGGCAGAGTCTACACTATGGGTGGTGCTGAAGCTTCTCAGAATGAAGACTTGATCCAAGGTCAATGTGTTATGGGAGGTAAAACCTTAACTGTACTGTTTGATTCAGGCGCAACACATTCTTTTATTGCCTATGACTGTGTGAATCTGTTGGGATTACCTGTGTCTTCTTTACCTTTTGATTTGCTAATTTCTACGCCTACTGCAAAGCCTGTTATAACTGCTAAAGTTTGTTTGAACTGTTCTATTTCTGTTAAAGATAGAAGGTTTTTGATTGATTTGATCTGTTTGCCTCTCTCGCAAATGGATGTAATCTTAGGAATGGATTGGTTGTCTTCTAATCATATCCTGTTGGACTGTGCAAATAAAACCTTAGTTTTCCCTAGTTGTGAGAATTCTGGATTTTTGACTGCCAACCAAGTAAACGCTTCTTTGAGAGAAGGAGCTCAGGGATACATGTTACTATCTTCTTTGGAGGTCAAGAGCGAGCTAGTCTTAGAGCGCATACCTGTCGTGAATGAGTTTCCGGAAGTCTTTCCTGAAGACGTACCAGGTTTGCCGCCAGTTCAGGACATCGAGTTTGCAATCGATCTTGTGCCAGGAACAGGACCAGTGTCTATGGCACCGTATCGTATGGCACCTGCTGAGTTGGAAACGTTGAAGGAACAGTTGGTAGACTTATTGGGGAAACAGTTTGTTAGACCCAGTGTGTCACCGTGGGGAGCACCTGTGCTGTTGGTGAAAAAGAAAGATGGAACATCTCGGTTATGTGTGGATTATCGCCAGTTGAATAAAGTTACTATTAAGAACAAGTATCCACTTCCGAGGATAGATGACTTGATGGATCAGTTGAGGGGAGCGGCAGTTTTCTCCAAGATTGATTTGCGATCGGGTTATCACCAGATTCGTGTGAAGGCAGAAGATATATCGAAGACAGCATTTCGAACACGCTATGGGCACTATGAGTATCTTGTGATGCCGTTTGGTGTGACGAATGCTCCAGCTATATTCATGGACTATATGAATAGGATCTTTCGTCCATACCTAGATCAGTTTGTCGTTGTCTTCATAGATGACATACTTATCTATTCACGAGACCAGGAAGAACATGCTGAACATCTTAGTGTGGTTCTTCAAGTTCTGAAAGAGAAACAGCTGTATGCAAAACTGTCCAAGTGTGAGTTTTGGCTCGACGAAGTGCAGTTTTTGGGTCATGTAATTTCAAAGGAAGGAATTGCTGTAGATCCGTCAAAGGTTGAAGCAGTTCTTGAGTGGGAAAGACCAACCACAGTGACTGAAATACGCAGTTTTGTGGGTTTGGCTGGGTATTATCGGAGGTTCATTGAGGGATTCTCTAAAATTGTAGGACCGCTTACCCAATTGACAAGGAAGGACAAAGCGTTTGAATGGACTGAAGCCTGTGAGCAGAGTTTTCAAGAGTTGAAGAAGAGGCTAACTACGTCACCAGTGTTGATATTGCCAGATCCAAGCGAATCTTTTGAAGTGTACTGTGATGCTTCATACCAAGGATTAGGCTGTGTTCTGATGCAGAATCGGAAGGTAGTAGCGTATGCCTCGAGACAGTTGAAAGTGCACGAGAAGAACTACCCAACTCATGATCTGGAGTTAGCAGCGGTAGTCTTTGCGTTGAAGATTTGGAGGCACTACTTGTATGGTTCGAGGTTTAATGTTTTCAGTGACCATAAGAGCTTGAAGTATCTGTTTGATCAGAAAGACCTCAACATGAGACAAAGACGGTGGCTGGAATTTTTGAAGGACTATGATTTCCAGTTGCAGTATCATCCGGGAAAAGCTAATGTGGTAGCGGATGCCCTGAGTAGAAGGGTGTTACATGTGTCTGCCATGATGGTTAAGGAACACGAGCTGTTGGAACAGTTCAGGGATATGCATCTGTCCGTGGTTAGTATGCCAGGAAGACTATGTGTAGGTATGGTTACAGTATCTTGTGATCTGATGGATCAGATTCGGGAGAAACAAGTATACGACCAGTATCTGGAGAAAGAGCGAAGGAATCTAAAGAAAGGGATGACGTCGGAATACAAAGAAGGAGCAGATGGAATCCTAAGACGAGGAGAACGGGTTTGTGTGCCAAACAACCCGGAGATAAGGAGGTTAATTCTGGACGAAGCTCATAGAAGCAAGTTAAGTATGCATCCAGGGTCAACCAAGATGTACCAGGACCTGAAGCGATTGTTTTGGTGGCAAGGGATGAAAAGAGATGTAGTCGATTATGTGGCATCTTGCTTAGTGTGTCAGAAAGCAAAGGTTGAACATCAGAGGCCAGCTGGAATGTTACTTCCGTTGGATATCCCAGAGTGGAAATGGGACGGCATAGCAATGGATTTCGTGACGTGTTTGCCAAGGACACCTAAAGGATACGATTCCATTTGGGTTATAATTGATAGGCTTACGAAATCAGCTCATTTTCTACCGATTAATCTCAAGTATTCTATGGAAAAGCTTACTCAGATTTATATCAGTGAGATTGTGAGACTGCATGGAGTACCTTCAAGCATCATATCGGATAGAGACCCGCGTTTTACTTCGCGATTTTGGCAAAGTTTACATGAAGCTTTAGGAACAAAGTTACGATTAAGTTCGGCTTACCATCCTCAAACTGATGGACAATCGGAAAGGACGATTCAGTCTTTAGAGGATCTGTTGAGGGCGTGTGTGTTGGAACATGCCGGTAGTTGGGAGAATTTCCTACCGTTGATAGAGTTTACCTACAACAACAGTTATCATTCGAGTATAGGGATGGCACCCTACGAAGCTTTATATGGACGACGTTGCAGAACACCTTTGTGTTGGTACCAAGATGGAGAAAGTGCTTCATTAGGACCTGAACTAGTGCAACAAACAACCGAGAAGGTGAAACTGATTCAAGAAAAGATGAGGACGACTCAGAGCCGACAGAAGAGTTATGCGGATAAAAGACGTAGGCCACTTGAGTTCGAGGAAGGGGATCATGTGTTTTTGAGAGTCACTCCGATGACTGGGGTGGGCAGGGTCTTGAAGTCCAGAAAACTCACTCCAAAATTCATTGGACCTTATCAAATTCTTCGTCGGATAGGTCCAGTAGCTTACCAAATAGCTTTACCGCCTTTTCTATCCAACCTTCATAATGTTTTTCATGTTTCGCAATTGCGGAAGTATATTCCTGATCCCAGTCACGTCATAGAGTCTGATTCAGTACAGCTGAAGAATAACCTAACCTATGAGACATTGCCGGTTAAGATCGAGGACAGGAGGATAAAGAAACTGCGAGGGAAGGAGATAGCATTAGTCAAAGTTATCTGGAACGAGACTACAGGTGATGCTACCTGGGAAAGAGAAGAGGACATGCCACAACAGTATCCGAGTTTGTTTTAAGAGGTACGTATAATTTCGAGGACGAAATTCTTTTAAGAGGGGTAGGAATGTGACGCCCCGATTTTTCACGTTTTCTATTTCTTTAGTATTTTAATGTCTTTATTTTATTTGAGGTCTTAGGAATAGAAATAAAATATTCCGAGACCACAGTCATGCTCGACGATATCGTAGGAAGCTACGATTAAGTTTTGAGTCGAAAACTCAAACGGAGTCCGGTCTGCGTTTTTACACTGACAGTATGATTTTACTGCTCAGAAGACCTCAGATGGACCCGTGAACGAGACAGTAAGTCTTAGAATTCGATTCTCTACGTTTTGGTTAAATTTCGTAAAAATTTCAGAAAAATAACTTCCTGACCTTCGTTCGGGCGGAATCCTCAATCGGGTGAGGAACGGAGCCACATATGGATTTACCGGGACTCGCCAAAAGATAATCTTGATATCACATCATCCCAGGACACTTGGGAGAGTATGCCAGAGTCGTCATGACGTTCGGAAATATCTGGACGCAAAATGACCAAAATGCCCCTAACCTTAATCTTTTACACTTTTACCATTATACCCTTTTGGCAAATGACCTTTTTACCCTTAAGTGAACTTTTAAGAGGCTGAACTCAGCCCCTCACTTCATCATTTTCGCACAGCCCCTCACACCATAGAGTTCCATAGTTGTTCTTGAGAGAAAACTCCATTTTCACCTAGAAAAGCTTGAGTTTTTGTTGGATTCACTTGATTCCTTGAGCAATCTTTCTTCATTTCAAGGTAAGATCACTTCTATGATCTCTTAGCTTCTTGAATTTCTTTATTTCAAGATCAATCTTCATTTTCATGAAAAGAATTTCTTAGATCCAAAACTTTGAAAATCCATAGGAAATTGTAGAAAAATCCTTTTGAGGTAAGACCAAGTTCTTTGAACTCACATCATCAATCTCTACCTAAACCCAAGAGCTTATGATTCAACTCTCATCATAGCTCAAAAAGCATTTTTGGCCGAACCCTTTTGGAAGATGATGAATAGTGTTTTCATCAAGTTTTGATTTTTAACACTTGATTTCATCCTTAGCTTTCCTAATGCTTTTGAATCCATGAAATGGAAAACCAAAACCAATTCCTAACCTTTTTAACCTAGGGTGGCCGAAACCCTCTTTGTGAGAATTGTTGAGATTGGCTTTGATTGTTGTTTAATGTTGGATTGTTGTGTTGTTGTAGTTGTTGACGATTATCAGGAAGTTCAGAAACCGATCAACCGACTTTGATCCGGGAATCTGCTCATCAAGAGGTATGGGGAGAAGAACCTCATCACACCAAGATGGTGGTAGTGAGAATGGTTGTTTAAGTTTATGTGTGGGTGAAACCCTTTAGTTTGGGTTCACTTTTATGTGTTAAGTCTTGTTAAGTTCTCTTGGAGAACAAGATTGTTATGATGAGTTTATGCTTGAGTATGTTGTAGTGTGCTTTAGCATATGTTGATGATGATATGATTGAATGAAAATCATTTCCATGTATGTTGAAAAACCTACTTTGATCACTAGATCAAGTATGGACTTTTATGGTTTGATTATGAGACCATGATGTGTGATGGACTTGGATGTTTGATTATGATGTAGAAATGTGTATTGTGGCTTATCATAATTGTATGAGCTTTTGAGCTACATGTGCTTTGTTGGTGAAGTGAAGTCTCCATTTTCTTTGGAGTAGGCTTGTGGCCTTAGTAAGAGGAAAATATAAGAACATATGTTGTTCTTGTTTTGGTAAAGTGTTGATGCAACAAAACATGATTTCATAACCTATGTTTTCAAAGAGAAACAAAAGTGATTTTGATCCAAAGATCAAATGAAGTTTTCACCTCTAAAGTGTGTCACCAAAGTTGGGAAAATGTCTTTTCTTTAGCCATAGGTCTTTTAATCAAACTAAGTGTTTCAAAAGAAGAAATAATGAAGGAGTTAGGGAAAATGAAAAACAGGGCACTCGCCCCGCGAACCCCGTCTCGCCTCGCGAGACAGAGGGAAGATAAGGCATTCGCCAGGCTAACCTTGCCTCGCCTCGCCAAACAATGGACTAGCCCGAGCAGCAAAGATGCAGCTCCTCGGCCTCGCGTCGCGACTTCGGTATCGCCTCGCGAACTGCCTAAGCAGCAAAGATGCAGCTTCTCGGCCTCGCGTAGCGAAGTCGTTTTCGCCGCACGAACCGCCTAAGTAGTGAAGATGCAACTTCTCTGCCTCGCGTCGCGATATAACCCTCGCCTCGCGGAGCAGAAAGACTGTCTAAGAAGTAAAGATGACTTCTCTGCCTCGCGTCGCGATCCAATCCTCGCCTCACGAAGCAGAAGGATTTTTTTCCAAGCAGTAAAGAAAACTTCTCAGCCTCGCGTCGCGACATATACCTTCGCCTCGCGAGAAATGGTTTGTTTATAAATAGTGTTTTTCAAACTCAAACTGTAAAGTTTACGCTTTTTAAACCTAAGTTAAGTAATTGACTTAGAGTTGAAGACAAGGAATAATTAAGTATGGTATGTAGTGGAACAAGACCACATGCTATACCATTGATGACTTAATACATCAATGACTTCATAAGACATAATCACAAACATAAAACGTTTTGGGTTTTGAAACAGTCGTTCGATGATGGACCGGTGATTCGGACCCCGATCAGTCGTTCAATTGTTTCAGTCTTGTGATGACTCGATCCCGGAGGGATCACGAGATTTATCCGGTGGATAAAGGTTTTGTTTTCAAAAGACGCGTATAGTTCCTAAGGAAGAGAACCTTAGTAGACTTTGAGGTTTATCCGGGGGATAGACATTGCTTGATCGCATATGCTTTGTGTAAGCATTGGCATTTCATTTGCATAGTTGTAAGGCCTTGAGCCTAAGAGTTGAGCTTACACCTTGATGCGGGTGCGAATCTTACGGTGACGATCTTCAATGGTCTTTTTGGAGGTATCAGGGTTGGAAGGGTTGACATGTGACCAGTTGGTAGCTCTTCTGTGTCGTGGCGAATCCGTGCAATACACTGATATCCTCTACTAGATGCCGTACTTTTCATGTTTGGTTGAGAGTGTTTCCGTAAAAGCCAGATACCTGCACGTTACGAATGTTGTAGCATCTTGCCCAAGGCTGGCGCGCACGGAACATGTCCTCCCTTTCACTCTCTCCGAATGTTTTGTTAGCTCCATGGAGTAGGGGTCAGAGTAGTACCCAGTGACATTGACATTGAGTCATATACATTGCATTGCATTGCATGGCTATTGATGTTTACATTTACTGTTATCCATCGTTGTACTGTTAAAGAATACCTTATTTTATGCTGTTAACTGCTTAACATGATATTATGCTGTCAACTGCTTAATATGTTTGACATTGAGAATTCCTGTAAGCATGTTGGGTACGCTGTTACCCGGTGAGTCGTCCCGTTTTTACTATTGCTGTTTTGCTGTGTTGATGAACGGGAATCTCACCCATATCTGTATGTTTTCTGTTGGTACTTGCTGTTGCTGTTTGAACAGATGGACGTGATGATGGTTCAGTCCAGTAGTTCCTTTGAGCCAGAGGAGGACCTTCTTTTTGTGGTCTAGTTTTGTTGTCGGCCAGACTATGTCGTTTTTGTAGTACTTTTGGGGAGCTACGACTCCTTGTACTTATTGTATTTCTTATGTCAGCTACACATTAGACTTATGTCTGTATATAGTATTATTCCTTTTTCTGTTTATGTCCCTGTAATTATTATGCATATTGTTCTAGAAATGTATGGCGAACCTAAGTTCGTTATTAGTATTATTTACCTTTACAAAATCCCATTGCATCTTGTGAAAAGAAAAAAAAAGAAAACCGTATTTTCCGCATTAAATAATATTTTCGGCCTTATAAACGTTCGGGAATGTGACACTCGGGAAAGGGTGTTGCAATACAAACCATTTAAATAATTAAAATGTATAAACAACCATAACAACTTCATACGGCAATTAAGGCATATAGCACACAAATAGGGTCATGGGTTAACCCTCATCTTACGCTACCCTAGAACCTGTGACACCCCCTTCTGGGGCACCACATGGTTACCCGTTGCGGAAAATAAAACTTAATTCAATTTTGCTGGTTTACTTTCGGAAAATAAGATTTTCTATTTATTGTGAAAATCCGTGATAAAAGTTTTTCTTCTAACTTAGCTTACTACATATCAACGTAACGTAAATACGTACGGAAATAAACATCAAGCAGAGTACACATAGTAATAAATCACAATAGAATCCATAGGCCTTATACATACGGCCATCCAAAGCAGTCGTGGCTGTCAGTAGCCAGAGTAATTAACTAAATGTTGTTCAAAATAGAATCGGACATATCCTATAGCTGGTCTTACTACTAAAACACTATGACTTCTCGTGCGTCACGCTCCTCCGCATACTCAAACGTCAGGGAATGGATCCCCGAATGTTCCAGCGGCATCTTGGAATTCATTTGAAGATGTAAGGGTGAGATACCAATATATGGATTCACACACGATAATAACATGTATATCACATCATTAACACATAAGCATAAATAATTATCATGTGTAAAGTCCTACTGATAAACAAGTAGTGTATCATAGGGTCTCATACCCAACAGCCATTGTTATTTTCAAAAGAGATGCATGACACTTCAATGCTCATCATCTAATTCTTTACTTAATCTCCGGACACCATTGTGTAAAAATTGAGCTGATCAGGCTCAAGATACATCGGTCCTAGGCACAATGACCAGCACCTAAGTGCTTCTTCGGAAGTACATGAACACCATGACATTACGCGATTACGTGGAATTACATTTAGCGGTACTTAATAAACTGTAAATGGTCATACGATATTGTCCAACTCAAGGCATAATATTCGTCAGTTGCATGACACCATTGTCCATCAAGGCACAATGTTACACAATGACTTAAAGTCATCACAGGGTTCCCTGCCATCAACGTCCCCCAATCAGATGGCACGTCTGCCTAAAAACAAATGCATGAGAAAAGCGTTTCAAGTCTTGCCACTTTTCATTGTGTTCATTCTTTCGTTGTCGTAGCTCAAAACTCTCGACTATTCACAATTTACACTGTTTTAAAACTTCTAACACAGGACGAAATGTCCGAGTGCTCAATCGCGGAGCCCTAAACCGATGCACCAGCCCAAGGTCCGTGGTAATAGAAAACATTATTCACCCTTAATTTCATTTCCTCATAACAAGAGGAGGACACATAGTCCATAGGACACACAGTCCATAACATCATTGCATGGCCTTTCGTGCTATTTTTACAGAACACTAACATCCCGACGTCTCGTATGCTAGGTTCACGTTTTCATCGTTTTTCACCATTTTTCGTTCTGTGAAACACAAATCCAAAACGAAAACTTCGCAACTCATCCAAGTTGTCGGTTTTTACACCGTTGGGAAAACACGTTTTACAGAAAACTTTTCTGTTTGAAAACGGTTTGAAAACCATCGAATTATGGTAAAACTTAACTTTTATTGAAAGTCCCTTTCCCAAAAACCAATTTTTGAAAGGAAACAGCTGAGACCAAAAACGTCGTCCCAGAACAGCATTACTGTTTTTGAAAACATTTTTCGTAAATCTTTTCCGAATTAAAACATCGTTTTAGCGTTTAAAAACGTTATTTTCCTACTAACTTCATAAATTACTTTTGGATCTACTTTTTCTTTAGAAAACTTGCGTCGTTGAAAATACCCAACGTTTCCCAAATAAATCCTTGGCATTTAATTCAAAAATTTTCAAGGCTTTTATCTTCGTTAGTTAATTGAGCACTGACCACTGTCAGGCGTCCCAATCAACAGTCAACATCACAGTCAACATCATAATATGTTACAGCAGATTTTACAGCAGATAATACAGTTAAATTGCATATTCAACTTCTACATCACATATCAATAAACAATTATCAACCAATCAAGTAATTGTTGAAAGTAAATAAATCAACCACCACACAACTTAATTACATACATACAGAGCAAATATGATGACATGTAGTCATCGGGAGAATCCCTCAGGCATTTACCCCCTTACCTCTTGAAGTTCCCGGTAACCACAAAGTTGTCTGATCGGTCCACGAACTCTCCCGATTCCTTGTCCGATTACTCGTCGGCAACTACACACAATCAATCAATCAATACAACAACTTTAAAACACAAAAATTCTCTCCTAATCCCCCCTCCTAGCTTCGGTCATGTGTAAGAAAATATGGCTAGGGAGTTCCAAAAATTCTCATATCTTGGATTCCATCCTTATTAGGTGTGGTAAGACTAGATCAAAGTCTATTACACCAAAACTTGAACCAAAATCCTACTCACTCACATATAGGGGTTTCGGCCCCATTTTTCCAATTGAGCTAGAGAGCTCTTTTGGTTTCCAACTCTTGGATCATGGTAGACAATCATGAACTAGGATCAAAGAAATTGATTTGGTGTAAAAAGGATTTTTCTACAATTTCTTATGGGCTTTTGAAGTTTTAAGTTCAAAACTAAACCATCATGAATCATGGGGATTAGTGAGAGATTAAGAGATGAAAGTTGAGTATAATACCTCCTAGATGATGAAACTAGTGAATGAATCAACAAAATCCACTCAAAGCTTGAAGATCTATGAAGAAAGCTTGAAGAAAAGCTTGAAGAAATCAAAAATGGTGAGAAATGGGTGGGTTAGGGGAGAAAGAGAGAGCTGGCCGTGAGGCCTTGTGGGAGGGGTGAAATAGAAAAAAAAAAAATCTCACTTCAATGACAAACTTGTAGTTAAGTGTAAGGGTATTTTGGTAATTTCGCGTCCAGATATTTTCCGGTATATATATTTTATTTGGGACCACAGGAAATTGACATGTGTCCTCCATAGGGATTTGACACGTGGCATGGTGATGATGTCATGATGATGTCATCTTATCCGTTAGCAGGTCCAAGAAAATCATGTATTCAGCTCCGTTGTGGACCCGATTTAGGTTTTACGTCCAAATAACGTATAACGACTTATTTGCTTTGAAAATTTTCAAAAGAACCAATATTGTTGGAAATAAAATATAAAACCTAACGGTTTCATTCACGAGTCAAAATTAGGTCATCTGGGCAGTAAAATCATACTGTCAGTGTAAAACGCAGACCGGGCTCCGTCTGAGTTTTCGACCAAAATTTAACCATAGCTTCCTATGATAGCGTAGAGCATGACTATGGTCTCGGATTATTTCTTTTGCATTCTCTAAACCCTCCAAATAAATACAAACAGATAAATACTGTTTAAATAAAACGGAAAGCTCAAAAGCTTGAAAAATCGGGGCGTTACATTACTACCCCACTAAAAAATAATTTCATCCTCGAAATTACGTACCTGTGAAAAGATAGGGGTATTGCACCCTCATTTTGTCCTCAGCTTCCCAAGTTGCTTCTCCCGTTGTATCATCCCAAATAACCTTGACTAAGGAAATCTGTTTACCCCTGAGCTGCTTAGTCGTCTTATCCGAGATTCGCATGGGTGAAGTCTCATAAGACAAGTTCTCTTTCAACTGTACTACATCGGGTTCGATTACATGAGATGGATCAGGAATATACTTCCTTAGTTGTGAAACATGGAAAACGTCATAAATATTGGAAAGAAAGGGTGGTAAAGCAATTTGATAGGCTACTGGACCTACACGACGAAGAATTTGGTAAGGTCCAATGAATTTCGGAGTGAGTTTTCTGGATTTGATTACCCGACCAACCCCAGTCGTAGGCTTGACCCTCAAAAATACATGATCGCCTTCCTCAAACTCGAGAGGTCGTCTTCTCTTGTCCACATAACTCTTCTGTCAACTCTGAGTTGTCCGCATCTTTTCCCGGATCATCTTCACCTTTTCACTTGTCTGTTGTACGATATCTGGTCCCAACAGCAGCCTCCCACCAACCTGGTACCAACATAGAGGCGTTCTGCACCGTCGACCATACAAGGCTTCATAGGGTGCCACTCCTATGCTCGAGTGGAAACTGTTGTTGTAGGTGAATTCCATCAATGGTAGAAATTCATCCCAACTACCGAGGTGTTCTAGCACACAAGCTCTCAGCAAGTCTTGAAGAGACTGAATTGTCCTTTCGGACTGTCCATCTGTTTGTGGATGATATGCTGAACTCAATCTGAGTTTCGTTCCTAGTGACTCATGTAAACTTTCCTAGAATCTTGATGTAAACCTCGGATCACGATCCGAAATAATATTCCCAGGTACTCCATGTAATCTGACAATTTCTCCGATGTATAACTGAGTCAATCTTTCCATTGAGTACTTTATGTTGATGGGCAAAAAGTGAGCCGACTTGGTCAGTCGATCAATTATTACCCATATGGCATCATGTCCCTTACGAGTTTTTGGTAAACTCGTCACGAAATCCATCGCGATACCATCCCATTTCCATTCCGAGATATCTAAAGAATGTAACATTCTTGCCGGTCTTTGATGTTCAATTTTAGCCTTTTGAAAAATTAAACATGAGGCGACGTATTCCATCACGTCTCTTTTCATCCCATACCACCAGTATAACTTCTTTAAATCTTGGTACATCTTTATGGCTCCTGGGTATAAACTCAGTTTACTCTTATGAGCTTCTTCCAAAATTAATTTCTTAAGCTTTGACTCGTTCGGTACACAAATCATTTCACCGAATCTTAAAATTCCATCTGTTCCTTCTCTGAATTCTGATACTGCTCCTCGTCGCACTAATTCTCTTTCTCCTTGTAGGTACTGATCACTTTCTTGTTTTTCCTTTATTTGTTCCATCAATCCATTGGAAACAGTAATCATACTTAAGCAAATTCTTCCCGGTGACGTCGTGATTGTTAACCGCATATCTCGGAATTGTTCTATCAATTCTTGCTCTTTGACCATCATTGCAGGTGCATGTAGTGACTTTCTACTCAAGGCATCCGCTACCACGTTTGCCTTTCCAGGGTGATACTGTAATTGGAAATCATAATCCTTCAGAAATTCCAACCACCATCTTTGTCGCATGTTAAGCTCTTTCTGGTCAAACAGATACTTCAGGCTTTTGTGGTCGCTGAAGACATTGAAGCTTGCTCCATACAAATAATGTCTCCAAACTTTAATGCAAAAACTACTCCCGCTAGTTCCAGGTCATGCGTAGGATAATTCCTCTCATGAGTCTTCAATTGCCTGGAAGCATAAGCTACTATGTTCTGGTTCTGCATCAACACGCAACCTAACCCTTGATGCGAAGCATCACAGTATGCCTGCCTCAAAAGGCTCCTTGGGATTAGGTATTACCAACACAGGTGAAGTAGTCAGCATCCGTTTCAATTCCTGGAAACTTTCTTCGCACGTTTCAATCCAGATAAACGCTTGATCCTTCCGAGTTAGTTGGGTAAGAGATCCTACTATCTTGGAGAATCCCTCAATGAATCTCCTATAGTATCCAGCTAAACCCACGAAACTACGGATTTCTGTTAACGTCTTGGGTCTCTCCCATTGCAAAACAGCTTCAACCTTCGACGGATCCACTGCGATTCCTTCACTTGAGATGACGTGTCCCAAAAACTGAACTTGGCCTAACCAAAATTCACACTTTTCAGGTTTCTCATATAAATGTTTCTCCTTTAAGATTTGAAGAACCATACTAAGATGTTCAGCATGTTTTTCCTCATTAGGAGAATAGATTAGAATGTCGTCTACGAAGACAACGACAAACTTATCTAGATAAGGACGAAAAATCCTATTCATGTAATCCATGAATATAGCAGGAGCATTCGTCACTCCGAACGGCATCACGAGATATTCATAATGACCGTAGCGTGTTCGAAACGCTGTTTTCGGAACATCCTCCACCTTCACACGAATCTGATGATAGCCTAACCGTAGATCTATCTTCGAGAAAACGGCCGCTCCATGTAACTGATCCATTAGATCGTCGATCCTTGGGAGAGGATACTTATTCTTAATTGTCACTTTGTTTAACTGACGATAATCTACACATAAGCGAGAAGTCCCGTCTTTCTTCTTCACCAATAGAACTGGAGCTCCCCATGGTGATACGCTCGGTCTAATAAATTCCTTTTCCATCAGTTCCACCAATTGCTTTTTCAAGTTTTCCAGCTCTGATGGCGACATACGATATGGTGCCATGGATATTGGTCCAGTGCCCGATACCAGATCAATCGTGAACTCAATGTCCCGAACAGGCGGTAATCCTGGTACATCTTCAGGAAACACCTCCGGAAACTCATTGACGATTGGTATGGACTGTAGATCTAACTCACTCTCTACGTCTAAGGAAAACAGTAACATGTATCCTTGTGCTCCTTCTTTAAAAGAACCCCTTACTTGGTTAGCAGATAAAAATCCAGAAATCTCATCCCTAGGAAAGACCAAAGTTTTACGAGCACAGTCTATGAGAATATGGTTGGAAGATAACCAATCCATGCCTAAAATTACATCTAATTGTATTAAAGGCAAACAGATCAGATCAACAAGGAAATATCTATCCTGAATAAGTATAGGACAGCTCAAGCATATAGAATTGGCAATAACTGGCTTAGCAGTTGGGGTTGAAACAATCAGATTATAAGATAACGAAGAGACAGGCAATTTCAGCTGTTTCACACAATCCATCGAAATAAAGGAATAGGTTGCACCCGAATCGAAAAGTACAGTCAAGAGATTACCGTCGATGTCGGAATTCCCCTGTACGAGATCATCGGAGTTCGAAGCTTCAGCATCGCTCATCATGTAAACTCTTCCCGTTATCGTCGGTTTATTGGTCTTTGCATGGTTAACAGCAGGTCCACGTTTTGGAGCATTACAGTCTTTTGATAAGTGTCCCATTTGATTACAGTTGAAACACCTAATCTTTCTCAATGGACATGTATCAGCCATATGATTCTGATCTCCACATTTGAAGCATTTCCTAACTTGGCCTTGGCATTGGCCTACACCCCTTGATGCAGCAGCATTTGGACGAAATGATTGTTGACTTGGGTTATTCCCCTGAGGTCAGAAGTATGGTTTCCTTTGTTGTTGCTTCCCCTTTTGACTCTGAGCTTGAAACGGGCCCTTAAACCGAGAGGGTCCTCCAGCATTCCCTCTATTATCTCTTCCTTTCCTCATCTGCTCCACCTTGCGGCACATCTCGACTAGAGCTTGAAAATTCCTAATCTGCAAGGGCAACACAGATTCTTTGATCTCGAACCTTAATCCTGCTTCGAATCTCTCACATTTCCAGCTTTCGTTAGGTTGAGTCTGAAAGAAACGGAAGTATTTAGCAAGCGATTCAAACTTCGCTGCATACTCCCCGACAGAAAGATCCCTTTGCAGCAGACAGAGAAATTCTCATTCCTTCTCGACTCTAGCACTTTCAGGAAAGTACTTGTCCAAGAATGTACTCCGGAACATCTCCCAAGTAATCTCCTGGTTGTAGGCTTCTAACAGTTGTCTGGTGCCTTTCTACCAATACTCTGCATCTCCCATCAGCAGGAATGTAGCATATTGAACTTTAACACCTTCTGGACTCAATATAAGCTCAAAAATCTTCTTCAGTTCCTGTATCCATAGGTCAGCTTTCTCAGGTTCAGCATCATGGCGAAACTGTGGAGGATTCTGACGTCGAAATGCAGTCAGACCTCTACCTTCAGCAGCTTGTTGGTTCTGAGCAGCCATAGCAGCTGTCTGTAAAGCAATAGTAGCAGCAACATTCTCCATTGCTTGTGCAGTATGGTCCACTGCACCCTCACAGTACTCCTCGGCATGGTCAGGGCCTTTGACAGGACCACCTTGACGACCTCTACCACGACCGCGTCCACGGCCACGTCCGCGTCCACGTCCTCGTCCACGTCCACGTTCACCTTCTGGTTCCATAACTGACCTGCAAGGCAAACTCAGTTAAATGGCAACCAGAAACCTGGAACGTGTGATCACTAGTTTAACCCACATTACTTCTATGAAGTAATTCAACAAATTCTCAATCAAAGAACACACAATAGCAACACAATAGACCTATTTCCCAAAGATTCCCGACGACCAGCTCTGATACCACTAATGTGACACCCCTTTCTGGGGCACCACATGGTTGCCCGTTGCGGAAAATAAAATTTAATTAAATTTTGCTGGTTTACTTTCGGAAAATAAGATTTTCTATTTATTGTGAAAATCCGTGATAAAAATTTTTCTTCTAACTTAGCTTACTACATATCAACGTAACGTAAATACGTACGGAAATAAACATCAAGCAGAGTACACATAGTAATATATCACAATAGAATACATAGGCCTTATACATACGGCCATCCAAAGCAGTCGTGGCTGTCAGTAGCCAGAGTAATTAAATAAATGTTGTTCAAAATAGAATAGGACATATCCTATAGCTGGTCTTACTACTAAAACACTATGATTTCTCGTGCGTCACGCTCGTCCGCATACTCAAACGTCAGGGAATGGATCCCCGAATGTTCCAGCGGCATCTTGGAATTCATCTGAAGATGTAAGAGTGAGATACCAATATATGGATTCACACACGAAAACAACATGTATAACACATCATTAACACATAAGCATAAATAATTATCATGTGTAAAGTCCTATTGATAAACAAGTAGTGTATCATAGGGTCTCATACCCAACAGCCATTGTTATTTTCAAAAGAGATGCATGACACGTCAATGCTCATCATCTAATTCTTTACTTAATCTCCGGACACCATTGTGTAAAAACTGAGCTGATCATGCTCACGGTACATTGGCCCTAGGCACAATGACCAGCACCTAAGTTCTTATTCGGAAGTACATGAGCACCATGACATTACGCGATTACATGGAATTACATTCAGCAGTACTTAATAAACTGTAAATGGTCATACGATATTGTCCAACTCAAGGCACAATATTCGTCAGTTGTATGACACCATTGTCCATCAAGGTACAATGTTACACAATGACTTAAAGTCATCACAGGGTTCCCTGCCATCAAGGTCCCCCAATCAGATGGCACTTGTGCCTAAAAACAAATGCATGAGAAAAGCATTTCAAGTCTTGCAACTTTTCTTTGTGTTCACTCTTTCGTTGTCGTAGCTCAAAGCTCTCGACTATTCACAATTTACACTGTTTTAAAACTTCTAACACAGGACGAAATGTCCGAGTGCTCAATCGCGGAGCCCTAGACCGATGCACCAGCCCAAGGTCCGTGGTAATAGAAAACATTATTCACCCTTAATTTCGTTTCCTCATAACAAGAGGAGGACACATAGTCCATAGGACACACAGTCCATAACATCATTGCACGGCCTTTCGTGCTATTTTTACAGAACACTAACATCCCGACGTCTCGTATGCTAGGTTCACGTTTTCATCGTTTTTCACTGTTTTTCGTTCTGTGAAACACAAATCCAAAACGAAAACTCCGCAACTCATCCAAGTTGTCGGTTTTTACACCGTTGGGAAAACTCGTTTTACAGAAAACATTTCTGTTTGAAAACGGTTTGAAAACCATCGAATTATTGTAAAACTTAACTTTTATTGAAAGTCCCTTTCCCAAAAACCAATTTTTGAAAGGAAATAGCTGAGACCAAAAACGTCGTCCCAAAACAGCATTACTGTTTTCGAAAACATTTTTCGTAAATCTTTTCGGAATTAAAACATCGTTTTAGCGTTTAAAAACGTTATTTTCCTACTAACTTCATAAATTACTTTTGGAATCCACTTTTTCTTTAGAAAACTTGCGTCGTTGAAAATACCCAACGTTTCCTAAATAAATCTTTGGCATTTAATTCAAAATTTTTCAAGGCTTTTATCTTCATTAATTAATTGAGCGCTGACCATTGTCAGGCTTCCCAATCAACAGTCAACATCACAGTCAACATTATAATATGTTACAGCAGATTTTACAGCAGATAATACAGTTAAATTGCATATTCAACTTCTACATCACATATCAATAAACAATTATCAACAAATCAAGTAATTGCTGAAAGTAAATAAATCAACCACCACACAACTTAATTACATACATACAGAGCAAATATGATGACATGTAGTCATCGGGAGAATCCCTCAGGCATTTCCCCCTTACCTCTTGAAGTTCCCGGTAAGCACAAAGTTGTCCGATCGATCCACGAACTCTCCCGATTCCTTGTCCGATTACTCGTCGGCAACTACACACAGTCAATCAATCAATACAACAACTTTAAAACACAAAAAATTCTCTCCTAATCCCCCCTCCTAGCTTCGGCCATGGGTAAGAAAATATGGCTAGGGAGTTTCAAAAATTCTTATCTCTTGGATTCCATCCTTATTAGGTGTGGTAAGACTAGATCAAAGTCTATTACACCAAAACTTGAACCAAAATCCTACTCATTCACATATAGGGGTTTCGGCCCCGTTTTTCCAATTGAGCTAGAGAGCTCTTTTGGTTTCCAACTCTTGGATCATGGTAGACAATCATGAACTAGGATCAAAGAAATTGATTTGGTGTAAAAAGGATTTTTCTACAATTTCTTATGGAATTTTGAAGTTCGAAGTTCAAAACTAAACCATCATGAATCATGGGGATTAAAGAGAGATTAAGAGATAAAAGTTGAGTATAATACCTCCTAGATGATGAAACTAGTGAATGAATTAACAAAATCTACTCAAAGCTTGAAGATCTATGAAGAAAGCTTGAAGAAAAGCTTGAAGAAATCAAAAATGGTGAGAAATGGGTGGGTTGGGGAGAAAGAGAGAGCTGGCCGTGAGGCCTTGTGGGAGGGGTGAAATAGAAAAAAAAAATCTCACTTCAATGGCAAACTTGTAGTTAAGTGCAAGGGTATTTTGGTAATTTCGCGTCTAGATATTTTTCAGTATATATATTTTATTCGGTACCACAGGAAATTGACACGTGTCCTCCATAGGAATTTGACACATGGCATGGTGATGATGTCATGATGATGTCATCTTATCCGTTAGCAGGTCCAAGAAAATCATGTATTCAGCTCCGTTGTCCACCCGATTTAGGTTTTACGTCCAAATAACGTATAACCACTTATTTGTTTTGAAAGTTTTCAAAAAAACCAATATTGTTGGAAATAAAATATAAAACCTAACGGTTTCGTTCACGAGTCAAAATTAGGTCGTCTGGGCAGTGAAATCATACTGTCAGTGTAAAACGTAGACCGGGCTCCGTCTGAGTTTTCGACCAAAGTTTAACCATAGCTTCCTATGATAGCGTAGAGCATGACTATGGTCTCGGATTATTTTTTTGCATTCTCTAAACCCTCCAAATAAATACAAACAGGTAAATACTGTTTTAATAAAACGGAAAGCTCAAAAGCTTGAAAAATCGGGGCGTTACAGAACCTATATGTTATACTAATCCCTTCTCCCCATACCTGGCATGATGATACCATCCTATGAGCCAACAAGAGCGAAGTCCAAGCGTGACTCCTCCAAACGGGTTCAACAGGTTCAGCGAGCTTTGGCCAAGAACAACAAGAAAGGACAAAGGTAGTTAATTCTCAAACAAAGAAAGGGAAGGGAATTAACACAAGGGTTATGCACATACCTCAATTAGATCCCTGGGGAACTAATCTGCTAGCAGCCGTTCACAAAACAGGCGCATGAACAACGAAGTCTGGTTTGACATGGACAAAACGTTTCAACATTAACTCAAAGGGTTCCAAGAAAGGATGAACAGGGTTGGTTACCTTACCTCAAAATAACACTAAGCTAGCAGCTTAACCCCAAACGCAACAACAAACTCCACAGGGTTATGTTCTTGACGAATAATACTCAAACAAGGATTGAGGACGCTCAAGGATTCAATAGGGAACCCAAGAGAAAGGTAAAAGATGGTTGTTTCTAACTCTAGGAAAGATGTCTATGAGTTTTAGGTCGAGCAAAAGAGATATAAAAAGGATTAGAGCGAAACGGGCTAACCAAAGAGCCCAAAATGCATGGTCACTGGTTTGGCTCTAACTTGAGCTAAGAGTGTCCGATTTTGGTGTTCTTGGTGGCGTTGGAAAGCTAAGTGAATTTTATACAAAATCATATTTCACGATCTATTCCTAATTCGGACTCTAACAGGGTCAAAAATATGATATAAGTTCAGCATTAAAAAGATAGTTGTTTCTAGATAGGATTTTGTAGGAGATTAAGATAAGATAATCTTATTTATTCAATGATTGAATCTCTATGACATCTAATTGATCTTATACCAACACAACTACAATTATCATAAATATAAATATCTTATATTAATATAATCATGATCTAAATATTTATACAGATAGTCGTATATTAATGTAATTCTATTGTGCATAAATACAAGTGATCCAGTGTTAATATAAACATATATATAATTGATGACATGTAAATAAATATACGATCACAAATTAATTACACACATCATATTAGTCTATACAAGACCACATATAAGCACACGAGATTACATACATACATACTAATATAATCAATTATATATTTATATAGATAAGATCATGTATTAATACATGCAGTATAATTAATAATATAAATATAACTATGCACAATTATTTATCAATACAGTCAATCGTATAATAATATAAGAATAATTAATATAAATCATTTACATATCAATAAGAGTCAATTACATATTATATAAATAATAATAATAATAATCATAATAACAACAACAACAACAACATTTTAATATTAAAATGTAAACACACTTATAATCATACAAACATAAGCGTGCATGTTATCACTTAAAATATACACACATAAATATACATTCATATAGATACTTATAAAATGCAGCGACGATGTAAACAAACATATTGTCAAATATTATGCTACTAATAATGGTAATAATAATAATATCTATAATTACAGCAACACATATACCCTCATACAAAAAACGAGGTGTTACACCATACCTGTTGATAGTTAGATTTCCGGATCAAACTCGGTTGAGCAGTTTGTGAACCTTCTAGTACTGATCACCAACTACAAACAACACAACAATCAAACATTAAACACCAAACAAAACAAATCTCATCTATTTCTAATCAAAGAGGGTTCAGCCATTTTGGGGAAAAAGGGTTAGGAATTGATTTGGTTTTTCATCACTTGGATTCAAAGACAATAGGAAAGCTAAGGATGGAATCAAGAGTTAGAAATCAAAAATTTGATCCAAAACACTATTCATCATCTTGCTTAGAGTTCGGCCACTTTGGGGATTAAGAGCTAGGATGAGAATTGAATCATGAGCTCTTGGGTTTAGGTAGAGAATGATGAAGTGAGTTCAAAGAAATTGGTTTCCCAATAAAAGGATTTTTCTACAATTTCCTATGAATTTTCAAAGTTTTGGATCTTAAAATAGATTTTCATGAAAAAGGATTTTGTTCTTGAGATTGAGAGAGATTCAAGAAGCTAGGAGATCATAGAAGTGATCTTACCTAAGAATAGATGAAGATTGATCAAAGAATCAAGGTTTTCTCACAAGATTTCAAGGATTTTCAAGAAGAAAAATGGAGGTTTTCTCTAAGGTTGAAGATCAGTGTTCTTGAGCTATTTGGGGTTGAGTTCAGCGTGAATGAGGGGCTGAAGAGGGCTTTTCAGCCTTCTAATAAACTCACTTAAGGGTAAAATGGTCATTTGCTTCAAGGGTAAAATGGTAAAAGTGAAAAAGGTTAAGGTTAGGGGTATCTCGGTCATTTTGCGTCGAGATATTTCCGAACGTCATGACGACTTTGGCATGCTCTCCCAAGTGATTTGGCATGATGTGGTGTCAAGATTATCCGTTGGCGGGTCTCGTTGAATCCCTTTACGACTCCAAACGCCTCCCGATTCGATTATACGGCCGAACATAATATATTATTTTTATTTTTCGGACGTTAGGACGGATTTTAACAAAGATGTAGAGAATTAAATCCTGAGACTTATTGTCTCGTTCACGAGTCCAAATTAAGTCTTGATAGTAGAAAAACACTACTATTTGTGAAAAACGCAGACCGGGCTCCGTTTGATCTTTTGCCCAAAACTTAACCATGGCTTCCTATGGTTGTGTAGGACATTCCTATGTTCTCAGAATATTTTATTTCACTCTCTAGACCCTCCAATAAAATACAAGCGTTTGAATACTGAAGAATTATAGAACGTGAAAATCGGGGCGTTACATTACTACCCCTCTTAAAGGAATTTCGTCCTCGAAATTTTACGTACCTCTTAAAACAAACTCGGATATTGTTATTGCATGTCCTCTTCTCTTTCCCAGGTAGCATCACCTGTAACCTCGTTCCAGATAACTTTGACCAAAGCTATCTCCTTCCCTCGCAATTTCTTTACTCTCCTGTCCTCGATCTTAACCGGCAACGTTTCATAGGTCAGGTTATCCTTTAGTTGTACCGAATCAGACTCTATAACACGACTAAGATCATAATAATACTTTCGCAATTGCGAAACATGAAAAACATTATGAAGGTTGGATAGAAAAGTCGGTAAAGCTATTTGGTAAGCTACTGGACCTATCCGACGAAGAATTTGATAAGGTCCAATAAATTTTGGAGTGAGTTTTCTGGACTTAAGGACCCAGTCCACCCCAGTCATTGGAGTGACTCTCAAAAACACATGATCCCCTTCCTCAAACTCAAATGGCCTACGTCTTTTATCCTCATAACTCTTCTGTCGGCTCTGAGTTGTCCTCATCTTCTCTTGAATCAGTTTTACCTTCTCAGTTGTTTGTTGCACTAGTTCAGGTCCTAAAGAAGCACTTTCTCCATCTTAATACCAACACAAAGGTGTTCTGCAACATCGTCCGTATAAGGCTTCATAGGGCGCCATCCCTATGCTCGAATGATAACTGTTGTTGTAGGTGAATTCTATCAACGGTAGGAAAATCTCCCTACTTTAGGCATGTTCCAATACACATGCCCTCAACAGGTCCTCTAAAGACTGAATTGTCCTTTCTGATTGTCCATCAGTTTGAGGATGATAAGCCGAACTCAGTCGAAACTTCGTTCCTAAAGCTTCATGCAAGCTCTGCCAAAATCGCGAAGTAAAACGCGGGTCTCTATCTGATATGATACTTGAAGGTATTCCATGCAGTCTCACAATTTCACTGATATAAATATGAGTAAGCTTCTCCATGGAATATTTGAGATTGATAGGTAGAAAATGAGCTGATTTGGTAAGCCTATCAATTATTACCCAAATGGAATCGTATCCCTTAGGTGTCCTCGGCAAACACGTCACAAAATCCATTGCTATGCTATCCCATTTCCACTATGGGATATCCAACGGAAGTAACATTCCCGCTGGCCTTTGGTGTTCAACCTTTGCTTTTTGACACACCAAGCAAGACGCCACATAGTCAGCTACATCTCTTTTCATGCCTTGCCACCAAAACAACCGCTTCAGGTCTTGGTACATCTTGGTTGATCCTGGATGCATTCAACTTGCTTCTATGAGCTTCGTCCAGAATTAACCTCCTTATCTCTGGGTTGTTTGGCACACAAACCCGTTCTCCTCGTCTTAGGATTGCATTTGCTCCTTCCTTGTGTTCAGACGTCATCCCTTTCTTCAGATTCCTTCGCTCTTTCTCCAGATACTGGTCGTATACTTGTTTCTCCTGAATCTGATCCATCAGATCACAAGATACTGTAACCATACCTACACATAGTCTTCCTGGCATACTGACCACGAACAGATGCATATCTCTGAACTATTCCAACAGCTCGTGTTCCTTAACCATCATGGCAGACACATGTAATACCTTTCTACTCAGGGCATCTGCTACCACATTAGCTTTTCCCGGATGATACTGCAACTGGAAATCATAGTCCTTCAGAAATTCCAGCCACCGTCTCTGCCTCATGTTGAGCTCTTTCTGATCAAACAGGTACTTCAAGCTCTTATGATCGCTGAAGACATCAAATGTCGAACCATACAAGTAGTGCTCCAAATCTTCAATGCAAACACCACCGCTGCTAACTCCAGATCATGAGTTGGGTAATTCTTCTCGTGCACTTTCAATTGTCTCGAGGTATACGCTACCACTTTCTAATTCTGCATCAGAACATAGCCTAACCCCTGGTATGAAACATCACAGTACACCCCTGGTATGAAGCGTCACAGTACACTTCAAAAGGTTCGCTTGGATCTGGCAATATCAACATTGGCGATGTAGTCAGCCTCTTCTTTAGATCCTAAAAACTCTGCTCACAAGATTTAGTCCATTCAAATGCTTTATCCTTCCTCGTCAATTGGGTAAGAGGTCCTACAATCTTAGAAAATCCCTCGATGAACCTCCGATAATACCCAGCCAAACCAACAAAACTGCATATCTCAGTCACTGTGATTGGTCTTTCCCACTCAAGAACTGCTTCAACTTTTGACGGACCTACAGCAATTCCTTCCTTCGAAATCACATGAACCAAAAACTACACTTCGTTGAGCCAAAACTTACACTTGGACAGCTTTGCATACAGCTGTTTCTCTTTTAGGACTCGAAGCACCACACTAAGATGTTCAACATGTTCTTCCTGGTCTCGCGAATAGATGAGTATGTCGTCCATGAAGACAACGACAAACTTATCTAGGTATGGACGAAAGATCCTATTCATATAACCCATGAATATAGCTGGAGCATTCGTCACACCAAACGGCATTGTAAGGTATTCGTAGTGCCCATAGCGTGTTCGAAACGCTGTCTTTGGTACATCTTCTACCTTCACAAGAATCTAGTGATAACCCGATCGCAAATCAATCTTGGGGTAAACTGCCGCTCCCCTCAACTGATCCATCAAGTCATCTATCCTCGGAAGTGGATACTTGTTCTTAATGGTAACCTTGTTTAACTGGCGATAATCCACACATAGGCGAGATGTTCCATCTTTCTTCTTCACCAACAGCACAGGTGCTCCCCACGGCGACACACTGGGTCTAACGAACTGCTTCCCCAATAAGTCCACCAACTGTTCCTTCAAAGTTTCCAACTCTGCCGGTGCCATACGATACGGTGCCATAGACACTGGTTCTGTTCCTAGCACAAGATCGATCGAAAACTCGATGTCCCTAACTGGCAGTAAACCTGGTACATCTTCAGGAAAGACTTCCGGAAACTCGTTCACGACAGGTACGTGCTACACTTTGGCAGCTTTGCATACAACTGTTTCTCTTTCAGGACCCGAAGCACCACACTAAGATGTTCAGCATGTTCTTCCTGGTCTCGCGAATAGATGAGTATGTCGTCCATGAAGACAACGACAAACTTATCTAGGTATGGACGAAAGATCCTATTCATATAATCCATGAATATAGCTGGAGCATTCGTCACACCAAACGGCATTATAAAGTATTCGTAGTGCCCATAGCGTGTTCGAAACGCTGTCTTTGGTACATCTTCTACCTTCACAAGAATCTGGTGATAACCCGATCGCAAATCAATCTTGGGGTAAACTGCCGCTCCCCTCAACTGATCCTTCAAGTCATCTATCCTCGGAAGTGGATACTTGTTCTTAATGGTGACCTTGTTTAACTGGCGATAATCCACACATAAGCGAGATGTTCCATCTTTCTTCTTCACCAACAGCACAGGTGCTCCCCACGGCGACACACTGGGTCTAACGAGCTGCTTCCCCAATAAGTCCACCAACTGTTCCTTCAAAGTTTCCAACTCTGCCGGTGCCATACGATACGGTGCCATAGACACTGGTTCTGTTCCTAGCACAAGATCGATCGAAAACTCGATGTCCCTAACTGGCAGTAAACCTGGTACATCTTCAGGAAAGACTTCCGGAAACTCGTTCACGACAGGTACGTGCTACACTTTGACAGCTTTGCATACAACTGTTTCTCTTTCAGGACCCGAAGCACCACACTAAGATGTTCAGCATGTTCTTCCTGGTCTCGCGAATAGATGAGTATGTCGTCCATGAAGACAACGACAAACTTATCTAGGTATGGACGAAAGATCCTATTCATATAATCCATGAATATAGCTGGAGCATTCGTCACACCAAACGGCATTATAAAGTATTCGTAGTGCCCATAGCGTGTTCGAAACGCTGTCTTTGGTACATCTTCTACCTTCACAAGAATCTGGTGATAACCCGATCGCAAATCAATCTTGGGGTAAACTGCCGCTCCCCTCAACTGATCCTTCAAGTCATCTATCCTCGGAAGTGGATACTTGTTCTTAATGGTGACCTTGTTTAACTGGCGATAATCCACACATAAGCGAGATGTTCCATCTTTCTTCTTCACCAACAGCACAGGTGCTCCCCACGGCGACACACTGGGTCTAACGAGCTGCTTCCCCAATAAGTCCACCAACTGTTCCTTCAAAGTTTCCAACTCTGCCGGTGCCATACGATACGGTGCCATAGACACTGGTTCTGTTCCTAGCACAAGATCGATCGAAAACTCGATGTCCCTAACTGGCAGTAAACCTGGTACATCTTCAGGAAAGACTTCCGGAAACTCGTTCACGACAGGTACGTGCTACACTTTGACAGCTTTGCATACAACTGTTTCTCTTTCAGGACCCGAAGCACCACACTAAGATGTTCAGCATGTTCTTCCTGGTCTCGCGAATAGATGAGTATGTCGTCTATGAAGACAACGACAAACTTATCTAGGTATGGACGAAAGATCCTATTCATATAATCCATGAATATAGCTGGAGCATTCGTCACACCAAACGGCATTATAAAGTATTCGTAGTGCCCATAGCGTGTTCGAAACGCTGTCTTTGGTACATCTTCTACCTTCACAAGAATCTGGTGATAACCCGATCGCAAATCAATCTTGGGGTAAACTGCCGCTCCCCTCAACTGATCCATCAAGTCATCTATCCTCGGAAGTGGATACTTGTTCTTAATGGTAACCTTGTTTAACTGGCGATAATCCACACATAGGCGAGATGTTCCATCTTTCTTCTTCACCAACAGCACAGGTGCTCCCCACGGCGGCACACTGGGTCTAATGAAGTGCTTCCCCAATAAGTCCACCAACTGTTCCTTAAAAGTTTCCAACTCTGCCGGTGCCATACGATACGGTGCCATAGACACTGGTCCTGTTCCTAGCACAAGATCGATCGAAAACTCGATGTCCCTAACTGGTAGTAAACCTGGTACATCTTCACGACAGGTACGTGCTCTAAGACTAACTCGCTCTTGACCTCCAAAGAAGATAGTAACATGTATCATTGAGCTCCTTCTCTCAAAGAAGCGTTTACTTTGTTGGCAGTCAAAAATCCAGAATTCTCAGAACTAGGGAAAACTATGGTTTTATTTGCACAGTCTAATAGGATATGGTTAGAAGATAACCAATCCATTCCTAAGATTACATCCATTTGCAAAAGAGGCAAACAGATCAAATCAATTAAAAATGTTCTATCTGTAATCGAAATAGAACAGTTCAAAGAAACTTTAGCAGTTATAACAGGCTTTGCAGTAGGCGTAGAAATTACCAAATCAAAAGGTAAAGAAGACACAGGTAATCCCAACAGATTCACACAGTCATATGCAATAAAGGAATGCGTCGCGTCTGAATCAAACAATATAGTTAAGGTTTTACCTCCCATGACACACTGACCTTGGATTAAGTCTTCATTTTGAGAAGCTTCAGCGCCACTCACAGAATAAACTCTGCCTTTCACCTTAGGCCTCGCTGCTTGGACATTGTTGACAGAATGTTCCACTTTCAATTGCATACAGTCACGCGAAATATGTCCCGGCTTCCCACACTTGAAGCAGATAATCCATTTGATTGAATAGTCCCATGTGACATGATTACTCTTCCCACACTTCATACACTTGTTTGGGGCATTTCCAGACTGACTGAAACCCCCACTGCTTCCTCCTACAGAACGTTCATCTTGCTACTTCGAATATGGCTTCCATCGAGATTTGTTGTCTTGACCACCGCTTCCTCTTTGGAACTTACTCAGTCCAGAACTCTGTGTCCGCTTGTCCTTGGGCTCCAAGCTCTCGATCAGATGACACTTCTTCATCAGCCTTGGAAAAACAGAAATTTCCAGAGGAACTACAGCTCTCTTCAAGTCGATCCCAGACCCCCTTCGAACTTCCTACATTTCCATTCTTCTCTTGGGTTGTCCAGAAAATAATACGACAACTTCGCCAAACTTTCAAATTTGGCCCTGTATTCAGCTACAGTCAATCCCCCTTGTCTCAGCTGGAGGAACTCCATTTTTTTCTCGTGCCTCGCACTTGCAGGAAAATACTTTTCCAGGAACTTCCCCTTAAAAGCATTCCAGTCCACAGCTTGTTGATCATGCACCAGCACCTGACGGGCTCCTTCCCACCAGTACTCAGCATCCTCCACCAGCATATAGGTTGCATAGACAACCTTATCATTCTCAGTACACCTCATTGCTCCAAAGATTTTCTCCAACGTCTGGATCCTTCGCTCAGCTAATCAGGATTGAATTCACCCTTGAATTGAGGTGGATTCCTACGAAGAAATTCGTCCAATCCTCTACCCCCAGCAGCTCTTTCATCATGTTGAACCATCGCAGCAACCATTTCCCATATGGCGTTCACAGCAGCAGTCAGGTTTTGAGCAGCCATTGCTACCTTCAAAACCAGAATTGTCAAACTCAAGAGACCACAACATATTTAAAGCAAGCAACATTACCTTCCTTGCAGAGATAACAACAGAGAAACACACAGAGAACACAACACAAACAAGACAGACCATAACCTACAAACCCCAAAAAGACTCGGCCAGCTCTGATACCAAATAATGCAACACCCTTTCCCGAGTGACACATTCCCGAACGTTTATAAGGCCGAAAATAGTTATTAATGCAGAAAATATGGTTTTCTTTTTCTTTTCTTTTCACAAAGACGTAATGGGATTTAGTAAAGGTAAATAATACTAATACATGAAACTTAGGTTCACCATCCATTTCTAGAACATACTGTATTAGAAATACAGAAACAGAAAACAAAAAACAGAAATATTACTGTATACAGACATAGGTTTAATTCATAACTGACATAAGAAATAATAAGTACTAGGAGTCACAGCTTTCTAAAGAATACTACAGATACCGGCTCAGTTTGGCCAAGACGAAAATTAAACAGCAAAAGAGTCTCCCTTCGGACTCAAAGAAACTGCTGGACTGAACTGTCGTCGTGGCCATCTGCTAAAGCAGCAACAACAATACCAGCAAGAAAATATACAGATATGGGTGAGATTCTAGTTCATCAACACAGCAAAATAGCGGAAGTAAAAACGGGACGACTCACCAGGTAACAACATACCCAACATGCTTACTAGAATTCTCAATATAAATCATGTTAAACAATTAACAGTTAACAGCATAATATAAGGCATTCTTACAAACAGAACAGCGATGTAAAACAGTAAATGTAAACATCAACAGCCATGCAATGTAGTGTAATGTACAAGACTCAATGCCAATGCCACTACTGGGTACTACTCTGACCCCTACTCCATGGAGCTAACAAAACATCGGAGAGAGTGAATGGGAGGACATGTTTCGTGTACTGCCAGCCATGAGCAAGATGCTACAACGTTCGTAACGTGCACGTATCTAGCTTTACGGAAACACTCTCAACCAAACATGAAAAGTACGGCATCTAGTCGAGGATATCAGTGTATTGCTCGGATTAGCCACGACACAGAAGAGCTACCAACTGGTCACATGTCAGCCTTTCCAACCCTGATACCTCCAAGACTACTTAAAACATCACCATAAAATTCACACCCGCATCAAGGTGTAAGCTCAACTCCTAGGCTCAAGGCCTTACGACTATGCAAATGAAATGCCAATGCTTACACAAAGCAGATCCAAAAAAGCAATGTCTATCCATCGGATAAACCTCAAGGTCCACTAAGGTTCTCTTCCTTAGGAACTATACGCGTCTTTGAAAATACAAAACTATCATCCACAAGATAAATCTCGTGATCCTTCCAGGATCGAATCATCACAAGACTAAAACAATTGAACGATTGACCTAGATCCGAATCACCGATCCGTCATTGAACTAATGTTTCAAAACCCAAAACGTTTCATGTTTGTGTTTATGTCTTATGAATTATGTCTCAAGTCCTAAGCATTATGAATAAGGATTGAGAATCCTCTTAGATAAGTCTTTAATCCTTTCTAAGATATTACTCCTTGATTTTCAATTAAGGAAATAAGTGTTGATTCACTTAAGTTTTATGAAGTCATTGAAGTACTAAGTCATCAATGGTATAGTACATGGTCTTGTTCCACCACATACCATACTTAATTATCCTTTGTCTTCAACTCTAAGTTAAGTAATTAACTTAGGTTTTTATGCGTAAAACTTTACGATTTGAGTTAAAAACTCCTTTTGTAAACCAAAACAACGCTTTCAATTTGAAAACTTATCTTGTTTGGCCCGAAACTTAACCATGGCTTCCTATGGTTGTGTAGGATATTCCTATGTTCTCAGAATATTTTATTTCACTCTCTAGACCCTCCAATGAAATACAAACGTTTAAATACTGAAGAACTATAAAACGTGAAAATCGGGGCATTACATTACTATCCCTCTTAAAAGAATTTCTTCCTCGAAATTTTACGTACCTCTTAAAACAAACTCGGATACTGTTGTTGCATGTCTTCTTCTCTTTCCCAGGTAGCATCACCTGTAACCTCGTTCCAGATAACTTTGATCGAAGCTATCTCCTTCCCTCGCAGTTTCTTTACTCTCCTGTCCTCAATCTTAACCAACAGCGTTTCATAGGTCAGGTTATCCTTTAGCTGTATTGAATCAGACTGTATGACATAACTGGGATCAGGAATATACTTTCGCAATTACGAAACATGAAAAACATTATGAAGGTTGGATAGAAAAGTCGGTAAAGCTATTTCGTAAGCTACTGGGCCTATCCGACGAAGAATTTGATAAGGTCCAATGAATTTGATAAGGCTTGCTCCTGGATGTATAACCCAAGCAGTGGAGTCTTTTCGTCTCTCAAAAACCAAGGAACGGACCCCTAAGTGGGCCAGGCTCTCCTACCTGTCCCATCTATGTACAGATAAAAATATATACCAAGGGACAATAGCATAGCCAAGAATACAACAAGGGTGAGAAACCAATACATGAATTCAAAATACGACAACTACATACATCATGTACAAACAACAGGTTCATATATACACATATGACAAATATGACTCATAAGCATCATAAGCATAATGCATGATATTATAACAGTGAAAATAAGGCAAGGGTCTTATACCCCACAGTCATCATGACACTTCCATATATAACATCTAATACTTGGTTCTTCATTTCCGGAAATCTCATCTTCTTATAAATGAGTTGATCAAACTCAATTGCCAAATAAGGCACAGAGTATTTACCATATCACGCTGTCCAGCATAGGGCACAGTGCTTCACATTATATAGATTTGTTTACCATATCACGCTATCCAACACGAGGCATAGTGCTTTACATTATATGGATTTTATTTACCATATCACGTTGTCCAACACAAGGCACAGTGCTTCACATTATATGGATTTTGTTCATTGTCCATCGAGACACAATGATATACGATGACTTAAAGTTGTCACAGGGTTCCTTGCCGTCAAGGTCCCCCATTCTGATGGCACGTCTACCAAAAACAAATGCATGAGAAAACCTTTGTTTTTGTAAGTTATTCTGTTTCGTATAATTATTTCCTCGTTGAAGCTCAAAGCTATTAACCACCACAACTTTTAGACTCTCAAGTCTTTTCAACATTAATCAAAAGGGATACACAGTCTGATTAACCAAAAAGGACAAACAGTCCAACAGCCCAAACCCAAAAACCCTCAACCGATGCACCAGTCTCGGATTTTGGATTCTAGAGCATACAAAACGTCCACAAGTTTACAGGACCACTTCACTAACATGGATCCTCGATCCACGTGTTCTGCAGAACACTTGAACCCCGACGTCTCGGTTTCTAGGTTCACATCCAAACTAACTTTCCTCTTTTGAAATACAGAAACAAAACCCACATCTTCGAAGTTTACACACAAGTCATCGTGATAGTTTTCCATAAAGCAAAACTCTTTATCAACATCACTTTTCTTTTGAAAACAAACTTTAGTAAAACATCGACACTTCGAAACATAGTTCATGAAAACTCTTTTTCTTCGATAAAGCCATTTTGCTTCTAAAACTGATTTATTGAAAATACCTTAACTTGAGATACCTTATTTTATCCTTCTAACTCCATTGATGATTTTCTAAAGAAACTTATCATTTTAAAACTCACTTTTCCTAAAACCAAACTTTATTTTCAACTTTCATTGCTTATATCTTTTTGATCCATTAATAAAATATATTTCATTTTTCTTATTCCTAAAATCAAATGTCAAGACGCGTTGTCTTCAAATCTTTTCCAAAACTCATAACTTCTCCTCCGCTTAACTTTATGTCTCAAGCTTTTTGAAGCCTTTACCTTTACTTAGTTTGAACACTAACCAATGTTAGGTCCTTAGCACAATACCAATCATCATTTTAGTCAACATACCATGTTAGGCATAATCAAATAAAATCAAGCATACTTAAGCACAATTAAACATAATCAATCACACTTAAGCATAATTAAACACAATCAAGCATAATTAAGAAATAAGTAAAACACTCCACAAATTAAATACAATACAACACAACTTTACGTTTCACCCATACAAACAGTACAACGCCATCGGAAATTGAATTCCTCAGGTTATCTCCCCTTACCTCTCAAGGTAATTTCAGACTGAACTTTGTCCGACTTGTCCGCAAATCTCCCGATTACTTGCCCGAACACTCAATAAATACAAGAAAAACAGAGATTAGAGTCGGCCAAAAGCCCACGCTACAAGCAAAAAGCCAACGCTAATTGACACTTTAGCGTCGGCTTTGCGACGGTGTCGTGGCCTACGCTTTTTCGTTCGTCGATACGTTTAGCGGAGGGCCTTAACGGCCGACCCTATTTTAGCGTCGGTTTAGCCGACGCAAATTGGCAGCTAGAACACACAGGAAAAGGCCGACGCTAAGTTAGCGTCGGCCAAAACCCACGCTAAACCAACGCTATTGCATAACTGTTTAGCGAAGGCTAAGCCGATGCTAAACTTAGCGAAGGCCTAGCCGACACTAAAGTTAGCGAAGGCCTGGCCGACGTTAAACATACCGAAGGCCTGGTCGACGCTAAAATTAGCGAATGCTTAGCCGACGCTAAATGTAGCGAAGGCCTGGCGACCAACGCAAAACATAGCGAAGGCTAGGCCGACGCTAACCTTTTTTTTTTTGGGTACAGATTAGTAAATTAGTAGGTGTTGAATTACAAAACCTGGAAATGTAACATAAAAATATAAACCTCAACACAAACATTAAATACCAAATCAACATAAAATTTAACTTTAATAATAATATTTCAGAGAAAAGTACACATCAAAGTTGCGCTTTACACAAAGTACATATCAAAGTCAATACTAAGTGAAAACAAAATCAACGACGTCGACCATGTGACGAATCATCATCCACCGAATGGTCATCAAGATCATCATCACAATCGGGATGTGGACGGTGCTGGTGACCACTACCGCGCTCCAAAGCTGCTAGGCGTTCCAGCACAATCCGAAACTGGCCCTTAATATTGGCGCTGTGCTCCCTAGCTCTGGCGGCCTCCTCCGTAGCTCTGACAGCCGCCTCCGTGGCTCTAGTAGCCTCCTCCCTGGCTCTGATGACCTCATCGTTATGAGACTCGCTACTGCG
This sequence comes from Ammopiptanthus mongolicus, assembly GCA_039655645.1. Lineage (NCBI taxonomy): Eukaryota > Viridiplantae > Streptophyta > Magnoliopsida > Fabales > Fabaceae > Ammopiptanthus > Ammopiptanthus mongolicus. The sequence continues at coordinate 57,170,389 of CM077344.1, forward strand.
ACTAGATGGTGCCCGAGACTCTTGAGTCAATGAAGATATACCACGACGGACGTTCAAAGACAAGTCTGCAGTGCCATAACATCGGCCTCGGGTCCTGCCACCAGCAATCTCCCGCCACAAGTCAAGCTTCTTCTCCCCATCCACCTCTTGCGTCCCACTCGCTGAGGCCTCACCAACCTGCGTTTGTATCTGGCCGAGACGTTCGCAATACTCCTCCTAGTGAAAAAAAAAACATAACCTACTCAGATACATATTTTGTTTGATAACCAAGTTATATAAAAATAATGTATTACCAACAACTTACATATGCTCTTTGAGAGCGGCTATCGACCCATTCGCCAGTCTTTTTCTGCTGGGTGATCTTGAAGAACTCAGCAGGATCCACGGACCCCCTATGTGATTCAGCCTACCCAAACAGCCAACATATATTTATAAAGAGCACACAATATATGATAATGGACTAGAGAATGTTGAGTGAATACATACTATGTCTAGCGCCACCACATGGTGAGGTCTGTGGCCTGTCGTGTGGACTGCTCCACCTTTGGTAGAAGCCCGGTTGGTCTTATTTTGTGTTGAGATCTTTTGGAAGTCAGGAATCCCCCAATAGTCCAGAAGACCAGCCCATGCCCCGTCCCCCATCCAACTAGGCTTCTTCCCCTCCTTCCTCGCCTTCGAGAGGATATCGGAAAGACGTTTTGCACATTTCTGTGTAAATGTCTTATAGATAGTGTCATGATGACAAGGATCCCATGAAACCTTTTCCTGCAATTAATCAAAATAGTGAGTCAGATATAGCTTTACTTTATGAGTTAATAAGGAATATATAAGCAAGACAGGACCCTTAATTGGAAGAAGGCATGAAAAAATTAGAATTTCACACCAAACTAATGCACCATAACAAGTTGACATATAAAGTTATATAAACATAACACAACAAAGGGTATAGTAATTGCAACAAGAAAACCAGATTCATCATATTCATAATCAATAAATGAGAACACTCTTCAATGTATTGATATATACAATAGGTACGAAAAAAACAGAGAACATGTTTTGATGACAAAGCTAAATCAGTAAGATTTTCCAATTACCTTGTGTTTGTTGTACAAATGAGTGAGATGTTTAAGGTTTGAAAAAAGTAATGGGGGGATCTCACCAGTAAGGTTGTTGTAATGGAGTTCCAAAAATGTGAGTTGAGTGAGGTTCCACAAAGATAAAGGAATCAATCCATCAAATCCAGTGTGTTGAAGACTAAAAGAGACCAAAGAGGATAACAACATATAAAGCTATAAAACATAACACTAATTAATGCACCATAACAAGTTATGCAAGTTTCTTGTAAATACTACAGCCAAATGATACATTATCAGTTTACAATGTACCTATCCATGTTATGCAACTTCATCCCCAAATATAGAATGCTTAAAACATGAATACATTATTAGTGCGTTAAATATACAAAATTTACCTTAAATCTAGCCCACCAAAAGTTCCTCACTGCGATAGGGGTCACAGTCCAGCAATGATGAGGACCCCGAAATTGTGGCTCAATGGCACACCTAATCGCGTTAGTAGCAAATGATGATGGAGTCCACCTACAAAAAATTACATGATCAATGACAAATGTCAAATCAAATGCAAACATAAAACTAATTGCTTAACACATATATATAGAAACAAAGAAAGTTCTAATTTACCCTCGACCAAAAGGATGTATGATGATCTTCCCGTCCGCGTCCATCTGGTACTCCCTCGGACCCTGATGAAGAGGGTCGTGCTTGTCTTGTTCCACCTCCTCGTCGACCTCTTGGTCCTCCTCTTGTCGGTCTACCTCCTCATGGGGAGGCTGCTGCAACACAGGCTCATGTGGACTGCGGTATGAAGATGAACTAAACTCAAACTGTCCAGATGGCACATAACCCGAAGTAGGCATCATAGTGAAGACGTCAGTGGCAGGCTGCACTGCTGGTGGTGTCGGCTGGGACGGTGGTGGTGTCGTGCTCGGCTGGAGTTGTGGTAGGTTAGGATGGACCACTGGTGATGTAGGCTGGGAAGGTGGTGGTGGAATTGGTCTCTGGCGGCGTGTGCGCTCTGTCAGTGCAGCAAGATAGCCAGGTTTGATAAGCCTCCCTCGACCTGATCTTTTGACAGGCATCTTGCCCCGACCTTGTCCTGCCATTTACTGTAGTGCAAAATATAACATATAGACATACATACCATACATATAATATAATTATACACATTAAAATAGTTAGATAATATTCTAAACATACATATAAAGCTGACTTGTGCATATTAGGATACATATTAAAATATTCAAATACATTTTATCAAAAAAATAGTCAAATACATATTATAAAATTGACCTAAACTAATCCTCGTCACTATCCTCATAATTGCCCTGATCCTCGTCCACCCCATTCTGCACATCTTCATCACTACATTCTGATTGACCATCCTCGTCCATTGGATCGTTATTAGGATCAATTATCTGTTCAAACTCAATTACGGTTTCATCAAGTAAGCCATGTAATGGTTCAACTTCTGTAATTGGTGCAACTGGTGACACCTCATCAGCCTGATAAGGCACTTCATCCTCTATGTCCTCAACTTCCACATGACCCCATGGTTTTGTGGTGATTGCTGCAGACCAACCACATAGGTCTTTATACATTTCTGGATAATGGACATAATATACATGTCTTGCTATTTCTGCAAGGATGAACGAATCATACCGACCATACCGTCTATTCATCTTAATATCAACAATATTATACTGTGGATGTACCCGTGTGCCTCTATTCCTTGTTGGATCAAACCATTCACAGTAAAATACAGCAATCTTATTACTCAAACCATGGTATTCCAATTCCATGATATGTTGGATGATGCCGTAAAAATCATCTTCTCCTCCTTCGGTAAGACCTTTTACGTGCACCCCACAATTTATGGTTTTTTTACCATCACTCCAAGCATTAGTGTGAAACTTATACCCATTAACAAAGTACTTGTGCCAGGATATTGCCTTGGATAAAGGACCCCAAGCTAATGCCCGTATATCTGTGTTGATCACCCTATTCCTCTCATCATGAACCTATATAGAATATACAAATATACTTAGAGAGTGTGGTTATCAATAATTATATTAGTCGTGTATATTATACTTACATATGCCTTCAACCATTCGGCAAATTCGGCATGTATACGACCAGAAGCATCTTGTTCATCGTTGCAATGATATTACAAGAATGCACTGACATCAAGCACATAATTGATAAGTAACTCTACACTATACAATGTATCAAGCACATACTTGATGTGATACGAATTTTACTTACTCAAGATATGGTTTAATCTCATGACAATTGATCAGAACATGTATATGAGCGGAATTCCATTCATTATCTGTCAAATAATAGGGTTGAGGCTTCCCGCTAGGACGACCGGATTTGTTCAAGAGTGACAACGTTGGGTGGACGCCCTCATGTCCCGATCGAGGATCGTTCCTAAAACTTGTGGTTGGCAACAAGCTGAAGGTCTTGAAATAATGAGAGCAAAAATAGTTGTCTCACGGTGTAAGTAAAAAGCGCATATGCTTCCTTCTACTCTAGCCTTATTTTTCACTGACCGCTTTGAGTCTCCCATGAATCTGCTTGTAAAATGACCATACATCTCTGAAGTTCAAATAAATCAAGATGTGAATATTTAAAAAATAATAATTTAATTACCTTTCAAATGGATACATCCATCGATATTGAACCGGACCACCAAGGATTGCTTCAATAGGAAGGTGAATCGAGAGATGCTCCATTGAATCAAAGAAACCCGGTGGAAAAATCCTTTCCAACTTGCATATGATGATGGGAATATTTTGCTCCAATCTAACTAGGTCGTCCATCCTTAATGTATTACAACATAGATCTTTGAAGAATCGACTTAATTCAGTCAGTGGCTTCCATACACATTCTGTCAAGGAACGAAAGGCAATTAGGAGTAAACACTCCATGAATACATGACAGTCATGGCTTTTCATCCCCTGCATCTTACCCTTGGATACATCGGCACGCCTAGTAATGTTTGAAGCATATCCATCCGGCATTTTCAGTTCCGTAATCCATTTACACACTAAATTTGCATCTTCTGGTGACAAAGTGTAGTTTGCCTTTGGCTTTCCCATCTTTCCGTTAGGTAAGATTTGCATCTCTAAGTCCCTGCGTGCATAGAACACAGATATATCCATTCCTGCCTTTTCATTGTCCTTTGTTTTACCTTTAAAATTCATGACAGTGTTAAACACATTATCAAAGAAATTCTTCTCTATATGCATCATATCAAGGTTGTGCCTTAACAAGTTGTCCTTCCAGTATGGCAGATCCCAAAATATACTTTGTTTGGTCCAATTATGAAACTCACCATACCCTTGCAATTTGCCCCAATCAACCTCTGTCACTTTTGGAAAATCACGAACAAATTCCCAGATTTGTTGCCCTGTTAACATGTAAGGTGGATCATCCTTCTCATCCATGTTTCTTTTAAAACCCATTTTACTTCTTCTGAAAGAATGATCTGCTGGTAGGAATCGACGATGACAATCAAACCAAGAATTTTTTCCACCATATTTCAGGGTGAAAGCCTTTGTATCTTCTATGCAATAAGGACATCCCAATTTACCCTGTGTTCCCCATCCAGATAACATACCGTAGGCCGGAAAATCCTTGATTGTCCACATTAAGCATGCTCTCATGACAAAGTTTTGTTTCGTGGAGATATCGTAAGTCAAAACGCCATAACTCCACAATTTTTGCAAATCATCAATCAAGGGCTGTAAGTAAACATCTATCTTTGATTTCGGGTTAGATGGTCCAGGTATGATACTAGTCAAAAACATGTATGGTTTGGTCATGCACATTTCAGGGGGAAGATTGTAAGGCGTAACTATTACCGGCCAACATGAGTATGGAGAAGTAGACGCTTGGATGTAAGGTGTAAACCCATCAGCACATAGACCCAGTCTTACATTTCTTGGCTCACTGGCAAAATATGGATAAACATCATCAAAGTGTTTCCATGCCTTCCCATCAGATGGATGGCGTAAGACGTTCGAATTCTTCCTATTCTCATGATGCCATCTCATTTGAGCCGCAGATTCCATTGATGCATATAATCTTTGTAACCTAGGAATGATAGGCAAATAGAACATTCTTTTCACCAGAACATCATTGTATTTCCCCATCCCGTTCTTTCGAGGAACATATCTCGCAGCATGACAAAAATTGCATTCTCTTGATTTGTTACCTTCTCTATATAACATGCAACCATTCACACAACAATCAATCTTCTCAGCCCTCAACCCTAATTTAGACACCAACTTTGTTGCTTGGTAATAGTTTCCGGGTAAATATTGTTTTGTTGGAGCTACATCGACAAGCATTTGTGCAAAATAATCTATACACTTTTTAGGAACATGGTAGTTAGATCTAGCTGCCAAAAGTTTAACAGATATTGATAACTTAGATTCGGTAGCTCCTTCGTAAATGGGCCGGTTTGCAGAGATTAGCATATCATAAAATCGTTGAGCCTCCTCATTGGGTGTTTGTTCCTCAGTTAATGTCTCGTTTTCTATGTTAGCATTGACATGCGGGACATCGGGAAATGGCCTAAAAGCATCATACACCATCTGATGCATTGACACAAAGTGGTCTTCATTATCCATATGTCCACTACTTCTTGAATGACCCCATTCATCAATATCTGGCTCCACTTCTCCATGAATAGTCCAGATCCAATAATTTGGTTTAAACCCACGCTTGTACAAGTGAACCTTCACCTCGCTTGGAGTCAATAGCTTCATGCACTTACACTTTGCACAAGGACACCTGATCCCTCCCTCAGACAAAAAGTAGGGTTGTTCCTTAGCCTTCTCGACAAACTCATCAACTCCACTAGCAAAATCATCTTTCAAACCTCTCCTATCAGGATTGACCCTATCATACATCCAGCTATGATCCATTTTCTATGTGGCAAACATATAATTATCAACCATTTAGTATAAATAACAGTATATATAAGATCAAATAAAATTGGATATATGATAAAAATAACATTATATTAACAACTTATCCTATTGAGCTCTGCTCTCCACTAGGAAACAACAATTCAATCAGACAAACACATGCATAGCTTCTAAATTACCAGCACACAATCCGGTATCCAACATCTCAGACAGAATCACACTTATTGAGCTTTACGCTCCACTAACAAACAACATATCAATTCATATAACATATTACATAAACATAGCTAAATAAAAAAAAAACTTGGCATATACCTCAAACTCCTAATGTAATCTCCAAGTGTCACGAACAGTCCTGCCAAAATAAAATTAGAAGCACATAAGTTACCTACATGTGTGACGTCTTCTTCTACCATAATGATACTATCAATTTAGCATTATCAACTTGTCACATAAACCTCAATATTGCAGCACCAAAAATGTAACATAAAAATAAAGAAAGGGAATGATCAGCTTTCTATTTTTGGATGAGGAAGCCAGTTTTGAGCTGTTTCTCATATCAATGGAGGCAGCCGTTTAATAAAATTAAACACATGATTATGAAGTATATATTCCAAAAAGATAAAAAAAAAAAAAATAGTAAGTAGGCTTTCCAAAATTTAATTCATGTTCCCTGAGGGCATTAGTAACCATGACATCATTCTCAAATCCAAGAAACTAATCAAAGAGGTCCAACATAACACAACAGGTGGCACCAAACAACCATCAGGTCATAGTTAGTGCACTGTAACTTAAGCTCCACAACAAAATCAACTACGCAACAACCAACAAAGAGGCATCATAAAATATGGCTGATACCAAAGCTTTAAGGTAAGACTTTACCTACCCGTGAAATGCAAAGAAAGTATGAGCTAGTAGCTACCATTTGGCAACCATTCATTACAAATTAAATTTCCTCTACTAGCCCCACATATAAAATTATTTGTACTCATCTTATTTTTTTTCCTTTGTCCTTATTACATAGTACAAGCTACAAATTAAAATTCACAAGATTCAACTTTTCAATTCCCAAGTGTTGAAGGGTTATCGAAAGAACCTAAATAAAAGTGTGTCAATTAATCTACACGTTCATTACCAAATATTTTGTTCTAATAATCATAGTGTGCCCTTGTTGCTTTAGGGCACGTCTATTCTTGTTTGAGCTCAAACTACAAGCCAGAATAGTGAACTCTCGTAGGAAATTTTATTTTTTTTACACTATTATCACTTAAACAGAATATAACACTAATTAGAGCATAAAATATAATTGTTAGTTCTGCAATTGACTCATATATTCTTATCAAACTAAAGGGAAACATATCTTTCAAGAGTCAGGAACACATGACCTGAAAATATACAATGCCTACTGCATTCTAATTGAGCCTTCACATCAGTTGAGAATCATACTTTATGCAAATTTTGAAAGAGCTAAACTACTACAGCCTAGGTTCAATAGTCATGCACATTAAGCAATATCGGAAAACCCAAGGAAAGAAAGAGCCCACTTTCTTCTAGTAATAAATAATTACATGAAAATAACATCTCCCTCGAATTTCTGGTATTCATTTCACACATTTAAAAGAAATATTTTATCAAATGCAATTCATTGGTTAGAGTTTCTCAATTCCTTAGCTTGAGGAATGTCTGAATAATTCATTTGTGAAATTGAGTGCAGGTGAAACTATTGACATTAGTTCTTGGCACCATATAGGCATTTTTCAGTTATCCTCACATCCACACCATGTTAATGACATATACCAGCAGATTGAGAAGTTGGCATTGATGTATTAGCAGATGAATCTTGTATTATTACTTCAACCAACTAATAATCTTTAATTCAATATACTTCAACATCCAGATATAGCAACTGTAAACAACAACGAAAAAAGAAAATGCACTAAAACGACAAACATGAGAGTAGTGCCATTCTCACAACAAGTTTTCTATTCATTGCCCAAAAAACATGTTTAAGCCTATTTGGGACATGGGAGTAGAAAAGAATGGCTAATAATTTATAATTTAATAAATTAAAAACGTATTTTAGTTTTCCTGCCCCTTGCTAATTGTAACATGTTTTGTGAACAATGAATGGAGACAAATCAGCTAGTTCCTAAAGCAAATTATAGCCTTACATATGATTTAAAAATCATTTTTGCTATATATATATAGTGTAATTTATGAAACTAAAGAGGTCAATGTAATCTCATCAACATGATTCTCCCTTTTTAAAAATCTCAAATAGGAGGCAATTAGGAAGGCCAATCCTTATTTAACATGAGGGAAATAATGTTGGCTGATACGGGTGGTGGGTGGTGCCTTGATTTTCTTCCATAAGACAAATAAGCAATATTATTAAATTTAATGAACCCAAAGTAGGACTCAGACATCTTGCAAAACATGAACAACATAGGTAGGTTCAGTCAGAGACCTGTAGAGGGAGAATTGATCAGAGTAACAAATTCAATTGGCTGGAAACTACAAGATCAACCACAATTATATCATTACAAAAACACAAGGTAAACAAAAATGAAAAGATCTATGCTAGAAGAACAGATACCTAGCTAGCAGTAAGTTCCTAATTTATGCCTATATGGCCAAATAGGCGCTAGTTGAAACTAAGAATTGCTTGATTTTATTTTGTAGCTTGCTTTCACAGGATCCAGTAGCACCGCTAAGATTATACTTGGGCTGTCTTCAGGTGTTGAAAGTGGTACTACACTTGAGTCTGGTGGTCAAAGGATTGGCACCTAAGGATACTACATCCAACCCACTGTTTTCTCAAATGTTCAAGCACAATACTTATAATAATATCTTTATTTCTAGACCAGTAGCAAGATAATGCTAAAACAGAAGTAAGTAACCAAAATGATTTCCTCCTTATTATTACAGGACAACATGTTTATAGCAAAATATGAGATTCAACCTACAGTTAAATTAAACCCTCAAATTTATCAATCGGCCAAAATAAAATAAATTTGTCAAGCAGCTTATGAGCATGTTCATCAAACCCCAGACAATGAAACAATAAGCTCTATAAAATGAGATGTTCTAACTTGCAAAGAAATCACAAAATAGACTCATAACTCATCATGTTAATAAAAACAACATAGGAGATAGCAACAAAGGGAAATCAAACACATAATAAAACAAAGAATCTCAGCCACTCATAGTGAGGTAGCAGGGTAAATCCAAAAGGAAAAATCAAACACAGTGGTTGTTAGAGTTGGAAAATGAACCGTGAGAAGGGATAGTTGTTCCAGCTGTGGTGGTCACTGAGGCATCGTTCGTGTCCGCGCCGTGGTGCTCGCCGTTCGTGACTGAGGGGCCGGGGGAGAGGGATGACCGTTTGTGCTCGCCGTTTGATAACTCAGCCTCGGTCTCGTCGTGACGGCATCGCGGTGGTCTCCGTCTCGGTCTCAGTCTCCATTGCGGTGGTCTCCGTCGCGGTGGTCTCCGTCACGATTTCCAGAGAAGGGTTTGTGTGTTTGGGAGATAGAGGATGAGAGGCGGCGAGAGTGAGAGTGAGATTGATCCAGCAGACGTTATTTGAACACTAGCGTCGGCCAGTCGACGCTATGATTAATAAATTCAGTTAGCGTCGGCCTATAGCGTCGGCCAGGCCGACGCTAAAGCATTAAGAAAATTAAAAAATATTTTCACGTCCTCGCGACGGCTTAGCGTCCAAGAGACCGACGCTAACTCCCGAAATTAGCATCAGAGTCATGGCCGACGCTAAAGTTTTGCAGCTGCATGACTGTTTTCTTGTAGTGATATATACCAACTACATTCACACAATCAATTCAAACATCAACATTGAACAACATAATTTTCCCTATATCCCTTGATCTAGGGATATAGGGTTCGGCCATGGTGCTCTAAAAATAGCTAGAGATGTCTAAAAATTCTTATCTCTTGAATGAATGATCTTTAAGTATACCTAACACTAAAACAAGTCTCTTTACTCAAAACTTGAATCAAAAACTCATGATTCCTCAATCTATAGGTTTCGGCCATAGCTTAGAAAAATAGGGAGGAAATTTCTTTTGTGTTCAAGCTTCTAGATACTCAATATACACATCATGGTGGGTTCATAGAAATTGGTTTCATGATCATAGGAGTTTTCTATAATTTTCTAGAGATTTATGAACTTTGGTGTTAGAACTTTGAACATAGTTGAAAAACAAGATTTTAAAGGAAGAACATGAAGTTTAAGAGATCAAAGGAAGAGTTCATATCTCTTGGAGGATGAAAATGAGTAAGATCGACCACTTTTCTTCACAAAATCCCTTGAGTGGTTCTTGAGAAAATGAGAGAAAGTGAAGGAGAAAATGAGTTTTGAAGGAAGAAATGGATGGAGGCTTCATGAAGAGGTGGGGGCATGGGAGAGAAGAGGGAGGGCAAGGAGATCCAAAAATTTTCACTTAAGGGGCAAACTGGTCTTTTCATCATAGGGCAAAAATGTAATTACAAAAAAAGGTTAGGGATATTTTGGTCTTTTCGTAGTGTGAACGCATTTAGATATTTTCGTTTGTCATTATGACAGTGGTGTGTCGTGGCACGCTTTCCTGTGTGACTTGACCTGGCATGACATCTAGTTTATCCATTAGCGGGTCCCGATAAATCCATATTCGGCTCTGTTAATTACGCGATTTAAGATTTCACCCGTATAACTTATATTATTTCACCTTTTGGTGAAATTGAATTTTCACCAAAGTTGTTGGAAAATCGATTTTAAACCTAACTGTTTCGATCAAGAGTCAAAATTAGGTCTTTTGATCAGTAAAATTTTACTGTCAATGAAAACGCAGACCGGGCTCCGTCTGAATTTTCAACCCAAAATTTAAACGTAGAGTATGCATATGACTTCGGTTTAATCAAAATCATTTTCTAAATCTCGGATAAAATATAAGTTTATTAATATTCATTTCTGACCTTAGAAAGCAGCAAAAATCGGGGTGTTACACGCACCCAAGGGTCCTTCCACACATTAACATTCCTTCAATCCCTTATATGCCATCTCATGCCCGATTTAACCACTACCTGAGAAGAGTAGATGCTACGCCAAACATAACTGGGGTTGTGGCCCAATCGGGCCCCCCCAAATTCCTCTGTAGGATAATATCTAGCTTTGAAGGCTCTTGACACTATAGCATCTTGGTCATTCTTCTCACATGTCATATTAATTATTATTATTATTATTATTATTATTATTATTATTATTATTATTAACTTGAAAGACACTGCAAAAGAATCAAATTCATTATCTAGTTACCAACTTTCCGTTTTATATTATAACTTATTTCTGGCTATCTACTTTATATGCAATGTTTTGTTAGAGGGTTTCCAAACAACTACTTCTTAAAGATATAGAACATTAAGAAGCTGCTGGATATTGCTAGACAATGAAACTGTAAAACCCCTATTCACTTCACAATCCTTGGAAACCATTCATCCAGCCAAGTTCCAAATTCCAAATATCAACTAAAAGCCTAAACCTTCACATAGAGGATTCGAAGAAGAAGAAAAAAAGAAACAGAATATTCATGGCCTGTTACTTAATGGACCAAAACAATACCAAATAGACAAAACAGTTCTTGATTTCCGTTTGGTTGTGACTCCCATAAATTAAAAAGGGAACCCTTTACCATGAGTAAATAATGTTGCTACCTCAATACTCAGTAACCAATACTCTGTGATTGAAATACCTTTACCATGACCCAAAAAATACCTTCTTGTTCTGATCCATTTCTAGCCCAACCCAATGGAAAGAGCCCAATAAGGACCCAACCCATCGGACCAAACCTCCAGCTCGGATGGCCAACCGCCATTTGGGAACCCCCTTTATGGGTCAGCCAATGAAGAGACCTTGTCCCTAGAGGCATGGACCCTTCGGCGTCGCCCTCTGACCAAAGCCGCCCCGAAATCACACAGTAAACTGCACCCGCCGCCCGAAAATGTGTTGTCCTGCATACCTAACCCGTAATAGGGGCATGGAGGACCTTCCTCTAGGGGCAAGAGCCCCTTGGACCCGCCTTTAAAAAGGACCTACAACTCAAAGAAAAAGGTAAGTAACATCCTCAATTCACAAATACACACTGCGTACCCCATTGCTGACTTAAGCATCGGAGTGTCCTCGCAGGTACCCCCCCCATTTGGTCCAAGAAGTGGAGCAGCCCAACCAAGAGACAAGAGGAGGACAGCAAAGTCAACGTCAAGGTCATCCTGAAGATTGTGTTTTGGGCTTGTCCAGAACATTGGCGCCGTCTGTGGGAACCGTAAATTTTGACTCCTACTCAGCATGGAAGGAGGAAGAAGGCGTATAGCTTCAGAGATCCATAGGGTGGACGGAGCAGAAACCACCATGAAGTCAGAGGAGCCACGGCGAGTGACAAGGTATGAAGAACCAACGCACTCAGAAGGATCAGGAAGCAGAACATGTTCATCGCTCCCTGAGGCAGGAGGAAGATACCACCCCTCACCCGCAACACAGCAAGATCTACTTGAGAGAATTCGCAGACAACAAAGGACCATCGCAGGTTGGAGAGCTTGGGAGTGGGCTCATCCATGGGAGAAGACCCCACCTACCAAATATCAAGAACCATAATGGATCACACCTCCCGAACCACAGGAGAATGGCGAGATGGTCGCGGGACCCGCCACGATCACGAGGGGGATGGGGATCGAGGGAAGAGGACACCTCAACAAAGAGACGAGCCATCGCCACCGGCTCCCGAGACTGAAGAACATCCATTCACCCGAGAAGTCATGCGGACACCAGTTCCCCCAGGACTCAAAAAACCCAACAACATGGAGTTGTATGATGGGTTGACGGACCCAAAGGATCATGTAGATTCAGCAAAGAGACAAGCCATTGCCACCGGCTCCCGAGACTGAAGAACATCCATTCACCCGAGAAGTCATGCGGACACCGGTTCCCCCAGGACTTAAAAAACCCAACGACATGGAGTTGTATGATGGGTTGACGGACCCAAAGGATCACATAGATTCATTTGTGTCCGGGATGCTCTTCCACGGGATGCATAACCACCTTATGTACCGAGCTTTCCCCCTGACATTAAAACATGCGGCCCAACGATGGTTCTCGACACTCCCCCCAAGATCAATAGACGGTTGGGCGACCTTGAAGCAAAAACTCTTGGTAAACTTTACGACCAGCATGCAACAACCCCACTCGTCCCATAGCCTGGCCACCGTTAGGTAGGCTAGGGAGGAAGGCTTGCGGGACTGCTTACATCGGTTCGCTTGGGCATCCCTTCAGATACCGAACCTGAATCCGAAGGTAGATCTGCACCTATTCGTGGTCGTTCTCCAACCAGGCCCTTTCACCACCTCACTAGCCAAAAGGGAGCCAGAGACTATGGACGAGTTAAGGGCCAGCGCCCAAAAATTTATAAACTTGGAGGAGTTCGAAAAGGCTCACACCAGACCGCGGGAATCAGGAAGAACGGACAGGGCAGAGTCCCACAAAGGAAAAACGTTCACAGAAATACCCGCAACCCGACCCAAAGGAAAGTACGACACTTACACGCCGATAAACAAAACACGGGCCAAAATATTATAAGAAGTCATGTACTCCGAGATCACGGGAGTACCGAAGCCGCGACCCATCAAGAAGCAAGGAGCCAAGGACACGTCCACATATTGCGCTTTCCACGAAGGCCACGGGCACGACACCGAAAATTGTGTTAGCTTGCACGATGTGATCAAGGAATTCATCTGGTCGAGACGATTGCAACGTTACGTAGAAAAAGTGGAGTAGGCCTCATGGGGAAGACAGCAACGGTCGGTTAGCCCAAAGCAGAGGGGAAGGAGCATAGGGAGAACAGTGAAAACCCAGGAGAACCGACCTTGGCGCCGACGAGATCCCACTCCGCAAGATCGGCGCCGAGGAGGATGGGCCCGTACCCGAACCACACCTCGACAGAAGGATCCCCCTAGTCAGCAGGTAATCACAACCATAGCAAGAGAGTTTGCGGGGGGGGGGGGGGGGGGGGGTGGATCCTCTAAGTTTTCCCGGAAAAGGCACCTCAGTAGGGTGATGAGCCCCTCAAGGCGAGATCGGCCCAGTAGGAGGGCGTCGGAGGTTCACCCGACATTATCATTTGGGGAGGAAGATTATGGGACAACTGTCCCTGGGCACGATGACCTCTTGGTGATTTCAGGAACACTAGCCAGTTTCGAGGTAAAAAGAATTTTCGTTGATCAAGGCAGTTCGGCAGATATTATCTTTGGAGGGCTGTTCGTTAAGCTCGGATTGAAGCAAGAGGACCTTCTCCCACATGAGGGAGATCTGGTCGGGTTTACGAGCGAGCGAGTAGCCCCTCGAGGCTACGTAGAATTGCGGCTCACCTTAGGTGGACCACCAGTGTGCAAAATAGTGAAGGTAAATTTCTTCGTCATTGACTGTGCCTTGGCTTACAACGCGATCATCGATCGACCAACAATGAACTCCCTCGGGGCCATCGTCTCCACCCCCACCTCGCGATGAAGTTCGAAACAAATGAAGGTCAGATATGTACGGTTAAAGGAGACCAGGTAACTGCCCAAGACTGCTACAGGATAGTGTTGAGACCCCTAGGGCCGTCGGACCAAGCCGAAGCGACTGGATAAGTGAAAAAAGGGAAAAGGCATGATGATGATAGCAATTGGCGCCAGGGATGAAAATGATAAGACATGGCCAGAACCCGAAGGAGAGCTCCTATTGGTGACAACCAGAGAGGAAGGGCAAACAGTGAAGATCGGGAGAAACATTCTAGAAGAAGTGAAGAAGGACCTCACCAACTGCCTCCGCTAGAACAAGGATCTCTTTGCCTGGACATTCGCAAATATGCCAGGCATAGATCCGAGTTTCGTATGCCATAAATTATCGGTCGACCCTCAAGCTAAGCCTGTCGCACAAAGGAGACGAAAGATAGGAGCAGAGAGGCAAGAGGTTGTTTTAGCACAAACGGAGAAGATGCTGAAGGCTCAGACCATTAGAGAGATTACGTATATGACGCGGCTCTCAAATGTAGTACTAGTAAAAATGTCAAACGAAAAATGGCGAATGTGCGTGGATTACACCGACCTAAATAAGGTATGTCCGAAAGACCCTTAAGGCATTAGGCAATAATGTCTTTCGCTAAAAAGGCATTATGGGCAATATCCAAAAATTAATGTTACTTACCAGTTCAATTTTAGTTAACCTAATTAACCTGCTATTAGTATGTCAAGTTATGTACTACCCTATTTATGTCTTAATATCATAAATTAATTACTAGTAATAATAAAATAAATTAATTACCACTTAATGTATTAATTATTGGCATAATCATAATCAATAAAAAATGCGGGTGTGATAGTTATGCAACATCATTTTTATGCACTAAAATCGTTATCTAATTCTCTAAAGAAAATCATAGAGCATTTTTTTTTATTATAGCATACTTTATTTTATTTTTTTAAATTATAAAAACAAATATCACGTAACCTTTATTCGAGGAAAAACATTTAAATTTACCGAGCATGACATCATTTAAAGCTTGTAATTAAAATTATTAAAATTACCGGGTATTACATTCTACCCCCTTAAAAGGAATGCACCCTCAAATTCCAAAGACACATATCAATAACTTTAACAACAATTATAACAGATAATTAGATACATCATTAAGCACATAAAATAATATTCCCATGGATACACAAACTAGTCTACCAAACAAGCCCATAAGTCATAAACCGTCGTAACCTCAACACCTAATTCCCTTTTTCAGGAATTTGTAACCTAACCTCTGATACCAACTTTGTCATGACCCGAATTTCGTAGCCATGACCGGCTGAAAGGGAAAGATTCCCCTTTCTCCTTCGTAGCCTCACAAGCATACATAAATCCATTCATCCAAAGTAAAAGATTACATTCATTAATTACGTAAGGAATATAATACATCAACATCTAATTCCCTTTTTTCGGACTTTGTAACCTAACCTCTGATACCAACTTTGTCATGACCCGAATTTCATAGCGCAGCCTCACTACCATACATAAATCCATTTCATCCAAAGTAAAAGATTACATTCAATAATTACATAAGGAATATAATACATCAGAGTGATTAATAACACATAAGGGTACAACGCCTCAAACTGTCCACATGGCATCCAAGGCTTCCGACAGCTTCGCAAATACCTGCAACTGAAATGTTAAACGTGGGGTGAGTTCACTGACTCTGTGAGGGAATTCCCCCAAACACATGCAGACATGCAAGATAAGAATAAAACATTAGCACACAGTCACGCAAGCACTCACTCATATCCATGCATAATCTGTAACACCCCGATTTTCTTTTATCTTTTGATTAATTAGTAAATTAGTATTTAAGTAATTTTATTTTATTAAGAGAGCCTAGAAAATTAAATAAATTATTCCGAGGCCATAGTCACGCTCTACGCTATCGTAGGAGGCTATGGTTAAGTTTTGGGTCGAAAACTCAGACGGAGCCCGGTCTGCGTTTTTGCTTGACAGTAGTGCTTTACTGCTATCAAGACCTAATTTGGACCCGTGAACGAGACGGTTAGTCTTAGAATCACGTTTCCTATATTTTCGAAAAAGTTCGTCCTGACGTCCGAAAATAAAAATAATATTATTATATTCGGGCCGATAATCGTTCTAGGAGACGATTCGAGCTATCTTAGGGTTTTTCGAGAACCTTGAGCCAATGATTTTCATACTAGAGCCATGATAAATCATTTAGGGACTCCTACAAGTGTCGTGAGGATTTTCAAAATATCGGGACGCGAAATGACCAAATTACCCTTGGTCTTTTTACTAAATTACCTTTTTACCCTTTTCTTAACTCTTAAGTTACCTCAAATGAAAATATCTAAATTTTCATGACTCACCTCACTCTCTCTCCATAATTTCGTGCAGCCCTCTCTCTCTCATCCCCTCCATCTTCTTCTTCTTCCTTCTTTCTTCTTCTTCCTCCATTTCTCTTTTCTTCCTCCATTTTCAACCTCTTTTTCCTCAAGCTTCCTCAAGGATTTTCAACCAAGTTTGTGAAGCAAAGTTGCTCCTCTCATCCTCCTCTATCACCTAGAAGGTATAGATTTCATCTTTGAGCTCTCAATCTTTATTTTCTCTATTTATTTTCATGAATGTCAATTTCTAGATCTAAACTTCAAAAATCTCTAGAAAATTGTAGAAAAATCATTTTGAGACCAAACCAATTCCTATGAGCTAGTATCATCCCCTACTATCATAATCCAAGAGCTTGTAATGAAATAAAATCTCTAGCCTATTTATCTAAAAGGGGCCGAATGGGTTATTTTAGGGGGAAAGATGGGTTTTTGTTCTTTGTTTTTGATTTCACCTATTGCATCCCTTAATCATGTAATCCAAGTGATTAGGAGGCCAAATCAAACTCTCACCTATTTTTCATGGTGATGGCCGAAACCCTACTTTGTTGGTTTAAGGGGTTTTGGTTCAAATCTTTGATAATTGATCATTGATTATGCATTAGGTATGCTTAAGGGTCATTGATCCAAGAGTTGGTAGAATTTCAATATCCCTAGCCTACTTAATTAATTAAGGGCAGTAGCTAATCCTAGAGATTAGGTAGTTTATGGTTTCATGATTTTAATTTCTGATTGTGTTTTACTGTATAGAATCTGACAGGACTCAAACGCTCGATCGCGCACTCGATTGACTGCTGCGGAGCCGCATTCGGAATCTCCCGGGAAAAATCACTAAGGTGGGGGAAAGAACCGCAATATCGTCGGGGAGGCAAGCTTTAAATAATATATATTGATATGCGTAGGGCGACCCAAACCCTACTAGAGGTCGTTAGACCGTTAGGTTGATTTCATCGTATATTGAGGATGTATGCTATGATTGGTATTTACTGTGATGTATGTGATATATGTTATGCTTACTATATGCTCTTGATTGATTAAACATGATTTATCTGTAAGTTGATAATGTTGTGTATATACTGTTGGGACTGTTGATGTCTGAGTAGAACTAAGCATTGATTTCTGATAAATCGGGTGATGAATGTGTGGTGAGAAAGTCGAGGTTATATATATATGTCGTAGTGCTCAACCTAGTGATATAGTTGATCAGTTTGTTGTTGTGATGTGAGTTGATGCCCGGTTGAACCGGATGAAAGTTGGTCGTGGTTGCATATAAGTCGGGGTTGAGGCATTAAGTGTTAATCCTGAGATGAGTCAGTGAGATTCATGTTACATAGTTGTTATTCATCACTGTGTTGGCATACGGGCGATTTCGATCTTACCTGCGGGGAGATGGTCGTACCGATTAGTTTGGCGTAGGGGCGATTTCGATCTTACCTGCGGGGAGGTGGTCGTACCCGTTAGTCGAATTGTAGACGGACGGGCGCATATCTCGACCTAGCCTGCGGGCGGGGGGATATGTCGTTACCGAAAGTTGAGTTGTTAACGAACGGACGAATGCTCCGACCTAGCCTGCGGGCGGGGGAACATGTCGTTACCGTAAGTTGCGTTGTTGACGGGCGAATATTCCGACCTGGCCTGCGGGCGGGGGAATATGTCGTATCCATGAGACGATTTGGGCCTGCGGGCTTTAGACCGAACCCTACCTTTATGGGGGTGGCATAGTGATGATTGGGACACCTTGATCCGTTGGGGATGTCGCGTCGTGATCGCGTCCATATAGTCGCTAGTTGCATGAGTGTGAGAGACAGTAGTTAAGGGAAAATTATTCGGAAGTCGTTTGGTTGTAACTGTCGTGTTTGTGAGTGCGCTATCTGTATAGATTATTTATATCGCTGTTTTTCCCATGTATGACATATTACTGTTTCTTATCCCCTGTACTTTTCTATGTTGTATTTCTTTGTTCTCGACTGTACGAGAAGACCCTGATGAGGAATTTCCAGAGGAGATTGACGGAATACCTGTTGAACCTGATGCCGGCGGGAGAGCCTCGGATCCCAATGCTGGGGGACCTTGAGCGCTAGGAGAGGATCTCTGACGTGCCTTCGTTCCCGTTGTTATGTTCTTTTGTTTTATCTACTGTATACTCTGAATCTTATATGTTTGGCATCAGTTGCTGTAGGCTCTACTGGTGGAGTCGATACTCTTATGTCTGTATATATATTACTATGGTATCAGTATGTATGGTATGTTTCATATTTCCGCAAATTTTATACTACTACGCTACGCTATAACTCTAATAATTATAAGTGGGGTCACCAATGGGACCTCCTAGGAAGGGGTTGTCTCATAATCCAACTCAAACAAATACCACAAAATAATACATAACAACATTCATATAGAAAACATTGCTCAAGACGACATCTAATCCATCCATCGAGTACTTCTGGAATGCCTTGCACTTCATTTAATTCTCATATCACAAGGAATCAACACATTTCTCATATATACATGTCACATATCATAATATCATCGAGTCTTTGGGTATCCTAGGAGGTGTTTTCACTGAGTATCCCCTGCCACGGCGGATTTGATTTCCTACCCCGAAGATAACGCACCCTCCGGCAAGCACAAACATCCCTCCTAATGCCCGAGATATCTAACGGGGTCCCCTCATCCCCGACGGTGATGTTTATATACCGGAGCCTTCCTCTCCACGGTCGGCCTACCCAATGATTCATAACCTTTCCTTAGCAATCCATTCCAACAAGTACTGTTCATAAGCTTTCAGCCACATACATCACTAATCATCACATGAGCATATTTAACACTCTCATAATCAATACTTTCACCTTTAACATTCATCAATAACATAATTTAAATCATTTTAGGTCCAAGTATAGAGATATCCAATCTAAATTCAAATATCATAGAAAAAATTTCATAAATATATAATCCAAGATCAATATCCACACAAGCATTTCACACATTCGAGTCTAACTATAAATATAATCTTAACAACCTTTCTATATATTATATTCATATCACTTTCTTTAAACAAAAAAAAACAAACGAAAATTAAAATTGTAAGGAGCAATAAAATATATTCAAGCCAACCATGAGTCCTATTCTAATTCTAAAGTCAAAGCACCAAAGCATCAACGCATTAAGCACTATATTAAAATGAAGTTGTACTATATGTTAATTGATAGTTAACCTGTTTGGTACGTGAATCTTGGTTGATATAACATTCTTCAATTGACAATTCTTATAAGCATTCAAACAACAGTATAGCAACTGAGCATATCAAATGAAACTAATAAAAAAAATGTGAGGGATGATCTACAACATCTAATGAGAAAGAAGAATAAGAACAATTCAATTAACTAGATGCAAATTTAAACTTTTTGTCCATCAAAAGTATTACCTCGGAACTCAAGATATGGAAATTTAAAGGCAGCTGAAGCTATTTTCGCAATAGATTTACAATTCATACATTTATTATCTTCAGCAGTATAACCACTATCCAGAGTATATATGCCACACAAACAAACTAACTAATAAGGCAAATAAAAAATCATTGTCAGCTGCTTGATCCTCACCAAATTCCTACAACTTAAAAATGTTATTCTTCTCACATGTTGTAACACCCCACTTTAAGGGTCACGATTATTTAACATAAGACTAAAGAAATGCGGAAATATATTAAAATATAAAGAGTTTACCGAAAATATGGGTTTTCTATTTTTTTCTTTTTATACTCAAGTTCCGAAAACATATAAGTATACTTGCACTCATAAGAATAAATATACATAATCATAAACAACATTGGAATAATAAACTCCCCACAAAACATATGTATAAAACTAGTAGTTTTCAACATCTAACTATGATGCAAACCAAGGATGTTCAACTTTGAAGAGAAGAGCCAAGCCAATTATGGAACAAGAAGAACCAAATTGAAATTTGTTGAAAACTTTATTTTCGTTGGCGATGACCTGTCTATCTTGTTTTGGCTGTATCTTGAGATCCAGATATCTGACGGATGCGATCTTTGATGCGTTGGAAAGCTAAGATAATTATCTACAAATCATATTACCAGCTTTTTGACCAGATTCTACTTCTAACATGGTGAAAAGTGGGATACAGGTTTAGGACGAAATTCTGGGCGGGATTTTTCTTGTATTTTGGGCTTTCTTTGTATTGGGCTTTTGTTTTGTGCAAGATAGACTCCTTATGC